>CM042676.1:40391688-41041278 GCA_023638005.1 Forsythia suspensa
TTACTTGATTAATTTGTTGCTTAATTATACATTTGACATAAACTGGAAGAAGAGGCGGGGCCATACTTTGACTCAGCAAGTCCGTCTTTCCGTCTCGTAATATTCTGTTTTCTAGCTTATGGCTTTTAGTCTTTCATATTTTTCACAATTTTGGTCCCATGCCCATTGACAATAGCATACTCCATCATTTCATGTCCAAATTGGTGAAATTTCTGTAGTAGCCATGTTGTAACAGTCAAAATAGCAAATGGCCACTTTTAATTATCTTAAATGCTTAATAAACTTCGTTAAAAGTAGTATATTTCTGTTTCATCTCTTCTTCTTTTTAACTCTTAATCCTAATCTTGTTGCGTTCCTCCCTCCTGAGCTGTTCCCGGAGAATTGAAGGATTGGGTGGGGCAATAGGGTAAAGGGAGCTGCCGGGTGCTAGCATAAAGTAGGGAGTAAAGAAAAAAGATGACGTAAAGAAGATGATAATGTTAAAAAGACATTTTTGACATATAATGACACTTGGAATTACACAATATATACCCTACACAATATTATTGATATTTTACTATATATTTTAACATTTTCCTCAAACTCAAACTCACGGTGTTACAAGAAGAAATAGTTGAGAGTTTGTCAAGTAAAAACCAAAAACGATGAATTAGATGTGACTTCGTGAAAATGTTAGCAAGTTGCAACGATGAAAAAACAAAAGGTAAGGAAATAATTCTATGCTGAAGATGATGAAGAATAAGATGGCATTCAATCTCAATATGTTTCATGTGCTTATGGGTCGACAACTTTATTACATAAGCCATAACACCAATCTGAATATTAACTTGACCAAATATCAAATTCCACATTACCAAATTTCAAGTTATTGGACCAAATATCAAATACCAAATTTTAAAGGGTTAATTACACTAATAGTCTTCATTCTTTCAGGTTTGTAACGATTTCATTCCTATTTTTTTAGTAGATATATTATCTCCATTCTTCCATTTATTTTCACAGAGGGTTTTCAAATCACTATTTTTCACTATTCTGAAAATTTTATGACAATTTTACCCATTGACTTAAATAAATTAAAATGATAAGAAAAAAATACAACAAAAGCATTGCAATTAGACCTTTAACTTTTTTAAAAATACAAATAAATCCTAAACAATTTTATTTGTATTCAAATAAGAGTTCTTCCCCAACTCACCCTCACCACCACCACCTTCCTCTCCTTCTTTGCTAGCACCGGTGGTAGAAGCCTATGAGCTACCATCGGCGACGGCCCACCACCAGTTTCAGCTTGAACTCCACTACCCACATCCTCAAAATAGATTTTCTTGCCGAAGTTCAAGCCATTGAGTGAGTCTTGCACACCAGAAGCTGAACACTTTTCCATTCTCGGTGTCTAAAACCCATTCATCACTGCTATGTAAGTCAAAATCACAACCACAAACGCGATACTTTAGAGACAAATCAAATAAAAAAGTGTATATAACATGATCAGTGAAGGAAGAAATGGTTGAAGCGGTGGCACATTGGGGCGCCGCTATCTCGCCTTGATTGCGACGATGGCTGTTATGGGAGCTGTCGTCGCTGCGTGAAAGATAGTGGCATCCCCGCTGCTGGTAAACGGAAGCGGTACCATTGTTTTGGGCATTTTCGCCGTGCGCCGATGGAGGAGGTGACGGTGCACATGGAACTGTCGTCTTTCACGCAGGCATAATTCTGGCCGGCGTCTCTATCACACCGACGAAGGTGTTTGTAAGTTTTGGCAAGAAGGAGGTGAGAAACCTAGTTGAGCCAGATCGCTTCATATGGGTCTGCAAAATCGCTAAATTTTGGAGAAACCTAGTTGAGCGAGATCTCTATTTCACAGAGAGAGATGTGAAATAGAGATATGGTGGTGTATGTATATGTAGGGTGGGACTGAAAATTGCTAAGCGTTGGGGGATGAAAACGAAGGGGTGGGGTGGGGTGGGGTGGGGTGGGGTGGGGAAGAACACTATTTGAATAAAATAAAATTGTTTAGAATTTCTTTGTACTTTTGTAAAGGTTAAGGGTCCAATTGCAATGTTTTCATTGCATTTTTTTTTCCTATTATTTTAATTTATTTAAGTCAAAGGATAAAATTGTCATAGAATTGTCAGAATAGTGAAAAATAGTGATTTGGAGACCTTCTGTGAGAATAAATTGAAAAATGGGGATGATATCTGCTAAAAAAAGAATGGGGATGAAATCGTTACAAACCTGAAAGAATATGGACCATTAGTGTAATTAACCCAATTTTAAATTAACCGGAAACAAAACCAACCAAATTCCAAGTTATAGGACCAAATCCAAATTACTGGATGGAAATACCAAATTGCGAATCTAAATTATTTGGATGCAAATTTCAAATTCAATCATTAGATGCAAATACCAAATATTGAATCCCAATCAATAAAACCAAACAAATTTTATATTATGACCTGGATGCAAAACCAACAAAATTTCATAACAGTATAACTTGACAAATTCCAAATTTCAAACTTACTTGGACATAAATATCCCAAACAAGTCGAAAGGGTCCAAGTAATCTAATCAGTAAAGACCTACAAGAAGACTCTAAAAAAATAAAACTTAACCGAATGACAATATCAAAAAGAAACAAAAAAGACTATGCCGGATGAGTGGCACAAGGCCGCTCGTCGGAGAACGGAAACGATTTCAAGTTTAAACCAAGTCGGATCAAACTTGCTCTAATACCATGTGTAAAAGTTCTAGCAATAATATAAATCAAACTAAGAAGATAAGAACAAAGAGGGAGAAAGGATAACGACTTATTAACAATTAATTAGATTTTAGGGTTATAATTTCTATATATAATAAAACTAATAGAAAGTTGCTACTACCATACACAATATACCCTACACAATAATATTAATATTCTACCATATATTCTAGCACCATTGAGTGGGAGGTGCATAAACGTGCATTCGGGTCGACAACAACAATTGAACTCAGGCAAGTGATTGCTTGAGCTTCAGTCTATGGAACCATGGAGGAAATGGAACCCCAATCCATTTAAAGGGCAGTCCACTGTGTTTAACTTTAGCAGGGGATGGATTTCCAGTTACACTCTCTTCACATTGCATGACTAAATGGGAATTTGTATCCAATTCCACATTTCAGTTAGCAAATAAAGATGAAAAAGGGATAAATTTGTGCTTGGAATGGAATCCTGCAGATTATTCTTCCAAACTTGTTACCAAGAAATATATGTGCTTGGAATTTCATGATCCAATTGTCAAGAAATTCCTCAAAACCAATGGTTTAAGCTTATTTCCGCAAATTAATTAATTTTCGCTAAATTGTTTTTTAGAGTAAATTTATTTGTATTCAATTTATTTTATCAATTAATTCGTCGGCACTTAGTTTTAATTTCTTTTTTACTGATTTCTTCATTTGAAATTGATGTCGAAAAGTTATGTCATCAAATTCTACCCAAGAAAAACTATAGGTTAAAATTAATAATACAAGATCTAAAATGTATTAATTTCCAGATAATCTGTAGTTGTTAGAAAATTTGTATTTATATATTATAGTGGAAAAGAATCATTTAACCCACAGAAATGGAAAAATAAAATGTATAACTTTCTGATGACAAAAATAAGTAATCAAAAATAGACTACGTACGTGACATGAATTGATTGCACCTCTCAGGGTGGCGGGCAACGGTATTGCTGCCTGCGCCTCAAATGACTGTTCGAGCAAGTGGAGGTCCGTTTCGAGCTCCAGGCTTCATTTGGTTGCACCAAATGGACAGGGAAAATACCTTTGCTTGGAAAATAATGCTGCTGACTCCACATTTATGACTAAGAAATGTTTATCTGTTGGGGACAATCTTCAAAATCCAGAAATTTAATGGTTTAAGCTTGTTCCTGCAAATGTCTAGAACTTAATCTATATTTGGGTCAAAATTAAGGATGTTTTATATCATATCTTTACATATGTCATCTATAAAGATTTCATCAAGTTGAGTTTGTTTATGCATAATAAATATGCTTGTGACTCATCATTATCAATCTCGACTTTAGTAGAATTTCTCGAATTTTTTATTATCAACCTCGAGCCTTTTTATACTTTTTTTTCTAAATGGATTCTATTATGCTTTGATTAATAATTAGATACATCGAGTTGAAATTTGAACCCAAGATTGAACGCGGTTGTCCAATCCAATTTCAGTTCATTCCATTCACTATGAAGAAAAATATCAATATTTTTGTTACATAAGCAAGAACAATGACAATCTTAATATGTATATACTTTTGGGGATAGGTTGCTCTAGTATTTTCTTTTGGGATTTTTTTTTTTTCACATTTGTCCTCAACTTTTATCAAAATAACAGATATAGTGCTATCCAATTTTTGGGCACAATTCATTTATAAAATTTCGGAAGTAATAGATATACATCGTTTGAGTTGAACATTTATTGTTTTCTATTGTTAAATGATCTATAAAAATTTAAATATAAATTTATAAAATAAATTATAGTTTTTATGTAATTTTTTTTATATATGTATTTCGTGTCCAAATTTTTCAAAAAATAAAACTTTCGCATGTTAGGTCGTGTTGTGGCATAGGGATTACAATAGGCTAGGCCAGGCGGGCTCGGCTCTCGATATCGGCTCGCCCCCAACAAGGGCCGCCTGTTCGACATTTTGGCTTTTGGGCTAAGCGATCCACTAGCCCCGGTTTTTTTTTTAGTTTGAATTTTCAATATTGTTTTCGAAAATTTAAAAATAAAAAAAATATGAAAAAAAAATACAGTTAAAACTTAAAAGTTTGAAAGTTGAAAAAAATACAATTTCGGGCTTGGGACCAACTACTTTTAACATAGGCGGAGTTAAAATTGTATACGAGCAAATTGTTACGTGTACAATTTTTGAAAAAGTAAAACGAATGAAAGAAAAATTTACACAAACAATACTTATAAATAATTCAAGTATTCTAACTTTTCAAATTCTTTAGCCATCATTCTTTCCACTCTATCTTGGATCGAAAGTTCGGCATCCTCCCAGTCCTTCAAGCTTTATAGTATGTCAACTTTAAATCTTAACCTGAAATCAAACATAAACCTGCCACCTGTACTAAAAGCAGACTCATGTGATGCATCCTTCTTTGTGAGCTGGCTGGCAAGAGTAGCAGATTCATCATCTCTCTCTTTTCTCCGATACTACAGTTGATACAGAAAGTGTTAGTATATCACGTGTCATAATTAAAACAATGTGGTATTGACGTTCATTTTGTCTCCACCATCGTAGTATATCAATTTTTTTCTTTTCTCTTTATTATCTAAAATACTTAGCGTGTCATGAGCGAAATACATAGCTAACTCTAAAAGTATATCAGTAGCACATAATCCTACATTCGTAGTATGAGAAAATGAAGAATAAGAAAAGAAGAACCAATACTTAGCGTGTCATGAGCGAAATACATAGCTAACTCTAAAAGTATATCAAGTAGCACATAATCCTACATTCGTAGTATGAGAAAATGAAGAATAAGAAAAAGAAGAACCACTATTAGCAAGTCGACTACCCCTAACTTAACTAAAACAACTCCATAGTCATTATCGTCATGTGATGACGAAGTATGTGTTGGAACAGAGTCGTCTGACATATCATATAAAGATTTTTCTAAATTATCATACGTTAATTTATGTGAAATTGTCGTGGTTGTTACTTTTTATCTTCTAAGTTAATGTGATACATAATGCACGACAAACGTAAATTATATAGGCAATTTTTCTCAATATTTTCTAAATGTAGCATTCATCACTAATACAATATTAGAAAGAAAAAAAAAAGAAGGAAAAATCCTTATACCTATTAAAATTATTAACAATTTAATAAAAATTATTGAGAACTAGTGTCTAACTGAAAAGTATTTATAGAAAAAGGTTGGTACCTTGGTTGGAGATACCTTTGTATGAACTTCGTGAAATGAGGACTTTTCCACCAAGCTAAGTGGAAACTCGGCACTTGCCACCAATTGTATCATGCCTTCGTAGCGCATGCTGTTTTGTGAATAAACTTAATTGTTTAGATTTGGAGTACATCTAGAGCCAACTCCTGGAGATCTAAACTAGAGTTGCGTCGATTTGATTCTAACTCTCGGTGTTTGAACACACATTTTTAAGTGTCTATTTAGATAGGTCGTGCATATCCCATTTTTGTCACGCTAACTTTTTTTTTTACAGTGTTTACACATTACTTTTTACTCGGGTAGTCCAACTATTAGTGTACCAATGGGCACTAAATCAAAATACTCCCAGCACCTAGCTTTTGTTTTTTTGCTCTTCGTTTAATGCTCGAATCGGTTGTTGTACTTGTTTGTGTGTCGACTTTTTCTTGAATGTCATCAATCGGATTGATTCTTCCGTAATCATCACTAATATCGCTAGGAATTGGAATGTCATTAAAACCATTGCAATCATCATCATTTCGATTGTAAGCCACTTCGAATAAAGAGAAAACTATAAAAAGTAGTAGAAACTAGAAAATTATAAATGTATAAATAAATCAACAAATTTTCTTCTTCTCAATCCAAGATTTGTGCAATTTTTTCCAAATTCTTGTTGTCTAGAATCGAACAAGAAATATAATTAATAACTACTCTAATTATATGTATTTGTGGTGTTATTAATTTCAAACGATCTTGCACAACTAATTTATATATATAAAACAAACGCACTGTATATGAAATAATTTAGAATCAAACAGGAGTTTAACTATTCTAATTAAAGGCTCGATGCATGCAGTATTTAGACTTGCATTATCAAAAGTAATGCTAAATAATTTGTTTAATGCATCAAACTCATTAAATACTTGTAATCATTTTTCACACAAATTTACTCAATTGTGTGGATATTCAAGTAAATGAAAAATAACAATTCTCTTGTGCAGTAACCAATTATTATCAATAAAATGTGATGTAACACAAGCGTAACTATTGTGATTGCGTCTAGACCAACAATCAGACTTGAAACACATAATTCCATAAAAAAAATTAAGTTCGTTTCTTAATTTCCAGCCATTGTATGAAATAATTTCAAACAATCAAAACGAGCAGTATTTTTATCTACACACTCCTGTAAGAGGGTTGAACATAATTTTACTGAAACATTTCAAAATACAGATCATTTGCAAAAGTGAAGGGCATCTCACTTGTTGACAATAATTTGGACATTACAACTCTCATTCTGCGAATAAAAGTAAAGTTAGTAAAAATAACTGATCCACTAGCATTAGTATGTGTAATAATTTGAGTTTGTCTTGGATCTAAATGTCATGTTTCATTTAGATGTTTGTCTTTGTGTCTCTGTAGCATGTTGGTGTCGGTGCCTCGACTACTTTCTCACATAAGCCTTTTTTGCAAATATTGTATACTGATGTACCATCATTTTCATTTACTGTAAAAATTTGCCACACCTCTGATATTTGTTTTTGTTTCCTTTGATTTTTAGATTATCCAATTTCTACAACATGATCATCTTCTAAATTTATTGGAGAACAACTATCATGTAAATTAGGATTTTCAAAAGAAAAATAGTGAGAATCCGTAACACAATAGTAGAAATTTTAGAAAATAGAAATAATCTATTTAGAGAAAATGAAGTAGTTGAAAAATTATATGTAGTTGCAGTAGAATGTGAAAGTCTAAGAGCTTTGAAATTTGAAAATTATATGTTTAGTGAGAGAGATATGATATTGGAGTAAGTTAAATTAATTGGATGGCTGCATGCCTGCAGCCTTGCATAAGTCTACTGCTGCATGCCTACTGATATGCAGCCGCTTGTCCCATCCATAGTAGAGAGTCGTTGAACGGTCCTCTGCCACCTTTATTTTTTTTTAAATTTAAAAAACTTACGCTAGTCCATAACATGTTGAACCGCAGTTCAGCAATAGTGGCCCGTAAATTGCTTGCTCGGTTCACGGCTCGGCTCGGCTCGTGGTCCTGGGCCTTCATGGACGTGCATGTCTTGAAAGGAGTGTTGGGCATGGGATATAAGACCGCATGGGTGGAGGCGACCTTAGGTTTGGGACAGTTGGTGGCGACGACTATACTTGGTCGATTTTACTGTTGATGACACTTTTTTTCTATTTTTCTTACACGACCGTCTCGACTCACTCTAGTGGACCCAAGACGTGTCGTGTGCCAATGATGGATACCAGCTAGACGCCGGACCTACCATTAAGGCAACTTAGACTTGTATATGACTAGTTGACTTTTCTTTGACTAAAAAGATTTTATAAAAATTTTGGCATAATTTCTCCTACAAATTGGACTAAACCGAACTTGAAAAGCAATAAAATTTTCCCAAGAACATACTTATGATAACAATTAGGGACCACTTGCCCTCACAATATACATAATAATCAATGTCTTTTACAAAATGACCCAAAATAATATGAATTTAAAAAAAAAAAAAAAAACAAGAAGCCCATCGAACCATATACATATAATACAAAATAACTCATCAAAAGATCGAGAATATTTATTCCAAAAATAAATGATGAGATGCTCAATAGAGATGAATCATACAAACTAATGGATTGTGTGGCTCTGACCCGGCTCAACAGGCTCTTCAAAAGCTGCTCAAAACTCAATTACTAACTAATAAGTAAAACATGGGAAAATATGTGAGTTAATACCTCAGTGTGTGGAGAAATCGCAAATAATTATAATATTCAAGAAACTGATTTCTCATATTATATATATTCAGTAATGCAGACTGTAAAATATAAAGAAACTAGATAATTTGATAATTGAGTAAATTTGCAAAGAAGTACTATATGATAATACTATATACAAACATGTGTTTTTTGCAAACTAGATAAGTGTCATATCTTGAAAAATCACACCAGGAGGTATCATAAATCACCGATAACTCTGTACTCTAAAATTTGGTCATATGCGTGAGACTAATCGAGCACTCTCATACACGGCCCAAAGTCCATTTGTGTATGAAAGTGGGTCCCAAATACCTCTGAGACAAGCACTCCTATACTTGGCCCAAAGCCTCTCTGTGTATAAGTGGGTCATAAAAACATCTGGTAATATACCCTAGTACACAGTCAATACCCCTTAGTGAACTATATGTACACGGCCAATTAGACCCCTTAGTGTAATATAGAATACGGCCAAGATCCATCAGTGCACTAGATACAATAAAGTCCTGGGCACTTTTCTAATAGATTTCAATATCACATATTTCTTACATTCCATTTTACAAGTAATCAATTTATAATCTTTATAATTTCACAAATACCATACGAAATAAATATTTAACTATAATTACGTAAAATGACAAATAAGTTTTTAAAATTACACGTAACATAATAGTATAATTAATTGTCATTCTCTATAAATATTAAATTTTTTCCACTTACAGAGCTAGTGACTGAAATCTAGTTCGGTTGATAAGCCTGACCAATCTTCGTGTTACCTTCTAAAAGTTAAAATAGGAATTCAGATTAAACTTAAATTATCTCACATAATAATCACTTGCTCAAAGTAAATCTACACCCAACATACTACCCAAACACCCACTTTACTTCCAAGCATTACAGCTGGACCTCTTTCAAATCTACAAGAAAAATATTTTATAGTGGCTAATACATTCTCCCTTTAACTTAAAATTCAAAGGGGACACACATTTATACCAAATCCTCTTTCCAATTACTTAATAATTGGCCAATATTTGAACTTATATACGTGGATGTGCTAACCTTCAAATAACTCCACCAAATCGAGCTTTTTTGAACATGAAATAAACTAGGGTGGTTATATTCACACTACAATTTGTTATAAGTACACCACGTTTTAATTGTACTTAGGATCCTCAACTTTTGTTCATTATTACAATTATATTCTTAACTTTTTGTCATCGAATTCTTATCTTCAACTTTCATTAATTAGCACATTTCATCATTGATAATGGTTTCACGAGATATTTTGTTTACATGTTTTAAAATGAGGAAAAAATATTTTATCATATATTTTGTATCTATTGTTTTTTTTTAAATATGATGATTTAATACATATTTTTAAGAATTCTAAACAAATGTTTTTTTTACGGAAATCGTTATCAAACACAAGATGTGCTAATTAATGAAAAGATGAAGATAAAAATGTGATAAAAAAAGTTAGGGACACGAGTGCTATAATGTTAAAAGATGAAGGATGCTAAATATAATTAAAAGTGGTGCAAAAAATATAATTACCCAATAAACTAACTTGGGTTAAATAAACTTAATCTTGCTTAAATCTTGAATTTAATCCACTAGTTTCAAAAATCCTAAAAATTCAACCATTAAATCAATCACTAAACTTGAATAATTAGCTCATTAAACTCAAAACAATCATTTAGGACATGTTCTCTTTGTTATTTTCAAGCTGTTTTCATTTTTGCAAAACACCCAAAACTTGATTAATATGTTGTTTTTGAAAAATAAAATATAAAAAAGTAAAATTTCTAAAAAAATTCAAAATTCTATAAAAATAAAAATTCTGAATACTAAAAAATAAATCAAGCTCTTATTGGTTATTTAAATAAAATAAAAAAATTAATTTAAATGTAAATTGATTAAATTTCTCTGTCCACGTCCACGTCATTAATTTTTATTTTTTTATTTTTTATTTTGTTAATTTATTACTTGTTTGTATTTATTTTTGTAAAAAAATATATTGTAAGATTCACTGACTTTAAAATGTATATATTATTTTTATCATATATGAACATAAAATAATCAAATTCAATGAATAAAATGATATAAAATAATTTTTTTTAAAATTCCAAACAGAATGTGAATGTGTTTTCCAGTTTTATATTTTCTGAAATAGTTTTTCAGAATGACAAATCAAACACCTTTTTAGCAATCCTAACATACACTCTCAAAACAGAGATTAGAAAACTGAAAATGAATTCAAAACTTAAATTCAAAACTGAAAAATAAGGAGAACAGACCCTTAGCCTTCATAAATTTCACATTGAAGTCAATAAGCAAAAACCCTAAATTTTAACCATAGTTCTAGAATAAGTGGGTTCTTGCTTACCTTTAAAAAATATTGAAGAATCCAAGCTCAAGATTTCCTCTCTTGGCCACGCGCGGGTGGCACCAAAATTTCTTCCTCCTCCTCCCCTTTTTTTTTTCCTTCCTTTTCTTTTCCTTTTTTCCCTCTTCTCTGCAGTTGGTTACTGCGCTCTCTCCTCTCTACGTTGGCTGGAAATGCCCAAGTTTCAATTAACAAAAGTGCCTAAATTGCCAACTAAGCCTCCAACTTCCATGTTGTATCATTTAAATTCTCAAGTAATTATAGTTTACAAAATAGGCCCATAAAATTTTCCTTTACTTAATTTAACTCCTACTTTGACCTATTTGACTTGGACTTTACCAAAAATAATTTATAACTTTGACTAATTTAAAGCAGGTCATAATAATCTTACCCCTTTCAAAGAATTTCGTCCTTGAAATTTGATTGACTAGGTTTGAAACAAATGAGGAAATTGAGCACACATCTGATCCTCACTCTCCCATGTAGTCTCTTCTATCGTATGATTCTTCCAAATGACCTTGACTAGTAGAACAATCTTATTTCACTTAACTTGCTCATTTCTGTCCAAAATTTCAACTTGCTCTTCTTCACAAGTTAAATTATCTTTCAATTCCACTGGATGAGAATCTAAAATGTAATAGGAATCTGGAATGTACTTGTGAAGCATATAAATTTGGAATTATCATGAATTCTTAACAACTCAGCTGATAAGGTTAACTGATAAACAACTGGACCAATTTGTTCAATAATCTCATTATGGCCAATATATCGTTGACTGATTTTTCTCCACCTACTAAATCTAAAATACTCTTCTACGATAATCATCGCGAAACTTCATTCTCAATGTAAAATTAAAGATACTATCTAAGATGATTTTCAATAATTCAAGTTATTTGTATGACCAAGTAACTTTCTTCGTTAACTTTGACCCCGATAATTTAGTGTTCTGCATAATTCAATATTATACTTAACCAAAAAAAAAAAAAAACCATCGCAGATTAACTATTATTATACGTAAATTCTAGTCAAGACACGAGTATTATAATATCCATCACAATCATTCTAACTATGATGAAGTCCCAAAAAAAATCTATAATAATATGATCCCATTTATCTGGACTAGAAGTGTGCAGCGATCTAACTAACTCCTTATGATAAGGTTTACTTATAAGGTGCATTGTACGGGATGTGCTTTTTCTAGAATCTCATTCTTCAACACTACATTACTAGGAACACACAACCAAATTTTGAGAACAATGGTCTTTATATCTCTGATAGTATAATTTGTTTATAAACAATGCCCTGATACCAATTTAACACGACCCGTCCCGAATCACTCTAGAGGACCCAAGACGTGCCGTGTACTGATGATGGATACCAGCTAAATGCCGGACCCACCATTAAGGCTACTTAGGCTTTTATATGACTGATTGAATTTTCTTTGACTAAAAAGATTTTATAAAAATTTTGGCATAATTTCTCCTACAAATTGGACTAAACCGAACTCGAAAAACAATAAAATTTTTCCAATGACATACTTATGATAGCAATTAGGGACCACTTGTCCCACGACACACATAATAATCAAGATCAAGTGCATCTTCAATGTCTTTTACAAAAAGAACCAAAAGAATATGAATTTACAAAATAACCAGTGAACATATCCAACCATATATATATATAATCTAAAATAACTCATCAAAAAGATCCATAACATATATCGAGAGCCGTTCTCCTGCCCCCAAGTGGGCAATACTCATCTCCTACCGCCACGTCAGCAAGTGGGGAAGATGTATTGTCCACTTGGGGGCAGGAGAATGGTCTTCAACATATATCCCAAAAATAAATGATGAGATGCTCAATGGAGATGAATCATACAAACTAATGGATCGTGTGGCTCTGATTTGGCTCAACAATCTCTTCAAAAGTTGCTCAAAACTCAACTACTATCTAATAAGGAAAACATGAAAAAATATGTGAGATAATAGCTCAGTGAGTGGAAAACTTATTTTTTAGAAATGAGCATTTAATTATATTATATTAATTCGTAAAGTTATATGAATTGTTTCATTATTTCAGCGCTTCTATTAAATTACATAAATTGCAAAAAAGAATTATTTTCCAAATAAGTGCTAGACAAGCATAATTTTTAATACAAGTTAGCTTTTATAAATGTGTAATTCTTTCAAAGTTTAAATTTAGTTTTGTTAAATCTATTATTAAAATATTATATCATTATTAAACGTTTCAGTAAAGTTAATTTTAAAACCACAAAAAAGTACTCAGGTGATTTTACTCATTATGCACTGGTGTGAATATGTTTCCACGGTGTATAACTAGATATGCGTGTTAAACATATTTTATTTATTTTTTATAATTTATCTCTATTGGAATGAGTGCTAATAATCTTTAATGTATTTTTTTATAATTTATCTTCTCCTTTCTGGTACAATTTGACTATAATTTTTCCATTCTACAACTCATTGGAGATTCTATTCCCCCATCTCCATTTATTTGCTACATGTATAACAATTCACATTGTTGCATTGAAGATGCTCTTTATCTCTAATACAATCGTGGATTGCACTAAAACGTGTGCCACATCATCCTAAAATACTTATATGGAAAGAAAAATAGATGATGTCTAGCACACGGCCCATCTCCATTTATTTTTTAATCAATTATGTTAATCGAAATGTATATTAAGCTTCTTTTATTTAATTTTTTAATAATTTATTTGTATCAGAATGTGAGTTAATCATTCTTTATTTAATTTTTTTTTATAATTTATCTACATCATATCTCTTGTGCAATTGAACCATAATTTTCTCAATTCACGACATCACTAGAAATGCTCATATCTTTGTTTCTATTTTATTTGCCACATGTCCAAATATTGTTGCATTGAAGATGAGAGTATTTTCAATGCAACCGTGGATTGCACTAAAAAAATGAGCTACATCATCTCAAAATACTTACATGACAAGAAAAAAAGTGGATGGTGTTTAGCACACTATTGGATATTGGACGGTGTACTAAATATTCTCTATTTATTTTTATAATAAATGTCAATCGAAATATGCGTTAAGCCTATTTATTTAATTTTTTAGTATTTATCTCAATTGAAATGTGTGTTAATTATCTTTTATTTAATTGTTTATAATTTATCTACATTTTTCTCTCTTGCACAAATTGACCATAATTTTTCCAATCTACAACTCTATTAGAGATGCTTTTCTATTTGCCTTTATTTTATTTGCCACGTGTACTAAGGATAGCAAAATATTCTCCCCGCCCCACTTATTAGGGTAATAGTGGCACGTTCGGGGTAGACTCTCCCCAACCCACCCCTCAATTTTTGTTTTGTTTGAAAAATCATAAAATAAAATACAAATTACAATTTCGCTAGAAATGAGCTAAATAAGAATTGTACTTGGTTGGAGTTATTAAACTATAAATCATAACCACTACATCACAACTCTAATTTTAGTTTTTTTTCACTATTATAAAAAGCTCGCTTAATCTTCGCCTAGTCGTAAAGCGCGGTCTCAACGCCTAGCCATGCCTCACGCTTCGCCCTTACCTTGCCCTTGTCTTGCTATCGCCACTAGGCTCGAAAAATTTGAAACTCGGCCTCCACGCCTAGCCACACTTTACGCTTTTTAGAATATTGATTTTTTTTTTCTGTTTGTTACAAATATTTACAAATATTGTATTTTTTTAAATTATTTTTTTAGTTTAAAAAAAATTATTTGGGGTGATTGACGGGTCAAAGCCCTGTCCCGCCCCGCTTCCTGCCTTTCCTCGGACCCGCTCCATTGCTATCTATAACGTGTACAACAATATACATTGTTGCACTGGAGATGCTCTGTGAGATTACTATATGTTTTTTGCTAACTAAACCAAATACGCAATGTATAATAAAATTATTCTCAAAGGCAAATGGTTAAGAACTATGTCAAGTTGACGTGATAGGAAAAAAATAGACAATGTATAGAACTCCATCTAAATTCAGAAGTTTCGTTAGACATGCTAACTCAGCAAAATTTAGATTTACTAGATTTAATTTTTTTTATGTAAATATAAATGTAATTTTGATTTTATTTCAATAAAATAAAATACACTTAAATAGCAATCCATATAATGCATTGAAGACCAAATGTGAACTTGAAAAGTGTGCCACATCAACCCAAATTACTTACATGGCAAAGAACAAAGTAGAGAATGTATAACACACTGTCTACATTTGGATATCCTTTATTTACTCCCTCCGTCCCAAATATATAGGCTGATTGAGTTTTTCACACGGATTAAGAATGTTTTTGAAAAAGAAAATTTTATCAATAGTTTTTCCTATTTTTTCCTTATTTAATGAGTATTATTTAAAAATAATAATTATTTCTAATTCACCTTCAATTCTCTTCAATTCCCAAACATCCATGAATTGAATAAACACATTAATTAATTCCTCATTGACTTCATGCCTATACTAGAAACCAAAGCTCCTTATATGTGGAAAACCAAAAACCAAAAACCAAAAACCAAAGCTCCTAATGTGTGGAAACCATTAAATATTTGAAATTTTCAAGCATTGAATAATAAATATGGGTAAATTATGAATGTACAATTTCAAGATTAAGTTGGAAAAAATGGTTGTAAATAAACAAATTAAATAAGGGTATTTTAGTAAATGAAA
Source organism: Forsythia suspensa (assembly GCA_023638005.1). NCBI lineage: Eukaryota > Viridiplantae > Streptophyta > Magnoliopsida > Lamiales > Oleaceae > Forsythia > Forsythia suspensa. The sequence goes on from CM042676.1 coordinate 40,407,473, forward strand.
AAAAAAACAAATCAAAAATAAATGTTCTCTATATATTTGGTAGACAATGTAAAAAAGGAAGGGTGACCTATATATTTGGGACGGAAGGAGTAGTTTTTTATAATTAATGTTCATCAAAATGTGTATTAAACCTCTTTTATTTAATTTTTTTTATAATTTATCTCTATCAAAATGTTTGTTAATCATCATTTATTAAATTTTTTATAATTTATCTGGCACTATTTCTTTTACATATGAACCATAATTTTTTCAAGGGAAATTTTGAAATGTGCCCAAACGTAAATATTGGATTGGAAATATGCCAACTTTTGATAACATTTGTAAATATTTCATTTTTAAGATGTAAAATTTCAAATATATCCTTATGTAAAAATGACTATTTTTTTGTTTTGTTAATATTTAACAATATTTACAATCACACAATAACTTTTAAGAGAAGCTATCAGTTCAAAAATTAACAAATTAGTACAAAAAATTAATGGTTGATTTTTTTAAAAAGGAAAATCAACAAATGAATCTCAAAAATCGACATTTGATTTTTTTTTTTTAAAATCGACAATTTGATCCAAAAACAATTTGTGCGTGGATGGGCACAAAATTGGGCCCATTTTGACATCCAAAAATGGGCGGCAGATGGGCACAAATTACCTTGTCCAAAATGGGGATAAAAATGGCGGCACCATTTGCCGCCCATTTGTTTAATTTTGTTTACAATAAATGGGCACGACAAAATGGGCACAAATTGCTTCGACCAATTCCCTCTTTTTCCAATCCACAGCCGCATCTAAGAGCATCTCCATTGCATCCAATAGATTGTAGTTGACGTGATAATTAAATAGATAGACTTGTAGATTATGTAGAATAAATAGATGATAAAGTCCAAAAATTCTCTCTAACGATTCCTTCTACAATCTAATAATATTGATTATGTGATATTTATTTTTTTAAATTAAAAATAATAAAACCAATCCAAATAATAGAATTTTAAAAAATTAAGTCAAAAATTAAAAAATTTGATGAATCATCCAATCTCACGAAGTATCCGAAGAAGTCACATTTTCTAATTTTTTTGTGACTTACGTCGTCGATCACATAAGATACTATTCCATATCGTGCGTAAGAAAAGTAATTTTAATAAATATTGTGTATTTAATAACGTGCACTGGAGATGCTCTAACATGCTATTGTCCGCGTCCCCGTAACCGTAACCGTAACCGTCTCCGTCTCCGTCTCCGCCACACTTACAACAATCCACGTTGTTGAACGTGGATTTGAGATGCTTTAAGAAACCTAGACGGACCTCTGTCACCAGACATCAATAAGTGCGTTTGTGTAGTGCCTGGAGCGAGAGAGAGAGAGATGGCGAAGAGTGATATAATAGTGGCGGCAGAGAAATTAGTGGAATCGTCGATGAAAGGGAACGATGCATCCCACGACGCTGCCCACGCATTCAGAGTGAGAGACTTGGCTCTCTCTCTTGCCCGTGAAGAGGGCATTTCTTCTTCCTCTGATTCCGCGCTCATCGTTATGCCACACCCCTATTATACTTTTCCATTTAATTAATTTGCAATTTTATTTTAAAACTTTTTTCATATAATGACGATGATTATGATATAAATTTTACGGGAATAGCACTGGTATTTGAGAAGTTTCTTCGATGTAAAACGAAAATAAATCAATATAGACTTGACACTTAATTTTGGGGACAGATGAGTGTATGTTGTATACTTGCACCATGATTTCCTATTCATTTACAATAGTACAGTATCTGAAGCACGATGAACAACGTGTTCAAGATATTGTTTGCTTTTTTACCTTCTGTACATTGCTTTGAACTGGCAGTAACTAGAGCATGATTGGTTAAGCTTCAAAAAAAGTTAGAAAGTAGTGCAAAATTACTTTCATGTTCAGCCAAAAAAATGTGTGTTTCTAAAAAGAAGTCTTTACTGAGTTTCTTTTAAGCACTTTTACCTTCTTTTTTAAGCCTTCCAAACATGCTCTTTAATATCGCACCAATTTGGTGATTTTCATTTATTTTCCATGAATATTTATATTATACTTGTTATCAGTGATTTCAATAGATTTATTAACTGCTATTACTATTCTCAGTTTTGGTGTTAGTCATCATTTTGCATACAATCATTTAACCACGAACTTTGTAACTAAATCAAGCACCATTGTCAAGAGAAATTTATTTCTTGCCAGTTTCTTAGTGCTTGAAATGCCATTGACTGGCATTAGATTAAAAGAGTTTGCTTATGCATTGGTGCAGTTGCTCATTTGTGTGTGTATTGTAAAGCGCTTCATGTCATAGAAGAAGATATTATGGATTTATTATTCTTCCAGTCTTTCTAATGTATGAATTAAAATATTATCTTTTTTGTCAGGTGGAGTTAGCTGCACTTCTACATGACATTGCTAATAATGCATTTACCTTGTATTTCAATTGCACATTTGAGAGATTTTATTTTCCCCTAGATTTTCAGACACTTTTGGAGGGTATAATGTTGTAAATTTGAGGTCAAACTTTGATTGACAGAAACTGAGAGAAAGGTAATATAAAGATTTGAAGAGTTAGTTAAGTTTTTGGATAAGTTCAAGCACGAAAAAGGTAGATGAAGAAGCAGATGGAAAAAAAATGAAATTATGTTTTAGAACAAAGTGATTCCTTTAAACCACAATATTATCTCTTTGTTCCCTTTTGCTTATGATCTGCTCAATCCTCTCTTTCCTTTTGCTCTATACTTATAGTATAAACACTCTTTAATGAGGAGCTGCACTAACTGATGAGCATACACATGGACATCAGAGACAATGTTACATGAAACGGAAAGTACTTTATCAAAGACATGAAGCACATGCATAAACTAAATTATGAATTCTACTACACGAGAAAAGACTTTCTTTGTTATGTATTTCATTGGGATTTATGATGTTAAACTCCTAGTTTTGAGAACAAAGATGGGGAAATATGTAGTCGAATGAAGAGTATGGCAAAGAAATAGAAAACATGCCTTAGAACCATCACGAGCCATTTTAGATCTTTAGGAAACGATAATTAGTAGAGATTAAAAGGAAGTATGATATTGGATGTCCATTTTTACAGTTTTAGAAAATCATAGTTAAAGTTGAGACAATTGGACTTTGCCAAGTATTGGAAATTGGAGCATTCTCTCTCCCTTAATAATGCATAGTTTGCATTTGATGTTGTGTGGGACAAAATGGCTCTATAACAATAACAATAGTAACGGCATATTTATCTATAACTTAATTTCTAATTTATTTTTGTGTTTGTGTTTCCAAACATGTCATTCTAAGTGTTTTGATCACCCACCGTTGCTAGTTCCAAAGTAATCTTTAAGCAGTTATTCCATGTTTTGTTTCACCATGTGTCACACACTAGTTGTCTTTCAGTGGAGTTTGTGCTACCTACAATTTTGTTTGCTATAGTTTGTATAACTACTATCCCTTAATGATATCTATCATTTTTCATTTTGTATTGTATCATCACATGTTCTTCTAAACTCCACCCTTGCATGAGGAAATTCTAGTGATATTTCTCAATTGAGTGCTGTTGTCTATCAGTTGGTCCTTATATTTTATAGGATAATGGGTTTGGACACCTCCTCTTCTTTATAGTATTTGTTTATGCATGTGTATAATGTTTTGTCTTTCATCATCTTGCTATTGCCTTTTGTTTATTAAATTTTGTTTGCCTGCTCATCATTTTTATGTACTGATGGTATTTTTTTGGATGATTAAATGCAGGGGACTACAAATACATGAGGTTGGTTTTTTGTTACATTTTTTGTTAGGCATATTCTTTTTGTTCTATCGTATCTCCATTACTCTAACACCAAAAATGCTTTTTCCTACATATTTCAATGAAGTAATGTGCATGCCAAGATTCTCATGGCAACATTTAATTACTGCATTAGAAGGATTCTTGTTTGGTGGCATAGAACATTGAAACATGATGCTGCAATTTTGTACTACATAAAATTTAGTTGCATGGAATTGATGGAAATATAAGATTATTACGATAGAGATGCTCTCCTTTGAAAGCTTGTGATTTTGCCTTTTCTAGCCACATAATGAAAAGCTTGTATTTGTGTTTATATTGAACTACAATTGACATAGATATCAATTGCATCCTTCAAACAGAAGAAAAATGAGGTCGTTTTGAAATTTTGAATTGTGAAATGTGTTGTTTCCAATCTTTAATTTTCGTACATTTTGAGTTGTATGCTCGATCTTCTCATCAATGCCCCCATCTTCCACTTCCATTTCTTGCTGTTCCTTTTTCAATCCTATGTCTATTTATTTAATACTGTGACAACTAGAGATCCATCGGAGGGAAAAATTGTCGAGGACTTTCTTGACAAAGAGGGCATAGAAGAGAGTAAGAAGATGAGGATATTAAGCGTCATAAAGGGAATGGGTAAGCTTCTATTTTCTGTTATAACCTATAAAATGGTATATTTTATTTTAGCTTTGATGTTTGCTATAGGTACATAGCTCATGAAATAATGTTTTTTACCATGTATACTAGTTTGTAATATAATAGTCTTTCTTATTCTCTCTACATAAACTAATCTCTAATATATAAGTTGCTATGTTGTAGTTGAATAGTGATGGTGATTAGATCTCTCTCTATTGGAGCCCATAGTTAAAAATTCTTATTCATTGTGCTCGTATTTCTTGTTTTATATATTATCTGATTAAGTGGGCTCACACTCAATTTGCTGGCCATCTATTAGCTGATAAGTGTTACCATGATAGCCTTACTGCATGACCACTTACCATTTCGGCGTATAGAAATGTGGACAATTACGAGCTAATTGGATTTCAAGCACTAGTTAAATAAATGAGATATCCAAATGTGTTTGTCTGCATGGTGAAGAAGTATTCATTTTGAATGATTTTCATAGTCTTCCAACAATCCCCCTTGTTACTAGCGATGTGAAATGTTGTATGAGTATCTTTATATGACTTAGTTCTCCGTTACTATAATTCTTCCATAATTTAGATGGTCAAACTGGTCAAACATATTTTTTATGTACACATTTCATACGACTTACAACTTACAATATACTTTTTTATCTACACATTCACCAAGTTATATTTTCAGCACTTAAAAAATAATTTCAGCACTACCAAACATGCGCTTGATATAATATTCTCAAGTCAAGAATTAGCTATTATGTTGTTGGCCTTTCGGCTTCAATTTAAACTTTTTGCATACAGTCTTGTTTCTTAAACATTATTTGAAAGTTTTCTTCCCCGCTTGTTTTGGTTCATTTAAGTCCTTTGCTTTTTTCCTTTCTTGCACTGAAGTAAATTTATTAGTGCCCTACTTGTTTGTTTTGCACATTTTTCACTTGAAATCCAACAAAATTACAATTGAGAAGTTGTTTTGAGTTTTACTTCTTCAAGTTGCCTTGAAAAACTTTATTCTCGCCAAAATCAATGGAACAAGATAACCAAGAAATAGGATTGCCATGAATTTTCATACTCTGAATGTGTGCAATAACTGAATATGGTTAGCATTATCTTCCCAATAGATTTTTCAATGTTTCTGCATTCATGCCCATGTACACGCCTCTTTGCTTCTCTTAGAAAGCATGGAGCTCTGTCTTGATATATAAGCTAAGTGGACCCAGCAAATAGGCAGATACCTCAGTAAATTAAGTTTGAAAAGGGACTTATAAAAAAAAAAAAATCAGTATGATGTCAAGTGCTAAATTCGCATGGACTATTGCAACAACTTTCTTCTGTATATTGACTATTACATGTGCACTGATATCTTATATGTGAAACTTAAAATTTTCCATTAAATCAAATTGGAATGACAAGTTCATATGGTCTTCTATTTTTCTACCATTCTGATTGTTGGTATTTTTAGTGTCCTTCATGTGATTATCGGCACTTTTAATTATTCTCTCCTCTTACTTAAAACCTTTTGATTACTTTGTCTTTCCCTGAAAAAATACATGGAACTCCTTTTTATGTAGTATATATATTTACTGGTCTTTCCCTTCTGTTTACTTATTAATCTACTTTTCAACAATTGTTTTCTTCAATCTGGATTTGTTTTACACATCCAGGTTTCAAAGAGGAGATTGGGGGTTATAGAGGGTAATTATTCCCAGAATTCGGAGTGGTACAAGATGCTGATCCTCTTGATGCAATTGGTGCTATAGGTGACATTCATCCTAGACCGTTTTCTATGTTTACACTCACAATATTTGTGTATAAGGCAATTGCTTCTATAGTAGATTTTAAATATCTTTATTTATTTTAGTAGTACTTGCATTCAAGGGTCACTTCGTATTTCTTCCTACTGAGATTGTTCCTGTGGAGTTTTGAAGGGCAGGTCCTCTCCCTTCCGACCCACTTAAGTTAAAGATGTCTCTTACTTCACTGCAAATATTTGTAGTTAAAAATAATTTATTTTGTGCCAACTTTGAAAATCGAAGTCGGAGTCAATTTGTTGCGGTCAAAATCTATCAAATAAATGCCGGTTTCAATTAACCCAACAGTCTTGAAAAATAACTCAGGAAACGACAAAGATAACCTGGAGGTTAGAGAATGTAGGATGGTGAATTTGGTATGTAAAATTGAGCGTAGCTAAAGAGTTTTTAGGGGACGCTATTTATGGTTATGAAAGGTCACATAGACGGATGATCTTATACTTTTATTTGAATTGTGTATATATTTTGATTAGAATAAAGATATCTTGCTAACAAAGCTTATCTATGGGGTCTTAGTTTTACTATGTTAGAAACTCTGACATACCGGGATTTGGTTTGTAATTTTATCCACAACACGATTGACTATTTTAGATCCACGGAAGTGAATCTAGTTAATAATTGGTTTGTTGTGGATAACATTGTTTTCAGAATTGCTCGTTGCTTTACATTTGGCGGAAGCAGGAACAGTGTGCTCCATGACCCCAACATCAAACCTCGATCAGATTTGTCCAAGGAAAAATACATTAACAAAGATGAGCAGTCGACTTTGAATCATTTTCATGAGAAGCTTCTCAAGTTGAAGGATTTGATGAGAACTAAGGTTATATCTGCATTTCACTATATAACCATATGCATTCAGATATCTGCATATAGGCATTCAGATATCTGCATATAGGCATAGCTCTCCTTAAGATTTCCAATGAATCCCATCTTTCCAAATCTAACGTTCCAAGACAATGTTTATGCATGCTTATGTTTGAAGTTTTTAATCATAGCTTTTCTAAGCTTGGCCAAACATGCTGAATTTGTAATATTAAAGTTGACGACCAATGTCAGGCTGGTCGGACAAGGGCGGAAAAAAGGCACAAATTCATGGTAGAGTTTCTTGAAGAGTTTTATGAAGAATGGGATGCAAGAGCTTGAATAAGGTACTTTTTACACTGTCATGAATTAACTTTTACTGTATTTGATTCGATTTTAGTCTGTTAGTCGAAATGCATAAATTAATCCTTACATTGTGCTTCAATATGCTAGGACAAAATGAGGAAATTCATGAGCATGTCATATGGAGTATTTCCCCATAAAATCTAATATGTGCGGTTCTTTGCTCCTCAATATCAACAAAACCAATGGCAGGTAATGTCCATTTGAAAAGCCTGACTAAGACACATGTCAGGTTGAACGCCATTGCCATTGGACCTTTCCTAGGTTAATGCTTTTCGTCAATTATTTCAAAACTTTATGCTTCAATTTTTGCCAGAATGTAATGAATCTAGTATTTGACAACCTTATACATGTTGAATGTTATGTTAATTTTGAGCGATACAAATTGGTTATTGCTAGTTGACAAGATACCTGGACTTGAGAAATCACTCTCTAATCCACAAATTATTAAGGAAAACTTTATAAAACACGGTATTAAAACTTCCACATCAATTGTTAAGATAGATTCTTGTTGTAGAATTTTACAAAATAGAATACAAGAGTTTGTTCGGCTTTCTATAGAATTGGAGTATGATCGATTATTATGATGTTTAAGTCAATTTTTAATTGTGTTCGATAGTGAAAATTGACAATGATTTAGGCTTTTAGCTGTTGTGTAATGTGTGTACATTTGTCATCCCTAAGACGGGCATCTAACAAATTGGACATGTGAATGATTTCTGTTTTACATTAAACTCATTCTATACAAGTAACAAGTATTTAATAAATATGATCTGAAATGAACATAGTAAGGTGATTTCAGAGTTATTCAACTTTATTGGTCAGTCTTGGTTTCTTTTTGTATGTTCATTCAATTTCAACCAAACATACTTCAATGTTTAGTTTAATTTTGTTAATGTCCATATTAACTCTCACGAGTTTTGTGTTATCACGTATTGTGATTTGTAAAGATAATATAATAACTTGCAATTCTTAGAAATTACTCGAATAATTTGTTGCTTCATTATATATGTGACATGAACTGGAAGAAGAGGCGGGGCAATACTGACTCAGCAAGTCTGTCCGTCCCATAATTTTCTGTTTTCTAGCTTATGGCTTTTCGGCTTTCATACTTTTCAACATTTTGGTCCCATGCCCATTGACTGACAATAGCATACTCCATCATTTCATGTCCAAATTGGTGAAATTTCCATAATAGCCATGTTGTAACACTCAAATGGCTAATTGCCACTTTTAATTGTCTCAAATGTTCAATTTAACTTCGTTAAAAATAATCTATATTGTTTCATTTCTTCTTCTTTCTAAGTCTTAATCCTAATCTTGTTGCGTTCCTCCCTCTCGAGTTGTTCCCGGAGAATTGAAGGATTGGGTGAGGCACATGTGATTCCGCTAACGATTTTTGACATGTTTTAGAAATCGCTCACATAGGTACTAACAAAGTTAAAGGAGCTAAGATAAAGTTTTTGATAAAAGATTTTGAAAAATTCTTATTGAAACAAAATGAACTTATTGTTTATATGATTATTCGTTTCATCAATATTGTTAACGGTGTTAAAGGCTTTGACCGAAAATTTACTAATAGTGAACTTATAAGTAAAATGCTTAGGTCACTTTCAGAGGATTGGAGTTCATTGAGGATTTTGATAGAAAATACTAAAGATGTCAACACATATCCATTGGAGGAGCTCTATGAAACATTGATGACCTACGAGCTAAACCATGCTGAGACAAAGGAGAAGACAAGAAAAGCAAAAAAGAAATGAAAGAGCCTCCAAAGCAACAAATTGCTTTAAAATCAACAAATGATAAAGGCTCCTTAAGTATGAACATGAGTGATGAGGAACTTGATGGTCTAGTTATTCTTGTCAAGAATTTGTGAGCTTTTCGCAACAATCGCCAATCAAATGGATGTTAAGTGCATTTTTGAATGATGTTATTCAAGAAGAAGTATTTGTTGAGCAATCACCGGTTTTAAAAATCAGAAGTACTCGGACAAAATTTTTAAACTTAGAAAAGCTCTTTATGGGTTAAAGCAAGTTTCTAGAGCTTAGTACGAAAGATTGAACAAATTACTTCTATCAAATGATTTTTTAATAGAAAAACTGATACTACACTTTTTATAAAAACCAAAAATGAAGATATGATTGTTGTACAAATTTATGTTGATGATATCATTTTTGGTGCCACTAACATATCTCTTTGTGAAGAATTTTCAAAATATATGAGCAAGGAATTTGAGATGAGTATGAAGAGATAACTCAAGTTCATTCTTGGATTCCAAATCAAACAAACTAATGATGGTATATTCATTAGTCAAACCAAGTACATTATAGATATGCTCAAGAATTTTGAAATAGAAGAATTAAAATCAATGAATACTCCAATAAGCTCATCAATCAAGTTGGATAAAGATGATAAAGGTACTTTCGTAGACATAACTAAATATCGAGGTATGATTGCATCCCTTTTTTATTTATCCGCTAGTAGACCCGCTATTATGTTTAGTGTGTGTGTGTATGCAAGATATCAATTCAATCCCACGAACTCTCATTTTAGTGACGTCAAACGCATTTTTAGATATCGTAGTGGCACTAGATATTTAGGTCTTTGGTATCCTTAATGGTACACATTGATTTAGGCCATGTTCGGTACAGATTTTTCTCCAAAAAATCCATTTTCTTGTCTACAATATTTGACTTTTCAACCCTTTTTACACTACAAAAAAATTTGAAAAGTCAAAAAGTAACTAAAAAAACCCATTTTTCTCCAAAAAATCTCTACCGAACAAACCCTTACTTAGCTACTCAAATGTTGATTGAAATTTGGTTGCACAATTGAACGTAAAAGTACTAGCAGAACTTGTCACTTTTTAAGCTTTGCACTAGTATCGTGGTTTAGTAAAAAACAAAATTTCCTTGCTTTATCTACCATCGAAGTTGAATATATCTCGACCGCTAATTGTTGTGCTCAAATTCTATGGATGAAACAAACTCTAAGTGATTATCACTTATCATTTGAAAATATATCTATCATGCTTAATAACACTACTGCTATAAACTTGTCTAAAAATCTTGTTTTACATTTTTGAACTAAGCACATTGAGATTAGACATCATTTTCTAAGAGATCATGTACACAAGGGAGATATAGTTTTAGAGTTTGTGAATACGAACAAACAATTGGCCGACATTCTCACAAAATCATTAGCACTTGAAAGAATAAATATTCGAAGAAGTTTGGGCATAATTGACGAATGTGAAGTATGTGGTTAAATTTAATGTATGTTATTGTTTATGATGTTAATCAATTGAAATTTATGTGATAGAAGGTGTATAAAAACATATGACAAAGACCAATCCATAAATTTTCAAAATTTTCATTAAACTTGGCCAGTAGGTTGACCGATAACTAAATCAGACGACCTTCAAGGATTTTTCGGACGACCTTTTGATCGACCGTTTAATCGTTTGATTAAGTAGAGAGTTATGTTTCAATCAGGTATGTCATTTCGGACGTCCGTTTGGTAAACCGGTCAACTGTTAATTTCTAATAGGTCGATCGTTTGATTATCCAATTAAGCAAAGAGTTCTGCTTCAATCAGGTAGCATATATCGGTCAACCGGTTTGTGTGTAGGTCGACCTATCTGATTTTAAAAACTCGTAATTTAAAGTTCAAAATTATTCCTCTTCTTCATTACCCATCTTTCACTCCCTCGTATTTCTTTCTAAAAATCTTCCCACATTTACAAAATCACTTCTAAATTTTCAAGATTTCCACATAAAATAAAAAACTCATCTCACTCACATTCAAAATTTCGTGGAATCCCTAATTTTCATCCACCAAATCATCAAAATTTTCTTAAATCGGTCATCCGAACCCTAAAAGCTAAAAATCCGACTTCCTCTACCAATTCTCAATATGCCTCGGGTAAAAATGGCTAGCAAAAGACCAATGAGGGAAATGCTACCATCTCCGGCATCCGAAGAAGAACCCCCATTGCCGAAAAATAGAATTGATAGATGCCCTATCCTCAAGGTAAGAGTGTTGCTCCTTCATTTCAGTATTGATTTTATTTTTTGTTTCCATGGGTTGGGTGTCAATCGTTATATTAGATGAAAAAGCCTACCCAAACCTCATGAAAAGTTTTTACATAGACATGATCACACCTGGGGACGGGGTATCACTAGTACTCTTAAGGGAAAGCGAATCAAACTTACTAGAAATCTCATTAGGTACTTTCTTGAACTCGAGGATTGTGATAATCGTGTCTATTGCCATAAGATTGCTCCTTATTTTGAATGATATAATCCTATCGAGGCATGTAGTCGACTCACCGACAAAACCTTTCAAAATGCCGCAAAACTTAGTTCAAATCAACTTTTTCTATCTTGTAAAGTTTTGCATATCATCATCGCACACATAATTGTTCCTAGGAAATGTCACCTTGACGAGATAACTCTTTTTGACCTCTTTCTTCTTGATTCATTCCTAGTCGGTTGAAAGATTAATTTTTTCTTCATCATGATAAATCACATGAAACATATTTATCATGCCAATAGGATCACGGGATTACCTTATGGGATGCTTCTTACCAAAATCTTTCAACACTTTGAAATTCTTATGCGTGATGAATATACTATTAGTCAAAAACCCATCGACACCATCAATATTAGCACCCTTAAAATAATGAAAATTGTAAAGGAGAATGGGCAATGGGTGGCAAAGACAAAATGATTAGATGCGGAATTGGGGACCTCAATATTGCCGTTTGGAGGCTATGGACGACAATGACCAAGATGAAGATGATTTACTTCCTCCGAGCCCTACTCATGACATGCTCGGGTCGGTTTCTTCATCCTTATCTAGATTTACCTTCTCCAAAGATCACTGCAATCTTCTCAATGGTTGGATCGACTCTCTTACCTCCACGGTGGATGGCTTACAACACTCGGTGTATGACTTTATATCTATGCTTCAATAAGTACTAGCCTCACAACAAGCACTTAACTCTCGCTTCGACATGGCATTTCCTCCGCCTCCTCCTCTGGAGAACTAGCTTTTTGTTTTAGCTTATGTAGTTTCGAAATACTCACCTTTTAGATTAATGCATGTTTTTCCTATTTTTTTAACAAATGTTGTTTTATTTTAATCAATGAATGTTATGGCATCTTTTAATTGCTTAAGGGGGGATGTCATTTTATTCACATAATTTAAGTTAAATGTTTTAATCATATTTTGATCATATATTTTTGTTTATGCCAAAAGAGGGGAGAGTTGCTATAATTTGAGATGATGAATTAAGAATTGAATTGATAAAGTGCTATAATAAGATAAGATGAATTGAATTGAATTGAATTAGTATAATTCATAAATTGTTATGATAAGATGAGATGAATTGAACTTCATTAATTGATAAAGTGCTATAAGTTATTTGTATAAATTCAATTGCTTACTTGGACAAGATAGGGGGAATATATACAATGTTCTTTATCTTATCAATTGTTTGTTCTCTATTGTATATCATCTTGTTTGTCATAATCAAAAAAGGAGAAATTGTTGACATATGGTTAACTTTATCTTTAATGTTTTGATCATAATAAAGAATTGATCATCTTGTTTTACTAACAATTGTCTTAAAAGTGTTTATAATCTTCTAAGTATTCAAATCAATCATCATTACAAGATTATGATCAAGACTACACTACAAATAAGATGGTTGATAAGTGCATTTTGTGCACTTATTAGGACCTTTAAACTAAGCTTTTATTCCGTCATTTTATTGAACTTATACTTAATTTATTGTATTATTCTTCCTATTTCAGTTTTGGACCCGTTTATAAGCACATGGAGAAGATTGGACGAAAAGAGCATAAAATTTGGTGAAATCAACGAGTAAATGATATACCATTGGAAAGATAATCGAATTACGAGTCTACCACTTTTTTACGGATCTCAATTTGGAGCTTTCTACAAGAAGTTATGGGCGTTTGAAAAACAGCCGCCTATGCTAACTTTTTGCTGCTGGGAATTTTGTTTCCTTTTCGAATTCTAATTCGATTAGGAAACCTTTTTTGACGCGATTTGCATAATATTTTGAGATATTTTAGGGCACAATTAGGTAACTATATATATGAGTTATTAACTCATAACATGGATGGTATTTTGGGAGCCGAATTTGAGAGAAGAACGGAGACAAATCAAGAACGAAGATCAAGATTCATCCTTTCAAGATTAAAACAAAGATCAAGTTCAATATTGTATCTCCCAATTATTTTCTTCTTATCCGAGTGATGAACTCCATATTTTCATCTCTTCTTTATTTTCGTATTATTAGTATGCTAGGCTAGAATTAATTAGTGCTAGGATCGTGATGAAGTTTGTATCATGAATCTTTAATTCTTGAACCTAGTTTTTGATATTTAAGCATGTTTTTATTTTTGAACAATTGATATTGATTTTCTCTTCATCTACAATTATATGCTAATAGTTGTATGATTCTTGTGGCTTGTTTTACCTTGAGAGAAGGAAAATAGGTTATACATATATTAATTGTCGAGAGTCCGATGGGGATAGAAATATACCGCTATGCTTTACGTGATCTCTAAGTATTCACAAATTCTAATGCATTCTTGTATGCTCGCATTCGTCATAGAAATATAGTCGGGTCGCATATAAGAATAGGTTTAATTCTACTCGAAAGAGATTGTTAAATTAAATTAGGAATATTGATCTTCATAAGTAAATCATGTTATCAAATTTAATGGTTCGGGTTAAAGATAATTGATATAAGTGGATTCGGTGATCCTAGTACACTTTTCTTTTCTTTTTCTAATTTTAAAGAAATTCTTATTTAGTTTAATTTCTTATTTGTTTGATTTATAATTAGTTAATTGTTCTAAGTTTATAGTTTAATTAGTCTTAAATACCAAACATCAAAAGTTCAATAGATTCGGTTAAGGTCATTGTAATTGAACTGAATTATCTAAATCTTCGTGGGATCGATACTTGGACTCAACATCCACTTTATTACTTGAGCGATCCGTGCACTTGCGGAATTATTAAAGATAATCAGAATAATTTTAGACCACAGTTTCAGCAGCAAGAAAAGAGTACATCATTAGAAGACTCAATCAATAAATTTATCGAGAAAACCGATAAATTCATAGAGAGAACCGAACAGTTCATGCACAAGATGATACTAATATTCAAAATCAAGGCGTTAATATTCAAAATCAAGGCGCTGCAATCAAGAATCTTGAGACACAAATGGGTCAGATGGCAATTGCTTTATCAGGCAGAGCACCAGGTACTTTGCCAATTAATGCAAAGGTGAATCCTAATGAAAGTGTTACAGCTGTTACTACCAAAAGTGAAGTTCAATTACTAGAAATCCATGTAAAGATGCCAGTTGCAAATAAAGAAAAGATACCGTCCACTGATGAGGAGCATGTGAAACAGACTGAGCAGACATCAGATATTAAAGAGAGTTCAGACACACCACAGATTACGTCTACCGTTCCTATCAAACCATATGAGCCTCCGATCCCACTTCCTCAGAGATTACAAAAGCACAAGTTAGACAAGCAATTCTCCAACTCTTCTATCTCTTCTAAAATTGATTTTGTGATCAAGGTCGATGAAGAAGTTGAAATTTTCGTGGTTGTGTTCGAGCAATGTGCTACACTAAAATCTTATTTTATGGGGATCACAAATTCAAAATTTTGAGGATAAATGAAAATGGCGCAAAGTCAATAGATGCAAGCAAAGCAAGTCCTCAAAAGCACTATTTAGAGTGCCGTGAGCAATCGACAATAAGTCAAGCTAATGACTATAAATAAGCGCTTAATGGGAGGCAACCCATTTTCTAACCCTTTTATTTACTTGCTTTATGTTATAGTAGTTTTAATCAGTTTAATTAATTTATTAGTTTTTTTTATTTATTATTTAATGCCCTTAAAAAGCTTCACCATGTCAATCGCAGGATGTCCCACTTTGCAAGAGTCCCAACTCCATATCTGATTCCACTTCAACCGGACCTTCAACCAGCCAGATCCATCTTCTCCACATCTATCTCTGGGGAGTAACTGATCTTTTCTCTCCTCTATTTGCTTTATTTTGTTATTACATTGGGGACAATGTAATGTTTTAGTTTGGGGGTGGGTTAAGTATCAGGATACTTAATTATTTGCATATTATTCGGGTCTAAAAAAAAATTAAAAAAAAAAAAAAAAAAAAAAATTTCTTTCATATTTATTGTCGAATATCTTGCTGCCAATGATGAGATTTGTTTGAAGTCGAGTACATTTTTAGTAGAATTTTGGACAACACTTGAACACATGCTTTTATATGAATACTTATCCATGTTAGACTAAATTTGAAGCACGTAACCATTGTTGACTTATCACTTATTGGAAACATGACTTGAGTGTATGTGTTGATATTATTGACATAGATCATTATAAAAAAAAAATTCTCGTTCCTAAATCTTTAGACTAGTAACCAAACTGTTCTCAAACAGTTTGGGGGTGTTAAAGTTAGTACATGTTTTCGTAGAATTTTGATGGTTTGGATTTTCTGGATCTCATCTTTGGTTAAATAGGTTGTAGTCAAGGAATCAATCGAGCACTACTCTACTTTGAAAAAATAAAATAAAATAAAATAATAAAATAAAATATCGACTTGAGCAATTAAGCTCTGTTAGGGTATTTTAAAACCGATGCCCTAAAGTCATCGACTTGGGAGTCATCGCCCAAAGCTCGTTACATGAGTCAAAAAAAAAAAAAAAAAAAAAAAGAAAAGAAAAGAAAAAAAAAAAAAAAATCACATCTTCACTTCTCTTATAGCCTGTGGGACTCGAGCAATTAAGCCTGTTAGGATATTTCAAAACCTGGTGCCCTATGGTCATCTGACTTGGGAGTCATCGGCCCAAAGCTCGCTACAAGGGTCACATAGAAAGCTAGTGAGAGAGAAGTATTGCACAAGATGTAAGATCATTTATATTGGTTGAATAAAATAAAAGAAGTTAAAGTGCTCGGTAAGGATTGCTAAATTAGAACTTAAGAGACTCAAGATGAGAATTTAGAAATCACTCACCATCCTAGTTCTAGGAATACAAGTTTCTAATTTTACCACTCTATTTGAAAAAGCATTGTGTTAATCAATAGGAACCAAATTTGCTAGAACACCTCGGGATTGAGAGAAAAGCTTTAGAAGTGTGATAATTTACGAGAAGTGTAAGGAATAAATGACTACAAAGGGTTGGGGTTGTAAAATATCAACAACACAATATTGGTCGTGGTCTAGTACATGTGTAAGTTCAACTTTTGGCTAATCACACACTCACTAAAGGGTCGAGCATTGGATAAGTGAAAATATTTTGTGTTGTTTGATCTCTTTCTAAACGTGTTATTTTATTTTTCAAACTTGAGGCATTTGGTAAGAAATTTAACACTAACTACATTCTTGTTAACTCTTTTAGCTTAGTTTAAAGTTCTAGTTTATTTTATTTTTGTTCGAGGACGAACAAAGGTTTAGTTTGGGGGTGTTTGATAAGTGCATTTTGTGCACTTATTCGGACCTTTAAACTAAGCTTTTATTCCGTCATTTTATTGAATTATTACTTAATTTTGTGTTTTAATCTTCATATTTCAGTTTGGACCTGTTTAATAGCAATTGGAGAAGAATGGACGGAAAGAGCAACAACTTGGTGAATTCGACAAGTAAATGGAGTTTTTGAAGTGAATATTAAGAGCCAAACATTGGAGCATGAGGAAGAAGATAAAATCAATAAGTTTAAGGTGTTTTGGAGTGACAATGAAGAGTTGAATCAATGGATCAAACACCAGAAAGCTAAAGAACCAAATTGAGAAACTACCTACAGCAACATGTGGGGAAATTCGAGCACAACTTTTGATATAGATATCTCCAAAAGTCAAATGATATACCATTGGAAAGATAATTGAATTACGAGTCCAACACTTTTTACGGATCTCAATTTGGAGTTTCCTACAAGAAGTTATGGTCATTTGAAAAACAGCCGCCGCAGAGAAAAAATGCTGAATTGCGCGATCGCCCACGATAAAGCGGGGCGATCGCCGGGACCTTTTTCAACAGCAGAATGTAAAACATCATGCCTGGGCGATCGCCCGGGTTTGCAATGGGCGATCGCCCAGTGTATTTTCGGCAGAAACGTAATTTTCTTTCCTTTTGAGTCCTGATACACTTAGGAAACCTTTGGGACACGATTTTAATGAATTTTTGGGATCTTCTAGGGCACAATTAGGTAAGTATATATATGAGTTATTAACTCATATCAAAAGTTCGGTTTTTGTTGAGTTTTGGGAGAAGAGAACACTACAAGACTATCCAAGAACGAAGATCAAGATCAAGATCAAGATTTCTTCTCGCTCAAGATTTCTTCGTTCCGGGTTATGAATTTCATTGTTTCTTCTTCTTCTTCTTCTCTTATTATTAGTATGTTAGGCTAGTTTATTTTGTGCTAGGATTACGATGAAGTTTGTAATCTAAATTCTTCCATCTTGAGACTTGATTTTTTGGCAATTTATTTCATGATAGTTTTGAATAATTAATTTTGATTTATATGAATCTACAATTACTTGATCAATAATTGTATGATTGTTGTGGTGTGTTTTTATTGTCGAAGATCGAAAGCATGCTAGACGCTATTTTAATTATCTTAAAGTCCGATAGGGGATAGAAATATACCGCTATGCTTTATGTGATCTTTAATTATCCATAGAAATTTTAATGCTTTCATTTGTATTCGCATTCGTCATAGAAATATAGTCGAGTCATGCATATGAATAGGTTTAGCATTATTCGAAAGAAACTGTTGAACAATCTAGGGATATTGATCTTCATAACTGATGTAATTTGTCAAGAACAAGAATCAAGATAGAGGAATTAACGATTATAAACGAATTCGGGATCCTAGTACTCTTCTTTCTCAATTTTAAAGTAATCTTTATTGACCTAATTTTTAGTTATTTGACTTATAATTAGTTTATTGTTTTTAGTTCAAATTCTTATTAGTTCTTAAACAACAAAATCATTCAAAGTTCAATAGATTCGGTTAAGGTTATTGTAATTGAACTGAACTATCTAAATCTTCGTGGGAACGATACTTGGACTCACAATCCACTTTATTACTTGAGCGATCCGTGCACTTGCGGAATTATTTAAGATACAAAATCGCTGACAATGGTCAAGATCAAAATCAATCATCCAAGATAAGAGTTGAAGATTCAAAATTCAAGAAAGATCAAAGATTAAATTTTTGGATCAAATGTAAGATATTAATACTTTGATCTTTAGCATTAAATGATAAAAGTTTATAAATAATTTTATGCACCAAAAACCATGTTAATATCACTTGCATAAAATATTTTGAACATTTTTTTAAAGGCAAAGATCCGGTCAACTGAAACTCAATTCGATCAACCGGTTCAAACGATAGGTCGACTGATTAGACGTCAACTTCCAAAAAATATGATTGTTCTGATTTTGACTTCACACTGTTCAAACGGTTATTTTTTTTGTCATCCAAACTTTTGTAGGTCAACTGATTCATCATTCGACTAGACAGAAAGTTTTGAAAATTACTCTCTATAAATTGTTTTTCATTCATTATCATTTTACACATTCACTAGAGTATAAAGAGAGAAAATTATCTGAACTTTCAGTGTTTATACATTTTTTAAATTATTCATTGAAAAATTTGATTGATTAAATCAAACTTTTAAATCATCATCATCATCATTAAAGTTTCTTTCTAACACTTGTGCTTTTCATCTATTGCTAATTATTGAAGTGTTAGTCTCTTTTGGTACTTAACTTGTATCTATCATTTATTAAGAGAGAAAAATTATTGTAAATCAACTTCTTCATATCTTTGGGTCATATTTAGATCCCTTAAAGTTCAATATTGTATAATGATCGGTGCGGGGCTGATCTCCTGCCCCTTGTGAGCAGGAGTATTTGGCCCACCTGCTGAGGTGTCAGTAGGTGGGCACACCTCAGCAGGTGGGCCAAACACTCCTGCCCACAAGGGGCAGGAGATCAGGGCCAATGATCGGTGTTCTTTGTAAGTCACCATAAGCATTGTAAAAGTTTTGATTGCACCATAAGTCAATCAATATAGTGGGAAGGTCGTGCTCATGACTGATAACTTGGTAACGGAGAACGTAGATTATTGGTTTGGATCGAACTTCCATAAACATATCATTTGCACTTTCTCTCTATCATTTTATTTATTTTTATTGTGCTTATATTTATTACTTGATTAATCTACATCTATTAAGTTTCTTATTTTGAGATTATTTTTTAAAAAAGTTTGTAAATATTTACTCACCACTTGGTTAGTTATTCTTGGGTTATCACCAATCGCACGAGTTGAGTCAATAATCATCCACTAAATATCGATTTTAATATCTAATATTAAAAATATATTAATTTCTAAATTTACAGCTTTGACAGTGTAAGTTCTAAATATTTTAGACATTTCGAAATGGAATAGATGGAATTAAATAATTAATCTAACTAATTAATTAATTTTCAATAATAAAATTAAGCAATTAATTAATTAATTTTATATGTAAAGGAAATTTTCAAAATTTATTTTATCTCCTAATTAAAGTCATACCCTAAATTGAGGATAAAATTAGTATATGGTCAAAATTACAATTTTATAAAATAATAAGTTCAAATTTAATCTGGTCAGAAATTCAAAATATGGTTTTAAAACGAATTTTAGTTAATTTTGAATATTTGACCAACATTAAGAATTTAATAATTATAAATTTTCCAAAAAATTAAAATTGCATTTAAGACCCTATTTTCCTTTTTAAAAATTGAGGACTTATTGTACAATTTTTAAAATTGCGCACACATTCTCCTGATTTTAAAATAAGCGGCTTTCTTATGCTATTTCTAAAATTGTATAGAAGGTCCTTTTTTAATTTTAAAACAGTGGTGCTTAGGCAATTTCAGAAATTGCACAAGAGGCACTCTCAACTCCTTTTGAAATTAGGGAACTTACTATGCAATTTCCAAAATTGCATGGAAAGTCCTCTTCCCCATATTGGCCCTTGGTTATAGTAAATTCGTTAGGGTTTCCATCAAGCGGCGCCCTGGCGGATCATTTGGCGGTGGACATCGGCGCCACCGCCACTCCTTTTATAGTTGAACAACAACTTTCTTGAGGTTACGTCGTTGCTATCTTAATAGCGGCGTTGGGTTGAGTTGGGTTCCGCCGCGAAATTAGAGGTGACAACCGCTGCCTCTCAAAGGCAACGGAGTGCCATCCCGTTGGAGTGCGATTCGCACTCCGACGGCCATCATCCACCGGCGGCGAACACTTCCAAACAATCATTTTTTAAGTTCATTTTTTAATTGTCAGCCATTGTATAAAATAATTTCAAACAATCAAAACGAGCAGTATTTCTATTTACACTCCTATAAGATGGTTGAACATAATTTTGCTGGAACTCTTCAAAATACATATCATTTGCAAAAGTGGAGGACATCTCGCTTGCTGACAATAATTATGACATTCCAATTCTCATTTGTCCCTGTAAATAAGGAAAGTTAGTAAAAGTAACTGATCTACTAGCATTAGTATGTGCAGTAATTTGAACTTATCTAGGATCTAAATATCCTATTTTATTTAGATGTTTGTCTTTGTGTCTCCGTAGCGTGCCGGTGCCGGTGCCGGGACCGCTTTTTCTCGCATAAGCCTTTCTACAAATATTGCATACTGTTGTACCGTCGTTTTCATTTACTATAAAAATTTGTCACACCACTGATATTTGTTTTTGTTTCTTTGGATTTTTAGATGATCCAATTTCTACAACATGATCATCTTCTAAATTTTTTGGAGAACAACTGCCATTTAAATTAGGATTTTCTGAAGAAAATTTGTGGGAATCCATAACAAAGTAGTAGATATTTTAGAAGATGGAAATAATCTATCAAGTAGTGAAAATGAAGTAGTTGAAAATTTGAAATTGATAAAAATTATGTGTAGTTGCAGTAGAATGTGAAAGTCTAAGAGCTTTAAAATTTGAAAGTTATATGTTCAAAGAGAGAGAGAGAGAGAGAGAGAGAGAGAGAGAGAGAGAGAGAGATTGGAGTAAGTTAAAAATTCTACAAATTACTTCAATTTTATAAAAGATAAAAAATAGACGTTACAATCTCTGGTGAAATTCAATTTGTGTGTGTGTGATGGGACAACACATATACACACAAATTTTTATTAATTGATTTGCTACATGCCTGCAGCCTTGCAGAAGTCTACTGTTGCATGCATGCAAGGCTGCAGGCATGTAGCCAGCTTGTCCCATCCATGGCAGAGATTTGTTGAACGGTCCTCTGCCACCTATATTTTTTTTCTTAAATTTAAAAAACTTATGCTAGCCCGTAACACGCTGAACCGCCTAAAACTGCAGTTTAGCAATAGTGGCCGTGAACCGCTTGCTCGGTTCATGGGTTGGCCCGCGGTCCCGGGTCTTCATGGGTGGGCATGTCTTGAAAGGGGTGCTGAGCATGGGATATAAGACCGCATGGGTGGAGGTGGCCTTAGGTTTGGGACAGTTGGTGGCGACAATTATACCTGGTCGATTTTATTGTTGATGACTCTTTCTTTCTATTATTTTTTTACCCTCTCAAAATTTTCATGAGACCAACGCCGCATCGAATCATATTGGTTGAGAACTATGCTATAAAAAATGAGTACATTGATGACCGAGTTGCAACGATTCGTATAGGTTGGAATGTTCATGACTTTATCCATGTTGGCAACTCAAACAAATACGAAGCTGCCATTTAAGAGCATCTCCAATGCAACTATGGATTGCACTAAAATGTGTATCACATCATCAAAAAATGCTTACATGACAATAAAAAGTAGAAGATGTTTAGCACATCGTCCACCTCCATTTACTTTTTTATGATATATGTCTATCGAAATGTGTGTTAAACATCTTTTATTTATTTATTTATAATTTACCTCTATTGGAATAAGTGCTAATCATCTTTTATTTATATTTTTATAATTTATCTTCTCCTTTCTTGTACAATTTGACTATAATTTTCCCATTCCACAACCCATTGGAGATGCTCTTCCTCACGTCTCCATTTTACTTGCCATATGTATAACAATCCACATTGCTGCATTGGAGATGCTCTTTATCTCCAATGCAATCGTGGATTGCATGAAAACATGTGTCACATTATCCTAAAATACTTACATGACAAAAAGAGAAAATAGAGGATGTCTAGCATACCGTCCACCTCCATTTATTTTTTTAATCATTTATGTCAATCGAAATGTTTAATTTTTTTTATAATTTATTTGTATCAGAATGTGAGTTATTCATTCTTTATTTAATTTTTTATAATTTATCTATATCATCTCTCTTGTGCAATTGAACCATAATTTTTTCAATCCACGACACCACTGGAGATACTCCTCTCTACGTCTCTATTTTATTTGTCACATGTCCAAACATTATTGCATTGAAGATGAGAGTATCTCCAATGCAACCGTGGATTGCACTAAAAAAATTGCTACTTCATCCTAAAATACTTATTACATAGCAAAAAAAAAAAAATGGAGGAATCTAGCACACTATTGTATATTAGATAGTGTGCTAAACATTCTCTATTTATTTTTTTACAATAAATGTTTATCGAAATATGTGTTAAGCCTCTTTTATTTAATTTTTTTATTATTTATCTCTATTGAAATGTGTGCTAATTATCTTTTATTTAATTGTTTATAAATTATCACGTTTTACTCTCTTGCACAATAGGATCATAATTTTTTCAATCCACAACTCTATTGGAGTTGCTTTTCTATCTGTCTTTATTTTATTTTCCACGTGTACTAAGGATTGAAAAAATACCCGACGTCCCAGACTCGTCCCGCCCGCTTATTCGGGTAATAAGGGCGGGTCTGCCTGCCTCAGACCCGCCCCTCCAATTTTATTTTATTTTTAAAAAAAAATCATAAAATAGAATACAAATTACAATTTTGCTAGAAATGAGCTAAATAAGAATTGAACCCGGGTTGGAGTTATTAAACTATAAATCTTAAATACTTCACCACAATTCCAATCTTAATTTTTTTTGTTTTGTTTGCTATAAATATTTATAAAAATCCTATTTCTTTTTTTAATTATTTTTTTCAGTTTACAAAAAAAAATTATTTGGGACGGTTGGCAGGTCAAAGCCCCATTTCGCTCCATGCCTCGCCCTGGACCTGTCTCATTGCCATCCCTAACGTGTACAACAATATACATTGTTGCAATGGAGATGCTTTGTAAATTACTAAATTTTTTTTTGCCAAATAACCAAAATAGACAATGTATAAGAAAATTTTTCTCCAAGGCAAACTTTCAAGGAATATATCAAGCTGACGCGTGAGAAAAAAAATAGACAATGTCTAGAACTCCGTCTAAATTTAGAAGTTCCGTTTGACATGCTGATTCAGCAATATTTAGATTTCCTATATTTAATTTTTTTTATGCATATTTAAATGTAATTTTGATTTTATTTCAATAAAATAAAATACACTTAAATAGCAATCCATATAATGTATTGGAGACCAAATTTGAACTTGAAAAATGTGCCAAATCACTCCAAATTGCTTACATCACAAAGAAAAAAGTAGAGGATGTATGACACATTGTCTACATTTAGATATCCTCTATTTATTTATTCTTATAATTAGTTTTCATCAAAATGTGTATTAAGCCTCTTTTATTTAATTTATTTAATAATTTATCTCTATCGAAATGTGTGTTAATCATCCTTTATTTATAATTTATCTACCACTCTTTCTTGTGCATATGAACCATAATTTTTTCAAGAGGAATTTTGAAATGTGCCCAAACGTAAATATTGAATTGGAAATATGACAATTTTTTATAACATTTGTAAATATGTCGTTTTTTAGATGCAAAATTTCAAATATACCTAATGACCGTTTTTTTTTGTGTTGTTAAGATTTAACAGTAATTTACAATCATACAATAAGTTCTAAGATAAGTTATTAGTCCAAAAATCTACAGATGAGTACAAAAAATGACAGTTTATTTTTTTTTTTAAAGAAAATCCACCAATGAATCTACAAAATCGACATTCGAATTTTTTTTAATGATTGACATTCTGATCTAAAAAATCGACAAACATTTTTTTTTTTTTTTTAATCGACAATTTGATCCAAAAATAATTGAGAAAATTACACTTATTACTGTGCATATACAATATATTTTTAAATTTACTTTTGATGTGTAATTATTCTGAAAATATTGGGTAATATATGTATATTTATGTATATTTTAATATATTCTGAAATTAACAAAAATAAAACAAAATATCTTCATCCCAAAAATTTCACAGACAAAAAGAGAAAACCCTTGAATCATTGACCTTTCAATCCCAAAATATATTAATCACAAAAATCTCGACTTCAATATCGCGACCTATATCAGATAATCCCTTAAATCCCTAAAAAAACCGGGTCTTGATGCAAATTCCTAGCAGAATAAAATAAAACAAAAAACGATCTTCGGTCGAATAGTGGCTGCCTGGTGTTTTTATTTCGATAGGATTTAACATCGTTTGCGTTGAATTCGAATTGAATTTAACAACAAAAACTGCTTCGTATACTGTTACATTTCCTTGTATTTTAATATATTGTTGCGCATCTTATACAATGCATTGTGTTCATTCTTAACAAATTGTTGAACGTAATGTTATTTTCATTCTGTTGCATTTGATGTCACAATATCCGATGCAATTTCATTCTTAACACATTTGATGTTATTTTCACTCTGTTGCATTTGATGTTTAATTGCATTGAATGTTAAAAAATATATTTGCTTGCTTGATGTTACCAAATGTTATTAATCAATTGCGAAAAATGTTAGAAAATCTGTTGCAAGGGATGTTTCATAATTAGTGTAGTGATGTTATCTTCATCTGTTGCAATATTGGGTAATAATATGTTGCAAAGAATGATACGAAATCTGTAGAGATGTTAAAAAATGTGTTGCAATGGATGTTACAAAATCTGTTGCAATGGATTTTACAAAATATGTAGTGATGTTATCCTAGGTGTTAAACTGTTGCAATATTGGGTGATAATCTGTTGCAATATTGGGTGTTAATTGACGTATACATCAGGAGAGAGGTTGCATAGATTAGGAGAGAATATGATATTTAGTCAAATAATGAATCATAATCAATATGGTAAATGGAGATAATTATGGAGTGTGTTACGCTAATTGAATCTATTAAATTAATAAAAAAAAGGAAAAAATCGTTACCTCATCCAGCATTTCTACAATAAAATATATGTAACATTTTTTATATAATTATTAACATAATATGGCTTATTAGTGAAAATTTCCCAAAATAATTTGTGCGTGGATGGGCACAAAATTGGGTCCATTTTGTCATCGAAAAAAGCGTTATTAACAAATATAAACTATTTTATCTTCATATTTTCAAATATACTAGCCCTAGTTGAATTATTAGGTTTACTAGATTTTATCATTTTGTTACCACAAATACTAGACTTCAGATAAGGCCCACAGTAAAACAAGAACCAGCCTATAATGTCAGCATTGTTATTAACTCAGAAAAACATAACATTACCAGAATGATTATAATAACCACATTATCTGCGAGGATTATGGTGAATTCAAATTTCAAAATTAATATTTTCATAATGGTAATGAATTTGAATGTCCGTGAAATGAGTATTCGTAACGCATACACTAGAACTCATCATGCAACCATAGTAACATCATTAAAATCTTTGCATTTGGGTTTCATTGCCGCGGGATATCGATATGTAACTCTCAGTTGTTGGGTGCTTTGTTGACAAATTTGTGAGGTCATTTTCAATTTTATCTTCAGCATTTAACATTCATGTTATGTAATCCTCATTCTACAAATCGATATCAACACTGTGATGCAAGCAATGGTAGATTTTTGATAATCCAGTATGATACTGTTGGGTTGTTGATTTTAAATTTGAATATGAAGGTTATAATAATTGAAGTATCATGTTGATTATCTTAAAAAATGGCACACAATATGAATGACATATTTGGATCGGTATTTAATAATTTTGTTACTGCTTCGAAATTCAATTTTTTTGTTAAGATAATTTTGTGATTATTTTGACTTTTTTGTTTTTATGGTCAGGTCGGATTTAACATATTTTAAGCATCATTATAACACTCTTCACATTCAATATGTATTATCAGATATTGTGTATTGGAATGAAGTATCAACATGACTATAATGCAAATGAATACATATGTGTTTGTTCATATTGTCTAATTTGTATTTGATTATTCTGAAATTTTGATAATAAAGTGTGTGGGAACCAAAAATGAAATTCAGTGTTGTTTATTAATTGTGTGTATGTTGCAGATATGGAGTTTATTAGTATTTTGGTATATTACGATGGTGAATGGGATACAACACAAACATAGAATGCTTACTCAATTGTTGGAATAATAGTCTTATTGGATTGCAGTTATGAAAAGTTGGTTGACATAATAATGAAGGAGATAAACATGGATCCGTCGCATTATGCTATAACAGTTCAGTATCAAGTATTATCAAATGGCCCCCTCATCAAAGTCTGCAGCGATAGTTTTGTATATTTCCACATACAAGTGAAAAAGGTAGATTTAGAATTGACTAAATTACCATTGTTTGTCGATATAAAGAAGGTAGCATGTGATGAAGTCAATTTAATGTGCTTAGATACTTCACATTCAGATCCTAGTTGCTTTAGGAAGCGTCAAACAGTGGTTACTAGATATTATACAAATTAGTGGTTAGATAAAACCTTGAATCCGAGACTACCAACAATTGAAGAAACGGGTTCTAAAATTAGTAAAAATGTGTTATGTCTTGATGAGGTCTTGAAAGAAATAGAGAGTGAGGTCTTATGCCAACCAAGTATTGAAAATGTCAAAGAGAATGCAATATTCAAAAACAAAGAATTATTAACAACAAGTCTAGCGCTACATGCAATTCATTACAGATTTCAATTCAAAGTATACAAATCGGACAAGAACGAGTACGTATTAAAGTGTATAGATGAAAATTGCAAATGGGGCCTTAGATCTTCAATAATTGGGAGAACAACGATGTTCAAAATAAGAAAAATAAAAAATAGTCATACATGTTCTCTAGACGTAGTATTAGGTGATCATAGACAAGCAAGATGTTCAGTTATAGCTAGTTGCATCAAGTATAAGTTCACTTCTGCAAAAATAGTTTACACACCAAGTGATGTTGTAAGGGACATGTTAAAAATTTACGGAGTATCAATTGGTTGTGAAAAGGCTTGGAGAGCTCGTGAGCGAGCATTAGAGTTGATAATGGGTGATCCAGATGTATTATATGGGAGATTACCAGTTTACCTATATATGCTAGAAAAAACAAATAAAAGGTCGTATACAAGGATTGAAACTTATGAGAGTAACAGGTTCTTGTTCAGCTTTGTTGCATTAGGAGCTTCAATAGATGGGTGAAAATATTGCAAGTCTATTATCGTAATTGACGGTACATTCTTAACTGAAAGTTATGGTGGGACGTTGTTCACTGCTTGCACACAGGACACTAATAACAACATTTTCATTCTTACTTTTGGTGTGGGTGATTCTGAAAATAATTTAGCATGAGAATGGTTCATGTCAAGGCTAAAAGAAGCATACGACGAACGTGATGGTGGTTATCATATCTGATAGACATGGTAGTATCGAAAATGCAATACTCAAAGTGTACCCCAATGCAATGCATGGGATATGCTCTTATCACCTATTTCAGAATTTGAAGAAACAATTTGGTAAAAAGGCTAAATTCATAAGACAACCGTTCAATGCAGCAGTTGGGGCTTACACAAAATCTGAATTCGAAATATAGATGAGGCATTTGGACATCATAGACACATACGAGAATATTTGGTAAGTAAACAAATTCAAGCAGTTAGTATATTTTTCCTTTTAAATTTTGAATAAGATCATTGATAATGTGAACTAAACTTGATGCAGGAGGACGTTGGTTATCATAAATGGTCCAATCATACATGACAAGAAACAAGTTCACCACAATGACATCAAACATTGTAGAGTAGGTTAATTCGGTAACAATATCAGCCAAAAAAATTTCAATAGAGGCTTTGTTTAAGTCACTGCGTTGTACAATACAAAAATGGTTTTACAAGAATTTAAATAATGAAAAGGCGACATTCTCCAGATTAGGTTCAAGATACGAGACCATGATGATGGATAGATCTCGAGAATCAATAGGAATGGTGGTATGTAAACTAGTATTAACATTTTCCATTATGCATAAGCGGATATAGATCATTGATTTTTTTTTTTATATAGAACATTTAGTCTATTATCGTGTTGAATACTTATCTTAATTGACATGTCATTAAATAGGTTATTCCGATAAGCGAGAATAATTACCAAGTGAATGACGAAACATCTTCTTATTTGGTGAGGCTCGATATGAAAACATGCTCATGCAACCATTTTCAAATAGATGAAATGTCTTGTCCTCATGGAATAGCAGTTATCACTAAAAAGAACTTGTCTCTCTACGACTACTGCTCATCTTATTTTAGCAAAGATTCATATCTAGGGGCCTATATCGGTACAATATATCCTATTGGGAAATCTGACTGGGAATTAGAAAATGATGTAGAGAGAACGTTGGTTCTAGCCCCTAATATAGAGAGAACGTTGGTTCTAGCCCCTAATGTGGTCGCTGCATGGAGTACGGGCACAAAAAATCTATTTGCCAAAATCGAGCTATTGCAAACACGAAAAATGGGAAGAAAAGAAAGGCGAACATGGGTTCCGAGTTTGAGGTATGAAATTCATGATGTTATCATCCTCCATTATAATAATCCTTTTATAAACTAAAATATATGTGTGAATTATTCATTGTTTAGTTCTGTTGTGTGTATATGACTTGTATATATTAATATTAAATGTGAATGTGATGATTAGGTAAATGACTGTAAAGAGTTAGGACAACTATGAATCTGGACTAACTAATGATTGTATGTTATCAAGCGTAAGATTCTTAGCAATTCCATGTCTTTCATTCACTACTAGTGTATCATGATTAATTCATGAATATGAATGGAATTTTTGAACACCATTCTCGCACTTCACAACCTATTCTTATGTGTGATTTTTTTGTTGCAGGGGCTGAGGATCGTGTATCAACTAAATATACAATGGCACATCTAATTACATCGTCAATAGATTCAGCTTCTCATTTAAAATTAACTTATCATTAGTTTCAGCAAAGGCATTGAAATGTGGTGTATATAATTAGATAAAGATTTTCAATATCCCACATATTTTTAAGTTGTTATTTAACATTTATTGATCACAGCTATTCTTGGTTGGAACCATACAATAAGTTTCAAGTACCTACTTTTTTTAGTACCAGCATTTTATTAAAATCTTGATTGTTCTCAGGCACGACTACACCTTAGTTCAAATGCAATAGTAGTTTATCTTTAGAAGGTAAAATGCAAGATATCATTTTTAAGCTTGAGCTATTCAATGGTGTGTTATGTTGTTATTCGACAATTTTTACCTCAAAATCGTTGCTCATTGAATCAAAGATGTTCACTTGGTGGATCTACATAGGTAACGAAGATAACAATTAACTGCAACGGAATGAAATCGGTTTAAATTGGATTTTACCATGATATTAACAAGCAAAAAATCCATAATCATGAAAAGACAGAATGAATATAAAAAATCTCTATTTGACAAACATTGTACCACGAAGCATTATATATCAACTGCTGAAATTATATAATATGTTTCCAAAAAGTGGTACAAGTCAATGATTCCGTTAAAAAAATAAACTAGACATCGTAACATTTCATAAACATAGACGATTCAAAATCCGAACCTAAAAAAAGACATCATATTATCTCATTTATAAGTCTTGAGATTATACTAAAGAAAAACATTAACCACCAAGAAACTAACTTATCAAAATAAAAAAAAAAACTTCGTTCAAGGATCAAAACAACTTCGATGGCATTATGTTAACATCGTAAACTAGCCAGATAGGTGCAACTCCGACTTCTCTAAAGCAAATATGTACAATTGGACAGCCATGTTATGACAAGCAACTTTTGTATCAAACTTTTTATGTATTTCTTTAATCTTGTTCCCAAATATATATTCTGCAAACTTGATGAAGAAAATCCCACAATCGCCATTGCATACAAAGTTCAAACAGTTTAATATAGAGTATCATGCTCATAATCATCAGTGATATAAGATGAAGTACGTACCAGTTACAGAGTTTATACTAACAAACTATAGATGATAGTTAATAGAATTGAACGACATTAGCGAATATACTAACCCATTTGTTTGATGAGGAATGTCTTTGTACAATCTACATTATAGTGGGCCTTCAAGTGGTTTGAACTTCAGAACATTTGAGCTATGAAGGAGTTGTGGAATAACATTCGTAGAGGCTCAACCGCGTCCAACACAACAACGTCTCTAATGGTCTTAAACGACGAATTGTAAACATCCATATGCCAGTTAGCTATGTCAAAGTGGCCTAATATCCATTGTGCTTTTTTGTCCATGAAAATTGGTATCAACACGTGATCAACGTCACCCCATTTACAATTGAATGGAATCTTGTCTCCGGTAAGATACGATAGCAAAGCTGTTTGATTATCGATTGCATTAATGACTTTCTTTGATCTATCGTTTATGCTACGAACCTTGAAGTCAAAATAGCAATCAGTAGAGGTAGCCCTAACCCATCTTTGACTGTTCACTTTCATGTTCAATCTCAGATAATAGAACATTGGGTCAATGTGCTGCCACATATTGAAATGTACAGTTGTTAATGTAATTTTTTAGAATAAAATTGGTTTATGATAGTAGGAGACATTGAAAATTACCATGGTGTTCGCGACTTGATTTAAGAAAACCACCATGTCTTGGATTGAATCATGACAGGTCCAAGTTCCATTACTGGTTGTATCGCAAGTTGATCCTTATGAAATTTATGCAACCTAAGATCGAAATACAAATAACAAACATGTTAGTGATTGTCTACCATATCATATTCAACCCTGTTAAAATAACAAAAAATTGACTTGTTGCTGGGACGCAATCCTACATGATACCACTTATCGAACGCTCGGACATGAGATGCATCAAGAGAATCGAGGAACATATTGTATTCGAATGACACTTGCAAAGCAGTTGATGGACATGCATGCTGTGAATGAAAACTTCTGACAAATGGTGATTTAATGCATGCTTCCGGTCTTCTTATCCTCTTATTAGGTTCAAGTGTATTACCATCGTCTATCGTAAATGGGATTGGTGTAAGCGCCTGCATCATAAATAAAGATATTATGTTGTTGGTATGAAGATTTAATCAAGATGCACTTAGTAAATAAAATCATACTATGGTGCCAATGTCATATTAACCTGGGAATGAAATGTTCTAATGTCCACAGTAGGCAATGTTATAATGCCGCCCACTTAGACACTTGTCCAGTGGACATTAGATGAGTGTCAATGCCCACTTTACACTCATCTAATGTCCACTGGACAAATGTCCAAGTGGACATTATAACATTGCCCACTGTGGGCATTAGAACAGTGTTGTAACCTGGGAAGATACTTTGTGAAAACCCACATTGTGTTTTTCAATTGACTCGTCCATGTGCCTTAACTCTTCTTTAGTAAACACCAAATCATCATCCAACAATTCTAAAGATGATTTTGAACTTGATTGATTGCGTCCCGCATCACTACATTCCACAACTGAACTGGTACACTTCATTTTTTTGGTACACTCAATAGTGTCATCGGCTTGACGAGACTCTAGCATTTTTCCAGTAGCAGTTTCATCAATTATCTTCATATCATCTTGAGTTATTACTATCCATTGTCTAGGTCAATATAGGGGATGTTAGATTGTGAATCTATCCCTAGACCAAAGCTGGGATATTCAGCCTCACCAATTCTTTTTGACTTATGTGATCTCATTACCCTGCCTTTTGAAGATGATCTTGCATGTTGACGATCTGTATTCATAGAAGCAACCTAGGGCAATCATTTAATAAGTAATCATATTCATGTGCAAATGATTACTTCACATAATTAATAAGCGACAAAAGAAGTTGAATGGACATTCATGTTTGCGGCATAAGACTTCTTGTAAGAACGAACAATTTTGGAATGCGGAGACTGGTTGGCTTCCCTGAGTCTACTTACTTCATTCAAACCGTCTGCAATGGATTTCGCAAACTCATCACATAAATTCTGAAAATGGAATTTGAGTAAAAAATGCTCGGTTACTAGTACCTTGTGCTTTCTATGCATCTCCTGAAACATCTTTTAACCACCTCATTTGAGTAACACCGTTCTTGGGATTTACAAAAAGATTTCGTGGAATAATTAAAATGTAAACATAGCAGATTAATAATGAAATCAGATAACCAACGAACATACCTTAATCTCTGATGAATCATCAACAACTTTGTTTTTTCCTTTTGTATCCATTGGAGGAGTAATGCTTTTAATTGAGATATGTGCATGTTTGGACACACTTGTAGTATGAACAACAATTGAATCAGATGGTTTGCAAACTGACATATCATCTGGTTTGTTGATTGGTATATCATTTGAAATTGAAATGGTGACATGATTTGTTTGATCTCTGTGGATGGTCGCGTTCGACTAAAAAACCGTGATGATGGAAGAAAAATGCACCAAATCACAATCATATTAATGTTACATAATATTTTGAAAAACATAAAATTTTGTAATTGCTATTACATTTGATATGTCATCTACCCTCTGAACATAAATACTGGGTGATGCGACAACTGGCTGATTGTTTGTACCACGTATAGATCGACGTAACAATGGATACATGAAATCGTCTTCACTGTCTTCTACAAGTTGATTGGTAGTTTTAGAATAAAAAAACGGATGTATCAATTTGTTGTTTCTAAATGAATGGTAGCCTTGGTGGGGGACTTGTAACTACGGAAGAAGTAAAATATAAAATTAGAGGACGTGATAACAAATGAACATTTGACTCATGAATTCATGAACAAACTTAATCAAATAACTAAAAAGATGAAGATAAGCAAAAACACTTAAACCAGGACGACTGAATATATCTTTACCCAAATTCAATTTGGATA
The DNA here is from genome assembly GCA_023638005.1 of Forsythia suspensa. Taxonomy (NCBI): domain Eukaryota; kingdom Viridiplantae; phylum Streptophyta; class Magnoliopsida; order Lamiales; family Oleaceae; genus Forsythia; species Forsythia suspensa. The sequence goes on from CM042676.1 coordinate 40,441,175, forward strand.
AGGAGTTCCCGTGTACGTTTGATGTCCAATTCAGAATTCGTGGGCTGCGGGAACCAATTTGGGTGCAATTTTTTCCTTCCAGTATTGGGAGAATCTCATATATCCATATTTGGAATGCAATTACAAATCCAATGATCCTATACGCGATGTATGATCTCCCGTTCCCCTCTACTATTAAAGACTTATTCCTAAGACCAGATTTGAAATATGGCAAAGTTATTTTAAACAACTCTTTTCTCCATGCGTATGCGTTCATCTCGTCCGAGTCAACTAACACCACAAGTGAATCCTCGATCGACCTCTTGTATGCTGTGTTGAACATCAAATTCGTCAACAAAAAAAGGCACCCAATTTTTACGACATCACTATCACTCAGTTGATAATTTTTCAAAAAAAAATTAGATAATTCTGCTGTTGAAATGTTGCTAAGTTCATTGAGGAGTTCATGTTTAATTCTACACTAACATGCATCGTATTTTGATTGTTTTTATTTCCCAAAGCAACATAGCCCAAATATCAAGCAGAAGTCCTCCATATTGAATCTCACAAGGCTACCACCAAGGTTGAACTATATCTCATCAGAATTAGGTTGCTTCACTTCTATGAGAAGCACCTGGTGGATTAATTGGTGATTTATTGCAATATCTTTAGCCTCCAAAAAGTGACCAAAGCATGTGTCTGAAAAAAGTTTCTTCAGCACTCTAGACAATCTTCCCACCAGTGAGTTGAATGTATTAGGCTATGAAAATGCGTCAACTTTTTCAAGAGACCACATGTCCAGTAGAATGAGATATTCTCAATCCTAGAAAAAAGGAAAATATTAAACGACTTTGAATTTATCAAATGCGTTACAAAACATATAATATAATAAATTTGAAATTCTTTTCCATCTTTATCAATGTGAAATCACATATATAAAAAGACACATCTTTTTCCATCATTCAAATGATTGTTTAATTAATGTATCACAAACATCCATATTAAGATGTTGACTGTGAGAAACACGTAACAATGCCTCTTAATTAAATATCAGAATTTAATTTACTTCCAATGTAGGTGCATATTAGTTTGTGTTGTGACCAAAAACATGTACATATGAAGTGCTTTATTATCTACAAAGTTAAATAATGTTTAATTTGATACTGAAAACAATCTCATTACAACATAATAGTACAACTTACAGTAACATGTTAACATATTTATGTTTCGTGGGTCATGTAACAATGAATGTAAACAATTTAAACACATAAATGTTATAAAAGAAGTTAACACAAGATATTCACGTAACAATAAATGTAAACAAATTAAACACATCAATTAATAAAATAAGTTAACATAAGAGGTTAATAGTTACATAATATGTTAACGATCAAGTTTCAACAATAGAACTTCATGTAATAATGAGAGAACTGATCTCCTGGGGAGGAGATCATTGGCCATAACAATGAATGTATTTATACAATCACATGACACAAAACACTGAACACCCATATTTCCACACAATTAGTGGAAAATTCTTTTATTACTAAATCTCATTACTAAAAATAATAAGAAACACTTCAAGGTAACAGTATAACAAGATAAATTAAGGTAACAATGTATAGAAATGGTATATACTAGTATACCGCTTTTTTTAGCAGTGAAATTCGACCGTAGAGGATTTTAATGGATTGAGTAGTTGAGAGAGAGAGAGAGAGAGAGAATTTTGTTTGAGGGGAGTTTGATTTTGATGAATATGGAGAAATGGAAGAATAGAGAGAGATGTGTTTTGGTTTGAGATGATGAAGACGTAGTGACGGACAAATAAATTTTTTTGTGTGCTTGTAGCGGAGTAACCCTCCCTACGGTCGGTGATTAATACAGAACTAGGTGATCTAATGTTAACGTGATAAAATGAAAACACATTACACTATTATAAAATATGAATTGTTTCACACATAACAATGAATGTCATTAACCATTTATTTTACTAGAAAAAAATCAACTTTCCAGATTTTCACACATTACATCATTTTTTTTTTGTATTTCTAAATATCAAATCCATAAAAAGTAAAATAAAAACGAAAGCATATTTATGAAAAAAAAAAAAAGAACAACAACACCAGAAGTATTATCCTCTAATACCGAAATAACATTTTGTTAAAAAAATTTGTAACATATATAAAAAAAAGTTTTGAACATAATTTGTTGCATGCAATGGTTGATAAAGAATATCACCGAAACTTACATTTTCTCCTTATGGTACTGGAATATTGTACTTTTCCTTCACCGACTTAGTTATAGCTTTATTGTAATACTGATTTTTCTGCGGCCGACGTGTTTCTTCTTTTTTTGCTTCTACACTTTGATTTCGAAGCAATGCGCGATGATGCCATTTTGAGTATTCACAAACAATGTTAAAAATAATGTTAAAAAAAAATTCTCAATCTGAGAATTAAATGAAAAAAATCAATGAATATTTGATTTGAAATCAAAATTAATCACATTGTATTCACATACTTTGCTGAATGTGGATTCGAAATTCCCGATTTTGATTCCTGGTTGATATTTGAGATTAAGAGAGAAACGGTGGAAGTGGGTTTTTTCTTTAATGTGAAAACATTCCAGAAATGGGAGTTGGAGCCTAGTATTGATTGTGAAAATAATGAGGGTAAAATGGTAATCTATATTAATTACAATTTAAATGTAGTGATCGATATATTTAAATCTCTAAAAATAAGCTAATTCTGTTAATAAAAGATAATGACCCTAATTAAGATAAATATAATATATTTTTTAAACTTTAACAGCATGTACAACAATTATATATAGTAATATCTACACAATACAATAAATGGCTACTTTCAATTGCCCATTGTGAACAGTGCATTCTACCACAATTTGGCTACTGTTTAACTCAATTGGCACTGTGCGGGCAAAGTCACAGACCAAATAGTGTAAATCTCGTCTTACCTACTATTTGGGCAGGGTTAATTCAGAGTTTCATTGTATCAACTGTAGATCATATCTTGTCATTTCACAAAGCTTCTCTTGCTGCGAATGTAAGGTTCTCCATCTTTGCTTGTACGTGGTCTTCAAATCTCCATCTTCAAAATCAAACAGCTAAAAATCAAAGATCTCTATCCTCTTTGGCTTTCGCAAAGAGTGAACATGGTTTTCGGTGCGTGTTGATTCCCGACTTCGCGACATTGATTTTCCTATTTTTCCTGGATATTTCGTTGAGTTCGTACGGGATCTTTGCTTGTACGTGGTCTTCAAATCCATCTTCAAAATGAAAGAATCCTCACATATCCTCTTTCGCTTTCGCAAAGAGTGAACATGATTTTCGGTACCTGTTGAATCCCGTCGTTGCGACGTCAATTTTTCAATTCTTCCTGGATATTTCGTCTAATTGGTTAGTTATTCACTATGGGCTCATTGGTGGTGTGAAGTTTGGTGGTGGAGGAAGCATTCTGTTAGCCCTAATTCATCCCCAGCAGTTGGTTTGGGTTAGCCCTAATTCATCCCCAACAGTTGGTTTTGTGTTTTCGCCCTAAATCTACGTAAGCTACACATTTGCATAAGCTGTAAAAATTAATTTTTGTCCGTGTTATTTTTGTTCTTTGTTTGAACTAATAGATATGCTGGGTTTGTTTTTGTGTATGTATTTGGGAAATTTACGTACACTTTTAAATGTATTTGTAGTATTTTGGTGGCCTTGATTAGCTATTATATGTGTAGATTATGTAATTTTTGCTTAATTTTTGGTTCCATTTGAAGTTATTAGTAACCATTTATTGTGTACAGAAATAGCGAAAAGAATGTTGGAAAATGTGGGAGATCAGACATTACCTCCGTTTAAGAGGGTGGGACAGCAATATGGTATGATTTTGCATTTTACTCGTTGTTCCATTGATTGAATACATTTATTATTGTTTAGTTTTGTTACAAAAGTATGAATCTTCAGATTTATGTTTCATGTTTTTATATTTTGTTAGGTATTTGTAGTGTATCGGTTCAAACTGAGCATTGTGTCAATGAAGAAGGTGGTATGTTTAATATTAAAGTATTTTGTTTTTTGTCAATTTATGTCTGTATATTTTGTAATATATATCTAAGTCTTTCTTTTTGAAATAGATAGCAAATGTATGTATGTGTGTTAAATTTAATTTCATTTCGCAGTACATCTAACTATATATATGATTTTGAAATAGGAAGTGGTGATTCTCCAAACCTACATGATGTGGAAATAATGGATGGTTGTCCTGGTATCAACTGAAAAGTCATTTAGTTATGTTTATACATATATAAACTATTTTTCCTCCCATTTTTTGTTGTAATCAACCAAATTTATATGCTTTGTGATAGGTGGTCGTCTAATGTTGGACATACCAGTGGTAATCAATTGTGGTTTAGGTGATCATCTTCCTCCTATAATAAACAACAAAAATCAAACAATGATTGGTGATGCACATATACTTGTACCTTCAGTTCCATGTGAACCATATGTTTTACCTTCTGTGCCAAGTTGTATTTATTGCGGTGCATTTAGGTTTCATTCTGAAACTAAAGGATTTTGCTGTTCAGATGGTACTATTAGATTAAAAACAAATGATATTCCAGAAGCATTGTTTGACCTTTATACATCCGATAATCAAAGAAGCAAGCACTTTAGGCAATATATTAGAGCATACAACACAAATTTCTGCTTCACATCATTTGGTGTCAAATATGGGAAAGCTGAATTTTTATTTACTAAAGGTATCTACACTTTTCGAGTCCAAGGTGAAATATATCATTGTATAAATGAATTGATTCCTATAGATCACAGGCCATCGTACTTGCAATTATATTTTTACGATACAGAAAATGAACTTATAAATTGCTTACAAATTGGTAGTAATTTGGATTCTTGTATTTTGCAGACACTCATTGGTGTGTTAGACGTAAATCCATATGCAAGATTTTTTAGAACATTTAGTGGGATAAAAGATTTAGCAAATCATGCATTTAAAATTAAATGTGATGGAAGTTTAGATCAAAGAGTATGTAACACTCCAACTGTATCCCAAGTCGCAGCTATATGGGTTGATGATGATCCATCAGCTAATATTGGTCTGCGGGATATTGTTGTATATGGTCACTCTGGTGAAAGGCATAAAATACATTATTATTATGGTTGTTACGATCCACTTCAATATCTCCTGATTTTTCCATATGGAGAGAATGGTTGGAATGAAGGAATTGAAAGAATGAATCCTAACTCTATATTCCCACGATATAATTCAAACAAAGGTTTACCTAATGTGTCAATTGTTTCATCAGCAAATGACTTATTAAATTTTGAGCGCGATGGTGCGTTCAAATGATCATTCCTTGTTGTAATACTATTGTACGAAATTTATAATATATTCATTTGTCTAATATTGTGTGTTTTTTTTCAGTTTTAAAAAGGAGAAATAATCGGCAAGTTTCATGTCGTGAATATTACTGCTATCTATTACAGATAAGGCCAGGTAAATTTATTTTGTTACATTGTGGGCGATTATTCCAACAGTTTGTTGTTGATATTTATGTTAAAATTGAAACCTCGAGATTAGATTATTTTAGGAAAAATCAAAAGGAAATACGTGCTGAGTTGTATCAAGGTGTTGTCGATAGTGTGGTTATGGGGCAAACAATGGGGTGTAATATTGGTAAACGTATTGTATTGCCACCTTCGTTCATAAGTGGCCCTAGAGATATGACTAAAAGATATAAAAATGCAATGGCTTTAGTCCATAGATATGGCAAACCTGATATTTTTCTTACGATGACTTGTAATGCTAATTGGCCTGAGCTTAAAGAGCAGTTGAAATATTGTGATGATGTGCAAAATCGCCTTGATCTTGTTGCTCGAATTTTTAGGGCAAAAGTTGAAGAACTAAAAAATGATTTGTTGAAAAATAATTTATTTTGTCATGTTGTTGCGTATGTGTATATGATTGAATTTCAAAAAAGAGTTCTCCCGCATGTCCATTTTCTTTTAATCTTGAAACGATGTTTTAAAATCACCAGTCCACAACAAATTGATACTATTGTTTCAGCAGAATTGCCTGATAAAAGTGCAAATGAATACTTGTATTCTGTTGTTGTCAAACATATGATGCATGGTCCTTGTGGTGACTTAAATCCAAAAAATGTGTGTATGCAAAGTTGTACAAAATGTCGTAGCAATTACCCAAAGAGTTTTTGTGCAACCACATCTCTTGATGCAAATTCATATCCTCAATACAAAAGGAGTCAAACTAATAACTTTGTTAAAGTTAGAGGTCATTATTTAGATAATATGTAGGTTATTCCATATAACCCATATTTGTTGTGTAAATATAATTGCCACATGAATGTTGAGATATGTTCATCTGTAAAATATTTGTATAAATATATTTATAAAGGTCATGATAGAGTTCATTTTTCTCTAAATAATGAACAAATGAATGGAGGTGTTGATGAAAAAACTTCCAATTAGCTAGATGGATATCGCCTCCAGAAGCTGTATGGAGAATATTTGCTTTCCCTTTATTTGATATACATCCTGCTGTTCTTCCTTTGGCTTTGCATTGCGAAAATAGACAAACTGTTTATCTACAATGAAAATAGCAATTTATTTGGTATAGTAGATAATGATTATATTCGCAAAACGATGTTAACAAAATTCTTTTTCCTTAACATAACAGATAGTTTTGCTAACCAATTTTTGTACAAGGATATTCCAGAACATTATGTTTGGAATCCAAATGGTCATTTTTGGAGCCGAAGAAAGAGGGGCATTGTTATTGGAAGAATTGTTAATGCAAATCCTTCAGAAGGTGAAAGGTATTATTTAAGGTTACTATTAAATCATGTAGTTGGACCTAAATCTTTTGTTGATTTGAGATGTATTGATGGCACAATAGTTTCTTCTTTTCGTGAATCAGCATTATTGAGAGGTTTGTTAGTTGGTGATGAAAACTATGAATTATGTATGAATGAAGCATGTTTATATGCAATGCCAAACTGTCTAAGAAGATTATTTGCAACCATATTAGGATTGTGTAGCCTTAATGATCCAAAATATTTATGGAATAAATTTAAACCCTTTATGATAGAAGATTTTTTGCAAAAGAACTTCAGTGTCAAAGATTCATGTATAAAAGCGTTGCAATCAATAGATACATTTTTGGAACCAATGTGTAAATCGGTAAGTGAATACAATCTTGAAACATTTCACGTACATATTTCTGATCAACAAATGTTAGACAATTTGTTTAAAGAAGAACTAAACATACACATATCAGATGAAGATATTTCTTGTGTGAATAAGTTAAATTATGAACAAAAAAAGGCGTATGACACAATTTTACAAAAAATAGATGAGAATAAAGGAGGCGCATTCTTTGTCGATGGAGCAGGTGGAACTGGTAAGACATTCTTATATAGAGCTTTGCTTGCAACAATAAGATCCAAAAAAATGATTGCCTTGGCTACAGCTTCATCTGGCATAGCTGCTGGTCTTCTTTCTGGTGGACGAACAGCTCATGGTAGATTTAAAATACCGTTAGATCTATCTACACACTTGGTTTGTTCTATCAGTAAACAGTCAGCATTAGCAGAACTATGTCGAGCTGCTAAACTTATTGTTTGGGATGAAGCACCAATGATGGATGCTAGAGCAATTGAGGCATTAGATACAATGTTACGCGATATTACTGATACAAATATGGTTTTTGGTGGAAAAATTGTTATTTTAGGTGGCGACTTTAGGCAAATACTGCCAGTTGTTGAAAAGGGGAAAAGGATGACATTCTTGCTGTAACTATTGTAAACTCATATATTTGGCCATTGATTGAAAAGATTAACTTAGTACAAAACATGAGAGCTAAATTAGACCCTGAATTTTGTAGTTATTTATTACGGATAGGTGATGGAACAAAAATTGTTCATTCGTGTGATATGATTTGTTTGCCTCCATCAATATGTGTCAATCATGAAGATAGTACTTCCTCAATTGAGAGACTAATAGATTTAGTGTTCCCAAATCTAGAATTATACATTACTAATTTGTCCTCTATAATTAATCGTGTCATTCTTACCCCAAAAAATTTAAATGTTGATGAACTAAACAATATTCTAATCCAACGTTTCCCTGGTGAGAGCCAAGTTTACTATAGTTATGATCAATCTTTGGATAAAATGGGTGAGTTTGTTGAGGTTGACATATTGAACACTTTAACTCCTAATGGAATTCCTCCACATAAGTTAATACTAAAAGTTAATTGTCCTATCATATTACTTCGGAATATAAATCCAGCAGAAGGCTTATGCAACGGGACGAGATTAATTTGTAGAAAATTTGATAGAAATATAATTGATGCCGAAGTAGCAACTGGAGAATACAAAGGAAAACGAGTATTTTTACCTAGAATTCCGTTTGTTCCACTTGAAAATGAAAAAAAATTCTTCCCATTTAAAAGAACTCAATTTCCTTTTAGACCTTGTTTTGCAATCACCATTAACAAATCTCAAGGACAAACTTTAGACTTTGTTGGATTGTATATTCCAGAGCCAGTGTTTTCTCATGGACAGCTATATGTTGCTTTGTCAAGAGCGAAAACATCACAAAATATCAAAGTTTCTTCATATCCAATAAACAAAGACAAACATCACAAAACTTGCACGAAAAATATTGTTTATCGTGAGATATTTGATGCAATGAATAAAACTTTATAGATCACTTTATACTGTAGCAATTTTATTGCACCCGATTAGTGATATATGTGCTCACATCATGGTTCAAATAAAAATTGAACAATAATCATTAGTCTTAAGCATTTAAGTAAACTTATGTTGACTTAGTTTTTCTTCTTTCAACTTTAAACCAATACATAAGTTGTTGTTTTTTTTAATTTTTTTTGCTGAAAGGTGGCCATGGAGGGACTCCCTTAAATTATGCTACAAAAATAGGACTTCATTGTGCAGTAATGTTTTTCACACTATAGAGGTATTTTGTTACTCTTACTATTATTTTACTTAATGATTTCCGATTTTTTCAAACACTTTAGTCAAACTGTTACCTCCCACAAAGATTATTTGTGACTAGAAACAATTATTTGCTTGAACAAATTTTGGGTCATTCATTCATGATTCCTTAATTATTATATCATAGTATCTATTCTGTTAGAGCATGACAAATGACACCTTTTAGTTTGCAGGTTGACTTACTGATTACAGAGCGATTTTATTATGGCAGTGACACTATGCTTCCCTGGCAACATGTGAGGTTTTGTTAAGAGTTTTCTCTATAATTTTATTTATAGTATTTATGGTAACTAAACAAGATATTTTGTCCCTGATTTGAAAAACTGAATTTCATTATGTAATAGCATCTTAGATGTTAAAAGTTCTTACTTATTGTATATTTTAACTTCAGTTATTGATTCATCTTTAGTACCATACTGAATAAAAAAATCAGAAGCTTCTTTTTCCCAACTTCATATATAAAATACATTTTCGCTAACTAGGATGGACAATGTTTGATATGAATAAATTACGACTGAGAGCCTTTGTATTCATCATTCAGCACTTGCAGTTTGTTTAAAGACTGTAAAATGTTGCTTGCATTTTCAAGTTACTGCTGATTTAATCCTCTGAAGTATTATCTTTTCACTTTCATTGAGGATCAAACTAGGAAATTTTCGCTATTTAGTTTTAGTTTAGAGTACTATTGGTAAAACTAAGTTGCTGTTACCATAGGATCAAGATGATTCTTTTCTAAGCATATGGGCTCAAATTTAATATCAATTGATCAGGTTTTAGTGTTCCATTGGATCAATATTTATCGAGCCTCTCTCATGTTGTTCTTCATGTCTCTGTTGAGTTGATACCCATAAAATGTAAAGCCTCAAAATAATGAGAAACCATTATGTAATTGGATGGTATGCTCATGTTGACCAAATCAATTCTATTTCTTCGTTGATTTGCTATTGAACAAAATTTCCTTAGTTTATTTTTATTACTACTTCTTGTGCAATATGCTACTCATCAATGCCTTTCTTTGATTTTGGAATAGTTTTAACAAAAACTTCCTGTATTCACATGTTATATGTTTTTTTGAAGGACAGGACATCACCTGATTCCTTTATATGAGAAGATGTGCTTCAAATGCCTTGTAAACGAATATTGAGGGCTTCTGCCATGTACCTTCCTATAAGTTGGTAATCACTATGGTTTACTCTCTTCAATTTCTATTTCAATATAAATTTCAGAACAAAGTTATACATGTTCTTTAGATGTGGGGATAGTTCAGCAATGGAAATCAAATCGTCGTTTGATCCTTTGAGTGGTGAGCTCACGGTAACACATGGTTTCTCACGACTTGAAGGTTTCTTTATGTGCTTTTGTCAAGTCTCAATTTCTTTCTATATTTCTTTTTTTTTTTAGCATAATCTTTTTTGAGTTCATGCCAGCTTGTCTGCTGCTATGATCACCTTATAGGATTCCATTATGGTCCAAATGGAAAAATTGGCCATCTACACACAAAACGAGTATGACAACAATTTTGTGTTCAATCAAGAGAAGGAGATAATTTATTTTGGATTTCCAATAGCATACGAGATCAAAGGCTAAGATTGTTTCAGGTACACTTAAAGAATACACATTGTATCACGTGTTGAAAAGCTTGTAGCCAAGGGAGATAAGTTTCACTTTCATTCTATACATTTTTTTCCAACAATGAGAGTTTACAGTACTAATGAACCAATTTCTAACGATACTAAAAATTTCATTTGTACAGAAGCACACATGGTTATTCTCCCCACATCTCTATTCATATTATCAAATTCTACGCAGATAAGAGACATTTTCTTCATTGCTCACATCCTTTTTTTCTAATTCTTTTTGATTTTGTAATTTTAATTAACAACCATAGGTGTATTTTCTTTACATCCCTCACCACCTACCGTCCCCTTGTTTCCCATCTTTGAATCTTCTTTTATTTCCTTATTTATTTTTCACAATTTATAGCTTTCTCACTCTTTCATAATTTGTTACAGATGTACACAAATTGGTTTCTCAATTATTTCATATCATCTCAGTTGTATGAATTTAAATATTCAAATAATTGACTCATTTTTTTACACCTTGTCCTGCAATATCTTCAGCATATATATATATATATATATAAAATTACCAACATGCTATATAAAGAAAAAATTATTTTGTTGTAATTGTTGTAGCCACACCTAGCTCACACGTGTTATAATATTTGCTTCAGACCATAGGACAATACCCTACACAGTCTTTAGCACTGACACAAGTAAAGTCTATCACAGTTCTTACAACTGTACACATCATATCACAGATTTACATTATGTAACCATACCAAACACCATGCTTTCAATTACTTTAATCTAAAACAAACATCACTCAATTGTTTACTATATATAACACTTATATACACGACCCCAGTTCACAATTGCAGAAAAGAACACTAACATCATCAGACAGATAATTTCCAGCAAGGTCCGTTTCATTTGAAAAAAAAATCTTCATTTCTTCAATTTTTAGATAAGATGTTTTATTTCAATTTACATTCAATTTATAAGTATTATCACTTTTTATTGATCCATTGATTTATCACCACACCAAGGATATTCATCCTTATGCATTTATTACAGATATACAAAACACTGCAGCCTCTTCAATTTGTTCATAACATTTATACTTCTTGCATACTTTAAACTGATTATGATACTTACATCATTTATCCTTCTAATGTGTTTACAGATACAAAATCTAATATGCCACGTGTGTTGAAACTCATACCAGAAATACTACCTTATGATTATGGGTGGACATGTAAAGTGCTGATTGTAGAAAAATCACCCCCTAGGACATCTGAGACAAAAGTTAAGTTCCAGAACATACTGCTTGTGGATATAGAGGTATATGAGTTTACTTATATCTTATATATATTTTTCCTTAAGGACACAATTTTCATACAAAAAATGAATATATTCTTTTCTTTATTAATCACAGTAAACAATATCATTTTTTTATTTATATAATTTTAGGGCAATGAAGTTCACTCCACAATTTATGAAAACAACATCTCTGCATTTCAAGATCTGCTAAATGTTGGGAAAACATATCTGATCTCTAATGCTACTGTGAAGCCCACAAGACCCGATTTCCAATGGACCATCACAGAAAAGACTAGAATAGAACTCATTGATGAGGACAATAGTGAAAAGCTGAAGTCTAAATATAACTTCACTCCTTTCCATAAACTAGAGGCTTTCATGGATGCAAACATTGATATAGGTATAAACCAAAACTTTCCTCTTTTGAATACCAACCCTTTAATAAAATATCTTTGTGCATTTTTGATTCATTGCTCTATTTTTTGTACAGATATTATTGGAATCATCCTTGACATTAAATCAAAACGTTTCATCCGCACAAGGAAAGGAAAAGAATGTTTTGTACAGGACTTAATCCTAATTAATGAAAGGTTTTCGCAATAACCTATTATTACATTTCATTTATGCCACTTATTATTATATTTATTATATAAAATATAAGTTTTATTATGCACACACAAGTGCACACATATGTTCCACATCTTTTCAATAACTTTGCTTCTTATAAGTTTACCAGGTTTGAAACTGTCTTCATGACAATGTGGGATTCTTTTGTTGACAAAGAATGTATATACATACATTCTAAAATTACGAAGAGGCCAATCATCATTGGGAAACATGTTCGTGTATCATCTCATCATGGTATTTTCTACCCATTCAAATTATGCATGATAAATTTAACACATATCTAATTGCCAACACTGCTGCTTCTAATGTTAATTTTTTTATTTTTACCATAGGACTCTCAATCAACAGCAAAGCAAACAGCTGCTTTACATTTGATGGACCGTTTGATGAATATTACTCTCTAAAGACATGGTATGCTTTCTACCAATCTCTTTTTATGTACAGTGTTTAGCTTAGTATTAACTTACCTTTTCATTTATTTATGTATTTATCTATCTGGTCACAAATTTCCTTGCATAAACCATCAGATAATGGTACATACTGTGAAAGTTGTGCAAATTAAAGAAGTGTAGCAAACGGCACATTGTTAACTCAATTACCTTTCACACACTAAATAATATCAATCATAATTTCCTTTACTTGGAAATATTAAACATATTTTCAGATACCTCTTCAATAAAACCACTCATGTAAAACTACTGTACTCCAATATCCTTCAGCCTCCAGTCCCTATTTGTACACTAAACAACACAATACGGTTTTAGAATTTCTTTAATCATATTTAACATACATTGACACTACTAGGGCGGCTCAAAATGAGGAGAAACTATCACAAATGGTAACAACACAACTCTATGTAACACTATCGCCATCAAAGGCATCTGTCTCACATGGTGATAGGATCACATCCATCAAAGATATACAGGGACTTCTTCATGTGGTATGAAAATCATACTTTTGGGATTCCCATATTGTTTCAGAGCTTCCATATTCGTAGCTAAAATTTATTTCATTAAAGTTTACAGTTTCCCCTATATTGAACAGCAAACTTTCTTCTGGGTTAAAGCAACGGCAGCAGTTACAAGGAATAGAGAACCATTCTGGTACATGGCATGCCAAAACTGTAACCGACAATCAAACGGTGATTATGGTGAGACATACTTCTGTCTATTTTGCAAATCTCCTCAGGCACGTGCAATCCCAAGGTATTCACACTTTTTATATAATTCATACATAATTTGTGCTCATCTGTAAACATGAATACATGTATCAAATCCTTTAACTCAATAATTATGCATACATATAGGGCTCGAGCTTCTATCAAGATGCAAGATGATACAGGAATGCTGTATGCTAGCATAATTGGCAGCCCAGCCGAACTTTTTCTAGCATATTTAGCAAATCAATTGATGGAGGTATTAACTCATCAAACATCCTCACTAATAAATCTCTATCAAACTATTACATAATTTGCTACTGATTCTTATTTTACCTGTAGTGTGTTGATAATCATGACAAAGTTAGAATGTCAATAAACACAGACCAACTCTTCTACCTGAAGGTTGCACCAAAAAATTTAGATTCATCTATTTACACCTATGAGATCATTCTCATGATGGAGGACAATGTCGATCATATAGAGCCAATGTACACACACAAAAGAATGGAACAAATACAGCATGATGGTATCAACAAAACTGGAACTTCTATTCACGAAAACCCTATGGAAAAGGAAATACTCGGAGAGTCATCAAACAACAATTCAAATGTGCAAGTGAAACGGGAGCTTGCTGATGCCAACAAGAATCAAGTACAAAGAAGAGAGCAAATCAGCCCAACATATCACAAATTGAAGATAAAGATAGTCAACTGAACATGGAGGATATCACGGTCACCCAAAATGACAACTTATCAACCGACACTGCAAACGAGAGATATGAATCTGATGAAACACCTCATGACAGCGACTATGCAAGTTTTTAATGAAGCTCCAACATCTGCCACCTGAAGAAACACCACTCATCCAGACGGCCTTTTTGTGATGCCCCTACTCCGTAATTAGTTCACATAGGGTTTTTTTTAACTTTTGCTATTTTGATGATCAGGATAGTTACAACTCCAAACTTATTTCTAAGTGAAAGAACATCATATAGTTTGGGATATTAACTGTTCTCATCTGTACAAATTTTTTTGCTTCAAGTCTACCCCTGTGAACATAGGCCTTTTTGTGAATATGAATAAAAATGTTGTTGTGGTGTTGTTATATCATTGCTTCCATTCCATTACCCATTTTTTCTTCAATATGCGTACACTATATTTAATTAATATTTTCTTTGTTAATTGTTCAGTTAGAACTAATAATGAATAGGTTTATCATTTTTGTGTTTATGCATGTGTTTAGAGTTTTACATATTTTCATACATGACAGATTTTTTTCCCGCATGGGGAATTTACTGGCACACATTATGCCTTAACCTGCATAATTAGTCACAGACACAATGTTATGTTCGTTGCAATCAAGACTAAATAACCTTCGACAAATCAGTTTTTCAATATTGCTTTTTAAACAGGTTTCAGAATTTTTTTTTCCTTAATACATTGGAGATCCTTTAAGAAATCAATACAACATAACCCCATACATACCTGTTCTCCAACATAGTATCTGAACTGTTTCACGCTTTTGTTTTATAGACAAGTTTTCCATTCTCAAAAGTAAATAATCATTTAGTATATCTTATCAAAAAATTAACCTAATCAAATTTTTTCCTTTCTCATTCACCTAAAGCATACTGCCAAAATGAAGTTAACAACACAAATTATACTAGTGAATGCCGCATTGAATTTTACAACCATATAATTTAGCCCAAAGTATTTTACATCTAAGCTTATAGTGATTCTGCAATTTAACAAATTTATGAGTTCCATCTTACTTATGAAATCCTAATTCCAAATAATTATGATAGCAATAATAATCAACATGAAATCTTAAACAAAACGCGTAAAATATAATTATATTTATTCACCCTCATTGTCAATTACATGAATAATAAGCGAACAAAATTATTAAGCTTATAAAATCAAATAGTGCAAGCAAAACACATAAAAAATCTTTTGAAAAAAAGTTGTGCCATGTACCAACATAAAAACATAAATAAATTTTTGCAAACAATAATGCATATTAATAGAGGCGCCCTCGTATTTATAATTCATAACAAAATATGGACCATTAAGTATTTAAATCAAAGAAATCCCACTTCTTTTAAATTTTGGATAAGCAATGGACAAAACTTTCATTCTAAAAACATATTAATAAAAATAAATTCGTTTTTATATATCTATCTTTGTCACATAATCTTGTTTAATTCAAAGTCCAAAATATAAAATATAAATAACTAACATTACATAATTATAGTCAAGTTATAATTAATAATCACATCTTAATTATGTTCAAAAATATCCCCTCTCATTATATTGTAATTATAAGTTTTCATCATTTCACAATTATCAACCATACTAAATTATGAAAAACCCATTTCAACTAACTCCATCCATAAACGGGATCAACACCCACTCCAACAACCAGTTCAAATCAAAACCATCTTCCCCACTTGAAAATTTTCAATTCTATGTAAACAATTTATTAACCCTATAAATATTCATTGAATTCCTAACAAAATAACATTGACAAATCAGAACCATGTTGCGTATTAACTCATCCTCAACAGCATTAGCATAGGCCATTTTTGAGTCATGTGCGTTGTTCATATCCTTAATGCTGGTTTAAATCTGATGAAAATCAAGCAATGGAGAATGTTATACAATGCAGCATACCCAAATCTGTGAAAATTGCCCAAATCTCAAGTATAAAAGGGAGAATCATTAGATATAACAGAATGAGGCAAACACTTCAATTAACAAGAACAATTTACATAAACTGGCTTCACTTTATTCAAATACCACAACACAGAACTACAACACATACACATAAGTTTATGCCAGACACAACGTTCGAGCATGACTAACATCAACATTCCCAGACATTCACAGATAAACATAGCCCATTGATACCACTACATAAACACAACACAGACACATAACATATAATATCATATCCACATGATATTCTCAAACTGCATCTCACAACTCCAAACACATATTTCACTAATTTATATAATAAAACATTTCAAACAACAACTTCTTCATCTTCGGCTTGGGCATTGAGACAATATAATTTCCCATCAGTTCACGACGAATATCCTTGGGATCAACATCTGGGAATGCAGATATCTGGGTTTTGAAATCAGCAGCTATTCTAGCCATCTCCTGAACAGATATATTATGAATGTGGGGCATTTGAAATAGCTCACAGCCAAACACACTCTCAACTTCATCCTCTATTTCCTTCTGTGAAACCCAACAGTGCTGCATATAAATAAATGGATCACCAAGGATATCGACAAGAACTTCCTTCATGTCAGAACCCCTACTCATACCATAGATACCGTCTTCCTCCATTCTTGCATTATATGCATTTCAGCAGATTTGACAAAACTGTAACAAAAGATTCTTCAAGAGAGCAACAGGGATTCTGTATGCGAATCACCATCTTCTTATCCCGGCTAGCACCGATTCTAATTCTTGGCTTGCCACCAGCCATCAACACACCTCCGTCCTCTCCCGAATCCAAGACAATGGAAAACAAGTTCGGCGCCACTGTCCGCAACACCAAAGTTCCATCGCCACCGAGAATTGTCAAAGGAGAAAATAGAGCCTCGTACTCCACAGCCCGCGACATAATCAGATCATATAGATACAAAAAAACTTCAGGTCACACAAACAAATCAACATCCATAACAATATATATACACAAGGCAAAGGCATTACAGAAGCTCATTGGGGACGATGTTCAAAATTTTTTTCAGGCATCGTTTCTGATCTACACGTAACACAGCATCCCACACGCAATATTCTGCGCAACACCCATTTGTGCACACAATCCAAGCAAATCTAACAAAATCCATGGATAACCAGAAAAAGTGCCTTCATGTGAACAGTAGATCTGCGAAGAATCTAGGGGAAAAACGCTATAGAGTCCACCTTTTGCCCAAACCATTAATATATACACTTTTGGATCAATTTCCAATTTCTTTTATATTTTCATATAAACCACATTACCACATTACAAGACCCAACATTTTGGTCTTTCTTTCAATTTAGTATATACATTTATACAGTGAAATCAGGTTATTTATAAACATAAATTACAAATAACAAAATAAATACTTACAACATAAAAATTTAAAATATAAACTTTTTCCCATATTAAAAATTCTCAAATATTTGTAATATAGATTATGATAAAAAAATTTAATTTATATTTACCTCACACTATTATGGAATTAATTCATGTTCCTATTATTGAAAAACATTTAATATTTTAAATGACGTTGACATATTTTTTTTTTTTCACATTTAAAACAGTGTCAACACTTTTATTAATTATTATTTAATTTTTATTAATTATACACAAATTATCATCATCTTAAACATAAACATATTTCATATTTTTATACTTCTATTCTAACTCATATTTACTATTTTCCACATACATAAATTAATGATATATAATATGATTATTAATAACTATACTAAAACTAAACCTCCTATTTTTCAATTATTACTTCTACAAATAAAATATTAAACTTTTGTTCTTTTTCATTTTCCCACCATTTCTCAAAATATTTTCATCCCTCAAACAAAATTTGCGCGCAAAGCGCGCAGCTCATACTAGTTGAAATAAATATATACATCTTGTAAATTCAAAAAAAAGGAGGTGGAGTACCTTATTTTCACTCGAAAAAATGGGCGGCAAATGGGCACAAATTAATTTGTCAAAATGGGGATAAGAAAATGGCGGCACCATTTGCCGCCCATTTTGTTTTATAAAAACAAAATGGGGATAACAAAATGGGCACAAATTGCTTCTACCAATTCCCTCTTTTTCCAATCCACAGCCTCATCGAAGATGCAATTCTCGCCGTCTCCGTCCCCGTCCCCGCCACATGTACAACAATCCACGTTGTTGAACGTGGATTTGAGATGCTCTAAGAAACATAGACGGACCTCTGTCACTAGACATCAATCAGTGCGTTTGTGTAGTGCCTGGAGCGAGAGAGTGATGGCGAAGAGTGATATAATAGTGGCGGCAGAGAAATTAGTGGAATCGTCGATGAAAGGGAACGATGCATCCCACGACGCTGCCCACGCATTCAGAGTGAGAGACTTGGCTCTCTCTCTCGCCCGTGAAGAGGGCATTTCTTCTTCCTCTGATTCCGCGCTCATAGTATGCCTCACCCATATTATACTTTTCCCTTTAATTAATTTACAATTTTATTTTAGAACTTTTTTCATATAATGACGATGATGATGATATAAATTTTACGGGAATAGCACTGGTATTTGAGACGTTTCTTCGATATAAAACGAAAATAAATCAATATAGACTTGACACTTAAGTTTGGGGGCAGAGGAGTGTATGTTGCAGGCTTGCAGCATAATTTTCTATTCATTTACAATATTACTGTCTCTGAAGCACGATGAACAATGTGTTCAAGATTGTTTTTGCTTTTTAACCTTCTGTACATTGCTTTGGACTGGCAGTAATTAGAGCATGGTAGGTTAAGCTTCAAAAAGGTTTGAAAGTATTGCAAAATAACTTTCAAGTTTAGCCAAAAAAATGTATGTTCTTCTAAAAATAGGTCTTTACTGAGTTTTCTTTTAAGCACTTCCTTCTTTTTTTAAGCCTTCCAAACATGCTCTTTAATATCGCACCACTTTGGTGATTTTCATTTATATCATACTTGTTATCAGTGATTTCAATAGATTTACTAACTATTATTACTATTCTCAGTTTTGGTGTTAGTCATCATTTTGCATTCAATCATTTAACCATGAACTTTGTAAATAAATCAAGCACCATTGTCAAGAGAATTATTTCTTGCCAGTTTCTTGATGTGCTTGAATGCCATTGACTGGCAATTACATTAGAAGAGTTTACTTATGCAATGGTGAAGTTGCTCATTTGTGCGTGTGTTATAATGTGCTTCATGTTGTAGAAGAAGATATTATGGATTTATTATTATTCCAGTCTTTCTAATGTATGAATTAAAATATTATCTTTTTTGTCAGGTGGAGTTAGCTGCACTTCTACATGACATTGGTAAAATGCTTTTACCTTGTATTTCAATTGCACATTTGAGAGATTTCATTTTTCCCTAGATTTTCAGTCACTTTGGAGGGTATAATGTTGTAAATTTGAGGTCAAACTTTGATTGACAGAAACTGAGAGAAAGGTAATCTAAAGATTTGAAGGGTTAGTTAAGTGTTTGGATAAGTTCAAGCAAGAAAAAGGTAGATGAAGAAGCATATGGAAAAAACATGGAGGATTTCAGATTTTTTTTGATGAAATTATGTCATAGAATAAAGTGATTGCAGGCTCGTATAGATTTAATGGGTGTTAAACCACAATATTATCTCTTTGTTCCCTTTTGCTTATGACCTGCTCAATCCTCTCTTTCCTTTTGCTCTATACTTATATTATAAACACTTTTCAAGGAGGAGCTGCACTAACTGATTAGCATACACATGGACATCTAACAATGTTACATGAAACGGAAAGTACTTTATCAAAGACATGAAGCACATGCATAAACTAAATTATGAATTCTTCTACACGTAGAAAAGACTTTCTTTGTTACGTATTTCATTGGGATTTAAGATGTTAAACTCCTAGTTTTGAGAACAAAGATGGGGAAATATGTATGCGAATGATGAGTATGGCAAGGAAATAGAAAATATGCCATAGAACCATCACAAACCATTTTAGACCCTTGGGAAAAGATAATCAGTAGAAATGAAAATGAAGTATGATATTGGATGCTTGTTTTTCCAGTTTTAGAAAATCATAGTTAAAGTTGAGACGATTGGACTTTGTTGAGTATTGGAAACTGGAGCACTCTCTCTCTCTTTCCCTCTCCAGCTCTTTTTTTCTTTTTTTTTTTTTTTTTTTTGTGAAAAAAAAGTGTGAATAACACATAGTTTGCTTTTCATGTTGTTTGAGACAAAAATGCTCTATAACAATAACAATAGTAATGGCATATTTCTCTATAACTTAATTTTTAATTTTTGTGTGTTTCCAAACACGTCATTCTAAGTGTTTTGATCATCCACCCTTGCTGGTTCCAAAGTAATTATTAAGCAGTTATTGCATGTTTTGTTTCAGCATGTGTTAGATACTGGTTGTTTTTCAATGGAGTCTATGCTAAGAGGTAGTGGTAGTTATCTACAATTTTGTTTGCTATAGTTTCTATAACTACTAATGCTTAACAATATCTATCATTTTTTATTTTATGTTGTATCATCACATGTTCTTCTAAACTCCACCCTTGCATGAGGAAATTCTAGTGATATTTCTCAACTTAGTGCTGTTGACTATCAGTTGGTGCTTATTTTTTATAGTATAATGGGTTTCAACACCTCATTTTCTTTATAATGTATGGTTTGTGGATATGTATGTTGTTTTGTCTTTCGGCATCTGGCTATTCCCTTTTGTTTATTAATTTTTTTTTTGTCTGTACTGATGATATTTTATTGGATGATTAAATGCAGGGGACTACAAATACATGAGGTTGGTGTTTTTTACATTTTTTGTTAAGCATATTCTTTTTGTTCTATCGTATCTGCATTACTCTTAACACCAGAACTTTTTTCCTATTGATTTCAATGAAGTAATATGCATGCCAAGATTCTCATGGCAGCATTTAATTACTGCATTGGAAGGATTCTTGTTTGGTGGCATAGAACATTGAAATGTGATGCTGCAATTTTGTATTACTAAAACTTAGTTGCATGGAATTGATGGAAATATAAGATTATTACGATAGAGATGCTCTCCTTTGAAAGCTTGTGTTTTTGCCTCTTCTAGCCACATAATGAAAAGCTTGTATTTGTGTTTATATTTAACTACAATTGACATAGATATCAATTGCATCCAAAAAAAAAAAAAAAAAAAAAAAATAGGTTGTTTTGAAATTTTAAATTTTAAATTGTGAAATGTGTTGTTTCCAATCTTTAATTTTTGTACATTTTCAGTTGAATGTATGCTTGTTCTTTGGATCATTACTCCCAATCTTCCACCTTTATTTCTTGATGTTCCTTTTTCAATCCTATGTCTATTTATTTAATACTGTGACAACTAGAGATCCATCGGAGGGAAAAATTGTCGAGAACTTTCTTGACAAGGAGGGCATGGAAGAGAGTAAGAAGATGAGGATATTAAGCATCATAAAGGGAATGGGTAAGCTTCTATTTTTTAGTTATAACCTATAAAATGGTATTTTTTATTTTAGCTTTGATGTTTGCTATAGGTACATAGTTCATGAAATAATGTTTTTTTTTTACCATGTGTACTAGTTTGTAATATTACACTCTTTCTTATTCTTTCTACACAAACTAATCTCTAATATATAAGTTGCTATGATGTAGTTGAATAGCGATGGTAATTAAATCACTCTCTCTCTCTTGGAACTCATAGTTAAAAATTCTTATTCATTGTGATCGTATTTCTTGTTTTATATATTAACTGAATAAGTGGGCTCACACCCAATTGGCTGGTCATCTATTAGCTGATAAGTCTTACCACGATAGCCTTACTGCATGACCACTTACCATTTTGGTGTATAAAAATGTGAGCAATTATGAGCTAATTGGATTTCAAGCACTAGCTATATAAATGAGATATCCAAATGTGTTTGTTTGCATGGTGAAGAAGAATTTATTTTGAATGATTTTCATAGTCTTCAAACATTTCCCCTAGTTACTTGTGATTTGAAGTGTGATATGAGTATCTTATATGACTTAGTTCTTACTATAAATTTTCCATAATTTAATATAATATTCTCAAGTTGAGCATTAGCTATTATGTTGTAGGCTTTTTGGCAAACAGGTTGATGCAATTTAAACTTTTTGCATAAAGTCTTGTTTCTTAAATATTATTTGAAGGTTTTCTTCCCCGCTTGTTTTTGTTCATTTATGTCCTTCGCTTTTTTCCTTTCTTGCACTGAAGTAAATATATTAGTGCTCTACTTGTTTGTTTTGCACATTTTTCACTTGAATTCCAACAAAATTACAATTGAGATGTTTCAGAGTTTTATTCTTCAAGTTGTCTTGAAAAACTTTATTCTTGCCATGAATTTTCATACTCATGAATGTGTGCAATAACCTGAATACGGTTAGCATTATCTTTCCAAGAGATTTTTCAATGTCTCTGCATTCATACCCATGTACATGCCTATTTGTTTCTCTAAGAAAGCATGGAGCTCTGTTTTGATATATAAGAAAAGTGGACCCATCAAATTGGTAGACACCTCAGTAAATTGAGTTTGAATAGGGACAAATAAAAAAAAAAAAAAATTCAGTATGATGTCAAGTGCTCAATTTGCATGGACTATTGCAACAACTTTCTTCTGTATATTGGCTATTACATGTTCACTGACATCTTATATGTGAAACTTAAAATTTTCCCTTAAATCAAAATGGTATGACAAGTTCATATGGTCTTCTATTTTTCCACCATTCTGATTGTTGGTATTGTTAGTGTTTTTCATGTGATTATTGGCACTATTAATTATTCTCTCCTCTAACTTAAAACCTTTTGATTACTTTGTCTTTCCCTGAAAAAAATTCCTGGAACTCTTTTTTATGTAGTATATATATTTGCTGGTCTTTCCCTTCTGTTTACTTATTAATCCACCTTTTCAACAATTGTTTTCTTCAATCTAGATTTGTTTTACATATCCAGGTTTCAAAGAGGAGATTGGGGGGGTTACAGGGGGTAATTATTCCCCAGAATTTGGAGTGGTACAAGATGCTGATCGTCTTGATGCAATTGGTGCTATAGGTAACACTGTTTTCAATGTTTTCACTCACAATATTTGTGTATAAGGCAATTGGTTCTATATTAGATTTTTCAATATTTTTATTCATTTTAGTAGTACTTGCATTCAAGGGTCACTTTGTATTTTTCCTACTTCCTGTGGAGTTTTGAAGGGCAAGTCATCTCCCTTCCGACCCACTTATGTTGAAGACGCCTCTTGCTTCATTGCATATATTTGTAGTTAAAAATAATTTATTTTGTGCCGACTTTGAAAACTGAAGTGGAAGTCAATTTGTTGCAGTCAAAATCTATGAAATAAATGCTGGTTTCAATTAACCCAACAGTTTTGATAAATAACTCGGTAAACGGCAAAGATAACCTGCAAAAAAGGCGGTTAGAGAATGTAGGATGGTGAATTTGCTGTGTAAAATTGAGCGCAGTTGGAGAGTTTTTAGGGGACACTATTTATGGTTATGAAGGGTCTCATAGACTGATGGTCTTATACTTTTATTTAAATTGTATATATCTTTTGATTAGAATATAGATATTTTGTTGATATGTTAGAAACTCGACATATTGAGATTTGGTCTATAATTTTTATTCACAATACAAATGGACTATTTTAGATCCACGGAAGTGAATCCAGTTAATAATTGGTGTGTTGTGGATAACATTGTTTTTAGGAATTGCTCGTTGCTTTACATTTGGCGGAAGCCGGAACAATGTGCTCCATGACCCAAACATCAAACCTCGATCAGATTTGTCCAAGGAAAAATACATTAACAAAGATGAGCAGTCAACGTTGAATCATTTTCACGAGAAGCTTCTCAAGTTGAAGGATTTGATGAGAACTAAGGTTATATTTGCATTTCACTATATAACCACATGCATTCAGATATCTGCATATAGGCATAGCTCTCTTTAAGATTTCCAATGAATCCCGTCTTTCCAAATCTAATATTCCAAGACAATGTTTGTGCATGCTTATGCTTGAAGTTTTTAATCTTAGCTTTTCTAAGCTTAGCCAAATATAAAAGTTGAAAGACCAATGTCAGGCTGGTCGGAGTAGGGCGGAAAAAAGGCACAAATTTATGGAAGAGTTTCTTGAAGAGTTTTATGAAGAATGGGATGGAAGAGCTTGAATAAGGTATTTTTTACACTGTCATGAATTAACTTTTATTGTTTTTATTCAATTTTAGTATATTTGTCGAAATGCATAAATTAATCCTTAGAATGTGCTTCAATATGCTAGGACAAATGAGGAAATTCACGAGCATGTCATATGGAGTATTTCACCATAAAACTAGTATGTGCGGTTTTTTGCTCCTCAATATCAACAAAACCAATGGCAGGTAGTGTCCATTTGAAAAGCTTGACTAAGACACATGTCAGGCTGAATGCCATTGCCATTGTACCTTTTTTAGGTTAATGCTGTTTTGTCAATTATATCAAAATTTTATGCTTCAATTTTTGCTTGAATGTAATGAATTTAGTATTTGAGATCATTATACATGTTGAACGTTACGTTAATTTTGAGTGAAACAATTTGGTTATTGCAAGCGGACAAGATACTTGAATTTGAGAAATCACTCTCTAAGCCACAAATTATTAAGGAAAACTTTATAAACAGTGTTAAAATTTTTTCATCAATTGTTAAGATAGATTCTTGGTGTATAATTTTACAAAATAGAATACAAGAGTTTGTTTGGCCTTCTAAAGAAGTGAAGTATGATTGGTTATTTTGATGGTCAAGTTAATTTAATTGTGTTCAATAGTGAAAATTGACAAAGATTTAGACTTTTAGCTGTTTGTAATGTATACAAATTTCATTTCTAACATGGACATCTGATGGATTGGACTTGTCATTGACTTATGTATTACATTGAACTCATCATAAGTAACTAGTGTTTAATAAATATGATTTGAAATGAGCATAGCACAATGACTGTACAGTTGTTTAACTCCATTGGTTAGTCTTGGTTTCCTTTTGTATGCTCATTCAATTTCAACCAAACATATTTCAACGTATAGTTTAGTTTAATTTCAACCCTCATGAGTCTTGTGTTATCCGTATTGTGATTTTTAAACATAATATAATAACTTGCAATTCTTAGGAAATTGTCTGTTGCTTCATTATATATTATATGTAACATGAACTGGAAGAAGAGGTATACATTGACTGAGCAAGTCTGTCTATCCGTCCCGTAATTTTCTGTTTTCTAGCTTATGGCTTTTAGTCTTTCATACTTTTCAACATTTTTGTTCCATGCGGCCCATTGACAATAGCATACTCCATCATTTCATGTCCAAATTGGTGAAATTTCCATAATAGCCTTGTCGTAACTGTCAAAATGACAAATGAATACTTTTAATTATCTCAAATGTTTAGTTTACATAGTTAAAAATAGTCTATTTCTATTTCCAACTCTTAATCCTAATCTTGTCGCATTCCTCCCTCTCGAGCTGTTCTCAGAGAATTGAAGGATTGGGTGGGGGGCAATAGGGAGGAAAGAAAAGGGAGCTGTTGGGTGTTGGTATAAAGTAGAGGGTGAAGAAAAAGGATATCGTGAAAAAGATGATAATGTTAAAAGAACATTTTTGAAATATAATGACATTCGGGATTGTTTTTCATTTTCTCTTTCCAATTTGATCTTTAAACAAATTCTTCTATTATCAAAGTATATCGAACTCCAGTAATTCGTCCCATTTTCTATTACTCGGGACAATTTCTTATCCCACATCATTCCATTCACATAGAAATCAGAAGCTTCCGTGACTTATTTTGTACGTTTCCCAAAACCCATAAAATTCCATAAAACAAGGTCATCAGTCAATATTCAAAGCCGTGTTAGAAGTTTGGGACCAAAGACAAAAACTCAATGACCTCAACTTTTATAACCTCAAACCTTCTGTGAAATTATTCCCATTTTCCTTTCCCATAAAGTAGTATCAGTACTCCGTACTCAGTCAATCATGGCTGAGAAGAGAGAGCAAGTGAAGCCGTTGGCCCCGGCCGCCCACCGCATCAACATCGACGAACATGAAGACATATCAATGGAATTCAGAAACTCTCACCACCGTAAATGCCTCACTTGCTGTGGCTGCACAACTGCCATCTTCTTAATTCAAGTAATGATCGTCTTAATACTTGTATTCACTGTTTTTCGCGTGAAGGATCCCGTGATCAAGATGAACAATGTAAAGATTCAAGGATTGGATGTACTTACAAGGACAAATAATCTCCAGTTGGGAGTTAACCTAACAGTTGAAGCTGATGTTTCTGTCAAGAACCCTAATGTTGCCTCCTTCAAGTTTAGCAACACTACAACAAGTCTGTACTACGACGGTCATATCATCGGTGAAGCCCGAATCCCAGCCGGCCAGGCCAGGGCGCGACGAACTCTTGATATGAATGTTTCCATTGATGTTATGATGGACAAATTATTGGTTGTACCAAGATTAAGAAGTGATTTGGCTTCAGGGGCACTGCCTATAAGTAGCTATACAAAAATAAGTGGAAAAGTGAAGATTATTCACATTATAAGAAAGCATGTTGTGGTGAAACTGAATTGCACAATGACTGTTAATGTAAGTAGCCAAGCCATTCAAGATCAGAATTGCAAAAGGCGAATATCTCTGTAATTTAGACTCTCTTTTTTTGGGTTGGAATTTTCAAGTAATTATATAAGTAGAGGGAATGTTGTGAACAGTGTATGCATATGTATACCATAATTTACATCTGATAAAAGGAGGTGTGAATCATTTGTAGAAAATTCTTTTCACAATAAAAAGATTGATAAAATTATATACTTGTTAAAAGAAATTGTTATAAGATTACAACAATAAAAAGAGCAAAAGTTTTTTAGTATTTTCTTGGGCATGTTTAGTATTTGTTTAGTTCGATTAGAATTACTTTTCTCATCTTTTCGTACAAATTTAATCTCATTACAAAAAATAAAGTTTTTCTACGAAGCAACTTGCAAGTAAAAAGTATCAAAATTGTTGAAAAAGTACTTCACTAGATTCTCTTCGATTTTGCTTCCAATGTGTAAAATGGTATGGCTTAAATAGACGATTATTGTTGTTTGAAATAGTATTTATCACGACTTGCAACTGTAGTTATTGTTGTTACATAATTGTGTGCAATGTGTAGTTATGATGGGGTTGAAAAAATTTATCTTAAAGAGAAGAATGAAACACAAACGTTAAACTTTGATGCAACTTTAATTTGAAGAACACAGAGAATAATAAAACACGGACTTGAATTGTAAAACACTGTCCTAAAAACGATATTTGAATTTTCTCTTAAGAATGAGATGCTAAAAAGTATTCACTCAAATAGTTTTAGCGAATTTTAAGTTTCAAACTAGATTGCACTAGTAATAATGAAATCCAAAATAAATAGAACTATAAATGGTTGGAAATCTGAGATTTTTTTTTTTTTTTGTAATGAATTTGATGTTAAACACTTTGTTGTTGTTTAGGGATGATCTATTGTGTTTTTAGTGTTTTTTCTCATCAAATTCAACTTGGTTTTATAGTGTAAAAATACCCAAAATCAAGGGACACAACACTTGGGTTGAAGAGGCACCTCTCAGGTGCCTGTTTTGCTGTTTTCTGTTTTCCGCGGCTGGACCGCGGCCAAATTATTATTATTATTATTATTATTTTAAATCTCTTGTAAATCCCGCAATATGTTTTGAATAATATTTTAACAATCACCCACTTGTTCAAAATATATTAAACTCAAATTTTGTTTAAAATGGTATTCACGTCTAAAATAAAGTATCTTTGAATTTGAATTTTATCTTAATATAAACCTTGTAAAGTAGTATCAACATTACAAGTAGCCTTAGCTTTAAACCCGTTATCAAAATTAACCAGTTATAATACTTT
Organism: Forsythia suspensa; assembly: GCA_023638005.1. Lineage (NCBI taxonomy): Eukaryota > Viridiplantae > Streptophyta > Magnoliopsida > Lamiales > Oleaceae > Forsythia > Forsythia suspensa. The sequence goes on from CM042676.1 coordinate 40,469,549, forward strand.
ATATATTAATGAGGTTAAATTAAAGATGTGATGTTTAAACAATACCTTTTAAACAAAAAAAAAAAATTCTAACAGACATTTTCTCCTTTAGGCTTTAGCCACTACAGGGGTTACTTTGAATTCACTTGTTCATCTGCAGCACTTCACTGATAAATGAATGGTTTTGGACTAATCATAATAACTGATAAAATAAAAATTCTGACAAAAAAAAGGATGAAAAACAATGGACTTAACAAAATCCCATGATTTTCATTTGCTTGTGGATTCCTATTTTATTAAGAAAGCACAAAACCAGGTTAGAAATGTCCTTATTACAGCTAAATACAAACTCTTACCCATCTCATCACACAGAAGCTTTGTGGTGATGGTGGTATTATCAACTGTATTCGGGGGAAAAAAAAAAGGTATATATATACTAGTGTATACGTGTATTTCTTCTGTAATTTTCTAAGGACTGTACAATTTTTTTATTGCTATTTTGGTTTCCCTATCCTTATCATAAGAGTGGAAGATTTCAGGGACCGTGGACCAAATGTGTGCCTCTCTTACTTTTACACTTCCTTTTCCGAGCTCAAGTTGTGAAGAAGGAACCAAAGAAGAAATCTGCGGCAACTGGTTTTATTCGAAGGTCTTCTAGAAGTGCTCTTTATGGAATTCAAATTTGGTTGGACCCTTTTGATTATAATCATAGCAGAGCTGACTGAGTTCTTTTGCCAAAACTGGTGCTCCACAGTAGAAAACTCCTGCTCCAAAATAAAAAAATCCATGATAAAAATAAAAAATAAAAGAAAGATGGGAAGAAATTAATGTTATTTCACAGAGTAGAATGTGTACTAACCTATCCTTGCATTAGCATGCTTGGTACCAATTTTTGTGAGAACTTTTTTCCAATTAGGCCTTGCAAAATGTGTTCTAACCTGTTAGAATCAGCGGTATGGTACATATATCAGGTTAATTCAAAGAACAACAAGAGTTTTAAGTTATTTTTTTCTTTTACTATTGTCCAATACCATGACGGTCCACGTTACTAAACAAGCCACAAAGGTCCCAAGGAACCATTCAAGTTTTCTTGTCCAGAGCCATATCTAAAAATAGGTTTCCTCAAACCTATTTTAAATAAGAGAATATGATCTTACCCTAGTACCCGATACAATATCAACCCCATTTTTAGCATGGTTAAGAGCCTGGACCATGGTGATGAGAGCTGAACGTGCATCCCCCTCCTCGTATACACTAGTTAAGTAGTTATGCATCTCAATAACGCCCTATAAATTTATAATGACAGATTGAAATCAGATAATAACCGATAATTGAGACGAAACTATAAATGGTGGTGTGGTACGTTACCCTTTGATCAAGTTCAGCAACTTCATTCATAACGCCTTTGAACCAATCAAATGACCCTTGCTCCCTTGTTACCCAATAGAAGTAAGCATTAGTTGTCCTCAGAGTTTTCTTTTGTTTTGGAGAAACCTTGTTGTGAGAGGAAGAGTCAACAGAACCAACACTCTGATCTGAATGCCTACTGGAATCTGAAATTGAGTCCTAAGATGAAACTAAGAAATTCAGCTTCTAAAAGATAATGAACCAGTGAAAATGTATATAGCACAGTTAATCAAGACTTCTATATGCATGCAGAAGGATATACTTAGAAGGCTATGCACTATCAGAAATTGAGTTGCTTACTGCTTGCTCCTCCATTTTGACAATATTGATTAGCAAATCTTTTAGAATGCTGATGAAAGGTGTTGCTCCAATCCCGAGACCAACAAGTAGGAGGACATCATATTTTTGATAATCTTGTGCAGGAGCTCCATATGGTCCATCTATCAGTAGCTTTGGTAAACTGAAATTTTGGGGACACCATTTGATCATGAAAGATATATTTACAAGCTTATAAAGAGAAATGGGGAAAAGAATGCGCACAAACACTCGTTGGAGAAGAAGTATACCTTTTCTTCGTCGTTTCATCAGCTCTAAGTAGGCCGCTCTTCCCACCCATCGGAGGCTCACAAGCCTCTGAGAATACTCTCTTAAGTTCGCGTGTCCAGTCACCCAACTGTCGTATGTGAATACTAAGGTAGTCGTCTCCAGGTGCCGATGTGATGGAAAATGGATGCCTGGATATTTGCGACATAGAGCATCATTAAAACTGAGGGAAATGAATTTCACGCATTGATCTTCATCATATATTTACTGATAATGTACATATTTATGGCTTAAAATTGGTTAATATATGATTTACTCTCTGTTATCACCGACCGTAAGGAAAATTTTCACCACCACTCACATAAAAGTGATATATGTCTGTGTTCCATTTTGAAAAAATTCTCTCTCCTCAAATCTCCCCTTCTCATTTATCTTCACCATTCTTCAAATCTCTCCTCTCAACCTTGTTTCTCCTCATTATTTTTCAACGCGAGCAAGGTTCTACGGTCGGATTCTACCGAGCAAGCAGTTTACTAGTATTAGTATATATATAGTTGCTGGCACAGAATGGAGAATTGAAATTTCATTTGTAAAGATCATTTGGCATACAAAACTAAAACATGCAGTTTGAGATTTGCTGGTTGATCATTGTGACTTACCACTCAAATGGAGAAACGGCTGGGCACTGGACGAACATGTATTGTCCACTCTTGTATCGAAATTGGGGAGGCTTAGTCATTTGTAACGTAAGCACATTTCCAGGATAAATGGCAACCTAAAATGTTTACGAGAAGTAATTCGAAAAACTTAGAACCTTTTGTTCTGGGCTATGGCTATATTTGTCCAATTGAATTGACACAAAAAAATGCAATGCTAACCTTGAGAAGTCGGACAGCATATAAGCCTGATCGGAAGAATCTGAGGGTCCTTTCCCCTGCGTATAGAAGTACAGGAACTGCAAGATACATCCACGTCTGCAGCCAAAGAAAATTCATCAAGAAACTGTGCTTAGAAAATTGATTTATTCATGTTAAGAGACAGCATAATGCAACAGAAAAATCTGTACGCATACCGTTTTTCTGTACCATCCTTGCACGAGATAAAGGAACGTGCCATGGATGACGAGCAAAATGTAGACAAGGATGAACAGGTGGTGTGAATACCAGAAAGTATTGTAGCCAGTGAGCCTGTCTAATGGCTTAGGCAACTTAATAAGGCTCCGTCTGAACCACCGTGTGGCCAACGTGAAAGCAATCAACATGAAGATCACCATTAGGATTCCCGTCACACCCTCAATTCCTTTAACAAGGTCTATGTACTTGGGAATTTTATTACCAAAGTCCTGTTCCAAATAATGCTTATACATATCCTCGGATTCATTTATTAGCCTTGGGAAATCGCATGTGAGGTGGTTACCGGCATGGAGTATTACACCAATTACTATGGCTGCAGCAATAGTCTGCATATATCCATTATTAAAGGGTCAAAAATAAATAAAAATCAGTACTACAATACAATTAAGATAGTATTGTCATAGATTGGAAATTAGTTAATAAATAATCTTATTTACACCACCAATCACCATTGTGGTTGAAGGACTGAAGGATTAAAGATTGCTTAAGGTTTCGATTATAGGAAATAGATTCATGTCTACCTTGTGAAAATTGATGTTGTCATCGAAGGGCACAAAATGGGCCAACTTAGAAGACCTCATCCAAGTAATAATGTTCCTGCACACAGGCAATAATATGAGTGCCATATTAAATTTGAGTGTCTCAGCTGCACCCTTAGCCGTGAGGAGGCAGTATCCCATAACTTTGAATGCATCTTTCTGTTTGTACTGAAAAAACTTCCACATGAAAAGCCCAATCATTATCAAAATCCACGCCAAAAGTACCCAAATTCTCCTCCAATTTTCTTGCAAAAAGTAGACCAGTTTTGTGCTCATTCTCTTTATTGGGCTTCTATTTCTAAGCCCATGAAGATTTTGACTCAGGGCCTGGCTCGTGTAGCTGAGGGCTTGACTGTAATTTAGATATGTGTCCTTTTGTAACAATAGAGTTTCCAGCTGCCATAGCTGCATCAGCATGTGACAAAATAACACGCATGAGATATGATCAAGAAAAGTTGGATCATGTGATTTATCTTCCAAGGGACAATGGAAATATTGTGGGCCATATTCTGTCACTATGTGTGTGTTTCAGTGCTCAGGACGCGCATTTGAGATCCAAAGCCGAAAGTCACATGGCAAAAAATAATTCAAGGGCTGAAAAAGCTAAAATTATTGTTCTCTGTCATTTTCTCACCAGTTAATTTATATTTCTAGCTTGATTACACTTTTAAGGCTAGAAAGAAAGCAAAATTAGCTTAGATTTTGTATTTTCAAGGAAATATTTGCTACCTAATCTTGGTAATTAGTTGAATGCTGGGACGACTAAGTTCTCACACGCAAATAGAAGATTTGAAGCATATTCTACTAAGTATATTTATTGAACTTTTTTTTTTTTGGATAGTGATAGTTGAACAACACGCTAACCCAACATTAAGAGGACTAGTTTGTACTTTGTTGTCTAACTACTCACTATATAAAAGTCCCTCATCACAATTTTAGTGCTTGTTTACTACACATTAAAATAGGTTTTGGTTTTTCATTTTTTGATTATAGGAAGAAAATGACCAAAATGATCATTCGCTTTCCAAATGAAGTAGAATACATTGTAAAAAATGGGGTCGTTTGATAATTTTCATAACTCAAAAACGAAAAACCAAAAACTCATTTTAATGTCTACCAAACAAGCACTTAGTTGTAACCATTTTCCATTCCTAGCAGTATCAATGCTGCGGTTGGTGTTGAAACAAATTTTTGGTGTCTTTATAATAAATAAATAAATAAATAAATATTTATAAAGAGAGGGAAACCCACCTCAATGTAACCAAGTTTTTCAGGATCCAACTCTTCCATTATCAAAGCGGCATACTCCTCTGCTTGCTCTTTTAATCTTGATAACTTATTTGCAGATGCACTTAGCATAATAATCTACACAATATCAAAATTAAAAAAAAAATATATATATATTTATATAATTGTTAGAAAGTCATATAATACACGCATTTACAAATTTACCCCCCACCATCTCCACTGAAAATGACATTATATATGTTACATCACTGCATTCTGACATTTCAACTCTTGAAATTAAAATTTGCAAAGAAATTTACTAGAATTCAAATAAAAATATTTTAATTTTTAATTATATATATATGACTGACAGACTGTGCTTTGCCTCGTAGTCATTACATCATTACTATAAAATTCCATTAAGCTAAACGATTACGCAATTTCTAATCATGTAAAAATGATTGATTGAATAAAATAATTTCCATTTATTACCTCCTTAACTTCCTCTTCCGTGATCCGACCATCTTCATTCTTGTCCACCCTGTAACAATATCATTAATTAATTAAAACATTTCATAACCATGCTTAATAATTCAATCATTTCAAGTTTCACTATTAAGAAATGTCAAAAAAATTGCCTTATTTAACTTTCACTTTTCACTTAATATAATCAATTAATGGATAATTTCCCAGTAAGATTCTATAATATATTTAAATTTAAATTAATAATTAATTAACTAATGATTCATACATGTCGAAGAAAATTTGGAGCCTGGAATCGAAACTTTGATCAGTAATTTGTGACCAAAATTCATAAAGCTCGTCTCTGCTAATCTTCTCGACCTTCAATCTTCTCCTTCGGCCTAATGCATCGAATAATTCCAACGCAAATTCCTTTGAATCTCTCATTCCTTGGTAGTGAAAAACAATTAAAAATTCGTGAATAACAGATTTGAGGACGTTAATTAATAATCAATTAAATTTATTGATTGAAAAATATAAATAACCTATGCATTGTGCAAAATCGGAGCGGTGAAGGAAGCCATCTTTTGCTAGCTTATCAAAATTGTTTTGAACTTCATCCCAGGCTTGTACGCTGTTGGTTTTGCTATTGCTGATGAATTTCAGTCCCTGTAGAGCCTTCTGCGCGCTGGAGCGGGTGCGATCCAGCTGAGCGCGCTGGCGGCGAATTGCGCGCGCTGCCAGAGCGGACTCCAATCCATTGGTTCCTCCGCCACTCGCGCCGCCGGAGAGTATACGTGATGCATTCCCATGGCTCCAGGAAAACCTCCTTAACTCGGCTTTGAGCTCCTGCGAGAAATGCTTCGCTTTTGCCACTGCTTCTGCTTTCAACTCCTGAGATAATTGAAGCAGCTTATTCGAAGAGCTCCGGCGCATGGTCGGAGAGCGTGGAGCTGACGCCGATGCAGATACCGATGCCGGAGTATCCATGCCGGCGAATCCGGAAACAACGTCATTGTTATTGTCAATATTAATGACGGTGGCAGGTTCAACACTTCGTAGGATTATCGTATCATCGTCTTGAAGATCGAGTGTGACTTCAACAAATTCCTCAGTCGGTGAAGCTCCGGAGTCTGTTCCCGGCGATGATCCTTCACTAAATATTTTCCCTGCGGCCACTGTGTCGGAGCCCCACCGGCGTTCGTGTTTACCGAACCCCCTCATTATAAACAATTATGATAATGGGGGGCAGTTGGAAAATTGAAAATGAAGTTAATTTTTAATGAAAATTGTGTGACAGTATATAATACGCGTCAGGAATCTATGTAAAACGACATGTAACGCGGAGGCTAAGGAGAGAGAGTAGATGGAGCAGATGATGGGAGCAAACCAAAGAGACAGAGATTTTTTGTTTTAATATTTTGTGTTGGTTTTGAATATAGTTTTGATAGTTCCAGAAATGGAGAGCGGAGTGGGGTGGTGGGGGGATTGTGCCCCAGCGGTGTAATTGACATTTTATGTGAAAAAGGTCTTTCTTTCTCTAACTATGTGTTTGTAATTGACATTTTATGTGAAAAAAAGGGTAATTATATTGAGACTATAATTTGTACTGTTTACAGCATATTTTAATTGTAAAGAAGGTCTATCAATTTTTGATATTTTGATATTTATGTCTCTAAATCCCAGGATTATTAACTTTCAATAATTTTTACATATTGTCTTTAATGATGATTTTTGTTCAAATATTCTGTTAATGTGCATTGAAATGAGAAAAAATTATTTTGTCAAACTTTTATATTTATTATTTATTTTTCTTATTTAAAATCGATGGGCAAAAAAAAAAAAAATTATGCACTCCTAATTATTTTTTTTGGACAAAATTCATCATCAATGACAAAAATAAGATGTGTAAATTAATAGGTTGATAATAAGAATGTGATAAAAAGTTAAGGCCATAAATGCAAAAAGAGCAATAATTAAATCTTTCATTAACTATATGTTAACAAATAATGTAGCGTGATATAATTTTACATGAAAAAATGTCTTTCTTTTCTCTATGCATTAAGTTTTAATTGTAACGAAGATCTCTCAAATTTTGATATTTTGACACTTATGTTTCTATTATTTTAGTTGTATTTTCATCATTAACTTTCAATTGATTTTTACATCTTGTCTCTGATGATGATTTTTGTTTAAATATTCTGCTAATGTACATTGAAATGAGAGACAAATATTTTGTCAAACTTTTATATTTATTATTTATTTTACTTATTAAAAATACGAGAAGCAATTTTTTTTTTACACTATTCTAATTAACTTTTTGAACATAAACCATCATCAAAGATACAAAAATAAGATTTGTAAATTAATAAGTTAATGAAAAGAATGTGATAAAAAATAGTTGGAGACATAATTGTAAAAAAGAGCAATAATTAAGAACCTTCATTAAAATTAAAATATAGTGTGGTTAACAAAACATGTGGTGGTGGAAAATAAAATAGGAAAATAGTTGGATTTTCATTTTTTGTCCCTTAGTTGGATTAGATGAAATGGAAAGAGTGAACAGCAGCGATGGGAAAGTAATTTTTAGGATAAATAGTATCTAGGGGTTTCAAAATTTTGAACGTTGTAATGATGAGGTCCTAAACTTTTGTTTACTAGCAGCTGAAGTCTCTAACATTTTCAAACGTATGCACATATGGCCTTTTTGGGCCGAAAAACGTTAAAATTGTTGTTAAATCATCACGCGCGCCACACATGATGACTTTTTGAAGGGCAAAACTGCCCAACATAACTCAAATACACTAAACTAAAGGAGAAAATAAAAAATTACATAAACAACTATTTTTCTTTATCTCATGTGCACCAAAAGAATTTGGAGATTCAGATGAAGAATCTGCAGTACTTGAACCGAACAACAATCATATTTATCCTTGATCTTCGACTTTTTTTTTTCTTGAATTTGCCATTATTCATTATCCTTAAAAGGATAGCAGCCCCATATTAATTATCTTCCTCTCCCCATTCCTCAAATTCAACCAAATAAATCACCAAAATCAATTTGATCTTCAACAAATTGCAAATCAAATTAAATAAAAATCTCATCTTCTCGATTTCAATTCACCATTTTTACAGAAAATGGGTTTCAAGAAAGTACCTAGAGACACTCCATTGATGTCCAATAATGAAAGCTTTCTCCTTTAGTTTAGTGATACTCCATTTTTAGTTTAGTGATATTCCATTGATGTCCATTTTGGATACTCATTTAGAGAAGATACTCTATTTTTTGTTTTCTCCTTTAGTTTAGTGTATTTGAGTTATGTTGGACAGTTTTGTCCTTCAAAAAGTCACTATATGTGGCGCGCGTGATGATTTAAGAACAATTTTGACGTTTTCCGTCTAAAAAGGACTCAGTGCGTACGTTTGAAATGTTATGAACTTCGAATATTAATAAACAAAGGTTCAAAACCTCATCATTACAACGTTCAAATGTTCGAGACCCCTGATACTATTTATCTTAATTTATTTATCTTAATTTTTATTGTTTGGGAATCAAAAAATATATATTTGGAAGGAAAGAAAAATCATTAGTAACATTGACGTGGAAAACACAATTTTTTACTAAGACGACGGAGAATTTGTTGCATTTGAGTTAAAAATTTAGAAATTAAACAATTGTAAGTTTAGTTGTGGGTGTCAAATGAGCTAAGTCGAGCAAATTTGGTATGTGTTGTGTTTAGCTCAAATGTAGGGTCTGATACTACTTGATCGGTCTATATTAAATTAAAAAAACTATGCAAATTAATCCATACCTTGGTCAGCAAATATTTTTGGATAGCACAATTACATTTAGATCTCCAATTTTAGCTTATTTTGAATTTAAGCATAGTTTTTTAGTCTGAATATATGCTAATTCAGAAATTCTGAGTGATAAACATTTATATTCTTATTTAAAACTTTCATTCTTACAATATATGAGCTTTTATGAAACATTTAATGCATATGAAAGTGTTCGATTGAGTGAAAGGCAAGCCTCAATTAAACTGAGCAAAATTGAGTACCTTTGCTACCTATAGCACAAAGTTGGTTGCCCTACTTTCTTTGTGTCGATATCATGACTGGGTAAAGCTTTGAACTGGTATTCGATTTGGAGACCCTTGACCAATTTTTGTGTGTGTGTGTGTGTGTGTGTGTGTGTGTGTGTGTTTGAATGAATATGTATGTGTGAGTAAACTTTGCAACGCGTAAAAAAAAGTGGCGTGGAGAGGGATGGGTGCTGTGGGGGTGCAATAGAAGTAACAATCAACAGGCAAAAAGTGTGAATTAAGGAATTGAAATGAGCATATTTGTTTGATTTCATACTTTATGATTCCTTCTTGGAATAATTTATGAAAATATTATTTAAACACTAAATTTGTGCAAAGATTTTTGTAAAATAAAAATAAAAAATAGCTTGACATTTATGACCAAGACGTTCGTTCACATACATATAAGTTTAGATTGTTCTTTTTCTATCAATCGGTTGATGACTTTATTTTAAAGTTCGTTCTTTTTTCTTCATTCATCATTTTTACTAATACTGTTCTCAATATTCTCTTTATCGAAAAGTTTTCTTACGTTCTCTTATTATTCATTAGTTCTTGACTTTATTTTGAATATTTTCTTTTAGACATTGTATGATTAGAGAGCTTGACAAAACATGGCACAAATGTCAAAATTAATTATGTTGGTCTCTATTATAAATTTTTAACTACATTCTCTATACCTTTTTTTTTTTTTTAATCTATTTTTCTCTGCAGACGAGTTATGAAAGAAATAATTGAAGAGAATGTATCGATAATAACTAATTTTAACTTAATTAAATTGAGTGAAAGACGTGTTCCACTACTTAAAATATATAATTATAATCCTATATTTAGGATGAAAAAAATAATCCAGAGTCACTATTAAAGATGAGTTTTTAATAATTTGTCGTATGTTTCATGATGACAAGTGACAAGTACTAGTACCAAACCGATGGCTGTTTATAAAAGAAAACAAAACAGTGGCTTTGTAGTTTGATTAATGATTTAAAATTATTTCTGACATATAATATAAAGATTATAACATGATAAACATGATATCCCTAACTTATGATCTTCTATTTTAAGTCAGTGTTATTCATTTAATCGGCAAGTACTACATTATATATGGACAAGATAACGACTTGCCCACTAAAAATAGGGATCACTCCTACCTACTAACTTATAATCCATAATCTATAATATAAATATAAAAGTACGAATACTGGAGAAATATTTGTGGACGGTAATGTTCGCACACTAATATTTTCTAATTTCTAATTCGTCATTCAATTAATATTATTTTGACTATAATATTATAAATTGTTGAAATATGTCATTGATTCTTTTCTATTTTAGGATGATTTCGGTTAACTATAGAAGATTGCAATGCTGTAATTAAGGGATTATAATTTTAGATTGATTCTAGAGTTTTCAAGGTTTATGTCATGAAAACCCTATATATACTTTGTAATTATAGAGATGTATTATGAATGAAAAATACAATTTATCAATATTTAAATGGTATCAGAGCCAAGTTTGGTTTGTTTGTTCCAATATATTCAAAACTCAAATTCATCAAATTAAACTATATTTATCTCTCCTCGTTCAAAAAATATATTCTTACAATATATATATATATATATATATATATACACACACACACACACACACACACACATACATACATACATACGTATATATATAATTTGTATATGTGAATTGCACAAATCTTTATGACTCTAATGCGATGAAATGTATATGAAAACATCCGGTTGCAATTTAGCCCGAATGAGTTTTTAATGCAGGAATCATCCTCACCGAATCAAATTACGACATATTGTCTCAACTGATGGAAATGCAAATTCTGAACGGGACAAAATCTCATACATTCGTGGCAAGACTAAGCCACCTGCAGAATCTGATGAAGGCTATGAAAAATAATATGTTGAAAATTAAAAAGTCAAACGGTGGCTTTTAATGTCTATGTCTCCAAAAATTATGAGGCGTTATCTACGTTTACTCACTGCCTACGACATTTGGAACGTCTTGTCAAAAGCATTCTACGATGGAAGTGATGAATTACAAGTCTTCACTTTGAATCAGAAGGCTTTTTTTGCAACACAAAAGGGAAGAATCCTCTTTGTATATTATGGAGAGCTTAATGAAATTTTTCAAGAGTTGGACCATCGTGATACGGTGGTTATGAAAAATCCAGATGATGTCAAAGCCCACCACAAGTCTATTAAACGATTAAGAGTTCACATATTTCTTGCTGGATTGGACGAAGAGTTTAATTCAATCTGACGAGAGATTTTGCGCAGAGATTCAGTGCCAAACCTGGATGAGTGTTATTTTTTGGTTCAGGGAAGCTGTTCTAAGTACCACCCTGAAAGGTAATTTTGAAGCATCTGAATCCAGTACCATGGTAGTTCGGAATCGTCCTTATCATTGTCAATAAGATCGAGCCCGACCTAACAATGGTAGACCGACCAGTGGTATTGACAATTCTTCCTACAAATGCACTCATTGCAATAAGATTGATCATACCAAAAGTCGTTGTTTTGATCTGGTGGAATATCCAGAATGGTGGGATCCTAGTCGCGTAAAGAAAAATCAACAAAATCCTTTCACTGCAGCAGTTGCTCAAACAAAAATGGAAGGTGGAGTTACTGACACAGCCTCGGCATTGATAATAGTTGCCGACAATGGTGGTAAGTTTTAAGTATTTCTACACCTGTTTTGAATAGTGCATGATAATTGATTCTGGCGCAACAGATCACATAACATATGATTCTAGACAGTTCTTACCACTTAATCATTCCACTCCAAAGTTTGTCTCTACTGCAAATAGAACTTTGACCCAAGTTATTGGAGAATGATCTTTGACTCTAACCAATACATTAAATTTAGATTTTGTTTTAGTGGTTCCATGTTTAGATTATAATCTTTTGTCAGTTTCTCAAATAACTATTAACTTATCTTGTGTTGTAATTTTTTGGCTTGTTTTTTGTGTGTTTAAGGACATCAAAACCAGGAAGACGATTGGTTGTGGTCTTAGGCGGGAGAAGTTGTATTACTTGGACTTGAAATCAAAGAATATCAATAGTCTACGACAAGCTCTGGCCGTTGGTGACTCTGAAGACACAAAAAAGAAAGAAATATAGTTATGGCATCGCCGTTTTAGGCATGCTTCTTTTAGATATATCAAAAAATTATTTCCTAATTTATTTACAAAAGTTGATGTTTCTAGTTTTCAGTGTGATATTTGTGGACTTGCGAAAAGTCATCGTGCTTCATTTCCTTTACGATTGAATAAAAGTCTACTTCATTTTATGATTATTCATTCTGATGTCTGGGGTCCATCTAAGGTCACTACTTTGGGTGGGTCACGTTGGTTTGTAATAATTATTGATGATTGTACCATGATGACATGGCTTTGCGTGATGAAATCTAAAAGTGAAGTGAACTCGATATTTCAAAAGTTTCATAAAAGGGTTTAAACTCAGTACAATAGAAAGATTCAAGTTCTTCACAGTGACAATGGTGGAGAATATCAGAGTACTTAATTTCAATACTATTTAGAAACACAATGAATGACTCATCACACAACTTGCTCTAACACACCCCAATAAAACAGGGTGGCCGGGCAACCTATCCAACTGTTTTGTGACAATAAATCAACACGTGACATCGCACATAATCTAGTTCAACACGATCGTACAAAGCATGTCGAGGTAGAAAGATTTTTCATTAAGGAAAAATTGGATGAAAAGATTGTAGAATTACCTAAGATTCGATCAGATGACCAATTGGCTGACATTCTTACCAAAGCAGTCTCAAATCGATTGTTCTTAAAGTTCTTAGACAAGTTGGGCATGTGTGACATCTATGCACCAACTTGAGGGAGAGTGTTGAAACATGTCATTGATTCTTTTCTATTTTAAGATGATTTCGATTAACTATGGAAGATTGCAATGCTGTAATTAAGGAATTATAATCTTAGATTAATTCTAGGGTTTATGTCATGAAAACCCTATATATGCCTTGTAATTTTAGAGATGTATTATGAATGAAAAACACAATTCATCAATCTTTAAACATATGACATGTTAATAATAATTCAATGTTGTCCCTCAAATTCTATATGAAAGTTTTGAAGGTAAATAAGTTAGAATTTGTATGGGCAAGTCTAGCTTCTTGAAAATGTAGAAAAAAATTCATTCACAAATAGTACTAATATTCACAAAAAATAAATAAATAAATAAACATTTGTCTATATGAATTACATGAATTTTAATTGTTAAACATATAAATATTTTCACCTTGTCATTATGTCATATAACAATATTTTTCAGAGATTCATTTTCTAATGGTTTAGTTGTATGGTTAGAATAAAAATTCTCTTTTGAAGTTTTGATTGTGTATTAGTATAGAATAGTGAGATAGTTGGGATTGAGCTTTGACTGATTCTCTAGCTTATCTTGGGCGAAACTTAATTTTAAATTATTTTTAATTCTATAAATACAATTGTATGTGACACGTATCTTCTTAAAACCAACTAATAGGAAGCGTGTATGTGAAGCACGACTCACATACTTCACTCTGATTCACTAACTCGCCGTCCAATTGTCTTAGTTGCTCGTGCTACATTTTGTAAACTAATTTTTAATCACTGCCTACTTTAACTAATTCGTACATGCACAAGCAAATTATCATTTATCAATAATTAAAGTTGATAAATATTTATTAAATTTAGTTATTGCAAGTATCTTGGTATCTATATCAGCTGGATTATTCTTTTGTGGGAAATTTTAACAAGATAACTTCATATGCATCTAACTTTTCTCTTATGACGTGATATTTTACTTCAATATATTTAGACCTATCATGACAACCAATATTCTTACTAAACTTTAAAGCACTTTGACCATCAATGAAAATAGTTGCAGTATCTTGTAAAAAATTCAAGTAACATAATATGTCTTTTACTACAAAGAATCTTTAACTCATTTAGTTATAGACACACACTTATACTCGGTGCTTGACAATGTGGCCAATGATTGAAGTTGAGACTTCCAAGTTATACAATTATCACATATGGTAAAGAAGTACAAAGTAGTAGACTTCTTTTGATCTTTGTCACGAGTAAAATTAGAATCTACATACATTTTTAGTGCTAACTCATCACTCATTTTCTCATATACTAATCATATACTTAAAGTTCAAGTTCTAGCTAGATACCTATGAAGCAAATTAGGACCAGCTTAATGTGGTTTACTAGGATTAGATATAAATCTACTTAAGAAATTAATTACATAAGCTAAATCTAGTCTTATAGTTATAATTGAAAACACAACTTATCTTCAAATTCTTCTTCAGACTTAGGTGAGTGGGCACAAGATAAGTTCATAAGAGCAACTAGAGTTACATTTACAAATTTAGCAAATTTCATTCCAAATTTGTTTACTACTTTATTCAAATAATCCACTTGCGTAATGGTTAACCTATTTTCAGACACACTTCTTTTAATAACCACCCTAAGAATCTTTCTTGCTTATCAAATTCAAATTTCAAGAAGTGCTTCATTTTTACAATATCACTCTTACTTTGGCTAGCAAGCAACATATCAACATATATGTAGATAAAATTTACAACCCTTTTTAGAGTTATTGTAATACAAACAAGCATCATATTACCTTACTTTGAAACCAAGTTTAAGCACATAAGCATGAAACCTCTTGTACCACTGCTCCAATATTTTGATTTTTATTATTCTTAACTTTCTCTTAAAGTTGTAGCAATCATCTTGAAATGTCCCAATTTTCCACATTGGAAAAATTTCTTATTGCTTTTATCTGTAGACTTTGATTTACCGCTTGACTTTCTTCTATATTTCTCCTAAATCTTTCAAACATACTCTCTTCCCTAATGTTACCCCTATACTCAATTTTAACCTCTAATTCTTTAGACTCAATGCCTCAATTACAATAGCTTGGGTCTAATAATCCGAATATTTAATAGTATTGGTAACATGTCTATATGAATTTAAGAGAATTATAGCAAAGTCTTCATCAACAATTTTTTTTTTCCTTTTATCATTATGGGAAAGACTTTTCATAATAATGCTAAAGTCATATATGTTGGATTCTATGTCTTCACTAGGTTCCATCTTGAAACTAAACAATTTTTCTAGCAAATAAATTTTATTTGGCAATGTTTTAGTCAATAACACTTTATCGAGAACAGTCCACAAATTCATAGCAGTTTTAGCATCATCTCTAGCCTAACAATGTTATCAGATAAGTACATCATTGTAACGACCACGGACTTTCCCTAAAGACCTCTAAAACTTGATATTTCAAACATGAATAGGATTGTGCACATACTTTCTGATCATAGATACATGGAACACATTGTTTACAACACAACTGAAAGTTCTGGTGGTAAGACCAACTGTTACTCTACGTTACAAAACTTTTCATGAATTTCAAAAGGTCCTATATAATGCGGTCTTAGCTTGCCCTTCATACCGAACCTTAGTGCACCCTTCATCGGTGCTACTTTCAAGGACACTTTTTCACCCACTTGAAAATACAAATCTTTCCTTCAATTATCAGCATAGCTCTTTTGTCGATCTTGAGTTTCTTTTATTCTATTTCTAATATTGTCCACTGCCTGAACCATTCACTCAACAATTTCTGGACCCAAAATCCTCTTCTCACCAACTTCATCCCAATGAATTGTTGATCTGGATCCATATGGTGATGTACCAATGGTAGATTGGAAAATGTTGTTATAAGAAAATTCCACCAATGGTAAATAAGATTCCCAGCCTCATCCTAAATCCAACACACAATCGCGCAACATATCCTCCAATACTTGAATAGTCATTTCAGATTCACCATTCGATTGTGGATGATAAGTTGTGCTTTGTTCACAAAGCTCCATGTAAGCTCTTCCAGAACTTAGAAATAAACGTGGGTCTCTATTCGATACAGTGGATACAGAAAACTCCATGCAATCTGACAAATTTTTTTTATAACAACCACGTACTTTTCTATACAAGCCTCTCACTTAGAAGCTATTCTATGCTTCGTTAGTATACGTACTGTCTATTGGTAGTTGGACCCCAAACTAGATTCTTTTCGCATCCCCAACAATTCAAACCCTTGACCTCCTCCCCCCTGAGAAGAACTTATGGGGAATGCCAGTACCAATTAGGCAAGTTGTGATCATGTTTTTAAAGACATTAAATTCAACAAAAGGAAACAAAATCATGAAAAATATACTTTAATGTCAAAATTCAAAAGTAGAAATTAAACCATTAAAACTAGGCTATATCGTTCATCATAACTATGAATTTAGCTGAGCAAATTCGTAAAACACAAACACAGTATATATGAAAACACCATCACCCGCATGTAGAAAAAAAATGAAAATGAAGAACTCTAGTTGAATCCTCGAACGTCACTTTCAATCTTCAAGCTTTATTTTTCTTCTTCAAGTTACTCCAAACACTAGGTAAGAGAATTTATATATGTGTCTTGTGTATTCTTGTATTTTCCAACAATTATTTTCATTCTCATAATGTTTGAAACAACACAATAATCTAACAAATTATAACATCCAAACTTTAATCCATTCACGAAAGAATAATATATCGAGATTTGAATACAAAGTTCCATCTTAATACAAAATAGAAAGTCTAGTCCATATTTAAAAATACAAAAACAAGTTGTCTAATAAATTAATTCACCAACGTACACGAATGGTTCGGCTTTTGGTTCGGATTGGGTCTAGAACCGATAACCGAATCATAACTAGTTGGTTCTCACTTCTAATACCTACTACCTATTTTAAATTTAAGAAAAATTGAATCGAATCGGTCGGTTCGGTTCGGTTCGAGTGGGTATTTTTGTCCACACCTACTTTCAATGTCCAAGACATGTATTATATATATGAGAAAATATTAGGTCATGAAAAATCCAAAAAGTCCCAAAAATGCCCTTAGAGTCATCCAAGTCGAACCAAAATTGTTTTTAGTCGAAAAACTCGCCGAAGCAAAATTTATAAGCCTAAAGTTTCGTCGGGATGAAATAGTTAACAGATACAACCTATTCCAAAATTGGGAATTTCGAAAAGGGTGAAATATGAAAAATAGTCTAGCAGTTTAAACAGAAATGCGCATAATGTTTTATAGAAAATTCTGAATTGCGCTCCGTAAAATGCATTGAACTATCGATTTGATAATCTTTCCAATGTCATATAATTTGCCTAGTGTAAATCTTTGCATCAAATTTGGTACTTCAATTTTTTGACGTGTTGATGTTTGTTCATATTTTTTTCATCTTTGACTTATGGGTAGAGATGGCAAAAAAATCGGCCGCCCCCGAACGCGCCCCGCCCCGCCCCACTGAGTAATAGGGGTGGGTTTGGGGCAGAATTTTCTGCCCTGCGACCCTCTCCATCAATTTTTTTTTATTTGTAAAATCATAAAATATAGTAGAAATTATAATTTTCACTAAAAATGGACTAAAGAAGAATCGAACTCGAGTTAAAACTTATAAACTACCAACGTTAACCACTAAACCACAAATCAAATCTTATAATTTTTTTGTTTTGTTTGGTACAAGTATTTAAAAAATTTGTATTTCTGTTTTTTTATATTCTTTTTTCAGTTCAACAAAAAAATAATAATAATAAAATAACCGAGGCGGTTGGCGGGTCAAAGAGCCGCCTCGCGAATTCGCGGGGCTGGACGGGGCCAACCTACTCCTCGGACCCGCCCCATTGCCATCCATACTTATTTCATCATTCAATTCAACTCCTTATTAGCACTCCAAAACACGTTATTTCTTCTTAATTTTCTCTTTTTCTTGACCTCAAATGCTCGACTCTTGATCTTTGCTTCAAAATCTCAACTTCTTTTTTTTTTTTTTTTTTTGCCGATTTTACCAATTTATTGAGTCTTGAAATTTCGTCCTACAATCACGAACAAGAACTAAAATCAATAATAATCGACTACAACAACACTCGAAATATTAACAAAAAAACCTCACTTAGGAGGGTGTATTCAATTAAGAGTTGATAGGATTTTTATGGAGTTTAAAAGAGTTTAAAAGTTTAGGTGTATTCAATTCAGACTTTTTAAACTCAATAAAAGTCTTGATGTATTCAATATAGATTTTTAAAGACTTTTAAAAAATCTTATAAAATCATGCGATATTCAATTCAGACTTTTTAAAATCTTACGAAATTCGGGGGTATTCAAAATGTTAATGATTTTTAATGACTTTATAGAGAAATTAATATGTACTAACTTTAAAGCACAAAGTACAAATAAAAGATGTTACAATTTCTCTCACATTTATCATAAGACTTTGAAAGACTTTAGAAAAAAACATCTTTCATTCTATTATTTTTTTATATACAACATTTCTCTTTTCTTTTTCTTTCAACAAACTGTAGAGTTAAGATTAATATTATTCAATGTGATTTTTTTTCCTCTTCAATATATTCTCCTAACTTTTTTTTCCCTATTTCTTCTTTTAGTATTTTTATCTCTATTCAATTTAATTTTTTTTCAATATTCTCCTAACTATTTTCCCATTTTCTTCTTTTTTTTTCCTTCTATGAACCTTTAGAGACAATGTGATTTTTTTCCTTCAATATTCCTATAACCATTTTTTTTTCTCTCTCTCTCTCTCTCTTTTTTTTTTTAATCATTTTTCTATTTTTCATTAAAAATAAGATAAATTTATAATTAAATTCTTATATAATTGTTGATTGCAGTTTATTAATGAATTTCATCAAGTGAAAAACTCTTTTTTATTAATGTATTTTTTATTTTTATTTTTATTCTTGTTTTTTTCTATTTATCTTGATAAGCATGGTTGTGTATTTTTTTTCCGGTCTAAATTGATACATTGGTTATTTATTTATGCAATTGTGGTTACTAATGACGTATTACAAATAGATTATTAAATATAATAAGGGAAATAATGAATTGGATAAATTTTTTTGTTGGAAAAATATTTTAAAATGAATCGCATGCCATAATTTTTTGAATTTATCCACAAGCCATTTGAAAGTTTATAGTTTTACAAAAAAAAAAAAAAAAAATAGAGTGAGTTATATCATTAATTTTTATGAATTTATTAATATTAATATATTAAAATTTTCTCTTGCGACAATTTTTTTTAATTGCAGGATATTAAATTTTTATATTTAGACTTTTTAATCGAAAAAACAAAAGTATATAAAAAGTCATAAAAGTATGTGAAAGTCTGTGAAGAATCTTTCAAAACGAAATCTATAAAAATCTATAAAAGTTTCATGGGGTCTATTAAAATCTAGAAAAGTCGATAAAAGTTAATGAAATTCATCAAAATCAATCACTTAAAAAATGTCAATCAAAATTTTTAAAAGTCTGAATTAAATACACCTCCATTAGAAAGAGATAAGTATAAGATTAACACTTATCACCAAAAGTGGACTGATTTGTTCTGATTTGATTTTTGCTCTTTCATTGATAATTTATCAATTCGCAATATTAATTATGACCATTCTAATCTAATTGATTCATGCAAAAATCAAATCATGCTCACCGCGTGACTACGTCAAAAAAACTCAGAACACTTAAAATCAAACGTATTTGTCCGTACATACTTTTATGGAGTTGAAATTGAACATGAGGAAGCCAGCTGTTACAAAAGGAGTGATGCTCATAAATTGCTTTGGAATCTTTCTTTTTGTGTTTTGTGTGTGTAAAAAAAAAAAATAACACAAAATTAAATAGTGTGCACTAAGCGTTGTCGTATCGTGAAAATATATTTTGCCCTCTTTCATAAAAGAACAAAACAGCAAAGCATGCAAAACCCTTTCACATCAAGAAAATGGTTTTGGTTGAATTAGGTGAGTGGGCTTCTAGAAGATCCATTTTTTTTAAGGACAAAAGACCGCTGTTTATATAGCCCCCCCATAGAAACTTCTCAAGTCCTTCCAGTCAAATTGCTACCAACTCCCCAATTGAAAAAAAAATAATACTAGAGTTTTGTAAAAGAATTTTTGTTGAGTGCAATGAATAAGTACAATGGAAATGTAGACTAGATGTATATTGGGTGATGTTGAAATTATTTTTTAACTATGAAAAAATAGTATATTTGATCTTTAATTTTTAAAAAACTTAAGAGATATATCCATAATCATTAAAAATAGCACCAGACATCTCTAACTTTTGAAGAAATAAGTATAATAGGTCATTTATGAAGAAATTGCACTATCTTTAAAGAAACAAAAAATAAAATAAAAAACAAGAAAAAAGAATAAAAAATTAAAAAATAACCAAATGTAACTCAAAAAAAAAAAAAAAAAAAATTAACAAAGAGGTAATCTTCTTTATTAAACTAAAAATCCAAAATCACCACCACCCCAAACTCCAAAAATTTCAAAATCTATCATCTCAAAATAATTATAATTTAAATAGAATTAACAAATTATATATGGTTCACAAAACCAAGAAATTACAACAGATATTACAATGAAAAATCAAAATAATTGGAACTTTAAAATTCAAAAGCAACTTCTATTGCTCAAACCTGCAACATCTACAATGCCTATAGAAATCAAAATTTATGTCTCGAAACTTCAGACACTGAGAGAGGACATATATAGCCACTTTATAAAGTTCTTCAATCGATCAAAACGCATTCTGTTTTCGACCGTCTTGAATATGTTATCAATTGTGCATTCATCTTTCCAGCAGCAAAATTGAGGCCATCTTTCAATGGTGGCAATGTAGACAATGCCTATTCTGGTGAACTATTTAACCATAGCACTTCACCTATCGCCTTGTGCTTAAAGTCGGGGTTATTTATGATTCGATCTACTGTCCCACCATTTATAGGGATTTTCCATCAAGTTCTTCCAAGAATCATCACATTTTCCATTCTTTTCCTTAGAGTGGGCCCTTGACTATCTTGCACTTGCTTTGCTTTAAAAAACTTAACATCAAACTCCAACTTTTCAAGTCTTAGAATCACCTATTTTGAAGTGCTGCTGACCCAAAGTTCGTCACCACTCTACCTGTGCTTAAAATTCGGGTATTTTTCTTTAATTAATCCATTTGACTAGATCTTCTTGGTTTGAGATTGTGGATTTTAGGATTTTTGATTTTTTGGGTAGTGGTGGATTTTAGATTTTGGGGTTTGATAACGAAGATTGTCTCTTTATTATTTTTTATTTTTGGGGATACATTTTGTTATTCTTTTATTATTTTTTCTTGTTTTTTGTTTTGTTTAATTAGTAGGGATAGCAATTTCATCATAAAGGACCAAATATGCTTATTTTTTCAAATATTGGAGATGATCGTTGCTATTTTTAAAGATTATGGGTATATCTCTTGAGTTTTTGAAAGGTTGGAGGGACCAATATGCTATTTCTCTTTTAAGTATTTATAAATTACGTGTCTTATGAAATGTGTGGAATAAGTAAGAAATACTAAGTTATGAGTCTTACGAAATACATAAATAAAAATATATGTTTGAATAATTTAAGCTTAGCCAAACAAGCTGAGGTCAATTGGAGTCCTACAACCTAAAAGTGGAGGGTTGAATATGATGTGATCAATTTTAAAATTTTTCCAATTTTTCCAATTTTGTGTCATTGATATCAAGTTCACTAGTAAATAAAAAAAAAATGAAGATGAGTAAAATTAGATTTCTAAGTGAAAGATCCAAGTGGAAAAATTGTAGATGCCTACTTGAAAATTTGTTATGTTAAATAAAAAATATTAGTAAGAAAGAATATTAATATTTGAATTTTATCGATTCTAACTTTGTCAGTTATAACTTTAATTTCAACAACACCGTCCACATATTTAAGATAAAGAAAAAACATTTTATTTTAGACTCGTGTAAATCTCCATCGAAATCTTAGTCAGATTAAATTTAATTAATTTCACATTGTGTATATAAAGAAAGAAAGAAAGAAATTATGATTGGTGAGAAATTCTCTTATTGAATTCATTGAATGAAGCAATTATACAAGTCTTTGTCTTACCAGTTATATGGCGTATATTTCACTCTCAGGGTCGGTAAGATTAAGATCGGTTGATTGACTGAACCACTCTACAAAGTGCAACGAATTTTGCCACTCGTGATTTTTATTTTAGCAGTGCTGACTTGAATAATAAATAAGACATATTTTTCGACAATAATGCCCAGTAAAATTCAATATTAGTTCATAAATCTGATAGAGTAATTTGTAAGTCAAAGAAGTTACTTAGTAGGTAGAAACTTTGGCAGAAAATTGTAGAAAACGTGGCTTTGCTTAGGGGTAAATAGCAGCCAATGTTTACCTTGTTGCTACTTCTATCAACAACATGTTTTTTTTCTTTTTTTTTGACAATATTAAACTCAATATTTTATTGATTAGCTTCAACTATTTCTATTGATGGATTTCATTTAAAAATTCTGTTAAGTGGTCATGTGTTATTAACACGATCAATTAAGCAAGATCATTATTGTCCAAACACTATTTAAATCAGGTAAATAGCAGCCAATGTTTACCCTGTTGCGTACTTCTATCAACAACCTTTTTTTCTCTCTATTTTTTGACAATATTATCCTCAATATTTTATTTATTAGCTTCCACTATTTCTATTGGAGGATTTCATCTAAAAATTCTGTTAAGAGGTCATGTGTTACTAACACGGTCAATTAAGCAAGATCATTATTGTCCAAACACTATTTAAATAAGGTAAATAGCAATCATTTTCCCCAATCTTTATCATCTTTTGCAATTTTATCAACATTTTGATGATTTGAAGATTTGAGAACTGGCACGAGTATACGTCAATATTTAAAATTATTTGTTGTCCATTTGTGACGCAAGCTAAATTTTTATTTATGTTATATAGTTATGGAATTCATCATTAGACAAATATAAAAGGGTTGGATCAGAGTTTCATTTTTTTTTCTCTATTATATTTTATTATTTTCTACAAGTAGCGGTTCAAATATACTTAAGTTCATTTCTATTTCGGTCCAATACAGAAAGGTTGAAGAGAAAAGTATAATATATGGTAAAAGTTGGAGATGGTGACTACTATTTATCCGATTTAAATAGTATTTGGACATTAATAACTTTGTTCCATGACCACTTAATAGATTTTTTAGATGGAAACCGTCGATAGAGACAGTGGATGCTAATAAATAAAAAATTAGAGATAACATTGTTAAGAAAAAAGTTCAAAATAAAAATACAAAATAGGGTAAACGTTACGTTGGAGATAGAAATTTGAAATTTCTTTTGAGAAACTTTTATGTTTATCCATTTTACTCAACAAATTTTCATACGTACGTGCATGGTATTAAGTAGTAGGTGATGGTCTTTGAAATTACTTTTGACTGCTCACCTTATGTCGTGGCCTTATGTTGAAAATTAAATCCGACCTACAAATAAAAATGACGTATTTAAAATTAAATTTAAATAAATAAATATTTATCATCTCTAATAAAATTAGTTTTGTAACGAGTGGTTCAAGTAAAAACTTGAAAAATAACATCACAGCCAAATCTTGATGTCCCTCTCTAGTTCTCTATGCTAATCATATCTTACTCCCAAATTTCCTGTGTCAAATGTCAAATTTTGAACGAATGAAATACTCAAAATCCAATTGAGTAATGCTACTCATAGTCACTCACTAATAATAATCATCTTACGTGATATCACTCAATTGAAAGAATTATTCATAATTAATAACTATAAATACATGATTCAATTAGATTAAATAATCTATACAATTGAGTAATATTAAGTAGAATGACTACTGTTAGTGAGCGATTATGAATAATATTATTTATATATTAATATATTTAATGGCAAAAAGATTTATTTTCTATTATTTTGAGAGAGAGAGAGAGAGAGAAGTCTATAAGAGAGAATGTTAGTTTATGAAGATAAGCTGAGTCCAAATTCCACTACAAAAAGTATTATCATGTAATCCGATGAATAAAATAAATATAAATGATTAATTAATCCACGAAGTCAATGCATGGATCATCATGCATATTTCAATTTGGATTAGTTTAATGAAATATAAAAATAAAAAACCAGTCTGCGCCGACTAATATTACTTTTTTAACATATTAAATTTTATTGAGTCATGTTATTTGTACATTACAATATCCAGATTAGTGTATAAAAGATGATGTGACAACATAGTGCTATGACCCATTTTGTCTATGACTTATTATCACAAATTCACTTGCCACATCAGCATCTGTAATGCAATATGTAACCATTTCTTGTACAAACAACATTACTCAATTTTGTTTTAGAAGTTACAATTTTAAAAAGTAAATTTAAGAATCACTTTCTTAAAATGTAGATTTTATTAAAACAAAATGTAATTCCAAGGATTAAAAATTATAATTTCAGCTGGTCAAATTGGTCAAACATAATTTTCATCCACACATTTCATAGGACCCACAATTTCAACTTACTTTTTATCCACACATTCTCCCACAACTTAAAATATAAGCACTTAAAAAATAATTTTAACACTATCAAACATACACTAAGTTTGTTTGACTAATTTTAAATTATAATTTAAATTGATCAAATTAGTTAAACATAAGTTTTATTCATACATTTCGTAAGAATTTCAAGCTTACTACACACTTATTATACACACGTTTAAACCTACAACTTATAAACACTCCAAAATAATTTTAACACTGTCAAACGCGTATATTTGACAAATAGAAATGACAAAAAAATCATGTTCTGCATTGCCCCACCATGAATGAGGCAAGGAATCCTCTTTCCATTGGGTAATTGAGGTGAGGACTGAGAATATAGTCCTATTTCGAATTTTTCAAATTCGTTCCGATTTTTTTTTTTAATTTTTTAATTTTAATTATATTTTAAAAATAATTAATTAATTAAAGAAAACAATAGATAAAAATATTTTAATTTACGCTTTGCCTCTAAAAAATTTTCGAGATGAGAGAAGAGCTTCCACGTCTCATCCCCAGTTGCCATCGCTACTTCCAAACTCTAATACCACCCACGGCTCTCTTTTTGTGAATTAAGACACGTGGTTATTGGTATGCCTCATATTTCAAAATGGCAGACAATATAATATATATGATATGTATAGCGTGCATGACAAACGTCATAAACTGTGAGACTTCTTGTACTTTTTTTTTTTTTTTTTTTTTAAATTTTCGGAAAATAATTTAATTATGCATAACCCATAATACTTTTAGAAAAGGCACACAAACATATAAGTTGTCATGAAATTTGCGACAATTTTGCATATAGTTGAATTAGTTTTTTCACCACACAAAATTCATCACGAAATTATTTCATTCTTTCTACATATAATTCATTATTCACCTAATGATGGAGTCATTATTGAATTAGTTAAAGTGGCTTTCGCTATTATTCATAATGAAAGTATGTTTGGCAGTACTTATAAGTCGGTCAAATTTTATTTTTATTCACACATTTTGTAGGATCCACAATTTTTATTCACACATTTCATAAGACATACTATTTACAATCTACAAAAAAATTTACCAAATATATTCTAAAATGATTTTTCATTGCTGTGTTAACCTGCATATAGATTTCACTTTTTAACTTTTTGAATTTGGTTCCATTTGTAATTCAAGTCAAGCCAGTGGGCTTTGATCTAACTCGAAGCCCGCCGAACTTGCGGTTTAGTATACTAGCACAATTTATGGGTCTCTCAGTATATTAATGAATGGGCCACTAATGCTATATTTTTGGGAAAATTTTGGTTGGTCATCGTTAATTAGCGTGGGTTGAAAAGTTATATGATATAATCTTAATTCAACTAAAGTCATACTTTATTACTTAAAAGACCAATATACCTCCAATTGTAAAAACAGATCTTTAAACACGTAAAACCAACAAAATCATTTCAATAAATTGTTTAGAAATTCCTTCATTTACTTTTAACAATTTTCATCTTCTTCTTGTGTTTGATTCTTCTCACCGTAACTCAGAACCGCAGATACAAACAATTCGAAGTCGATATTTCAATGGCGAACATATTTTTTATTTTTATTTTTTGTATAAAGTAACCATTTTCTGGTTAAAATAATCATGAAAATATTGAGATATTGTTCCAATTGAAACATATGCAATGCGGTTAATAAATGGAGTTTGGATAAACCGATTCAACTAGTTTTTGATAATGTAGTTGTTGTGAGTTGGGATTTTATGTTGGAACATGTAAAATGCTTCGATCATTGTTTCAATAGATGTGTTTCAATACATCAATCTTTTAATGATAGTGAAATTTCTTTGATTTTTTTTCTCTGTTTTTAATGATAGTGAGCAATTATTCTTTCTTCATCTTGGCATTGCTCAAGTATGTGTTTGCTTGCTTTTAAGGGACTCGAGATATCTTGGAAGAGCTTTAATTTGCAAACAAAATGATGTACATTAATCCGTGATCTTGTTTTAGAGGATTTGTGATCTTGTTTTAAAAAAAATTAAAGATTGTTAAACCTATGATTCTTGTAGTGAACTTTTATGATTCTTGTAGTGATAATGAAGAACTAGGATCCGATCAATCAAGGCCGGGAGTGTTAATGAAAAAGATCAAGTTCAAAGGATGTTCAACAAGAGAAAGATGAATGGTGGCTTCAATAAAGATATATTTATCCCGTGATCATTGCTTTTAGAGGATTTGTGATACTTGTTTTGAAAAAAAAAAAAATTAAAGATTGTCATTTTAAGCTAAAGAGATGATTTCAAAGCGGGTTAAATCCATCATAAGCGTTGCGAAAGCGAATCGGTCTTGACCGTCTCGTCGAAACCATTCGAAAACATATTTTAATAAAAATTCGAGCACGTGTGTAAATTCTATGTTTATTTCTATTGGGATACTATTTTTGTGATCTTGTTTTGCATAATACAAATATCAAAACCATGGATTAAAATAGTATAAAAATACTAATGCACACTACCTAAACAAAACAAGATCATAGATTAAAATAGTATCATAGAAAAAACTAAGACATTCAAAGCAGTATCACGGGTTCAAACTTTGGCTTAATTAGACAAAGATCAAAGAATAAAAGCACGGTATCATAAATAAAACTCATTCCACATAGAATAAAACAGATTATCATGGATTAAAATAGTATCAAAATATACTAATGCACATTACCTAAATAAAAGCGAAGATCATAGATTAAAACTAAGACATTCAAACAGTATCATAGGATTAATACATATGCCTACATAGTTTTAGATGACTTCCCTTTAACTTGAGAATGATTGAAGTATGTGTTTGCTTTTAAAGGATTTAGATACCTTGAGAAGAGCTTTAATTTGCAAAGACAAAATGATGTACATTTATCCGTGATATTGTTTTAAAGAATTTGTGATACTGTTTTGAAAAAAAAATTAAAGATTGACATTTTAAGCTAAAATGTCATAATACAAAAAAAATTCGAGCACGTGTGTAAATTCTATGTTCATTTCTATTGGGATACTATTTTTTGTGATACTGTTTTGCATAATACAGTATCAAACAACACACATGACTATGATACCATGCTTTTATTTTTGATATTGTATTATGCAAAACAATATAATGGATTAGAACATGGATTAAAACAGTATAAAAATTACTAATGCACACTACCTAAACAAAACAGTATCATAGATTAAAATAGTATCATAGAAAAAACTAAGACATTCAAACAGTATCACAGGTTCAAACTTTGGCTTAATTAGACAGTATCAAAGAATAAAAGCACGGTATCATAAATAAAACTCATTCCACATAGAATAAAAGCAATTATCATGGATTAAAATAGTATCAAAATATACTAATGCACATTACCTAAATAAAACAGTATCATAGATTAAAACTAAGACATTCAAACAGTATCATAGGATTAATACATATGCCTACATAGTTTTAGATGACTTCCCTTTAACTTGAGAATGATTGAAGTATGTGTTTGCTTTTAAAGGATTTAGATACCTTGGAAGAGCTTTAATTTGCAGCAAAATGATGTACATTTATCCGTGATCTTGTTTTAAAGAATTTGTGATCTTGTTTTGAAAAAAAAATTAAAGATTGACATTTTAAGCTAAAATGTCATAATACAAAAAAAATTCGAGCACGTGTGTAAATTCTATGTTCATTTCTATTGGGATACTATTTTTTGTGATACTGTTTTGCATAATACAGTATCAAACAACACACATGACTATGATACCATGCTTTTATTTTTGATATTGTATTATGCAAAACAATATAATGGATTAGAACATGGATTAAAAACATTATAAAATTACTAATGCACACTACCTAAACAAAACAGTATCATAGATTAAAATAGTATCATAGAAAAAACTAAGACATTCAAACAGTATCACAGGTTCAAACTTTGGCTTAATTAGACAGTATCAAAGAATAAAAGCACGGTATCATAAATAAAACTCATTCCACATAGAATAAAACAGTATCATGGATTAAAATAGTATCAAAATATACTAATGCACATTACCTAAATAAAACAGTATCATAGATTAAAACTAAGACATTCAAACAGTATCATAGGATTAATACATATGCCTACATAGTTTTAGATGACTTCCCTTTAACTTGAGAATGATTGAAGTATGTGTTTGCTTTTAAAGGATTTAGATACCTTGGAAGAGCTTTAATTTGCAGCAAAATGATGTACATTTATCCGTGATACTGTTTTAAAGAATTTGTGATACTGTTTTGAAAAAAAAAATTAAAGATTGACATTTTAAGCTAAAATGTCATAATACAAAAAAATTCTGAGCACGTGTGTAAATTCTATGTTCATTTCTATTGGGATACTATTTTTTTGTGATACTGCTTTGCATAATACAGATCAAACAACACACATGACTATGATACCATGCTTTTATTTTTGATATTGTATTATGCAAAACAATATAATGGATTAGAACATGGATTAAAACAGTATAAAAATTACTAATGCACACTACCTAAACAAAACAGTATCATAGATTAAAATAGTATCATAGAAAAAACTAAGACATTCAAACAGTATCACAGGTTCAAACTTTGGCTTAATTAGACAGTATCAAAGAATAAAAGCACGGTATCATAAATAAAACTCATTCCACATAGAATAAAACAGTATCATGGATTAAAATAGTATCAAAATATACTAATGCACATTACCTAAATAAAACAGTATCATAGATTAAAACTAAGACATTCAAACAGTATCATAGGATTAATACATATGCCTACATAGTTTTAGATGACTTCCCTTTAACTTGAGAATGATTGAAGTATGTGTTTGCTTTTAAAGGATTTAGATACCTTGGAAGAGCTTTAATTTGCAAACAAAATGATGTACATTTATCCGTGATCTTGTTTTAAAGAATTTGTGATCTTGTTTGAAAAAAAAAATTAAAGATTGACATTTTAAGCTAAAATGTCATAATAAAAAAAATTCGAAACACGTGTGTAAATTCTATGTTCATTTCTATTGGGATACTATTTTTTTGTGATCTTGCTTTGCATAATCTGAGATCAAACAACACACATGACTATGATACCATGCTTTTATTTTTGATATTGTATTATGCAAAACAATATAATGGATTAGAACATGGATTAAAACAATTATAAAAATTACTAATGCACACTACCTAAAACAAAACATTATCATAGATTAAAATAGTATCATAGAAAAAACTAAGACATTCAAACAAGATTATCACGGGTTCAAACTTTGGCTTAATTAGACAAGATCAAAGAATAAAAGCACGGTATCATAAATAAAACTCATTCCACATAGAATAAAACAATTATCATGGATTAAAATAGTATCAAAATATACTAATGCACATTACCTAAATAAAAGCAATTATCATAGATTAAAACTAAGACATTCAAACGGTATCATAGGATTAATACATATGCCTACATAGTTTTAGATGACTTCCTTTAACTTGAGAATGATTGAAGTATGTGTTTGCTTTTAAAGGATTTAGATACCTTGGAAGAGCTTTAATTTGCTGACAAAATGATGTACATTTATCCGTGATACTGTTTTAAAGAATTTGTGATACTGTTTTGAAAAAAAAAAATTAAAGATTGACATTTTAAGCTAAAATGTCATAATACAAAAAAATTCTGAGCACGTGTGTAAATTCTATGTTCATTTCTATTGGGATACTATTTTTTGTGATACTGCTTTGCATAATACAGTATCAAACAACACACATGACTATGATACCATGCTTTTATTTTTGATATTGTATTATGCAAAACAATATAATGGATTAGAACATGGATTAAAACAGTATAAAAATTACTAATGCACACTACCTAAACAAAACAGTATCATAGATTAAAATAGTATCATAGAAAAACTAAGACATTCAAACAAGATATCACGGGGTTCAAACTTTGGCTTAATTAGACAAGATCAAAGAATAAAAGCACGGTATCATAAATAAAACTCATTCCACATAGAATAAAAACATTATCATGGATTAAAATAGTATCAAAATATACTAATGCACATTACCTAAATAAAAGCGAGTATCATAGATTAAAACTAAGACATTCAAACAAGATCATAGGATTAATACATATGCCTACATAGTTTTAGATGACTTCCTTTAACTTGAGAATGATTGAAGTATGTGTTTGCTTTTAAAGGATTTAGATACCTTGGAAGAGCTTTAATTTGCAGCAAAATGATGTACATTTATCCGTGATACTGTTTTAAAGAATTTGTGATACTGTTTTGAAAAAAAAAAATTAAAGATTGACATTTTAAGCTAAAATGTCATAATACAAAAAAATTCTGAGCACGTGTGTAAATTCTATGTTCATTTCTATTGGGATACTATTTTTGTGATCTTGCTTTTGCATAATACAGTATCAAACAACACACATGACTATGATACCATGCTTTTATTTTTGATATTGTATTATGCAAAACAATATAATGGATTAGAACATGGATTAAAACAGTATAAAAATTACTAATGCACACTACCTAAACAAAACAGTATCATAGATTAAAATAGTATCATAGAAAAAACTAAGACATTCAAACAAGATCACGGTGTTCAAACTTTGGCTTAATTAGGCAAAGATCAAAGAATAAAAGCACGGTATCATAAATAAAACTCATTCCACATAGAATAAAACAAGATCATGGATTAAAATAGTATCAAAATATACTAATGCACATTACCTAAATAAAAGCATTATCATAGATTAAAACTAAGACATTCAAACAAGATCATAGGATTAATACATATGCCTACATAGTTTTAGATGACTTCCTTTAACTTGAGAATGATTGAAGTATGTGTTTGCTTTTAAAGGATTTAGATACCTTGGAAGAGCTTTAATTTGCTGACAAAATGATGTACATTTATCCGTGATAATTGTTTTAAAGAATTTGTGATCTTGCTTTTGAAAAAAAAAAAAATTAAAGATTGACATTTTAAGCTAAAATGTCATATAAAAAAATTCGAAAGCACGTGTGTAAATTCTATGTTCATTTCTATTGGGATACTATTTTTTTTGTGATCTTGTTTTGCATAATCTGAGATCAAACAACACATGACTATGATACCATGCTTTTTATTTTTGATATTGTATTATGCAAAACAATATAATGGATTAGAACATGGATTAAAACAGTATAAAAATTACTAATGCACACTACCTAAACAAAACAGTATCATAGATTAAAATAGTATCATAGAAAAAACTAAGACATTCAAACAGTATCACAGGTTCAAACTTTGGCTTAATTAGACAGTATCAAAGAATAAAAGCACGGTATCATAAATAAAACTCATTCCACATAGAATAAAACAGTATCATGGATTAAAATAGTATCAAAATATACTAATGCACATTACCTAAATAAAACAGTATCATAGATTAAAACTAAGACATTCAAACAGTATCATAGGATTAATACATATGCCTACATAGTTTTAGATGACTTCCCTTTAACTTGAGAATGATTGAAGTATGTGTTTGCTTTTAAAGGATTTAGATACCTTGGAAGAGCTTTAATTTGCAGCAAAATGATGTACATTTATCCGTGATACTGTTTTAAAGAATTTGTGATACTGTTTTGAAAAAAAAAATTAAAGATTGACATTTTAAGCTAAAATGTCATAATACAAAAAAATTCTGAGCACGTGTGTAAATTCTATGTTCATTTCTATTGGGATACTATTTTTTGTGATACTGTTTTGCATAATACAGTATCAAACAACACACATGACTATGATACCATGCTTTTATTTTTGATATTGTATTATGCAAAACAATATAATGGATTAGAACATGGATTAAAACAGTATAAAAATTACTAATGCACACTACCTAAACAAAACAAAGATCATAGATTAAAATAGTATCATAAAAAACTAAGACATTCAAACAAGATATCACGGGTTCAAACTTTGGCTTAATTAGACAAAGATCAAAGAATAAAAGCACGGTATCATAAATAAAACTCATTCCACATAGAATAAAACAAGATCATGGATTAAAATAGTATCAAAATATACTAATGCACATTACCTAAATAAAACAGTATCATAGATTAAAACTAAGACATTCAAACAGTATCATAGGATTAATACATATGCCTACATAGTTTTAGATGACTTCCCTTTAACTTGAGAATGATTGAAGTATGTGTTTGCTTTTAAAGGATTTAGATACCTTGGAAGAGCTTTAATTTGCAGCAAAATGATGTACATTTATCCGTGATACTGTTTTAAAGAATTTGTGATAATTGTTTTGAAAAAAAAATTAAAGATTGACATTTTAAGCTAAAATGTCATAATACAAAAAAATTCTGAGCACGTGTGTAAATTCTATGTTCATTTCTATTGGGATACTATTTTTTGTGATACTGTTTTGCATAATACAGTATCAAACAACACACATGACTATGATACCATGCTTTTATTTTTGATATTGTATTATGCAAAACAATATAATGGATTAGAACATGGATTAAAACAAGATATAAAATTACTAATGCACACTACCTAAACAAAAGCAAGATCATAGATTAAAATAGTATCATAGAAAAAACTAAGACATTCAAACAGTATCACTGGGTTCAAACTTTGGCTTAATTAGGCAAGATCAAAGAATAAAAGCACGGTATCATAAATAAAACTCATTCCACATAGAATAAAAACAAGATCATGGATTAAAATAGTATCAAAATATACTAATGCACATTACCTAAATAAAACAGTATCATAGATTAAAACTAAGACATTCAAACAGTATCATAGGATTAATACATATGCCTACATAGTTTTAGATGACTTCCCTTTAACTTGAGAATGATTGAAGTATGTGTTTGCTTTTAAAGGATTTAGATACCTTGGAAGAGCTTTAATTTGCAGCAAAATGATGTACATTTATCCGTGATACTGTTTTAAAGAATTTGTGATACTGTTTTGAAAAAAAAAATTAAAGATTGACATTTTAAGCTAAAATGTCATAATACAAAAAAATTCTGAGCACGTGTGTAAATTCTATGTTCATTTCTATTGGGATACTATTTTTTGTGATACTGTTTTGCATAATACAAGATCAAACAACACATGACTATGATACCATGCTTTTATTTTTGATATTGTATTATGCAAAACAATATAATGGATTAGAACATGGATTAAAACAAGATATAAAAATTACTAATGCACACTACCTAAACAAAAAAAGATTATCATAGATTAAAATAGTATCATAGAAAAACTAAGACATTCAAACAAGTATCACGGGTTCAAACTTTGGCTTAATTAGACAAGATCAAAGAATAAAAGCACGGTATCATAAATAAAACTCATTCCACATAGAATAAAACGATTATCATGGATTAAAATAGTATCAAAATATACTAATGCACATTACCTAAATAAAAGCGAAGATCATAGATTAAAACTAAGACATTCAAACAAGATCATAGGATTAATACATATGCCTACATAGTTTTAGATGACTTCCTTTAACTTGAGAATGATTGAAGTATGTGTTTGCTTTTAAAGGATTTAGATACCTTGGAAGAGCTTTAATTTGCAGCAAAATGATGTACATTTATCCGTGATACTGTTTTAAAGAATTTGTGATACTGTTTTGAAAAAAAAAATTAAAGATTGACATTTTAAGCTAAAATGTCATAATACAAAAATTTCGAAACACGTGTAAATTCTATGTTCATTTCTATTGGGATACTATTTTTTGTGATACTGCTTTGCATAATACAGTATCAAACAACACACATGACTATGATACCATGCTTTTATTTTTGATATTGTATTATGCAAAACAATATAATGGATTAGAACATGGATTAAAACAGTATAAAAATTACTAATGCACACTACCTAAACAAAACAGTATCATAGATTAAAATAGTATCATAGAAAAAACTAAGACATTCAAACAGTATCACAGGTTCAAACTTTGGCTTAATTAGACAGTATCAAAGAATAAAAGCACGGTATCATAAATAAAACTCATTCCACATAGAATAAAACAATTATCATGGATTAAAATAGTATCAAAATATACTAATGCACATTACCTAAATAAAAGCAAGATATCATAGATTAAAACTAAGACATTCAAACAGTATCATAGGATTAATACATATGCCTACATAGTTTTAGATGACTTCCCTTTAACTTGAGAATGATTGAAGTATGTGTTTGCTTTTAAAGGATTTAGATACCTTGGAAGAGCTTTAATTTGCAGCAAAATGATGTACATTTATCCGTGATACTGTTTTAAAGAATTTGTGATACTGTTTTGAAAAAAAAAATTAAAGATTGACATTTTAAGCTAAAATGTCATAATACAAAAAAATTCTGAGCACGTGTGTAAATTCTATGTTCATTTCTATTGGGATACTATTTTTTGTGATACTGCTTTGCATAATACAGTATCAAACAACACACATGACTATGATACCATGCTTTTATTTTTGATATTGTATTATGCAAAACAATATAATGGATTAGAACATGGATTAAAACAGTATAAAAATTACTAATGCACACTACCTAAACAAAACAGTATCATAGATTAAAATAGTATCATAGAAAAAACTAAGACATTCAAACAGTATCACATGTTCAAACTTTGGCTTAATTAGACAGTATCAAAGAATAAAAGCACGGTATCATAAATAAAACTCATTCCACATAGAATAAAAACAAGATCATGGATTAAAATAGTATCAAAATATACTAATGCACATTACCTAAATAAAAGCAATTATCATAGATTAAAACTAAGACATTCAAACAAGATCATAGGATTAATACATATGCCTACATAGTTTTAGATGACTTCCTTTAACTTGAGAATGATTGAAGTATGTGTTTGCTTTTAAAGGATTTAGATACCTTGGAAGAGCTTTAATTTGCAGCAAAATGATGTACATTTATCCGTGATATTGCTTTTTAAAGAATTTGTGATCTTGTTTTGAAAAAAAAATTAAAGATTGACATTTTAAGCTAAAATGTCATAATACAAAAATTTCGAGCACGTGTGTAAATTCTATGTTCATTTCTATTGGGATACTATTTTTTGTGATCTTGCTTTTGCATAATACAAAGATCAAACAACACACATGACTATGATACCATGCTTTTATTTTTGATATTGTATTATGCAAAACAATATAATGGATTAGAACATGGATTAAAACAAGATAAAAATTACTAATGCACACTACCTAAACAAAACAAGATCATAGATTAAAATAGTATCATAGAAAAAACTAAGACATTCAAACAAGATATCTGTGTTCAAACTTTGGCTTAATTAGACAAAGATCAAAGAATAAAAGCACGGTATCATAAATAAAACTCATTCCACATAGAATAAAACAAGTATCATGGATTAAAATAGTATCAAAATATACTAATGCACATTACCTAAATAAAAAAAGATATCATAGATTAAAACTAAGACATTCAAACAGTATCATAGGATTAATACATATGCCTACATAGTTTTAGATGACTTCCCTTTAACTTGAGAATGATTGAAGTATGTGTTTGCTTTTAAAGGATTTAGATACCTTGGAAGAGCTTTAATTTGCAGCAAAATGATGTACATTTATCCGTGATACTGTTTTAAAGAATTTGTGATACTGTTTTGAAAAAAAAAAATTAAAGATTGACATTTTAAGCTAAAATGTCATAATACAAAAAAATTCTGAGCACGTGTGTAAATTCTATGTTCATTTCTATTGGGATACTATTTTTTGTGATACTGCTTTGCATAATACAGTATCAAACAACACACATGACTATGATACCATGCTTTTATTTTTGATATTGTATTATGCAAAACAATATAATGGATTAGAACATGGATTAAAACAGTATAAAAATTACTAATGCACACTACCTAAACAAAACAGTATCATAGATTAAAATAGTATCATAGAAAAAACTAAGACATTCAAACAGTATCACAGGTTCAAACTTTGGCTTAATTAGACAGTATCAAAGAATAAAAGCACGGTATCATAAATAAAACTCATTCCACATAGAATAAAACAGTATCATGGATTAAAATAGTATCAAAATATACTAATGCACATTACCTAAATAAAACAGTATCATAGATTAAAACTAAGACATTCAAACAGTATCATAGGATTAATACATATGCCTACATAGTTTTAGATGACTTCCCTTTAACTTGAGAATGATTGAAGTATGTGTTTGCTTTTAAAGGATTTAGATACCTTGGAAGAGCTTTAATTTGCAGGCAAAATGATGTACATTTATCCGTGATACTGTTTTAAAGAATTTGTGATCTTGTTTGAAAAAAAAAAATTAAAGATTGACATTTTAAGCTAAAATGTCATAATACAAAAAAATTCTGAGCACGTGTGTAAATTCTATGTTCATTTCTATTGGGATACTATTTTTTGTGATACTGTTTTGCATAATACAGTATCAAACAACACACATGACTATGATACCATGCTTTTATTTTTGATATTGTATTATGCAAAACAATATAATGGATTAGAACATGGATTAAAACAGTATAAAAATTACTAATGCACACTACCTAAACAAAACAGTATCATAGATTAAAATAGTATCATAGAAAAAACTAAGACATTCAAACAGTATCACAGGTTCAAACTTTGGCTTAATTAGACAGTATCAAAGAATAAAAGCACGGTATCATAAATAAAACTCATTCCACATAGAATAAAACAGTATCATGGATTAAAATAGTATCAAAATATACTAATGCACATTACCTAAATAAAACAGTATCATAGATTAAAACTAAGACATTCAAACAGTATCATAGGATTAATACATATGCCTACATAGTTTTAGATGACTTCCCTTTAACTTGAGAATGATTGAAGTATGTGTTTGCTTTTAAAGGATTTAGATACCTTGGAAGAGCTTTAATTTGCAAACAAAATGATGTACATTTATCCGTGATATTGTTTTTAAAGAATTTGTGATCTTGTTTTGAAAAAAAAATTAAAGATTGACATTTTAAGCTAAAATGTCATAATACATAAAAAATTTCGAGCACGTGTGTAAATTCTATGTTCATTTCTATTGGGATACTATTTTTGTGATAATCGCTTTGCATAATACAAAGATCAAACAACACACATGACTATGATACCATGCTTTTATTTTTGATATTGTATTATGCAAAACAATATAATGGATTAGAACATGGATTAAAACAAGATATAAAATTACTAATGCACACTACCTAAACAAAACAAAGATCATAGATTAAAATAGTATCATAGAAAAAACTAAGACATTCAAACAAAGATATCACGGGTTCAAACTTTGGCTTAATTAGACAAAGATCAAAGAATAAAAGCACGGTATCATAAATAAAACTCATTCCACATAGAATAAAACAAGATCATGGATTAAAATAGTATCAAAATATACTAATGCACATTACCTAAATAAAACAAGATCATAGATTAAAACTAAGACATTCAAACAAGATCATAGGATTAATACATATGCCTACATAGTTTTAGATGACTTCCTTTAACTTGAGAATGATTGAAGTATGTGTTTGCTTTTAAAGGATTTAGATACCTTGGAAGAGCTTTAATTTGCAGCAAAATGATGTACATTTATCCGTGATCTTGCTTTTTAAAGAATTTGTGATCTTGTTTTGAAAAAAAAAAAAAAATTAAAGATTGACATTTTAAGCTAAAATGTCATAATACAAAAAATTCGAAAACATATTATAATAAAAAGCACGTGTGTAAATTCTATGTTCATTTCTATTGGGATACTATTTTTGTGATCTTCGCTTTTGCATAATACAAGATCAAACAACACACATGACTATGATACCATGCTTTTATTTTTGATATTGTATTATGCAAAACAATATAATGGATTAGAACATGGATTAAAACAAGATAAAAATTACTAATGCACACTACCTAAACAAAACAAGATCATAGATTAAAATAGTATCATAGAAAAAACTAAGACATTCAAACAAGATCACTGTGTTCAAACTTTGGCTTAATTAGACAAGATCAAAGAATAAAAGCACGGTATCATAAACAAATAAAACTCATTCCACATAGAATAAAACAAGATCATGGATTAAAATAGTATCAAAATATACTAATGCACATTACCTAAATAAAAGCAAGTATCATAGATTAAAACTAAGACATTCAAACAAGATCATAGGATTAATACATATGCCTACATAGTTTTAGATGACTTCCTTTAACTTGAGAATGATTGAAGTATGTGTTTGCTTTTAAAGGATTTAGATACCTTGGAAGAGCTTTAATTTGCAAACAAAATGATGTACATTTATCCGTGATAATTGTTTTAAAGAATTTGTGATATTGTTTTGAAAAAAATTAAAGATTGACATTTTAAGCTAAAAAAGACAATTAGATGGTGGAGCATTCAAGCTCCTATTTACATAAGATAGTAGAGTATTCAAGCTCATATTTACGATGATTCAAGCTCATTTATACAACATTCTATGCTCATTTACATTTGTGATATTGTTTTGTTTAATATAATATCAAATTGCTATTCTATAATCTGATGATCAACAACAGATGTTATCTCATTGTTTATATAAGCTGGAAAATGCTCATTGTTTACATAAATGCTAAAATACTCAACCCAAGGTTAATCATATTGGTCACTCTCTTACAAAGACGGATAGATCAATGCTAGCTGTTAAGACATTAAGAATAGAGTACAACCACGGAAGATGAAGAAATAAAAAAAGCATACAAACCAAAGATAAGGATTCAAACATTTGACCAAAGTCCAAAAATGTTATTTTTTTTAGTTTCAATACTAACAAAATCTTCACAAAAAAAGCGCCTAAAAAGTGATCCAAAATCTTCACCAAAAAGTGCCTAAAAGTGACATTGTGCCTTAGAAGCACTCATGGGAGGTGGAAGCGGTGGTCCTTTGGAGGTCACCGGAGGTGGAGGCGGTTGTCGGGAGGTCGCCGGGAGGTCGAGGAGGAGGTCGCCGGAGGTGGAGGCCTCTTGGAGGTGGCGGAGGTTGTCGCCGGAGGTGGAGGAGGTTTGTGGAGTTGAAAGATTGTGTCAATGAAAAATATGGTTAAAAAGGGTGATTTTGGAATTAATATAAAATATTGATGTGAAGTATGACTTAATCACAATTTAAAAAAAAGTTTTGACTTAATTTGAAACAAGTCATGTGGAGATGACTTATTTGCAATTTTCCCATATTTTTTTATAGAAAATTAAGGAACTATACCTAGTTTTTTTCAAAAACAAAAAAGGTAAATTCTGGGCCGGTCACTGTTTGAGCACTTATGGACTCTAATATCATATGCTTAAAACTTAATTCAATTAAAGTCACATTTTAAAACTAAAGGACCAACATACCATTAATTGTAAAAATGCTAATTGTAATACTGTTTTGTGGTGATACTGTTTTGTTGTGATACTGTTTTTTGTGATACTGTTTTGTTGTGATACTATTTTTTTGTGATACTGTTAAACCTATGATTTTGTACTACTAATGAAATATTTTAAGAACAATATTATTCTCTTGTTTATTCTGTACTGATTAATTCGTCTACCTACCATTAAACACCTTATATATTTATACTTATCTATCCAATGAGAATCTATGTCCTAATTGAATCTCAAACATGTTCTAATTCAAGGAAAGAATTAGAAACATTGTTCATAGTTTTAGATGAGAACCATTTGCATGACTTCCCATTAACTTGAGAATGATTAACACTTCTTCTTTCTTCATCTTGGTATTGCTCTGAAATATGTGTTTGCTTTTAAGGGACTCAGATACCTTGGAAGAGCATTAATTTGCAGCAAAAGGATGTACATTAATCCGTGATACTGTTTTAGAAGATTTGTGATACTGTTTTAAGAAAAAAAATTAAAGATTGTTATTTTAAGCTAAAGAGACGACTTCAAACGGGTAAAATCCATCATACGCAGTGGCGAAGTGACTGGTCTTGACCGTCTCGTCGAGACCATTCTGAAAATATATTATAATAAAAATTACGAGCACGTGTGCAAATTCTATATAATCATTTCTATTGTGATCTTGTTTTGCATAATCTGAGATCAAACAACACACATGTTGTGATATCATGCTTTTATCTTTGATCTTTGTTTAATTAGTCATATGTTTTATTTGATCTTTGTATTATGCAAAAGCGATATCATAGATTAAAACATGGATTAAAACAGTATCAAATTATATTAATACACATTATCTAAACAAAACATTATCATGGATTAAAATTAAGACATTCAAACAGTATCATGGATTAAAACTAAAACATTGAAACAGTATCATGAATTAAAACTAAGACATTCAAACAGTATCACAAGTTCAAACCTTGCCATACTTAAACAGTATCATGGATTAAAACCAAGACATTCAAACAAGATTATGGATTAAAACTAAGACATTCAAACAAGATTCGCAGTGTTCAAACCTTGCCATAATTAAACAAGATTATAGATTAAAAACAAGATTATAGGATTAAAAGCATTATCATGGATTAAAACATGTTTTAATCCATGATACTATTTTATTTAAACATGTTTTAATCCATGATACTATTTTATTTAAGTAATGTGCATTAGTATACTTTGATACTGTTTAATCTATGATACTGTTTTTATTTAGATAATGTACATTGGTGAACTTTAATCCATCAACATATGATATTGTTTGTTTAAGATAATGTTTCAACTATGATACTAATATATCAAACTTTATATCTGGCTGGATTCATAAAATTTTATTGGGTCTTTGTAAATTTTTGCATTTCGATTGTCTTTGTAAGTGACATTTATAATTTTCGCATTTTGTTTATTCAATTCATTTCTGAGTATGTTTGGTTAAGTTTAAAAGCAGCTTATTTGTGTGTATTTGATATGATTTAACCATCATGAGGTGTTAATTCATTTTTGATTCAATTCATTTCTTCGAGCAACGATTATGATGCACCAACTCCGACTATTATCTGTGATACTGTTTTGAAAAGAAAAATTAAAGATTGTCATTTTAAACTAAAGAAACGACTTCAAACGGATAAAATCAATCGTATATAGTGGCATAGCGATCGGTCTTGACCGTCTCGTCGAGACCATTTCAAAAACATATTATAATAAAAATTACGAGCACGTGATGCGAATTCTATGTCCATTTATATTGTAATATTGTTTTTTACGTGATCTTTGTTTTGTATGATACTGAGATCAAACAATATACCATGACTAAACATTAGATGATGGAACATTCAAGGTTCTATTTACAGCAATTAGATGGTGAAGCATTCAAGCTCCTATTTACATAAGATAGTGGAATATTCAAGCTCATATTTACAGCATTCTATGCCCATTTCTGTTGTGATACTGTTTTGTATAATACAGTATCAAACAACTTTCATGACTAATTAACAACACAAAGAAATAATCTAATGGCCAACTTAACATAATATCAAGTTACTATTCTATAATAGAGTATCAACAACAGATGTTACTTCATTGTTTACATAACTGAAAAATGCTCATTATTTACATAACTACTAAAATACTCAACCCAGGTTAATCATTTTGGTCAGCCTCTCTTGCAGCACGGATAGATCAATGCTAG
Organism: Forsythia suspensa; assembly: GCA_023638005.1. Classification (NCBI taxonomy): domain Eukaryota; kingdom Viridiplantae; phylum Streptophyta; class Magnoliopsida; order Lamiales; family Oleaceae; genus Forsythia; species Forsythia suspensa. The sequence continues at coordinate 40,512,161 of CM042676.1, forward strand.
CCGTTAGATCACTAGCCTGAAAAAATGATCAAATACAAGAATTAAGATTAGAACAAAGAAATTAATAACAATATTCCTACGTTAATTTGTTGCCTCAATCTATATTCTATGAAGTAACTTGTCATTTACTTTTGTAGTTTCACAGCTAACAACATTCAGTCCCCAACTGGAAATTGATCCAAAATCTTCACCAAAAAATTACCTAAAACCAATCCAAAAACTAGTTTAGCTACACAAAAATCTTTCACAAATCCTTCATTCCTTCCATGAAGGCTTAGATATCTTCACAATTTCAATAGCACACATCCCAGATTTTACTATATGGAATTAAAAAGTGACACTGCGCCGTAGAAGCACTCGTCGGAGGTCACCGGAGGTAGAGGAGGTTGTCGCCGGAGGTCGCCGGAGGTGGAGGAGGTTGTCGCTGGAGGTGGAGGAGGTTTGTGGAGGTGGAAGATTGTGCCAATGAAAAATATGGTTAAAGGGGGTGATTTTGGAATTAATATAAAATATTGCCGTGAATTATGACTTAATCATAATTTAAAAAATGTTTTAACTTAATTTGAAAAAAGTCATGTGGAGATGACTTATTGACAATTTTCCCAAAAAAATTTAGAAATTTATTGAATTACTGGATAATATAAAAAATTTCAATATTATCATTTTTCATTTAATATGACTGTATTTATCTAATTTGAATTAATTCAAATTCAAATTCAAATACAATTTATAACTGAATTGCTACAATTATGACAACAATTATTATCAACAATTAATTAGATTTGCAATTAGCGTAAATTACTAAAATTATTCTCACAATGTCACGTCTTTCAATGAATCTTCTTACACTTTCTTCCTAAACCTTCATTTCGTCTCTCCTCAATAAAATCACTAGAAGAAAACAGAGACATCCCAAATCAAATAAATCCCAGTTTCAATCCTCAGGCGATTTGTCAATACAATCAAGGTCGCTAGAATTTCGCTCAAGTTAGTTCATTTATATGCTATATTTTTTATTTGTAAACATTATAACATTTAGTTTTTTTTTTGTCTAAAATGAAGTTAAATTTCTTTGGCTATTCTACAGAAATGTGACGATGGCACCATCTCGTAGCAACATCAGCAAGACGAAGCGAAAAAACAGATGCAGACATAATATTTTAGCCCACAAAAAAATTAACCGTGGCTCTGAAGCACCCAAGAAGACACATGTGAAGATGATGTTAAACCTCCCTGTGAAACAAGGAAATAAGGTAAATTTTTTTTATATATTTTTATTTATTTAATACATTTTTCTGAAATATTGAAAAAAATAAAATCAATAGTTTAAGTGTGTATATTGATTCATACATTATATGAACAATTTTTTACAAAGATTATTGTTTATTGCTGGACATGTTACTATTTAAGATTTAGGGATATTTATTATATTTGTGGAAATTAAATATACTGTATATTTAGAAAAAAATTTAAATTTTCAACTGCATTTGTTACATGTGTTAATCTTCAAAAATTTGTGTATTATGAGCTTCCCTCACAATCTCACAATCATTTTATCTAGACGTATTATTCATATATTTTGTAACCATGTTATACTGATTAAATATCTCGAATTTGAATTCAAATTGTTCTTACAATGAGGGTGCGCATATTTGTGATGGTTTGTATAAACTCAATCAATTGATCATATGAGTGAATGTTTAGTTCAAATATATTGATACATACGTGTGCTGCTCATTTCTATTAATAGTGAAATATTGTTACACTCGTAAGTCGTATTTATTATCAATTCTTAACCGATGTTATATTTGTTTCTCACGTCTAATATTAAATATTCAGTTATACTTATATTCATTGTTATGTGAGGTTATCGTATACCGATAACTACGTCAGTTTCTATTGATAAATCCATATGCACCTTGACCACGAATACGTATGAACATTATCATTCACCCATATAGGTTATCCTGAAAAAGAATTTTAAGGTGACCATTAAAAAGGTTTGATACTTTCATGCACATAGATTTTCATGTTCATGTTGTTATACGCAATGTTGGAAACATATATAATTATCTGCTAAGTTGCTATTAAACGTTACCATTCAGTTAATACATGATTATGGTACTCTTATATGTTAATGTAAATGAATAGTTGCTAACATCATTAATGGTATAGAGTATCACTTTTTAATGTATATGTTCTATTTCATCAGACTCAATGATAACCAATATGGACGATGTCAAATTATTTTTGTTATGATAATATAAGGTGATATTTTTTGCCAATGGATATGAATGAATGATTCATATTACAGTTTTAACAAAAAAATAGTATTTAGGTAGATTTCTTAACTAAATAGACAGATTTCAAGCACGTACATTTGTTAATATTTTCATTTATATATTGTTAAGTTATTACTAATTAGTTAGACATTAATTTATAATTAATGCATTCTTATTTCGATTCTTATTCTACAGATGTGGGAGTACCTAATAAATTCCAGCCAGTGGTGTAACGGAAAAGTAAATGCATATTTTCAGCATTTTAACCAGAAGAATGGGTGGAGTCAAAAGAGGCTATTCTCAGATACATGCTTTGGACATTTCCTTCAGGTCAGTGAATTGGTATTAAATCATCAGCTTATTCACCAAGTCCTGCTTAGAGATGTAGTTCAATATTGGGAGTAGTCTTGTAAGTTTCACACTAGAGAATTTTTGCATCATCACTAGGTTATGATACAATGGATACGATGAACGTTCGAAGTTTGATGACCGATACTGTAGAATAAAAAATGAATACTTCAGTCATTTACCGAGCATATCGACATTAGACGTGTGTGGCGTTTTCCTAAACAAACAAGTCTATCTGGTCGGAATGTAGTTAAGCTTGGCTGCCTATTGCTACTCACATCCCTCATGTTTACTACTGCGTACAAGAGATATATCGAAGAATGGATGATGGTTATAGTATACTTCGAAGAAATGAAACCCGACATAAAATTGCATGGAATATCCAAGTAGCCTAATGAAATCGATCAATGGTGTTACGATTTTGACTAAGACCATTGTCATGTTTCTTTAAGTTTCGAGTAGTGTCATATTGTTAATGAAGTTTTTGAATCTCCATGTTACTTGAAGTTTTTGGTATAATATATCTATCAACATGACAGATACCCAAACAATTTGTCTATTTAAATGATGTAGAATGTTTAGCACCATGTCTTCCGTGTCATTATCAATTTCTATTCATGTGGGGGATTGTTGGAAAATAAGTAATTTGGTGAATGAAAATTAAAGCTCACATTCCAACTTCTCAACTCTCAACCCTTTCATGTATTGTAACTCTTGTAACTCATGTAACTTACCTTAGATTTGGAATTGGAAGGTAACTCTAAAGCCTATATAAACAAGTCCAAATTTCCTCATTCTTCACACAACAATTCAACTTTTCCTACTTCGGTTCTTTAGCATTCGATTTTCCTCTTTGGCATTCGAATTTTCTCGCGATGATATTGTTCATACAGTAGGTCGGTTCGCTGGTACAGCTAGTCCTTCCGTTGTATCTTGGAAAACAGTCGTTCATAACCTACGGTAGGGGACGAATCTGTTTTAAAAAAACTGTACACGTACATGCACCGGTTTGTATTTTTCTTCAATTTATATTCGAAATTATACTATTTCATTTGTTTCATGTTCACTTTTATTTTAATATGCAGTTTAATAATTTTCAATTGGTGTATGGATCAACAATTGGTAAATTAGGAAATAATTTGATTGTTATTTAAATTTGATAATGGTATGTTTTAATTCCTTAATAGTAGTTGGAAACAGTTAATAAATAATAATGATAATTAATTAATTAATTATTTTTATATGGTAACATTACAATATAAATGATAAATAGTAATTTTATATTATAAAAAAAAACTATCTAGTAAAATTGAATTTAAAAAAAAAAAATAGGTAGAACATATAATTTTCACTTATAAATATTATATAGTCTAAAGAAATGTATTAGTAGCGCTATAACGATTCATACATACTAATTCACAACTCACTTCTTGAGATGAACTAGAAAATATTGTAGCGTATAATTTCTAAATTTCCAATAAAAATGAGATCGCCCATATTTTAATCTCGCTCCTACAATGTCTCATGTTTGAGTGACTACATTTTAAAATATTGAGAATTAGAGATGGAACAAAATAGTGAGAAAAGGAAAAAGAACATATTTTTTAATTTTCCCTTTGTAATGGAAAGAGACCTTCTTTTGTTATCAATATTTTATAAATAAAAATTCCACTTTTGCTTTAATGATAGAAAAGTTTTGCCACTTTTGCAACCTTTTGTCCACGCCCTGAAAAGACCCAATGCGAATTTGGAGAGAAGTAAATGTAAGAAAATAATTTATTAATACTGATTTATGAGTTTTTCGTTAATGTGAAGAAAGATAAATAAAGCATATCCGCATATAGGATTCATAGAAACGAGTATGTTTGATAAACATTTTTGTAGATTATAAGTAGTGGATTTTACAAAATGTGTGAATAAAATTTGTGAGTCCTATGAAATGTATAGATAAAAATGATGTTTAACTGACTTATATATACGTATAAGAAGACACAAACATATTAATATAGTGGCATAGAGGGTCGAGCAGGTTATACAATAAGAGTATACTTAGTTTTGGATTTATTAACTAAGAAATCGATTTTTTTTTTTTTTTTAAGAAGGAAAAGAGGAAAATCTAATCAAAGTTTTTGTCATTTCAACCCTTCAAGAAGGACCGTTTATTTAAATTACTCAATTGAATGGTCGGTGTATGAAACAATTGCACGTTGCAGTGAATATATATATTCGAATTCTGTGCACACCATCCGTCACATTATATGAATTGATTTTGTTCCAAAAAAAACCCTAAAATTAAACCCAAATTCAAATTAATTAAAACCTTAGATAATATAATTTAATTATGTATAAATTCTGCGTGTCCATGCACCATTTGGGGACAAAAATTACCTAATTTGTTTAGTTTTTGGAGTTTAGTATGACTAAATATGGGATAAGATCTCTTAGGAATCGCTATTTATTTTATAAAGAAACTAAATACTTGGTTATGGAATAAATTGAGATAAAAAAAGTCATAATATAAAGAAAAGTAATCTTTATTCTGATTCATCGCTAGGTAGTCGTCGTATGTGTATTATTTGATTGGATGAATTATTCAGCGATTAATAGTTATAAATACATTACTTAATTAAGTAAATAATTCATCCAATTGAATAACGCGTACATATATCTCACCTATGAATGAAATAACGCAAATAATAAGATTATTTATAAAGAACTGGTAATGGAAAGATGGTTGGGAATAGAATCGGTAGAGCTTCTCGATATTTTTTTAGCTTGCTAATTTTTTTTTTTTTTTTTTTTTTCAATTTCATTGTGAAAATTTGTCTTAAATAGATAAGAGGGCGCTGAAGAAGAGTTATTTTGGTTGTTCTTATTTTCACTAAAATAAAATGAAGTATTACTTTAAATTCATTAATTTGTCATTTATTATATTTTTAGTAAAAAATAATAACATAGGAATACTCTTGAAATAGATTCAATCAGATATGTTCAAAACAAGGTTTTACGTGTAAGATTAATTTAAAATACTTTCACACAAATTTTTTGAAAATACATTAAGATATATTTTGTAGATTGAATCAGCAAATGTAGATTGTTTTTAAAAATTGCTACATAAGTAAAATAAAAATCATCAATCTTATCTAACAATGATTTTATCAAACTGATGTGGCAAATATATATATATATATATATATATATATATATATATATATATATATATATATATATATATATCTTCTAGTTCATTTAGATTTAGAGGCAGACTATGTTAGATATGATGATTCAACAATTTATTATAGAATGCCACAAAAGTTAGAGAAAGCCTAAGCTAAAATCTTGAATAATAGGAGACGATGCTCAAAATCTTTTAATTGTCTCTACGTAAGTAAGTTGTTAAGTATTTCTTCTTATGCAAGAGGGCTAGAATAGATGGGCTAAACCTTTGTAAAATTTAAAGGTAAGAACCTCTCTATTTTAACTAAGGCATGTTCGATTGTAGTTTTTTTGAAAAAATGGATTTTTTAGTCTTTATTGACTTTTCAAATTTTTTTGTAGTGTAAAAAAATTGAAAAGTCAAAAATTGTAAGCAAAAAAATAGGTTTTTTTTAGAAAAAATAGTTATCGAACATGCTCTAAACTTGTATGACCGATCAAAAAGCAAGAAAGACTACGTACTCTCTCGGCTTCGGGTATGTAGGACCACCCATGTGAATAGCCGCCAAGCCAAGGTAGGAGATTGGGGGCGAGTCTACAAAGTTATGTCCCGGCACCAGTATAAATGTATGTATATATATATATATATATACTAGTTTTAAAGCTGCGTGCGTTACTAACGTAAGTGACAAATATAAGAAAAAAATTTAGGTTTTAAATGTAAATCGAAATGACAAAAAAAATATGAAATAAAAATTTTTAAACAAATTTGAAAAATGTAACAAATTTAGAGCGAATTGTGTACAATTTGCTCATACACAAAAAAAATAAATAATTAACAAATAATAAAGAAAGGTCAAAATTTCTTCAAATGTTTTGTCTAATTTTCGCCATTTATTTAAAATATATTGATATTTTTTCTTGAGTACACTTGATATAAAAATTGTAGAATAATGGCATATTTCTTGATTTTTGATTCCTTTTCATATATGAAATAGAGGATTATGAAAATGTTAATAATTCTTTGAATTGTTACCTTGGGTTTACTCGAAGACTTACACATTAATCACATACCCCACACGTAAATCACTAAAAGAAAAATTAATTACACCATTAACAACAAAACACGGGTCAAATGCAAGGAAAATACGTAAAATGAGGAGGACCCCAACAAATTGAAAAAGACAAACAATTCAAATTTGAGTGTATTTAAAGCTCAAAACTCCGGAAGTATCCTCATCGAACGGAACGTTCAATAAATTAAAAAATTGGAACGGAGTTATTGAAAATTTCACGATCAAACAAACAACTATAAACAAAATTACAATTTACAATTCCTAATGGGTCGATAACAAACAAAGCACGTGTGTGTAAGAGATTTGAACGACAAACTTCATTTTATGGGTCTTCATAGTCCCATAAAATGTCTTTTGGTCATTAACCGTGGAAATTGTTTATTTCGCAAACAAATCAACAATTTTGGTTTACTCGTATGATTTGTAAATTGTAAGGAGAAGAGTATGGTCTTTGTTTTGGTGGAAGAAAAATTAACACGAAATGGCGGCGGTGACAAAAGTGGATGACATGTCTAATTCGAACAGCGGTTCCTATTTTTTTAAAAAAAAAAAATATTTGACGATCCGATTGTGGATGAGAATACATGTCCACATAATTTTCTCAATATCTAATTGAAGCGGTTTTTTTTTGTGAGACTCAACAATTTGTCGAGTTGCTCGACAAGCCGGGATTGTCCCGGTTTGTCGAGCAACTCGGCTCGACAGGAAGGGATAAATGAAAAATATATATTAATTCCATGGAATGGAGTTTGTCGAGTTGTTCGACAAAATGGCGTTAAGAAAAAAAAAAAAAACAAATTCCAATAGTCAAAATCAAAGCTAGAGAAAGCTACCATTATTTCATTCAAAATTCAAAATGACTAATCTCAAATAATCTATAAATAACATTTATAATAAAAGTGAAAAACAAATCTAAAAATCGCAAAGAAGTTACATTTTTTGTAAGCAATAAAATAATTAAAAAATATAAAAATAATAAAATTATAATAAAGTAAACAATAAGCCAAATGGGAAAAAAAAAATGTTGTCGAGTAATTCGACAAATTGTCCATTTTGTCGAGTTCTTGACAAAGGTGAGACATGGGCTTTTGTCTTTTTTTTCTTTTTTTCAAGTTACTCGATAACATTGCTTTTGAATATTTTTTTTAATTGTTGTCGAGCAACTTGACAACATTAGTTTTGAATTTTATTTTTGACTTTGTGGTATGTGTCATTTTATTCATATAAATAATTGAGCAACTCGGCAATCTCAAATTTCGGTTTGTCAAGTTCTTTGATAATTTAAGCACATGCATAGTTTTTTTTTTACCCTATCATTTATAATTAATAGTTATAAAAATAAAATATGTTGTTGATTTTTTCATTGAAAAAAAAAATTAGAAATGTAAAAGCTCACCATAAAAAAAAAAAAAAATAACTAAAATTTCATGAACAAGTAACTTTTCGAGTTACTATTCACCTCGTAAAAAGTTTTGTCGAGTTGAATAGTAACTCGACAAACTTTTTTCGAATTTAAAAAAAAAAAAAAAATTCATGAACGAGAACTTTTCGAGTTACTATTCACCTCGAAAAGTTTGTCGAGTTGAATAGTAACTCGACAAACTTTTTTCAATTTTAAAAAAAAAAAAAAAAAATTCCATGAACAAGTAACTTTTCGAGTTACTATTCACAAAAAAAAGTTTGTCGAGTTGAATAGTAACTCGACAAACTTTTTCGAATTTTTAAAAAAAAAAAAAAATAAATAAATTTTTTAAATTTTTGTCGAGTTACTCGACAAATTTTTTTTTTTTTTTTTTTTTTTTTATAAATTGAGTAACTCGACAAAAAAAAAAAAAAATTTTTTATATAAATTGAAAGTTACTCGACAAAAAGTAAATTTTTTATTTTATTTATTAATTTTTTTTTTATTTTTTTATAAATTCGAGTTACTCGACAAAAGAAAAAAAAAATTTTTTTTTTTTTTTTTTTTTTAAAAATTCGAGTTACTCGACAAAAGTAAAAAAAAAATTTTATTTTTTTATTTTTTTTTTAAATTTGAGTAATTCGACAAAAGTTAAAATTTTCTTTTTATTTTTTGTTTTTTTTTTAATTTCGATTAACTTGACAAAAGTTAAATATTTTTTTTTTTTTAAATTCGAGTTACTCGACAAAAGTAAAAAAAAAAAGATTTTTTTTCTTTTAAATTTGAGTAATTCGACAAAAGTTAAAATTTTTTTTTTTTTTTTTAAATTCGATTAACTCGACACAAGTTAAGAAATTTTTTTTTTTTTTTAAATTCGAGTAACTCGACAAAAGTAAAAAAAATTTTTTTTTTTTTTTTAAAAAATTCAAGTAACTCGACAAAAGTTAAAAAAAATATATATATATATATATATATTTTAAAAAATTCGAGTAACTCGACAACATTTTTAAAAAAAAAATTATTATTTTTTTTTAAAAATTCGAGTAACTCGATAAAAAAAATTTTAAATTTTTTTTTAAAATTCGAGTAACTCGACATAATTTTAAAAAAAAAAAATTATTTTTTTTTTAAAATTCGAGTGACTCGGCAAAATTTTAAAAAAAAATGTCGAATAACTCGAGAAATTTAAAAATATTTTTTTTTAAAAATGCCAAAATAAAATTGGGCTACTTTTTAAAAGTTGTAGGACTTCATATACATTTTATTTTATTTTGTTGTTATTTTTTTTTTTTTATTTAAAAGGTGGACAAAATAAAATTTGAAACGAAATTTAAAAGTCGGGGATGGCCAAAGTCAAAAAAAAAAAAAGATTATGGGTAAATTTGTTATAAAATGAAAAGAACGTGGACTAAAAGTGCAAATTACAAAAAAAATTTAATGTTTTCACTTTGTCGAGTTACTCGGCAAAGTGGGAAAATTAAAACATTTTAATTTTCCCACTTTGCCGAGTAACTCGACAAAGTGGATAAATAAAAAAAAAAATTTCCACTTTGCCTACTCGGCAAAGTGGGAAATTTTTTTTTTTTTTTTTTTTATATTTGTAATGAAAAGTCCACCCACAAAAAAAAAAAAAAAAAAATTTTAAACAAATACTTTTCCATTGCACGCACGTGGGAAAAAAAAAACTTCAAAACTTCATTTAGTCATGGATTAACAAAATTCATTTCACATAGAAAACGATCACCCGAAAAATATGAAATTTTCAGGGGAACATAGAATACTCATGTTGCTACCACATATCAAAATTTGATAAATCCGACGGCATATTTCGACTTACTAAAATGCTAATCGAAACATCCTAGTTAGTTTTTCGATTTATGTCACAGTTTACAAAATTGTCTATAAATTGAGTTATATAACATGAAATTATGTAAAATCAATGCCAATGGTTAGATAACCCATAGGGCTATCGTTTCCAACTGGAATTATGTAAAAATATTTAATATATAAGATGCAGTAAATGTTTGAGTTGGACAACTGAAACTGTATTTTAGAAAAACATGAAGTTTAGCAAAACCTTTCAAGTTCACATCATTAACGTGTAACCAAAACATAGGAATCCACTAAAACTACCACAAAACCAAGGTCCAAAATTTTTTAAGAAGATATTTACACTACTTAAAGTTTTTTTATTGGTTTATAATAGCGAATCCAGTGACGCCGACGGTATAAAACGAAAAAAACAACCTAGGAGGTTTCGCGATAAGTATTTTAGTATGCCTAAACATGCCGTCGGACTACTAATTTTGGTATGTGGTAGCTACCTGAGTATTCTATGTCCCTTGAACATTTCGTATTGTTCGGTGATCGTTTTCTTTGTCAAAAAATTTTTGTTACTCCATCACCGTGTGAATAAAAATTTCAAAATAAAGAATCGTTACAAAAATTTCTTCACCCGGTCATGGAGTAACAAAATTTGTTTGACATAGAAAACGATAACCCGAAAAAAATATGAAATTTTCAGAAAACATAGAATACTCATTTAGCTACCACATATCAAAATTTGATAGTCCGACGGCATGTTTCGACACTAAAATGCTCACCCAAACACCCTAGGCAGTTTCTCGGATTTATACGGTCGTAGTTTACAAAATTGTCCATAACTTGAGTTATATACCATGAAATTATGTAAAATCAAAGCCAATGGTTAGGTAACCCATAGAGCTATCGTCTCCCACTTGAATTATGTAAAAATACTTAATATATAAGGTGCAGGATATTTTTGAGTTGGTCAACAGAAAGTACAGTTTCGAGAAACAATTCACCTAGTCATGGAGCAAAAAATATTTATTTGACATAGAAAACGGTTACCGAACAATATAAAATTTTCACGGAATGTAGAATACCCATGTAGCTAACACATATAAAAATTTGATAATCCGACGGCATGTTTTGACACACTCAAATGCTCACCGAAACATCATGTGCAGTTTCTCGGATTCATGCTATCGCAATTTAAGAAATTGTCCATAACTTGAGTTATATAACATGAAATCATGTGAAACCAAAGCCAATGGTTAGGTAACCCATAGAGCTATCGTCTCCAACTGGAATTATGTAAAAATACTTAATATATAAGGTACAACATATTTTTGAGTTGGTGAACAGAAAGACAATTTAGAGAAACAATTCACCCGGTCATGGAGTAAAAAAAATTATTTGACATAGAAAACGATCATCGAACAATATGAAATTTTCAAGAAACGTAGAATACCCATGTAGCTACCACATATAAAAATTTTATAGTCAGACGGCATGTTTCGGCATACTAAAATGATCACCAAAACATCTAAGTCGGTTTCTCGGATTCATGCTGTCGAAATTTACAAAATTGTCCATAACTTGAGTTATATAACACGAAATTATGTGAAACCAAAGCCAATGGTTAGGTAACCCATAGGGATATCGTCTCCAACTCGAATTATGTAAAAATACTTAATGTATAAGCTGCAGCAAATTTTTAAGTTGGACAACAAAACTGCATTTCAAGAGAAAAATATAAGATTTTTAGACTATTTAATTAAGAAACACGATTGGTCATGAGAAATTTTCCAAGCATCAATTTGGGTTGGACCATAGGTGTCCCCGATGAAATAGGAATTGACCATGTGAGATAGCATGTCCAATATTCTTAGGATTCGTTTGATATATGATCAATGGTTAAATATAATAAATAAATTTTATCTTATCTTGTTTGTACAGAATTCATGTTTAGATGCACTTTTGTCTGGAAATAATTTAAGCCAAAAATGAAGATAAGTTATGTCCTCGAAAAGAGGACAAATTTTTTTATCCAAATAAAAATTCACTTATTTTTTTAAAAACACAAACATACTCTTTATTAATATAGAACAAATCTATTTTTAACACTCATACCCTAGGATAATCGTCACCGCCTGCCGCCACCTGACCCTCCACCACTTGTCCGCCTTTGCCGGTCCTCCGCCACCACTCCACCCATTTTTTTTTCTCTTTAGTATTTTATTTATTTATTTATTTTGTTTAATTAAGAATAATGGTAATTGTCCTTTTAAGTAAAAGCGATTTTTAACAAATGACCTTTTTCATTTTTATATAGCGAACTAAGCATGATAATGATAAACTGTTATCCAGGATAACTATTATTTAGATAATTTTTATCTAGATAAACAATTTTATCCACAAATCAAACGGGTTTTAGAACATCTCTAATGTGTTGGTAGTTCGTGGATTTGTGCATTTTGCACTTGGACATTTTTTGTTTAAATTATAATCCTCAAATGTAACAAATAATTAGGATTTGACTGGAATAAGTAGTGCAAGGATGTATTTTGACTTGAAAGAAATAGTAATATGAAGTTGGAAGATGAGACACAAAATCTAAGTGTAGGACAATTATAATGTGAATGTTTTGAAAGTTGTTAAAGAATGCCGATTTAAATACTTATATTGTTACTATACTTTGCCAAATATTCCTAGAATACCAATGTATTTTAAACGTTCTTGGAATACTATTGAACTTTCAAAAGTGAATTTCATATGCCATTCTATTTTTAAAATGGGGTGGCATATATGAAATTCAATTTTAAAAATGGAATAACATGTGATATTCACTTTTGAAAGTTCAATGGCATTTCAATAACGTTCTAAATTACAGTGGCAAAACTTGAATGTTTGACAAAGAATAATGACATTGAAAGTATTTAATTCAAGAATGCCAAAACTTATTAGCACAGAAATTGCACGGGGAGCTTCCAATGCTTGATATGTTATGTTCTTCCATCACCAAGTCTTCTTTCGATAATCATTCTTTAACTTCTATTTTTAACTACATCTATGCTCATTAAAAAATTTCAATGAATCAAAATGGGAAGGACTTGATGTGTCCCCCATGCAATAGGGATGTGGCTTAGACACTACCATTTAAATCTAAGCTTGTAAAAAGGTCAAAATCATATGTGTATGTTTGGTAAAATGGGTAGGACTTGATGTTTTTAGCAAGAGTTGACGTGATTAATTTTTTATTTTTTTATTGTTTTATTATGATTAATTTATCTAGTAACTCGACAAATCTAAATTTGAGTTCCACGAGTTGGTTAAAAAATAACACGAAAAAACTAAAAAATAAAAAAATTTAAGTGTATTACATAATTTAAATACAAAAAGTAAACTATAAAATGAACAATATGCATTGTTGAAGTTACTCAAGTAACTCGATAAACCCAAAATAAAGTTTGTCGAGTTACTCGATTAAAAATGTGATACTGAAATCAATCTATTCAATAGCTCAAGTAGCTCGATGAACCGAAAATCGAGTTCTTAGGAGTTACTCGATGAACGAGCGAAATTTAAAATTTTCATTATTTTCTTTTCCTTTTTATTTAAATGATGTCATACATTTAAATAATTTTTATTCTTATTTAGTCTTGTTATTTTTCAAGAAACTCGTGAGTCTTAAATTTGGATTTGTCAAGTAACTTGATAAATAAAGCATATACAAAATTTTATTTAATGTTTCATTTATTAGAATATAGTAAAATAGATTATATATCATAATCAATTAATACAATATATTTTATTTTATTTTATTTTAGCAATTAGTATAAAAAATATTTGTAACATTATTGGTAAGAATGTTATAATTAATAGTTAAAAAAAATAAAATATGTTGTTGATTTTTTCATTGAAAAAAAAAAAATTAGAAATGTAAAAGCTCACCATAAATAAAAAAAAAAAAAAAAATTCATGAGCAATTAATTTTTGAGTTACTATTCACCTCAGTAAAAGTTTTGTCGAGTTGAATAGTAACTCGACAAACTTTTTCAAATTTAAAAAAAAAAAAAAAAAAAATTTCATGAACAAAGAACTTTTTCGAGTTACTATTCACCTCGAAAAAGTTTGTCGAGTTGAATAGTAACTCGACAAAATTTTCGAATTTTTAAAAAAAAAAAAAAATTCATGAACGAACTTTTCGAGTTACTATTCACCCGAAAAAGTTTGTCGAGTTGAATAGTAACTCGACAAACTTTTTCGAATTTTAAAAAAAAAAATTTTAAAATTTTTGTCGAGTTACTCGACAAATTTTTTTTTTTTTTTTTTTTTTTTTAAAGTCGAGTAACTCGACAAAAAAAAAAAAAAAAAAATTTTTTTTTTTTTTTTATAATTCGAGTTACTCGACAAAAATAAAAATTTTTTTTTTTTTTTTTTATATAAATTGAGTTACTCGACAAAAGTAAAAAAAAAAAATTTTTTTTTTTTTATAAATTCGAGTTACTCGAAAAAGTAAAATTTTTTTTTTTTTTTTTTAAAATTGAGTTACTCGACAAAAAAAAAAAATTTTTATTTATTTATTTTTTTTTAAATTTGAGTAATTCGACAAAAGTTAAAATTTTCTTTTTATTTTTTGTTTTTTTTAAATTCGAGTAACTCGACAAAAGTTAAATATATATATATTTTTTAAATTCGAGTTACTCGACAGTAAAAGTAAAAAAAAAAATTTTTTTTTTTTTTAAACTTGAGTAATTCGACAAAAGTTAAATTTTTATTTTTTTAAATTCGATTAACTCGACACAAGTTAAGATTTTTTTTTTTTTTAAATTCGAGTAACTCGACAAAAAAAAAAAAAATTTTTTTTTTTTTTTTTAAAAAAATTCAAGTAACTCGACAAAAGTTAAAAATATATATATATTTTAAAAATTCGAGTAACTCGACAACATTTTTAAAAAATTATTATTTCTTTTTAAAAATTGAGTAACTCGACAACATTTTAAAATTTTTTTTTTTTTTTTTTAAAAATTGAGTAACTCGATAAAAAATTTTTAAATTTTTTTTTAAAAATTGAGTAACTCGACATAATTTAAAAAAAAATTATTTTTTTAAAATTAGCGTGACTCGACAAAATTTAAAAAAAAAAATGTCGAATAACTCAAGAAATTTAAAAAATATTTTTTTTAAAAAATGTCAAAATAAAATTGGGCTACTTTTTTAAAAGTTGTAGGACTTCATATACATTTTTATTTTATTTTGTTGTTATTTGTTTTTTTTTTATTTAAAGAGGTGGACAAAATAAAATTTGAAACGAAATTTAAAAGTCGGGGATGGTCAAAGTAAAAAAAAAAAAAAAAAAGATTGTGGGTAAATTTGTTATAAAATGAAAAGAACGTGGACTAAAAGTGCAAATTACAAAAAAAAAAAAAAAAAAATTTAATGTTTCCCACTTTGTCGAGTTACTCGGCAAAGTGGGAAAATAATTTTTTTTTTTTTTTGTTTTATATTTGTCATGAAAAGTCCACCCACAAAAAAAAAAAAAAAAAAAAAAAAAATTCTTAAACAAATACTTTTCCATTGCACGACGTGGGAAAAAAAAAAAACTTCAAAATTTCATTTAGTCATGGATTAACAAAAATTCATTTCACATAGAAAGCGATCACCGAAAAATATGAAATTTTCGGAGAACATAGAATACTCATGTTGCTACCACATATCAAAATTTGACGGTCCAACGGCATATTTCGCTTACTAAAATGCTAATCGAAACATCCTAGTTAGTTTTTCAGATTTATCTGTCATCACGATTTACAAAATTGTCTATAAATTGAGTTATATAACATGAAATTATGTAAAATCAATGCCAATGGTTAGATAACCCATAGGGCTATCATTTCCAACTGGAATTATGTAAAAATATTTAATATATAAGATGCATAAATGTTTGAGTTGGACAACGAAGCGTATTTTAGAAAAACATGAAGTTTAGCAAAACCTTTCAAGTTCACATCATTAACGTGTAACCAAAACATAGGAATCCACTAAAACTACCACAAAACCAAGGTCCAAAAATTTTTAAGAAGATATTTACACTACTTAAAGTTTTTTATTGGTTTATAATAGCGAATCCAGATGCCGAAGCGGCATAAATTCGAAAAAACAGCCTAGGAGGTTTCGCGGTAAGTATTTTAGTATGCCTAAATATGCCGTCGGACTACTAATTTTTGGTATGTGGTAGCTACCGAGTATTCTATGTCCCTTGAAAATTTCGTATTGTTCGGTGATCGTTTTCTTTGTCAAAAATTTTTTTGTTACTCCATGACCAGGTGAATAAAAATTTCAAAATAAGGGCACTGTTACAAAAATTTCTTCACCCGGTCATGGAGTAACAAAAATTTGTTTGACATAGAAAACGATAACCGAAAAATATGAAATTTTCAGAGAACATAGAATACTCATTTAGCTACCACATATCAAAATTTGATAGTCCGACGGCATGTTTCGGCTTACTAAAATGCTCACCGAAACACTCTAGGCAGTTTATCGGATTTATACGGTCGTAGTTTACAAAATTGTCCATAACTTGAGTTATATACCATGAAATTATGTGAAATCAAAGCCAATGGTTAGGTAACCCATAGAGCTATCATCTCCCACTGGAATTATGTAAAAATACTTAATATATAAGGTGCAGGATATTTTTGAGTTGGTCAACGAGAAAGTGCAGTTTCGAGAAACAATTCACCCGGTCATGGAGCAAAAAATATTTATTTGACATAGAAAACGGTTACCGAACAATATAAAATTTTCACGGAATGTAGAATACCCATGTAGCTAACACATATAAAAATTTGATAATCCGACGGCATGTTTTGACACACTCAAATGCTCACCGAAACATCACAGCAGTTTCTCGGATTCATGCTATCGCAATTTAAGAAATTGTCCATAACTTGAGTTATATAACATGAAATCATGTGAAACCAAAGCCAATGGTTAGGTAACCCATAGAGCTATCGTCTCCAACTGGAATTATGTAAAAATACTTAATATATAAGGTACAACATATTTTTGAGTTGGTGAACAGAAAGACAATTTAGAGAAACAATTCACCCGGTCATGGAGTAAAAAAAATTATTTGACATAGAAAACGATCACCGAACAATATGAAATTTTCAAGAAACGTAGAATACCCATGTAGCTACCACATATAAAAATTTTATAGTCCGACGGCATGTTTCGCATACTAAAATGATCACCAAAACATCTAAGTCGGTTTCTCGGATTCATCTCTGTCGAAATTTACAAAATTGTCCATAAATTGAGTTATATAACATGAAATTATGTGAAACCAAAGCCAATGGTTAGGTAACCCATAGGGATATCGTCTCCAACTGGAAATATGTAAAAATATTTAATGTATAAGCTGCAGCAAATTTTTAAGTTGGACAACAAAAACTGCATTTTAGACAAAATGAAATTTACCAAAACCTTTAGGAATCGATTGTATTTCGTCTTTTGTTCTTCATAGCAACTGGGGATAAAAAAACACCAAATTTGATGACTTGTTAAGGGAAAATGAATATATATTGACTATAATATATAAGAAGTCAATAATTATGCTAAAAGACACTAATATATGTATATTAAAACAAATAAAAGAAAAGAAAAGATGAAGAAGTCAAAATTGTGGCCAAAGATATTAATTTAATATACAAAAAGTGTCAAAAGATTAGGACAAAATGGTGAGATTTGGACAAAATTAAGGCTAATACAACATCAAAACGACGTCGCGTTGGTTGAAGGGTGAATAGTAAACATGGCAGATGACACTTATACTATAGTATAGATATATATATATATTTATTGTTAGCCTTGACTCTCATTTTTTGAACGGAGACCAAACGGGCTAAAGCTTTTGGTATAAGGCTAACAACACATATTATGCTATATTAATATAGCGCAAGACTTACCAACAAGGAGTATATTCAAAGTTCACTAACTGGTCCATGCCCAGTAGTTAATGTTAAATTTCAGAAAGAGAGTAAAAAGCCACTAGCTTGAGTATTTATGCTTTTAGAGCATTGGATTTTTTCTCTTCTTCTCTATTTTATTTATTTTTATTTTAGATTAGATTAATGAGACTTTAGTAGCAAATATTGTATTTTAGATAGAACTTATTGAAAATCAATTATAGATTTGACCGTCTATTATTTGACATTAATACCATATATACTGCAAATTTTTAAATTTGCTGTCACGTAAACTACAATTCATAAAATGCTCTTAAGATGGACAATTGCAAACAAATGTCTCTCTTTTTTATTATATATTTATTGAAAGTACTAAGTATGTATTACATATGTTTCTTAAAAATGGTCGCCTTCAATCTAGTTCTAGCAAAAATTCAAGTTTCTTCATTTTAATTGTCAAATAATCTGAAGTTATTTTAAATGTTTAATAAATTTTAAAAAAATAGAAGGATATTATTATAATCAATATCTATTTTAGTAATTGTATTCATGCACTGTAAAGAATCACTTTTAATTATCAAACACTAAAATATTGATTTCAAAATATATAGCAATTCTAAAATAAAAGTTTACCAAACACTTAGACCGATTTTTCATAGTTGATTTTTTATCTAGCACAACAAAATATAATTCTCTTAAAAATCACAATAATACCAAACCAAGGCTAAAAATATTATACTTCAATTGAAAATAGAATAACCCAAACTACCCTTCCTTTGAACCGTTCTTGAGTTTGAAGTTCAGAAGCAAGCACCTTAGATTAAGTGTGTATAAATTGTAATTATGTATTTAACTAAAAACCTAAAAACATGAAAACTCATCTGCTTTTTAAAGTGTTAGATTTTGCACATGTACAATGAAATTATTTAATTCATTATCGACCAATCCTAAAAAATGTTGGGATTGTTGTCTCAAACGTTCCAACATAAAAGGACTTCTTTTGTAAATAGAAAAAAATTTCGTATCTTTTTATTGATGGGAAAGAAAAATATGCATGAATTAGTAACAATAGAATTTTTAATTACAATAGTTTCTCTATTTTGGTTGAGTCAAGATTGGAGTCTTCTACATCTATTGTTACATGTAAATAAATAATATTTTTTTCCATCTTTTTGAGTAAGTGATTTGAAGGTTTTTGAGAAGAAAATTATGAGCCTAGCATCTTAGGTTTTTTTATGTTCTATTTGTGATTTGTATAAAGAGTAGAAATTGAGGGTGTGGTAAAACTTAAGTTATTTTTTCTATAATGGAAAACGTTGACAATTCGTAAATTTTTCTTCATTTCTTATATTTTTTCTATCTGCTTTCTCTGAAAAAAGATCGTGTAGGCAAGGCGAGAAATTAGTTTTAATTCAAAAAAAAAAAAATTATAATGTATCTAAGTATATGTTTAGTAAATATTTTTGTAAATTATAAGCAATATATTTACTAAATGTGTGGATAAAAAGTAGATAAAAGTTGTAGATCATATGAAATGTGTGGATAAAAATAATTTTTGACCAATTTATAAATACTTATAAACACATACAAACATATTCTAAAATCTATTGATTGTTTTGTTGCATTTATTTATGTGATTATATTTGTCTTAGATTTACTGCTATAGTTTGTTGGTCAATATCTTTGGTGTAAATCGTTAATGCATCCCATTTTTTGGGTGGGGCTCGGGCAAAGTCTGTGTTGAGCTCGGATTGTGTCGTACTAAATTAGTACAAAAAAAAAATGACACAAACAAAAACAAAGAGTTCAATACTACTCTTTTTTTCATTTTGTAATAGAGACTTGTGCGGATTACGCGCTTAGTGCCATTAGGCCTTACGGCTTATAGCGTGCCTGTTCTAGGTCACATCATGTTTAGAACAAGTGTAAAAGTGTTGTAACATTTTATTTTTTATAATATTTTTATTTTTTTGAAGATGAAAGGTTGAAAGTTCATGACATGATAATTGTAAATTATGTGGGTTGTTATTTTAGAAGATCTTAGGTCATGAGTTATAGTGAGTTATTGTGGAAGATCATATGTTATAAGTTATAAAATGAGTTTATGCGATTTAATTTCTTATTAATTGTAATTATTTTTATTTACAGTAAATTTTTATTTACAATCAGATTTTGTCTAATAAAAAATGTGTCAAATCAGTTCAGAGCGGAGTTGTGTGAGAGAGTTAGTTGGTGTTAGGTGTGTGTGGGGGGTGGGGGTTTGAATATAAACTATAATTCAAACTGGTCGGTACTGTATATAACAGCAATGTGAGACCTAAAAGCGAACGAAAGCACAATTATTATTTAAGATAAGACTAAAAGCAAACAAAAAAATAATTAATTAAGTTAACCAAATAAGCAAAATGGGCATCAGAACCTGTGCAACCAATATTATGCACGTGGTTGACCATGACCAGTTGTTTTCAATATTTTATTATCTTTTCTAAATGGGGTATTAAAGGGAATAATATCTCTTTAAAATATAGATAATATAATTTAATTATGTATAAATGCCTACGTGTCCATGAAAATTTGGGCATATCCAAATTTTAAAAAATGAAGTTTCGGCTAATTTGTCTGTTTTTGAATCTTGATTGACTAAATATGGAAAATAAAATCTTGTTAGGAATTTTTAATTATTTTTTATGCAACTTGAAATTATGTAAAGCCTATAAGTTCCCACGTCAGAGGTAGAAAAATAAAATATTATCACTAATCAAAAAATAATTAATTTTTAATTTGTGGAGTTTAAAATTCAATAGCCAATATGAGACGTATAACGATTGAATGGGCAACTGTAATTTTCATTTAGAATTTTATTCTTGTATGACCATGAAGATTATGAACACCTTGAATTATTATTTTTTAAATGTAATTAATTAAGCATAATCTGATTAAATTAATTTATTAGGTTTAGGTTATGATTAACATGGTGTAAACTCATATGCTTAGTTGGAACTTGGAACCTGATTTTATTTGATATGGGACATACTTTTTTAATGGAATAATCTATATTAGATCATGTCTAATTAATCTTGTATCCGATGAATTTGTCTTATCATCGTGTGATTTTGTGTTGATATTTTTGGTATGAAATGAATCGATGATCACTTTGGTATTTAATTGATTCATTGAACAAAAAGCAGTGTTTAAAAAAGCGTAAAACGTAAATAAGTATGGAGGTCAAACTTCAAATTTTTTGAGCGTAATCGAAGTCTAGGCAAGAACAAAACGAGAGTGAAGCGTGAGGCGTGGCTAGGTGTAGATGTCGAGCTTTAAGCTTAGGCGAAGTCTAGGCACCGCCTAGATGAACTTTTTAGAACAATAACAAAAAGTGATATTGTTCTATTCAAAATGTTGATGGTTGAAAAGTAAAATGTTGTTCGTTTTAATTTTTTCAACATTATACCCATTTATGAAATAGTGGATTTAGAGATCCTTTTATTAACTTCACAAAATTCTTTTATTCCCTACATGCAACTTAATCGATCCATTAAGTGTTTTAAAATTTGTTGGATATGAATTTAATTATCTCATATAAAATCAATTAGTATCAAGTTAGAGAAGGCTAAACATTTTATGACATTTAACCATCATCATTTCACTTATTCAATCTCTGAATTTAAAAACAAAGAGGCATTATTGTTCCCAACAAAACTAATAAGTCTTTTGTCAAGAGGCTAATGCAGCACAATGTCGTCATTTTTACTTAATTTCTTTACAAACATTGGATGGAATATATGTTGTATCATTGAAATGGGAACATTTGATAGAATGGTCCATAAAATTTGGGATTAATTTTTATTTTTTATTTTTTTTACTTTAACTTTAGTTTTTTAGTAAAATTTGAAGTAATAAACACCTAATGCATGTAAGCAAACTCACAAATTGTAGTACTTTGAAACATAAAAGTAAAATCTTGAATAAAATTAATTTACGAGTGTAATTAATTTATTATGTAGTAGATTCTTATTCATTGACTCATATTATTCTATATCGTAATAGAATTTTGAATCGAATACCATGATATAGATGCAAAGTACTACGTTGGGTGGATCTTAAAGCTAGGAAGGTTATTACATGAACTAGCATAATTCATTTAATTCTTATTAAATAATGTCAAATAATTTTATAAAAGATGCAAATCCATGGATAGTTGTTGTCTTTTGGGATATAATGAGATGATTTTCTAATTTTATTATAAGCTAGTAAAGCTACCACGATTTTATTAATTTTTTATAGTCAACATATATAAAACAATTAAAAATTATTGTACTTTTTTGCTTTTAAGCTAATGAAATCTTGAACTTCACCCCCCCTTTCAAATTTTTTGAGTCCCTATTTTCGTCTGTTTTGTGACTTTGTTCCTTGAATCTATTTCCAAGGAATAGTCTGCATATTAATACCTAACTCTCACAATAAACCAAGAAATGAGATTTGGGAATATCATGGACACACGTGGTGCTTTCTCATACACTATACAAGTAACACTTCAGAATCGAAAACACTTTTGTTTTCCATGGAATAAAAGTAGGTTAGCACATAACATAAACATAGTCAAACCAGAATAAAGATACAAGATTTATGTTGCGAGAGTGCTGCGAGAGTGCGGGACAAAGTTCAATATTGATTAAACACAAAATAAATGATAAATTTATAAGAGATTGTGATATTCTATCTAGATTAACTTTTTAAAATAGAATCCAAATTTCTACAAATGATATCAGAGTTAAGTTCCAAATTTAGTTATGAAGACGCACACGACGAATTTCCAGTTGTAGCAGCTGAACGAAGGTGGCTGGTCTTGGTGGATCGTGATGGGTAGGAAAATCCATGTTTAGCTCTTTAAGGTGATTGTGTCAGCGTAAATGCCCCCTCATGCAGTGGAAAAGTTGTACTTTGATAAAATATGTAACTCTTCCTAGTTTGAGGGAGAGAGAGGGATAGACTATCGTTTGAAGGGGAGCCGGACCACACTTCTTTCGAAGAGGGATTGTTGGGGAGATAGCGAACGAAGTCCCACGTCAGTTAGACATAAATTAAATGATAGACTTATAAAAAATTATGTTACTCTACCTAATGAATTAACCTTTTGGAATAGAAATTTGATCCTCCAAACATCCAAGGGACCAACCTCGGTGTAGAGGCATAAATAAATCTCCTAAAATTAGAGTAATAATGTTATATTTATCAGGGGACAACGAATGAATTAGAATTACTCAAACAATATCAATAGTAGAAGATTGACACTAATCAAGGCATAACTAGTATTGAATTCGTGAGAAAGTTTTATGTTTGATAATTTTTTTTTGTAGATTATCAGTTGTGCTCCTATGCAATGTGTGAATAAAATTAATATTTGATCATCTTATAAGCTTGAAAAAACATAACCAAACATGTACTTAGCAATCAACCTTGACTGATGAGACGACTATGCACCTTACCAAATAATGTTTGAGACTAAGGCATATAATTAAAGAGATGCGTGGTGGATGTAATATTCATTCAAGAGCCACAACACACACTCACCATTTAATACTTTTATGGTGAATTTTTTAATTGTTTGGCTGACTTGAGCGTTGGAGAACATCTGCTAATCAATCCCATCGAGGGATTAGGTGTGTCATTTTCGCATGTCAATCCTTGAAATAAAATTGAAGATTATTGTACACTTAGGGCCTGCTCGAGAGTTCTTTTTTCACTGGTTTTGATCGATTTTGAGTGGTATCGTTTATGAAAGGTTGAGAAAATCGATATTTGTTAGTTTTTGAGAACACCAATTTTGAAAATCGTCCTAAAATCGGTGTAGTGCAATTTGAAGCGTATCTTCCAACCCTCAAATCCGTGGTTTTTTGCCGTTCTTCAAAGTTTCTTCTAATTTTACCCCATTTCAAACAATTATTTTAAAAACTACCATAAACTTAATATTTATAAAAATAAAAGAACATATACAAAAGAAAAAAACACATGCAAAAACATACATTTAATTTTTTTTTTTATATATAGGCATATATATAATTTGATTATCTTAAAAAACTTTTATAACCACTAGATAATTAACTTCCAAGTATAAGTTGAATCGTTTAAAAAATCATTACTAAAAACTATCCGAATCCGCTCAACTCATAAACGCTCAAAATTGATACTTCAAAAAACCCTCATAACCGATACTTCAAAACTTCCAAGCATGCACTCATATTGTTGTCGGTTTTTCATGTCAACACTCTGGAAAATATTTTTTTCTCACCTATGGTTATTTATGACAGATTGAACTTGTGTAGTAAAAGTCACACGTAAAGGGACTGGCTCTAGAAACCAGGTTGCCCGAGTAGCACAGAGCCATTGGATGAGTGTAAAGGTCCACTTTACACTCATCTAATAAGTATATGACACTTGTCCCAGTGGACATTATAACAATGTCCACCGGGAGCATTAGATCACTACTCCCACGTTGCCCACTTAGGTGACACTGTATTCTTTTTGAATCTTTTAAGAGCACATTTTTTATACATTCTTATCTTGTCGGTCTAGATTCTTGGCTTATAAATATCTTTAATAATCCCTTCATTTAATATTGAAAAAGATCAAGAAAAGTGTCATAATTAAAGAAAAAATGCTCCTCTTCTTGAAATCTACATCTGGGAAAGTAAAGCAATACCCCGATGAACAAGATGATAACAAGAACAACATTAATGAAACATGCTGCACATCCCTAACTGTTTGGAGAAAATCACTTCTCTTCAGCTGCAAAGGTTTCACTGTGATTGGCTCTGATGGTAGTTTACTCTATAGAGTTGATAATTACACTGGACATCCTCATCAAATCATCCTCATGGATGGCTCAGGAATCCCCATTTTCACTATCTGTAAACGAAAGGTACAATATTTGTTTTCATTCCTGTCATTTTTACTCTCTTATTCGTTCTACTGAATCACCTAGTCTAAAAGCTTAAACGGGTTGACAAATTTTTTGTTTTTTTGATATGGTATCAGAAACTCGGGCTAGTAGACAACTGGCTGATCTACGAAGGCGAAGTTGGAGAAAATTGTAGCATTAAGACAACATCCAAGAAACCTATTTACATTGTGAAGAAAAATCTGAACATAATGCAAACAAAACTAAGTATTCTTGCATATGTTTACGGTGGAATATCTGAAAAGAGATATGCATACATGATTGAAGGGTCATACGCGAATCGATCCTGCAGAATTTTGGATGATTCAAGAAGGGTAGTGGCAGAGATCAAGAAGAAGGAGGCCATAAATGCAGGAGTATCTTTTGGTTTAGAGGTTTTTCTTTTGATTGTACGGTCCCGATTTGAATCCAGATTTGCTATGGCCATTGTATTATTACTTGATCAAATGTTTTCTTGATCTTTTCTTTAATGTATATTAGCTTCTGTTTGCTTAATTTGAAACTACTTATAATCTAATTACAAAAGTTTGCTGACTTAAGAGTAAAATCTCAAAAATTACTTTATTTTCTCATGATCGATTGTATAGAATTGTTTATTTTATTATTCTTTTCTTTCATTCTGGTATTGAAGCTGGAAATAGGAGGAGGAAGAAGAAACACAAGTTTGAAGAATGTGATATAAAATTTTCCGCTTTAGGACTTAAGCGTAATATTCTCCAAAACCAAAATTTTGACCCGCTGTCATATAAGAGTTAAGACACGAAAAAAAAAGAGAGAGAGAAAAGAAAGCCCAAAAAGTGGAGATGCGGGGTATCGATCCCCGTACCTCTCGCATGCTAAGCGAGCGCTCTACCATCTGAGCTACATCCCCGTTATACCACTTTCAGTAATTATAATTTATTTATTTATACTTTTTCAACTTACACAGGCAGTCGCACATCGGGGAGACTGACTTTCAATTAAGCTTCTTTTGCCATGATGAACAAATAAAATTTATCTTAAATCAAATAGATTTATAACTTCACGTAAATCTAATAGTTCACGATAAATCAATATGTTGAGAAGCAAAAATAAAAGCAGAAGTGATTTGAGATTTACTAAATGAACTAGACTTTAATCATATGAATGATTCCAAGTCCAATAGAAAACAAACGCAACGTTTTACAAAAGAAGTATAATTTTTTATTTTTACCCACTACCATGGCATATCCATTGACTTGTCGATAACTTAGCTACGTCAAAACTATGCCTAGAGGAGTATGTGACCAGGGAAAATGTGGAAGGCTAGTTCGATAATAAACTATATTACCTAGACGAGGATCAACACTATTTCTTGAAGAGGAATAAAGCCTGGTAGCATCAAAGAGTAAAGAATCCGAATCCTTTTGGTGGAGGAAGTGCAAGGTGCTCGAAGACATTTTCTAGTTGATGTATGTTTTGATCTCGTCTCAAGATTCTTCAATCTTTTAAAACAAACTACAATTAATATACTATTTCAAAATTTCAAAAATAGATTAAAAGCATTACATATTTGAGAATAACTTTAAACAAAGTTTACATCAACATAAAAACAATAAAATGACAAGCTACGCAAACAAAAAGCTGTAAATGCTCATTTGATTCTCGAAAAATATTCCTATATAGTATATGTCAATTCAATTGTCATGAACTTGATACTAACAATAGATCGAAAAAAATAGTTTTTTACATTACAAAATGCACAGTGTATCGGGTACAAACACAAATAACTATCGTAATTTTATATATGACTGCGTGAATTAATATGAAATTTCACATTTTTTTTTATCAAGATCTTAGTAACACTGCATTTAATATAATCACGTAAAACTAATAACTTGAAGTGTGAGGACTAAAAACCTATAAAACATGTCATACTTTACGTGAAGTCTGAATATGTTGTCTACAGACGCACATACCAATAAATTTAACAAATAATCACGATCTTCAATTTAAATTCATCTAACGATGTAGATGTATTAATAATCACCAAAAGAAAACCATTTACAAATAATCACAAACATTACCAATAATCTATAATTTTTTTTATTTTCTCAATATAATTGTCATAATCTATTTATATCGCAAATAAAAAGCTAAAAATTACACACTTAAAATTCATATATCTTGAAAATCAAGTAACAAATTTATTTTTATTTAATGTACATATGAAAATCCCAAAAAATTAATTAGCCCAATAAAATTCCAAGTTGAAAACATACCCTAAAAAGAAATCCCAACAATCATCATTTGGAAAAAATATATAAAAACTATTAAAAAATAAAAAATAAAAGCTTTGTCATTCATCCCAATATGTCACTTCAATAGACCACAAAGAAAGGAAATTGTAAATTGTTAGTGCACGACAGGAGGACTATACAAAACGTAGAAGAAATAAAAGGAAAGATGAAAAAATGAAATTGAATACTTGAGAGGGAAACAACTGAAATCCGTAGTGCCGTAACATTATTTTTATGAGTAAGTGGTGTGACATTTTACACAATAATACTTTCTTGTTTCCATAAATTGGAAATTTATACTATCGGATCTCAACTTATTGATAGAATTACAACTTCATCTTCACTTTATTCTTTTAACGGTCCCTAACAAATCAATTTTATGACATCGTTAAATCATTTACGTCCATTTCGTTGGGATCAACTAGAACAATCAAAAGAAAAATAGCAAAAGAATAAAATAAGATAAAATGAGATATGCCGAAACAAATCTATTTAACATAGATTTCATCTCGTGCACTAGTGTCAACAAGATTTATCTCCGTCCGTCTCTCACGATACAACGTTTTTCCCAAAGTCAACACTACATTATACCAATCTTGTCGGTTAAACTAATGTATTGATTGCACACTGCTTGAACGGAATATAAATACGAACTTTTGAATTGTTTGGACAGAATTTTGCTCAGAAAAATAATTTGGACAAAATATTGGAATGAGAGCATTTTGAAACCAACTTATTCGGATTTGATTTTTATGTATGAAATATGGAATTTAGGGGTCTCTATTTATATAATTCTAAGCGTCTCTTATGAATGGATGCATCTTTTGGTTCAGATTAATCTAAACTTTAACATCACACCACTTCACATTGTGCAATCTAGATTGCACTCATTCGCGATGGTCCATGATTTTTGAGTGTACATCTACTACATTGGAATGGACGCATCCAGTCATTGCACCTTATGCCATGCAGATGCCACGCACACGTCAATTACCACGTGAGTGCCAACTCATTGAGTCAACTGCTTGCCATGCCACCGAACCACGGTTCTATTTCTGAAAACTTTAAGGCTTCTCAACTTCTCGTGACGATGCATGTGTAATGTGCCTCTAAAGCGCCCTTTAAGACGGGTTCGTGCTGAGGTCGCAGACATGCAAATGATGCTTCACACCATCTCAGTAGCGACTAGCTAAAGCTAGGCAAAACATTTATAATGTATTTCACTATATAAACAAGTAAAAAAACATGTGAAATTCAATTTCTCACTTTAGATACTTCAAATATATTCTAATAGACTTTAATATTTAAGTGGTTTTTATTGAAAACTTTTCTTATTCACCCAATTACTTATTATAACCCACACCATTAAATTATAAATTATTATAATTTAATGTTTCTACGCATTTAATTCCAGCAAGATATAATCACAAGATGCATCTTGCAATATAATATTGGATTACCTTGACATCATATATGACATTCTTAAAAGGAACCAATACCACTCTAAAGAATCATATTAAGATTTTGTGTCCTTTAATCATGTGCTATACTATTCTTTTTATATTGTCTGTCTTACTCTATTATTTTTTAGTTACAAAAAATAAAAATAAAATAAATTGACCTTCTCATAAATTTTATTCCACAAGCCTAATGAGTAAAATAAGTTAGGCGATCGATTAATGAACAACCCTCTTGCTTCTATTTATGTTTTAAACATGAATGAAATCTTCATATTTTGAGTGTATAAGGCATACTTTAAAAAAAAAAACCATAAATTTTAATTTATTTTTAAGCAAGACCAACCATACTATTTATATATTAACGACCTATTTGATATAATTTTTGATAAAAGTTGATGAAATGTGTAATTGAAAAATTGATAAAAGTTGTGAATCCTATTAAATATATAATTAAAATTAATTATTAACTTTGATTTCAATTTTGTAGCAAAATTTTAAATTAAATCAAACAAGAACTAAAAAAATTACATTAATTGTTTTTTTAAATAAGAAAAATAACATATTTGGTTCTCAATTTTTTAAAAAGGTAAGGAACATAGCATTAATATTTAAAAATAACATTAGATATCCCCAACGTTTGACGAAATATGTATGGTAAGTCCATGATGACAGTATCCTTCTATTTTAGCTGTTAAGGTCAAATAAAAAGACAAAATTACCATTTCCTTTAAATAAGCAAAAAACAAATGGCAAAAAAAAAAAAAAAATTTAAATATACCCCAAAAATGAAGAATAACAAAAAGTCTCAATTCTTCTTTCTTCCCCAATCACCTAAAGCAACCACCACCTAACTCACCAATTAATCTTTCTCTTCCACCCCACCACCTATGATGATACTGCCTTATCAAAATTGGTTAGTACATTGTACTCAGCTGCATTCTTTATCTTTGGGTTCTGGTTCAAGAAAGGGTCAATGCGAGGACTCGGTCTTTGAGACTTTTTAAGATGAGTGTTTGTTGCTGCTGTTTTAATCTTTTGACCATTTTGGTTCCCTTGAACTTTCGTGAGTTGATGGAAGGACGATGACATATTTCATACATGCCATGGGTTTGCAAATGTATTCCTTGGGGCACGTGGTAATTGATTTAATGATATTTTAAACTTGTGTGCAGATCACTTCTGCTACTTTCCCATCACAATTTTGTTCATTGCTTATATGCTCATTTAGCTATCAATCTCAAAAATGGAGATAGAAGACAAAAGAGTGGTAATGGAATTTGAAGCTTCTTTCTTCCCGTTGTTTTCATCACCATATCAGGTTGAACTTACAAACAAACTCTCACTTGTGCAATCACTCTATATCGATAAGATAGTTGTTAGAGCATGCAAACACATTATTCAGTTGTAGGAGCAGTAGATACTGTTGCTAACATGGCCGGGGAGAAGAAGATTGGTGGGGGTAGGTGGTAGTTGCTTTTGGTGGTTTGGAAAAAAGGGAGAAAAAAGAAAGGGGTCTTTTTGTTATTTTTCATTTTTTTGGTTATATTTGGTTATATTTTTATTTTGTCTTTTATTTATTTAAAAAGAAGGACAATTTTGTCTTTTTATTTGATCTTAATAGCTAAAATGGAACGATTCTATAATCACAGAACTATCATGCCTATTTTTTCAAATGTTGGAGAATGTTCGATTATATTTTTAAAAATTAATAATATATTCTTTTATTTTTGAAAGGTTGAGAGAATATTTTCTTTTTTAAATATTAACTCTTTTTATGTTTGAAGATGCCTAAAATCTAATAATCACCGATGTTGGAGAGATTTTCATCCAACTCACCCAAAATCACTCACCCAAAATCTGCATATAAGTAAACTTGTATTTTCACATTCAGAACTCAAATCCTCTAATTTCCACCTTTTTTAAGAAGAGAAAACAGAAAAGAAAACGGGGAACAGAGAGAGAAGGGGGACAATAAACTGTAAGAATGACAGAGGTGACACCGGCGCCGATGGCCGGAACTGAAACGAAGGGAAGCGGCGGCGGCGGCGGCGGCGGAGGCGAAGTAGAAACAAACAATGCCTTAAACGCCTCACACGTAAACTCATTTCGCATCTCCGCGGTCGCTGATCGTTTAGCCATTCATGTCCGTGCCGCCCCTAAAAACGACACCGTTGAGTTTGTCAACCTTTGCCTTTCTCTCGCCAGGTAACCGCCTTCACACACATACATTTATCGTATAATTTGTATTTTAGGGAATAATATGGAACACTAAAATGCTTGCTTTATTTTACTTCGTGCCTCAAAATTTATTTTTCTTTTATTTAATATCTGGAATTTTGTATATCAGTGAGATAGAGCATGGCTTTGCTTACGATTTACCTTTTCCCAGTTTTTTTTTCCTTTTCCTTATTTTTGGGGAGGAGGGTTAGTAGAATTTAGGGTGTTGAGAATGTAAAGTAGACTGATGTAGTGTAAGAATAACCACTTGAATAGTTATTTGTATTCTGACAATGTACAACCTAGAAGGTTGTAATGGTTCTTTAAAACTGTCAAGTCTATAAATAGCTAAATGGAGTCTGAGCTCATCTATATGTGAGATTATAAAGGGTGGCTACAATCCTTTTAGCTCCATTCAGCCATTCAGGTACATGGTCTTTGTCAAGACAAGGAATATATATACCAATCCCCACTGGACACTTGTCCAGTTGGGGGTTATAAGAACATCCCATGGTGGGGAGTAGATCAAAGCCCATATGTGCGTGTGTGTGTGTTTTCCGATTGCATCAATTTTCGCCCTTTAACTTTATTTTATATTTTCTGGCATTCTTATTGCATTGTTTATCTTGACTGGCACGTTTATTGGTCCTGTGTCAAAAATCTTAAATAGTATCTGCTAAGTTAGTTTTGTATATGCCGTACCATTCTTTATTATGATAATTTTGACCTAAATTGAATTTTCCTTATTGGTCACATTCCAGCATTTGAATTGCAGAATTGGATAATGGTTATTATGTTCCTACATGCTCTTCAAATCAGGCAGTTTATGACATTGAATTTGTTAGTTTACCCTTCAAGAATGACAAGTGGTGGTTGTTAAGATAGGTGTGGTACTTATTCTAGAAGGTTTCACCTTTATCTGAAGAAAAGTTTACTTTCTTGATGATTTTTGTATTACAATACATGTCCAGATTTGTAGATCAGGTGTACATGAAATAAAGGAGAAAGAAATCAAAATATTCTATGTGCTAATTTGCTTAAGTTTAGGGCAGAAAATAAGGAAGTAAACTAGGTAAGAATATGCAAAATTAGGGAGTTCTTTCCTTCTAAGACAAGATTCTCCAACACACTCTCCCTTAAGGTAGATGTTTGCCATTCCCAGCTTACTCAAATTTTCTTAGGAAGGTTGACTTGCTAGTCCTTTTATCAATATTCTACCGGTTGACACGTAGAGGGAACGTAGAATATGTGTATCAACCCACTGTCTATCTTCTCCTTGTTTAAGTGCTGATCAACCTCAATATGTTTTTTGCGATCATATTGTACCGGATTATGTGTGATGTCTAATTTGTTGGTCCTTCTATTTTGATTTTTAAGTCTATGATGATGATTTTCAAGCACAGTAGCTCACAAATCCCAAGCGATAGATTTGAATTCCGCCTCTGCAGTCAACCTTGCCACCACCAATTGTTTCTTACTTCTTTATGTAACTTGAGGATTGTGTATAAACTGGCTCACACTCGCTGAATAGGCAATATCCGGTCTAGAATGGGATAAGTAAATCAATCTCTCAACTAGTCTTTGATACGTTGCTCTACCAACAACCTTGTCATCCTTTTCTCTCCTACTCTGTAGTTCAGTTCAATTGTAGTATTTGCTGGTTTGCAGTGTAGTATTCCAGTTTCCTTGAGGAGATCCTTTATATACCTATTGTGAAATAAAAATGCCCCTCTTTAAATGAGCCACTTTAATTCCTAAGAAGTATTTGAGTCTTCCCAGGTCCTTAATCTCAAATTCCTTTACAAGAGGACCCCTCCATTATTTATCTCCTCAATATCATTTTCTATCACAATAATATCATCAACATAGACAATTACTACAGTTATATTCCTTTGTTCACTGTTTTTTAAACCATGTATGATCACTTTGGCTCTAGTGATATTTCAACTTTACCATTGAATTGGTGAATTTTCCAAAACTATGCTCTAGGAGACTTTTTTAGGCCATATAGAGCCTTTCTCAATATGCAGACCTTACTTCTGGTGGTAATTCCACTAAACTTCCTCTTCTAAGTCTCTGCGTAGAAATGCATTTATTACACTTTAATGGTGATGGTGTTCATCTTCTCCACGGGAGCAATGGTTTCCTGATAGTCTATCCCATATGTCTTGTATCTCTTTAATGTATCATCTACCCTGTACTTCAAGGTGAAAACCCACTTGCATCCCTCGGCTTTTTTACCCGAAGGCACATCCATGATTGCCAATTTTTATTTTGATTCAAGGAGGTATTGGAGTTGAAATTTGATGTTGATCACCTTATTGCTCCTATAGAATTAGATTGTGGCATTGTGCTATACTTCTCAAATTTATATAATATACGCGCATATATATAACAACTATCAATTCACTTGCCACTTCAATTGGTAATATATTCGTTATGTAGAAAGCTAAGTTATAAAAACCATGTGAGATCTCCTAATATGTTTATTTGAAAGGTTAGAGTTAGTTGAATATGTTTCCCCCAATAACTTAATCCCTTTCGGCACCACCATATTCTTATGCTACTGACACGATTTAGCAGCGCAAGACCACTTTCTTGTAAATAGTGCCCTATCAAGTAAGTTTTTCTGCCGGAAATGATAAAGAAATACAACAGCACCAGGCGAGTCAGCAATATGAGGAAGAAAGAATGTAAAGGGTTATTTTTAGAAAATACTAGCTCTTTTTAAGATATTTCATTTCCAACATCAGCTCTCAGTGGAGTCTTTGTTTAACTTCTGATCCAATACAATTGAGGCCACTATAAGAGGCCCATATTCCATTTTTTCCCATCGCAATTATTTCTGTTTGCATGACAGAGGTGAACCTCTGACTGCCAGCTGTAGCACAGGGGCCACAGGTTGATTCATCTCTTATAAATCTCCTTTAAGAACAATATTCTTCATTTTTCCTTCATCTGCAAACTTGACTCTTTAGCTTCTTCTGTGGCTGCAGAGTTGATAGGTCAGTTGAATTTTTCTTATGTAGCTCTTAAATCCACTCTTCTAGCATTTTCAACCCATGGGGTTGTTTTAGTAAATTTCACATATTTGGTAATTTGTAAATTTTCTGAATTATAGGTTGGATAGAGTTAATGCTTCTGGTAATCCAAATAGGCTGGAAATGGTATGCCAATTAATTAAATTAGTATCCATATAAGAAACCCTGTTGGAATCCGGAAGGTAGGTGATGCAGTGTTTAAAGTCTCCACGAGGCGTAAATGCATTCAAATTAATTAGGGTTTCTGTAATGTAATTTTCCATTTATTACCATATTTTGTTCGTGGTAAACCCTAGTTTTGTTACTTTATGTAGGACATTTTAAAGACTATATAAAGAGGGTTATTTCTTGCATTAAATCACAAATTGATATTGAATACAATTACAGGATTTCTTCCTCAATTTTTTTCTCATTCTAGGTTGTCTTTCTTTCTTCTTTCTCTCTTTCTTCGCTTTCTTGCACCAATTCTGATTGTTGATAGTTTGTCTACAAGCGTCCAGCGTCATTAGGAATATATAATTCGTAAACTTCTGTTATACTTTGATTTGGAATCAAGTTTAATTTTACTGAACTTTTGAGAAATTTCGATGCCTTTTGGATCGTGTACTGCCATTATGCCCTTAGAACTATCTCTCTCCCTGGCCCTTCAGTCCTCTCTTCTTCTTTTCTCCTACCATTTTGCTCAAATTTCACATCTACAGTATTTTCCTTGGTTGCTCGCCTGTCCACCCCAAATTTGTTAAAATGTCTTGCTCATATGAAAGTACAATTAATGAGCTGAGGGATCTCATTTCTGCCCGCTACAAACTAACTGGACGGATTTCTCAATGCTGCCTTATCCTTTCCAGGTTTTTATTTTTTCGTATTTCTGGATCGTCTGAGTTTCTGTATTTGAATGTGGTTCTTTTTTGTTGCATATGGAATCTGAACTATGCCATTTGTCTTGGCATTTTCGTCTGTGCTTTGCCATTTTTTTTCTTTGTATATATTTTGATTGATAACTTAAATCTTGGTTTTCATATGTGCTCACTTCAGGGATGAAGTCCTTTTTTTTTAATATTCGTATTAAATGTGGTATTCACAAAAAACTATAATCCTAGAGTAATTTCCTTTCTGCCAATGTAAAATGCTTGAAATGTAATTTCTTAGTCTCGAGAGTGGTATATGCGCATGCTGCAATAAAATTGTTATATCGGGATTGATTAGCATGAACCTAATTCTAATTGGTTTTGGGGGTCTTAGGGAGTAAAATGATAATTTCCTTCAAACTTTATTGGGTGTTTCTTATCAGGTCTTTGGTGATAAATAGTGTTGGGCCATTAATGGACCAAAATTAAAGAGGGATGCAATCTCAGTAGAATATGGTAGAAGAGAGAGGTAGACCAAAATTAACGTGGCTTGATGTGTATGCAAAGGAGCTGAATTCTGGATATTTCTTAGATATGGCGATGGATTGAACAGATTGGCGAAAAAGGATCCATGTAGCCTACCCTAAATTTATTAAGAATATGGCTTAGTCTGTCCTTTTCATTGTTTCTGTGTGGTATAATAGAAGCCACATAATCTTCTTTTGAAATTGGTGCAAAATAGATACTCTGGCCGGGAGGCAACTCAAATGGTGATGGATGGAGATATGATATTGGTGCTAATAACAAGCACTGGGAAAAATATTGAATCCACAGTCAATAATCATATTAATTAATCCCCTTTCCTATTTAGTTAATCATTATGAAATGGAAGGGTTGATTCTATTCCATAAAAACAATGTTAAAGAATTCTGTTATGCCTGGGAAAGAGGTCGAACATAAAGTGACAAAAAGCTTGAATAGGTCTAGTTCCAGGGTAGCTCTTTCAAAAAAATCTTTTTCTTTGGTTACCGTAGTTGAAGATGGCAGTGGATTGTGCAATATCAACTAGGATTTGGCATTCAGAACTATACCAGAAAGTAAAGGCACAATATAATTAGATTGAATTGTTGCCAGCGGAGATCAGATAAACTATTACCTATTCTATATTTTGATAGCAACAGATAGTTAAGAGGGTCAGGACCTATTTTTTGTTTTTCGGCAAAACTACTTTCCTGCTGTCTACCTCACATTTATGATTTATTTTTATTTTAAGTGACTCTTACAGTAAAATTTTGTTTAAAATATATGGAAATGAAAAGACAAATTTCCTGACTGAGGGTATATATTATCTAGAATCTTGTATTTTATGGATATGCACAGTGTTCTATTTTGTTTTATAATTTGTTGTAGGGAAGGGCTTTTAAGTCTGGACAATTTGCATCGACTTGGTTCCAGAATTTGGAGGACTCCATATCACATGAAATTTAAAGAGAACGCAGCATTATCTATGCTTTTGAACTTCAGAATACTTTTTCTGAATGCTTAAGTTGGCAAAGTCCTTTCTTGACTATAATGTGATAGAATAATAGGGCAGAATTAGTGGTTATACTTTTACAAGTTTTCTTCTTAATTGTTTGGTTTCTCTGTGTGCTAAATTGTTCTGAGCATCCTCTTTATATGCACAGTAGCTCCCATGATCCAAATTTCTCAAAGTGTTAAGGCAAATAATATATCTGTCAATGTTCTTTCTATTTCAAACTGCCATGTGTTTCATCATCATGTACTCGAGTATTCATATCCACATAACTTTGTGGTTGGTTGGCTCTGAAATTGTTGTTTTTTAAATTTGTATGTTAAATGACAGATACCAGTGAATTTGAGGATAAGTGTAAAGCTTTAGTAAAGACATGTACAACCATGTTGTTTTGGTAGTATGTATTTGAGATTCTGTATTACCATGTTGTAGCGGTATTATGTATTTTTTTTCTCGTTCTTTTCTTCATACAATTTGTAAAGAGAGTCTCATATAAAATTTTTTGCCTTCGAATCGGGTGGTCATAGTCATATCCTCATTTCTGGTGCTTTCTTTTGTTGTATATCCAAAGAATGATGCTATAGATATTTTCTTAAAATATCATTTTCCTTTCATATATTCACAAGTGTTTCCAACGGAATGAATTGTATATAGTTCTGCTGATTGGCTAATCTTTGTCAAATGCAGAGGAATTGACTTTTCCATTTCAAACCAAGAGGTTCCCAGCAGGGCAAAAGATTTGCCTTCACTGTTAAAGCAGGTGAAAATTTCCCCATAACGATTCATTCTTATATTTGTTTCAACCACATGCTTATGGAAGCATGGAATGAGTTTTCCGAGCTCCGTGTCAACTTTATAGGTATCTAACCTTAATGGCTAAATTGAGATGGCCAGGATAAGAGCCTTGGAACATTTAGGTGGTGTTTTCTTTGCATTTGAGTTTTGTGTTTTGAGTTTTGAATTCATTTTATGTTTTGTGTTTTGAGTGTTTGTTTTGAGATTTTTAAAAATACGTTGTTTTTGGTGTTTTCGAAAATTGTTTCTGAAAACAGAAAATGCTTTTACTTGAAATTTTTTAGAAATTTGGACTTACTTGGAATTAAAACCAATTATTAATTAAAAACAATTAAAAATAATTATTTTTGAATTAAA
Source organism: Forsythia suspensa (assembly GCA_023638005.1). Lineage (NCBI taxonomy): Eukaryota > Viridiplantae > Streptophyta > Magnoliopsida > Lamiales > Oleaceae > Forsythia > Forsythia suspensa. The sequence goes on from CM042676.1 coordinate 40,549,672, forward strand.
AATAATTAAAAACTTGAAATTATTTGGAATTAAAAACAATTATTAATTAAAAACAATTAAAAACAATTAAAATGTCAATTATTGTTGGAATTAAAAACAATTATTGTTTGAATTAAAAACAATTAAAAACATCTAAAAATAATTAAAAATTTGGAATTATTTGGAATTAAAAATAATTATTAATTAAAAATAATTATGTTTGGAATTAAAAACAATTAAAAACTTGAAATTATTTGGAATTAAAAATAATTATTAATTAAAAACAATTAAAAACAATTATGTTTGGAATTATTTGGAATTAAAAACAATTATATTAATTTAAAACAATTAAAAAGGATTCGCGCATGCTGGACTCGAACTCTTGACCACCAATTGCAAAATCGCGCGTCTAGCCATTTTAGAAAGGAGCCGCATTTTGTAAAAAAAACGCAGAAAATGGTTAAATCATCATTCTTTTGCCTAGCGTAAAATGAAAAAAAAAAAACAAAGGCCACATGCTGGACTCGAAACGCTGACCTCATTTCCAAAATGCGTGTTTTGGCCAATTTGGAAATTTCCGTGTTTTGTGAAGAAAACGGCCAAAACTGTGTTTATATCATTTTCCGTTTCCTTTGTATTTTTTTTGGTGTTTTGAAAAATGCATTTTCGAAAATCGTTTAGTAAACACGTTTTCATTATTTTCATAAACAGAAAACGGAAAATGGGTTGAAAATGCCAAAGAGAACAGGCCCTTAGGTTTTCACTACACTAGGTATAAGGTTCTCATATTTTGTCTTCCTGGCAATCCAGACTGGTAGTTTCAATCATTTACTGAATAGTTAGTGCTTAAAATACTTGGGGAGACACTGAACTTGAGTATTCTCTCACTTCCTGAAGCACAACTAGAGGACGTGGGGGAAAAGCATTGATGTGCTGTATGGTCTTGGTGCATCTGGTCATAACATCATTTTTGTGCCTTTTTCAAAACGTAGAGTGCACCATTTTTAATATCTTTTGTTTCTTCATGGTCATTGTATTTCACATTGCATATATTATTTCAATTTGGGAACTACTTAATATTGTGTCATCAACTCATCTTCTCTTAACAAAGCCTTGTACAAAGTACTGTTGATTTCTTGATTCAAGCTTGATTTTTCCCCTCGGCTCATTATATGCTTACCTTGAAACTAAGGAAAATGATGTTTTCATGTACTTCCACCCATATTATCATTACTACTCTATTACTAATTTAACCTCTCTCCAATAATTTTGGCATTGGTAGCTCTGATTAATTTTCCTTTGTAGTGATTGTCCCGTGTTCTCTGTGGTGTACAGCTTCCTTTTCTTTTTTGAGTAAAGCATTTTGTAAATATATATATATTATACACATATATTGTGGAACTGGACTGACCATTCTGGTCCAGTTCAGTTGGTTCTCAGTAATATTTCCCACCCCTAATCTTCATATATCTAATATCACTAGATTGAAAAACCTTTCTGACATGTTTCTGCTCCTATATATAATTATAGATAAATATGGACGTTGTCTATACTTCCATTTTGTCTTCCACATTTCATCGATTATTTTCTTTGCTTGTTTATTGACCTTTGTTGCCAACCTGTAGTTTGTCTTCATAGATGTGTTGAAGTGATGATATGAAGCCTTTTATCATTCTTTTCCAATCATCTTGTGCCCTATAGGTCTGCCAATGTAAAAATGATGCTGTAGTGCAAGCAGCTGTTATGGTTCTGATGATTTCTGTTAAGGTAATTTATTTTAACCAGCCAATAGTTATATGACCCTACAAATTCATGCTTTAGCATACTGATTTTCTCGATGGATAGATGCATATAAAGTCAAATTCTTTCAGTTGTCATATTCTCTTATGTGATTTATCAGCTCCTAGCATGAGTATAATTTGCCATATAAATCAAGTTCACGGATAAGCTTGAGCTCTTGTTCAATGCATTAATAAAATAATGACAGAGACTCCTTATATAGTCAACGGTTATAATCCTATCTGGCTAGAATAGATGGCGGGTTTTCTTCACTAGATGTAATGATTGCTAGATTAGTTTTTTGCAAATGGCTGGACAATATGAGTTCATGCGGGTGTTTACTAGTGTTAACTAGGTTACTAGATGAGTTTAATATACAATCCAAACCTGTGAAAAAAGGTAATTACGTGCCATTTACGTGAAAGCTAGCTGGTGATGCCAGCAATTGTAAGGCAGTGGGAAATGTATTCTGCATGACTGAGTGCATGTATGCTAAAGAATCCCGAGTACCATTGGGTTGACTGCCTACCAGATTGATTGAATTTATATATGGGAATAACAGGTACGAGATCCTGGGGGAGGGTGGGGTATGACTCAATTAAACCCCTTGGACATAGGTAATAAAATATTTTCGAGGCTGAGTTTGCTACTTGTCTTGGTATACGAGTATGACTGAAAGTGGGTTAAACCACGTTGTGTCACTTCTTGGAGGTATTGATGCATTAATGGCTATGTGTGGAAATATGAAATATCTTGTGTGCATCCAGAGTTACTGATTTCTCACACATCCACTATGGTAGTTTTTCCATTCACATTCTTTCATTTTTTTCTCGACATGTTTATTTGTTACATGAAAATTGATCTCTCACCTTTATGCAAAGAAGTCTAGAGTATCTTAAATTAGGAAGAAAAGACCATCTTATTTTCTAGTTCTCTTTCTGAACTGGTGATTTGTTCTTTAGAGTGCATGTGAAAGTGGATGGTTTTCCGAGAGAGATTCCGAAGAACTTCAAAATCTGGCAAAAGAGGTTTGTTAGTATTTTTGTGTCATCTCATCCACAATCTCTTTTCTTGTCGATAGATTTCGATTTATACTGATTTTCTGGATCTTTCTGCATATTCAGATAGCATGCAATTTTTGCAGTGTTTCAAATTTTAACACCGAGCCAACCAGTTCACTTCCTGTTATCTCAACAATCATGTCGAGGTAAAATACTATGTAACTTGTTTTGATAGATATTCTGTAGTCCCAACTTATAAAAGATGATCATATGACTATGCTTTGAAAGTTCACATCCATGCGAAAGCTTGCTAGACAATGCTGGTTTTGCGGCTCTGGAGTAAATCATTAACTAATGAACTTTCTTCATTGTTATCATTAGCATAGCTCAGGATTCTGATTTTTCACCATTTTTGATTGTTTTTTACTTCGAATGTGTTGCTTTATATTCTAGAAATTATTGATGTCAAGACACATTATCTTTAAGTGAATATAAAGCAAAATAAAGTCATAGAAAAGCAAAATTCATCTCTTCTTGCAAAAGAATGCATTCCACAAGTATGAGTTGAAGTCGTCATGTTGTAAATTGGATGTTTCAACATTATGAACAGGTTTGGAAAATATAGGCAATTATAAGTATAGTAGTTTGTAAGAATCTTTGTGATTGTTTTACTTGCTAGAGATTGAGCTAATTTTTTCTTCCCCTTTCAATCTTGCATTGGATGAGTCCATGTGGGCATATAAACACTGGCATTTAGCTGTGGTCACTGTGTATCAGCATACAAGCACATATCTTTCTAGTGGCATTATTCCTTCTAGACTTTTAGTGTATTGTGCCAAGAGCAATATGCTGGCAACACACCTACAATTCTTGTCTTCAGTTTATTGTCCAGATGAATTATATGGTTGGCTACAGAATGATTCTGTAATTTGTACATATTCATCTCTTATTCAGTTTGGTTATTTTATAAATTATTGTGCTTCTTTTGTTTCTTGTAACTGAACTAATATGTAAGCACTCGTCTTCTGTTCAAGGAAATTCATATTCTAGCTTTCACAACTGTGTGATATACATCAAGTTTCGGTCAAGGAGGCTTTCATATGCTCATATTTATTTGGATCAATAGAATTCTCAATTGTGTCCGGATTTTCTTGAATAAAAATCTGTACTCGAGTTTGTTGGTGTGTCATTCATTTGTGATATTAGATCCAGTTACTTAAACTGAAGGAGAGAACTGGTTTCCCACAATATGTGTAGTATTCAATTTTCTGTCAAACTTCTGGAGCTAGGTACTTGGGGAGAATTGTTGATGAATATTTCTATAGTGGTGGCTCAGCGGAAGTTGAATCTTGTGAAAACACAAAAAAGCTAAAAGCTTAAGAATATTATCACAATAACTTGAATATAATGAATATACAGTGATTACAAACAAGTCTAGTCCTCTTTGTATTTGGGCATTGGAAGAAGAGATAATATCCTAATTCTATTAGAGTAAGTAAAATAAATTAATTTCTTAAAAGGAAAATAAATAAATCTCTTAAAAGAATAAAACTAATAACCTCGAAACCCTATCAACTAAATAATAAACTAATAGAATCCTATAAATACTAGGAATCCTAATTACCAGTAACAATTAAATCCTAAAACTAGTAGTAGTAATTGATTTCTAGTAGAGTTGTCCTACATTAATCTCCCTTGCTTGAAAACAAATCGTCCTCGAGTTTGGTTGAAGAAGAGAAAATTAATGAATCAGGAGGAAAATACTTAAAAAATTTCTGCCACAACAAATATTAAAGAAATGTCCATTTCTTGACGTACTCAATAAACATCAGAGTTGTATTGTTTGAAGTCAACTTTGCTCTTACCTTGCTCATTTTATTTTCTCACTAACACTTTCTACGTGATATTCTTTGAGAAACAATGCATGTTTCAATTTCTCATCCTTGAGTCCAGGGCCACTAATGTTATTTTCAATTCTTCATGCTTCTCATCTTCTACTATCACGTCCAATGATGCCTTCTTCAATACAAAAGAATTGGTACGAGGACTCAGATCCATTCCGGTACTATTATCCTCATGCTTGTGCAAATATTTGGCAGTGGGATTGTAGAGATAGTCAACGGAACTTTTTTTCTCAATTTGACAAACCTCACCGACTCCTTCATGACTGACCTCTAACTCAGGCATGAGGTCCAAAATTGCAACTTCACCAAAATGTTTTCCAACTCAAGCTCATACTTATTGTCAACTTGTGTCATTGGAATAAAAAAGTTTTTGATTTTAAACTTTACGTACTTTGCTATCTCTATTGAGGTATCATGATAGGTAGCATCTAGCTTTTCTTTTATATCCCTTTCAGGCTCTTTCATGCTTACGATTTGCCTTAGAAATCTCTTCCACTTCGTTTATACAGATATTCTCAAATTTCTTCTTAGCGCATGTTTGGCAGTGTTGGAATTATTTTTTAAGTGCTTATAAGTTGTGGTCTTATGAAATATGTGGTTAATAAGTGAGTAGCAAGTTGTGGGTCTTATAAATTGTGTGGTTAAAAAAAAGTATATATTGTTTAAAAAAGCTTAACTGAATAGCGATGCGTTATTCCTCTGTGAGGTGAAGCTTAAACTTAAGTTTTGAAGCGTAAGCCTAAAAATAGACTAATAAATAATTTAAAAGGATATAGAAGTACAAAATATGCTCATAATAAATTATATACCATCTTAAAAAATTTATAATGAAATAAATTAACAATATTAAAAGTTTAGCTTACAAACAAACATAAAATAAATCAATAAAAGAAAGAAAAATAACTCAAAAAGCTAATGTCAATAATAGAATTTCATGAAAATGCAAGACAAATAGGCAAACATCTTAGTCGTCTTGAGGCGTAAGCCTCACTAAGTTAACGTGTAAGCCTCACAAGTAGTACTTAAGGGACGGGATTCGAGGCATTTTATGAAAGTCTCAAGTGAGAGTTTTTTTAAACAGTGCTTTACTAGCTTAGGGATGGATATTCAAACCGATCAATCGACCCAAGTTTTCCATGTCTTAATCTCAGTTTTTAATTTTTTTAAATAGCAACTGGGTCGGGTCGGGTCGGGTCGGGTCGGGTCTAATTTATAGATTTGCAAATAGATAGATATATAGTTAACGTATAGCATTTTTTTGAGAAATTTCATTACTTCGAATCGAAAAAAGAAGAAAATATGGGTAGATTTGTAGAGTTTTGTCATTGGGATAGGTTATGATGATGATGATGAATATTACAAATGGTTCAATTTCTCAGCATTTGATGGAAAATATTTATATAATAAACAACAAAGGTCTTCACTTGGGTATTGTAGTAACCCAACACTTTCGAGATGAACCCTCTTCTCCAATCTTCAAGTTTTGTTCCTCATCTTATGCTTCCCTACTTGGATTTTGAAGGTTATACAACTTTTTACTTTATATTTTTAGTTTATTCGATTATGCGAAAGAAGAGCTCTTTGGTACAAGACACTTCAAAAAAGAAGAAGTTGGGCTCACGAATTTTCAAAAAAAATAAATATAAAATTTGGTCCAATCCCAAACCCAACGGACCATATATTATTCGGGTTGGGTCAAAACCGACCCACGCCCACCCCTACCCCTACCCTTACCCCTATCCCTACACACGATCTCATCTATATAGTACTTTCCAATAGAAAGTGAAATTTTGCATACTTCCACAATTTGAGTGCTTGTTTGGTGGAGTTTAAATTTAGATTTTTAGGAGATTTTGAAAAAAGTTGATTAAATGTGTGGTTGAAAGTCGATAAAAGTTGTGGGTTCCATGAAATATGTTGTTAAAAATGAGGTTGGGAAAAATGAGTTTAAAAAAAAACCATGCCAAACATGCTCTGGATGTCTCGCTCCCTTTTGAATAATGGAACTTGATAGCACGAAGTGTATTTTTTGGTCTTCAAATTTAAAGCTTCCACTAATGCTTTGGATACCATGTTTCACTACTCCCACGGTCTATGATAATGTTGCATACTTTGATTTCGATGGTGCATCGCTTTCTATAAATCTTGTCACGCTTCAAATTGGACTCCTTTATATCACCCTTGTGAACCTTCACAAAATCCTTGATAACTTGTTGCTCCATGTGACATTAGTGGTTATTAACGTCATGTTTTTGAAGAGGAATGTCGTTTTGTCGAATTGAGTTGCACTGGAACATACTATTGTGCCAAAGAAGATTGTTACATATAGGTAGAAGATTGTATTGAGGCAAGTTGTGCCATATGTGATGGTTTGATGAATGTATATTGTCAAGTTGGAGGAAACCATCTTTGCGCTTGTGATGGTTTGACCAATGAAAATCATCGGGTAGTAGTAAGCCATCATGTTGCGAGTATTTGAACCTAGTTCGGACTTGAGGCAATCTGTAACCACATGTTACCGTGTTCTTGGCTTGTTCAACCAACATTCATGGCAGTCAAAGTCTACAAATTTTTGTCAGCTGCTTTTTCGAACTTATCCATCATTCGCTCCAGATTATGGACCAAGGTTGGTATTTTTGCAATCCTCTGATCATTGTCGCGAGGATATCACCATAGGTAGCCATCTGCCAAGGGAAAACCTGGGTCTAATATGAAATTGTCTGAACAACTTGAATATAACGAATATGAGTGGTGATTACAAACAAGTCTAGTCCTCTTCTTATATAGACATTGGAAGGAGGAGGTAATCTCCTAATTCTAGTAGCCTAAGTAAACGAAATTAATCTCCTAAAAAGGAAAGAAATAAATCTCTTAAAAAAGTTAAAAATCTATTAACCTATTGATAGAAACCCTATAAATGTAATAAACTAATAGAATCCTATAAAATACTAGGAATCCTAATTACTAATAATAATTAAATCCTAAAACTAGATGTAATAATTGATGTCTAGTAGAATTGTCCTGCATCATATAGACTTGTTTGATAACTTCAATTTAGATTGTGTACTTGTTTTTAAACCATGTACCAATGCTTAGGTTCTTGGATTGATATGCATAAGTATTTTACCTTTTTTTCTATAACATCTAAACAGAATATTTTATATTTTGCCCCAGTCTATTTTTTACCGTTAACCATGCAACTGAGAATCCTGGCCGTGTACCTAATGCAGATTTTACCCAACAATGAAAATGGGTCATATATTCGCTTTTCTTGAAATTCAGGTGGTTATCTTCATTCTCCTCTTCCTTCCCTACCCCTGGGTATCAGTGTCATATATTTCGAAGTGCTGATATGATTAGTGCACTTTTATGTCTACATTGTAGCCTGGATATGGTACTTATGTGCGTGACTTCCAGATTTCGAAGAATGCTAAGTTTTCTCGAGAAGATAAAATTGTAAGCATCTTCTATATTAATTCTCAAGTTGAATCCTGTACTTTCAGGAAGGTGACTATGATTTTGAGATAACTGGTAACAACCTGTGGTAGATGCAATTGTATTAAACCTTGTTACCTCCTACATATTGCTCATCATAGGTTATCTCTTAATTATATCCATGAGAAGAACAATATACCTTTTTTTTATTTGAACATGTTATAAAAACTAAGCTGTACGTAGATGATTTAAATTGTGGTTTCTCTACGAATAAAACTTAAAAGGATAGTTGAGTCATATCAAAATCTTCATGGACAAACTAGCCCTACTTAAAACTATCCAAATAGACCGTATAGTTTTAAGGAAGTGTCTTCTATTAAATTGTTACTCTTCAAGTTCAATTATACAAACTACTAATTTTTAATATTTAATTTCCATTTTTATCTTTTATACACGGATTTCATATTGTTAACTATGCAAATTATTAAGAATACCAGATGCTTCTCTTTGATTGTTTTTGGAGCATCAGTGCTACACCATCTTGTTGACAGTTAGCATCAGATTATGGATTAAGTGTTTAAATTACTATGTAGTCCTGAGTTAATCTTATTTAAATGATATCAATATCTTTTTATTTCTTTTGCCTGCAGAGGTTATTTGTCGTGCAAGCAAATAGCATTGAGACATCTTCATGTCTCATTAGTCCTCCCAAAGTGAAGTAAGCAATTCGTTTCATTATCTTTCCTGCTGAATACAATATTAGAGTATTATTATTTTCCTTTCATCAAAACTATTTCAAGTGTCCTTTTGCATTTGGCTTCTGCAGCTTTCTGTTGAATGGAAAGGGAGTGGAAAGAAGGACTAACTTGTACACGGTTTGTTGTGGATTAAATTTAACAAAGAGTCATTTCTACATTTAAGCTAATTATGTTACGGAATTTTGTATATACTAATATTAGTTGGCTTTACTAGGATACTGGACCTCAAATTCCAACACTTGTGACACATATGCTGAAATATGGATCAAATCTTCTTCAAGCTGTGGGTGACTTTAATGGTAACGCAGCTTTACACTTCCAACATTTCGGGTTTAGTTGATAATTATTCCAAAAAACTTATTCTAATGTTAATTATTGTGAAGGAAATTACATTATAGCTGTTGCTTTCATGAGTGCGATATCGACTCCTGATATTAATGTCCTTCAAGATTATGTGCAGCATGTTCCTGCGACCACAGATTCAGGTTCGACAATGCATTTATTTCACTACTTTTATTGTAAACAGCTAACATTTATGATAACATGTCCTATGGATAAGATTTGTTACTTTGCTGGACTAAAGTTATGTTGTTTACTGATTTTCCTTTGCTACGTAGATTCTGAAATTATTGAGGGAGCATCACGGATATCAATAAATTGTCCTATTAGGTAACCCTTCCCATTTGTTTGCTTAACCAGGTTTTCTATCCCTGCTAGTCCATTACCTTCTTTACTCATATTGTGTTGCATGATAATGCTCGATATGTTTTCTAATAGAGAGGATAATGTTTAGGAGTAAACAACTTTAAACATTTAACACTCACGTATCTCCTGCAGCTTCAATGCCTGATGCCGAATTTCATTTTTATCTTGAATTTTGTTTCTATCATCATATTAATTGCTTATCTATTGTTCATCATTTCATTTTCTCATATTTCCTTTCACTGATGGTATGAATTATTATCACATCATCATTCCATGAATCTCATCTCTACTTGCTGCCCCTTGACGCATTGCTATCTTGAACAGCTTCACGCGTATTAAAACTCCAGTCAAAGGACATTCATGCAAACATCTCCAGGTAACTGCAAGCATCACATAACTGAAGAGAAGTTCCACGCTTTCAAGCCTGCTCGGGAATATTTCACTTCTAGTCTATATCTTGTGTGCAAGTTGAAGTGTCAAGTAAAAAAATCCTTCTCCTAAGCCAATTAGGTCTAGTGGATAGTGAATTCTTCAGTTGCATGTCCGATACGACACATATCGAATACATCGACACGCTATTTTTGAAAAAGTAACGACACCGACACGCTGCCCAATACGTCGATTAAATTTTTTTAATTTTATAGTCAAAAGAAAATAAAAATTTCTATACTTATTGCATAAAAAACAATACTAAAACACGATTAACCCATTTTAACATTGACAAACAAATAATTAGCCCATTTAAAATCTTAACTAGCCCATAAAGATTAACCTATTTTTTCTAAACCCTAAACAAATATCCGACGAAGTGTCTGATACGTGTCGGTGTCCAATACGTGTCCGGCACCGACACGCCGATGGCGGTGGAGTGTCCGTGCTTCTTAGGTTGTGATGGTCTAGCTTTAGTGTGTGCATAAACATATTCTGCTTGCTTATTGTTATTCATCTCTAAGATTCTGTACAGAACTTGAGTTTTTAAGCCTTTTGATGGATTTCGTAACCAAAGTAAGGTGTTATTGGTGAATGAAATGAGAGTTAGGTGAACTAATGTATCTGTTTGAACAGGATGGATCTGCAGATTCTGTTGGGTAAAAAAAAAAAAACTAATACGTCTGTAATCATAGAGAAAATTGAACTGGAAGTCCCAAGATTGGAAGCTTAATTTATCGTGCTAACCAAATATAGATTAGTGCATTATTTTTCCGTTCTCATATTTTTGGTCTGATTCTCATTTATCTTCCCCTTCCTGCGTAACCTTAATTTTTTGCTTGATCTTAGTTGACACTTTTATATTCCTTTTGATTTTCAGTGTTTTGATTTTGACAACTATGTGGATATAAATTCAAGAAGACCATCATGGCGCTGTCCACATTGTAATCAACATGTCTGCTTCACGGATATCCGCCTTGATCAAAATATGGCGAAGGCAAGTAGCTTATTTGCATTCACCCCTATATTCTTGAATTCCTTCACTTTTGAGTGATGTAGTTGGATTTTCTTCAGGTGTTGAAAGAGGTTGGACCAAATGCCACAGAGGTAATCATCTCCTCAGATGGGTCATGGAATGCCGTCATGGAAACTGATGATGCTACGAAGAAACCAGAGGATAAGACGTCCAATGTTGGACATGACGCGTCTTCAGAAATTGAATCTGCCGGTTTGGCAGATGCACCTGTGGAGATTCTTGATCTTACCGAAATCGATGATGTGATAGATGCAGTTGCCGCCCATGAAAGCGAAGACAGAAAACTTTCCCCAACTGCCCGTCAAAGTCTATCTATGACTCAGACTCCAAGTGTCAACCCTCAAATGGCCAACACAAATGATGTTAATCAAAACATTGCTCAGATCGAGGATGAATTTTGGTCTGGAATTTATCTGTCCACCTTTGGAACAGGGACATCAAATGTTAGATCAAATCCACCAATTGCTGGGGTTTCTAATCAGGAACTGGATGTTTTTCATGGAAATGTTCCTCTTGCAACTTCTGTGCCGGAAAGCGAAACTGCTTTGCCCAATAATTTGCAACTGCAGCAGTATCAATTTGGAAATCCAAATATGAGTAACGAGTATGGAAGACTCCCTTCAATATCCAGCCATGTAACAAGAACACCAATTGCAATTCAGGCCCTTCCTGCACAGACCCCTACTTCGATCCTTCAACAGAGGTCAAGAAATTGTACGAACACCTTTATGCAGGATAGCCCTTCAGCAGCTTCTCAAGCCTCACCTTCTACAAGATTGGTCCCGAATGGTTTCTCTACACTCCACTCTACTCCATCTCAGGTGTCACAGATGCCTTCATCTTCGTTGCAGCAATACTCAGTTATACAGGTATACTTCTATGCATAATTTACTTTTATATTCAGACTTCATCTACAGTTGGATACAGACAACATGATTAAATATATACATGTAGGTTTCTTAACTATCTCTTCTTTGGTGAATTGTAATCAGCAAAACCGTTCGGTTCCTTCTGTTCGTCCATCTCAGCATAATATTGGTCTTCAGACTCCGAATCAGGTGCCGAATGCTTACAGAGTTTCAAATGAACGCCAAAGTGCAAGTCCATTGCAGATGGCGAACCTTGCGGCTTCTCATGCAATGAATCAGTCTTTTGGACAAGTCCAATCATCAATACAACCGTCTGCCAATTTCTTGGGCCCTCAAATGCATGGGGTAGGTTCACAAAGTGGAGTTGATCGGTCAACAGGCATTGTTGGTAGTCCACAACCTCGTTTAATGATCCCTAATCAGAGAAACGGACAGATGGCGAGGCCCGTTGAAACATCGAGAGCACACCCATATTCACTGAATGCTGATGCACGTAGGATGCCTTCTGTCGCTCACCCGATAGAGAACACAGGAGGTACATCACTACCAGGCACAAGAACAGATGCTTATGATCAAGCTGACCAAAACTGGAGGCCCACAGCCCGGATGCGTGGAGCCCTATCTGGGCAAGCTTATTCTGATGCCTTTAACCAGTTTATTCTTCGGCCAACCCTGCAACCTCAAGCTGCTCGACCAATCTCAAATGCAGGCTCACTTCCAGGTAATGTTCCAGCACCATTGCAAGTACCTCTCATGGCTGATAGAGTTGTTCTGGGTCCTCAACTGCCAAAATATCCATCCAGAGGACAAGCTAGTAGGCCTAGGGTTTCTGGTGTTTCACCCGAGGGATCTTCTGGGAACTGATGTGTAGACTTAAAGGGAGGTAGGTAGGTGAGTCTCGGATGGCCAAATATGTCTCCCGCGGCTATTTGTACATGTATTTCTAATGCTTATGGCATGGAGACGTGGCTTGGGTCGCGCTCTCGGTTTTTGTGTTGTTTGTTTATAACTAGTAACTCCAGATCATTCAATGGTGTTGTTTGCTTGACTCGTGAGTGATGAATGCCTTTTGCAGTTGGTATGAGCTCACATTATTTGTGTAAGACTGTTGAGTTTTGTTTATGCATGAATTTCTCCATCCGCATACTTGTTTATTTTCTGGCTTTTTTGATATTAATTGAAGGAATATTAAATATTGTATTTGTATTTTATGCATTTTAAATTACACTCATTTGACCTTCAATGCTTCGTGTGAATTATGTAATGATGATCATGAGTATATGAATGGCAGCCATAACTGGTAAGCTAATGCAGTGGGTACTGCTATGCACCTTTGCCTGTAATAATCAAGGCTAACGCTTGATTGAGGCACGGGCTCAAATGTTGTTGAAAGCAACATTTGAAGGGAAAAAATAGTACCTACAAGGTTTTAATTTGGCATTTTGATAAATCAGTTACAATCCTTGAATTTTGGAAAAACTCAGGGATTTTCACTATTCAAACTATTCTTAAAAAAAGAAAAAGAAAGATAATTGATTAATTTCCCATAGGAATAAATAAGTGAGTAACCGAAAATTATGGCTTGTGGTTACATTTAAATTTTCCATCTCCAATTTAAAATCCTACAATATCACTTAATTTTACCTTTCCTTGTATAATAGATATATATATAGGATTGTGATGATTCTAGTACAGAAAATTTAATACATGCGAGAGAAATGATCTACTCTCCATAGTGGGGGTAGTTATCAAGGCTATCGGACACGTGTTCGGTGGCCATTGGTTTTGGATTTCAATGGGTAACGATTTAATGAATCTGTTTTCATTGAAATGTGATTTTAGACCCGTAAGTACGAAGGCTGTACTTGCAGATGGAACTCACACCCTTTTCAATTGTGATTGCGATTGTAGGTGGCCTTTCATGTACGCTGTGTACTGACAAAAATTGTGGTTTTCACGTGACCTTCATAATTTGAATGATCACACGATTAGTTTGACTTTAATGCATTATGCCATGATTGTAAACCTAATTTTAAATATTTCAGATCAACATAGGATCTACTGACTTTTAATTCACTGATGTGACCTTCTCTAGCCTTGATGATCCCTTTATTATATTGTTTTGAAATTGCACGGTTGTGACCTTTAGGGTTATATGAATTGTGACCTTTAACTCTTTGTTTTAAATGCAAAATTTGTGCATTGCATTTCAAGGTGTTGAGGGAAATTGTGACTTCCAATTCCTCAAACTTAGAGCATGTTCGGTAGAGTTTTTTTCCTAAAAAATTCATTTTTTTGCCTACAATTTTTGACTTTTTAACCCTTTTTACACTACAAAAAAAGTTGAAAAGTCAAAAAGTAACAAAAAAAACTCATTTTTTCCCAAAAAAAACTCTACCCAACAAGTCCTTAAATTCTCGGAATATGACCACTATTGGTGTCTAATATGATGTTGAATGTGTAGTATTTTGATTTCAAGAATTGCTATTTGCGTCTCATATTGTTTGTGACCATATTTTTTCATTTAATGTGACTTCAATTTTTCTTATTTGAATTTGGGATATGATAGAGCTAACTGTGACATTCAGTTCACTTGGGGTGAATATGATGTTGCCTTAATGTGAAATGCCCATGTCTAGATTGTGTCTGACCCCTAATATATTGTATGTGACGTCGTTTGTGATATTAACTGTGACCTATAGAATACGACATTGTAAATGCTAAATTTTGATACAGTTGTTAATTTTAAATTATTCGTTATGTTTATCAAATGTGACCTGATTTGTTAACATTTATAGCTGTTAATTAATTGCAACATTTAAATTTATAATAGGTGTGAGAAAACATGTAATGAAGTGAGGAAGATGGGGTGAGTATGGCCACAATCGAAGAACATGCAAAAATCTAAATAAGAAGACAAACAAGAAAAATAAGTAACCAAATATATTAAAAGTTACATTAGAAATTGTGTGCGACTTTTGCTTTGTTTTGAAGATTCATTCTAATAACCAAAGTTGTTCTATGCTTTTTGTGCAGAGAGTAGGGAAGACAACCAAATACTGAAAAATTAAGAAGTATATTGCTACAAGAAATTTCACTTTTAACAACGAAAATTTTGGTCTTGTAAAGTATTTCGATGACCATTTTTTGATAAAACAATCCAAAAATGACTTTTTACGACAAAAAATTCATCGTTAAAAGTAATTTTTTTGTAGTATACATATTTACTCTTTGTATTGTTAAGATGAATAATACGAGTGGCAAGACGAATGCTACATAATGAGAAAGGGCACAAATACTTATTATTTTGTTCATATAATACATAACATCCTTGTATTTTACTTACATTTCTATACAGCATTGAACATATTTGTTAGACACAAGTTCATGTACTATCATACCAATTTCGATAGAGAATTGTTCTATCTTTTAGCCGAGATCTTTTATAAATTTGCACGTGAAAAGTTCATTTCTTCGACTCAACAATTGGGCAGGTTCGGAAATTTTGAGAGAAATTGAAGTTGCTTCACCAGTGGAATCAAGGTCTCCATTAGTTTCTCACAAGGATGGTTGTGAATGCCTTCATACGTTGTCACAACAACGCTAGTGTCTTTCGCGAGTCTCTGAATTTGTTTCTTTACATTGCATGTATGGTGCGTGCAACGATAGTAGCTCCTTAGTGACACCATAAAAACAAGATTTGTTAATATAACTTCCATGGAAATTAACATAATTAATTAGGGTAGCAATAAAATAAAAAAATATTTGATTCTCTTATTTTACTCTGAGCGTCCAAATATATTTATTCAATCGACTAAATATCTCATGAAGTGGGCATTACGTACTAAACTCTATTGAATATGATTAAGGGTTTGTTTGATTACCATTAAGTCAAATTCAACAATTAATTTTAAATAGATATTTCATGGGACCTAAAACTTTTTACAAATTTTCAACCATTCATCTCATCAACTTTAAAAAAAAAAAAAAATCTAATTTTAATCAAAATCAAACACACCGTAATTAAGAAAGAAAAAAGTTAAAATCTTATTGATAAATGCTAAAATATATATACCAAACATGAGAATAAATCTATAAGTATACCTCAATTATAGAGTCATGAGTTAACATTTGATGTTAAAATCAATATAGTTCAATTTGGTTTTTTTTTTTTTTTTTTGAATTTCTTAATTACATCTATATATTACCCATATGAGCTAATACCCGCATCTTTTCTCTTTTGTTTCAAACCAAAATGTTTCTTAATTTTAAAAGTACTTAGTGTTTCTTTTTAATTACTATACACTTTTTGAACATAATGATTTTTTTTTTCTTTTTATAAGTTGAGATGTACAATACTTGTAATTTATGTTTTTTTTTTCATACCACACTACTTGGGACTTTAAAAAACGAAAATCGAACTTAAGGTTTCAACCTTTATGGTAATAATTATTTTTTTAAGATTTAAAAAAATTATATATTGATGTTCTTCCATGATTAGTCGCTCTATTTGTGTTTCAATATTCCGTGGGAAAGTTGAGCCACAAATCTCAATGGAAGTTGACTTAAAACGCATTAGACTTATTCATTGAAGATTTTCAATTTTAAAATTATTGTGGATGATCCTAAAAAACATTTTATCTCCTTCTAAAATTAATTGAAAGTCGAGTATAAAGTCTCATACACGACCCATTGAAACGTGGTACAACTCCAAACATGAACATATGTTCTTATGATTTTCTCGACCCTAGTCGAGAAAGAACCTATTTCTTCTACCCTAGTTTATATAATCTATTTTCACTCGACTAACTTAATCATATCCATTTTTAACAACTATCATATATTCAAGTTTTATATATTTATTATAGATCAACAAACTAATTATTTATGTTTTTTTCCCTCATATTCCTTTAATTTGTTGATGAATTCTTATAAAATGCTAATAATAACAAAGATAATTTTCATCACAAGAAATAGGGTTTATGAACATTTTACCTAGGATGAATGCTATTCTTCACAGCTTTCTGCCCATATTTTCTCCATTTGTATCCATCATCAAGAATGTCCTCTGCACTTCTGGTATGAAAAGCAACCCTTGGTGGAATATATTTCTTCTTTCTTCCAGATTTCACTTTATTTTTGTTAACATTCTCCCCTTCATAATTAGCCATGGAACTAGAAAACGTAGATAAACTTGGAAAAACCGGGTTTTCGCCTCCATTAGCCATGGAACTAGACAGCATGTTAGCCAAATCAATGTCTGATGAGGCATACTGAGAGTTTTGCATGGGTTGGTCTAAAAGAGATGGCGAATTCAACGATGCCAATGGAAATGAAGGGGCGAAAAGATAAGGGAAGTTTTCGGCTTCCATGCATAAGGACAAAGATTCTATTAAGATTTGGACAGGGAAAATTAATGTTGTTGGAATTTAGATTGATGATCGAAGATTTATAGAGTGTTAGGTGGGCAAACAATTTATAGAGTTGATGGACAAATGGATAAAGGGTAATGCTTCCTTTTGAATGTAGGGAAAATAGTCCTTAATTTAACTTGCACCCTTGAGAAATTAAGCCAACCACAATTCACCTACTTTGATCTGTTCAACTCCTTTAAGGTACAAAAATATAATGTTATTACAAACCATATATATCTAGAGAGAGAGAGTATTATGAGCTGAATATAATATGTAAGATAATTGGCTAAAGTGTAGTAAAAAGTACAGAGTTTAAAAATTATTGTTAGACAACTAACTCTAGGTTTAGGGTTAACTTGAGGTACAAACCAATTGAATGCTGTTAGGGTTGTTTGGAAAATGATAGAGATAAAACATTTTGATGGGCATAACCATATGGAAGACTTCTATGTTTTAAGTCTCATATCATGATGCCAAAAACTTCACATTCACATGACCCAATTTTCATCACACCCCATCGAAATTTTGAACACGTAAGTGGAGCCTTTTTTATTTTCCCTTTTAATCGAAAATTTGAATCGATCATCGCATATCAAAATCGACACTAGTAAGACTTTTTTCTATTTAATTTTGTATCAAATTTATTAATAATTTTGATATGTCAAACAGCGTAAGTATATTATGATTTATGAGACTTTTTTCCCACATTATTTATATTTTTCTTTCCTTTTGTCCCCTCACGAGTGTTTATTGGACGTGCCAACACGAAACATGAGACGGGATATATAGTCTAATATTGGTGTGCGTGACTCATTATGAGCATGTTTGGTAGAGTTTATAAACCAGTTTATTTGATCAAGAATAGTAAAAAATATCAGATCACTACCAAGACAATTTTTTTGATCAAATAAAATAGTTTATAAACTCTACCAAACGAGTTCTATATGATGTCCAAAACCTTTTATTTCTCTCAAAGGAAATAAAATGGCCCAAGAATTGATTTTATATTTTTGTAGTCTGTATTTCGCTTCGTTGGACTTGTATTCTTATTTTTATTGCGTTGGATATTCACGGAGCATTGATTAATGAAGAAATTGTTGACTCATGTCACCAAAAAAAAAAAAAAAAAAATTTAATAGGAAGTAATGCTTCATCAATACTCATCTTCAACAGATAAAACTAAGTAAATTGCTGACACACTTTCAATTGCGTGAATTTCGTTTTGTTTGAAATTTATTAGCCTGAAATATATATTCAACTAAAGCTTTTTTATCTGGGGAGAATTGCAGAATTGGTTCTTAACCTATGCTTGAGCTTCAATTTGATTCAAATCTTCAAAAGTCACAAGTTGACCCTTTTATTATTAGGGTTAATTACACTAATGGTCTTAATTCTTTCAAGTTTATAACGATTTCATCCCCATTCAATTTTTTTAGCAAATATCATCCCTATCTTTTCATTTATTCGCACAGATGATCCCCAAATGATTATTTTAACAATTTTGTCCTGATTTAAATAAATTCAAATGATAGAAAAAAAAATACAATAGAAAAATTATAATTGGACCCCTAATCTTTTCAAAAGTACAAATAAATCCTAAACATTTTATATTATTCAAAATAATTTAAAAAATAAAAACCAAACCCCATTTCATTTTCCCCACCACCACCCCCTTGTGGCTATGCACAACCGCCATCGAGGGCCAAACCTTTGTGGTTGTACAGCCGCTATCAACAAACAAACTTTTGCATGCACCCGCTAATTATCGCTGATTATGAGAGTAAGTCGAGAAAACTTGCTCTTTTTGGTTGGAATTGTGGTGTTTCTTGGAATCACAATTGTCATTACACCTACGACAGTTTCAATCCCAAGACTGAGAGAGGTGTGACATCAAGAAGAAATAAAATCTTGAACTTTTTCATTGCCTGCACTATTCAAAATTGCTGCCTAGACAGCAGCCCCAATGCCCCATAAGCCACAGCCTCATTTAGATTAATACTCTTGCAAAGCTCATTACATATCATGTACAAAAAGTTCAAAAAGGTTAGCATTTGTGTTTCCAACAAGTTTTGAAAATCAAAATTCTACGAAAATTCTAGAAAACACACTACTCCTTTCAAAAAATATTTTAGAAATAGCTACTTACCATTAAAGAAATATTGCAAGAGTTGATGCACTTTTGGAATTGCCTAAGGTGTACGGATCCTACGACGCTGTTTTGGATGACCCAGATGTGGATGCTGTCTACATGCCGCTGCCACCAGCCTGCACGTGAAGTGGGCAGTCCTAGCTACCCAGAAGAAGAAGCACTTGCTTTTGAAGAAGCCCGTGGCGCTGAACGTGAAGGAACTGGATTTGATTATGGAGGCGTGCGAATCCAGTGGGGTGCAATTTATGGATGCTACTATGTGGATGCATCATTCCAGGACAGCTGCAACGAAATATTTCCTCTCCAATTCGGAGCTTTTCGGTGAACTCAAATCAATAAGTTCGAATTCTGTTGATGGGGTGGGGAAGATGAAGTGGGGTTTGGTTTATTTATTTATTTTTAATTATTTTGAATAACATAAAAAATTTAAGATTTATTTGTACTTTTGAAAATGTTAGGGGTTCAATTGCAATTTCTATTGTATTTTTTTTTTCCCTATCATTTGAATTTATTTAAGTAGTGGCAAAATTGTCAAGTAATTGTTAAAATAATCATTTGGAGACTATCATGCGAATAAATGAAAGAATGAAATGATATCTCTAAAAAAAAATTGAATGGATATTGATAAATCGTTATAAACCCGAAAGAATTGGACACCATTAATATAATTAACCCTTATTATTAACGCATCATTAGTCTTAACAAACAAATTCTATCAGATTTACTTTTAAAATAGTTTGTACGAATAAGCACATAAAAACATGTAATTAAACTTCATAATTGAGATAATTTGAAATTGACTTGGCCCATGATGACACCTGAATCTTAGAGTTAGGAGATTGTTTGGTGTGAGTGCTTGAATATAAGGTTGATGATGCTCCCGATTGACTGAATTCTTGAAGGTGTCTTGCATAATTAAACTCAGCTTCCCTATTTTATTCTCCACCACGAGGGGCATGGTGGGGTTAAATTAAGGGAGGTTATTGGGACTTGTATGTAGTAAATTTGGATCCAAAATTTGGGGCTTAAATGTATTGTGGGTCACCTAACTTTGAGCGGGGTTTTAATGGGACCACTCATCTTCAATTTGGTGCAATCATATCACACAATTTCAATTTATTTGCAAATTTGGTCACTTTGTCCACTATTGTTAGTTTAACTAACGTAATATGCTGACTTGGACGTCAAAATTAATGAATACCGACGTGTAAAATGTATTTTTCTTTAATACACTTTTTTTTTTTTTTAAAAGGGTGTTTATTTAAGATGGGTGATGTGTAATGTTGTGTCACATAGATTTTCACGTGAGTCCTTCATTAGTTTTAACATCTTGATCATTATATTATATTAGTTAAAATGATAGAGAAGTAAACAAAATGATCATATTTGCAAGCACATGGAATTTGTGTCATCTGGTTGCACCAAATTGAAGATGAATGACCTGGATGCATCTCTATTCAAAGTTGGGTGACCCGCTATGCATTTAACCCATAATTCAACAATGTTGGTTTTCTGTTTGCTTAGTGGTGGGGAAAGGGATTCCGTGTGCTAAGGCGTGAAAGTACGTTAGTATTATACCCTAGTTCCAAGTTGGCACGGAATAATGACTTTATTTGATTATCAATACAATTATTATCTTTATATATTGAATCTATGTTATGTTGTTTGTTTGTTTAAATACTTGTATAATGGAACTCGAATAATAAATATGAGTGACATGTTAATTACAATAAGTTTTGATTGTGATATAAATATTACGTTGATTTATTCTTAAACTATCTCTAAATGTATAGACAACTGAGACACGGATATCATTAGACTAGTTAGACTAGCACCTATTGCACATTATTCAAAGTAGTTGATCTCATGAACTAGAGTGTTGGGACACTTGAGTGAATAAGTAGTTGACTTGTTAGATAAATAAGTTCATTGGATTACCGTCGTAGAGATTACACATGAATCACTATCTTAATGTTAGTGGACGATCTCTACATGACGGTTGTGAAACTAATCCTTAGACTTGATATCATTAAGACATCTTATGTGTGGATCATTATACTTTGATGGTGTTGGATGTAGCTCTTTTGGAGTTGTTAATACAATACTAATTGGTTATGGTGGAAATCGCATGAAAATTGATGAATGATCAAGAAGATGTTTATCACTTTTATAGTAAGAGACCATGTCCTGATTTTCGAGGACTTAAGTGTCGGATCTAGAATTCTTTGTTCGGGGTAGAATTATGATTTGAAAGGAGTTTTAATACAACTCGTTAAATCTTTAAGTGATGAACAACACGATTGGGACTGACACTAGCTCCATATCTCATAACCAATTGGGACATATTTGACATAAGGATTTTATTTAACACTAAGTGGGTATTTAAGGTCTTGTTATACCACATGACTTATCTCGTCACATTGATAGCTTTGACACATTGCTAGACGTCAATTAAGGACATTTAACATGAATTAATAAATAAATTAAAAAAAGTTTTAATTTATTCTTATCTTGATTGGATCTAAATAATAATTCTTGTTAAATTGTCATATCATGGTTATTAACATGCTATCTTTATTATACAAATTGCAAATCTACTTGATTGAAAAAAATAAATAAAATAATGGTAAATCAAAATAACATATTTATTGGATAATAAAGGCAAGCTAACAATACTGATCCCTTCCATTTTGGTACAACCATTACTTCCCTTTGAAATTGATGACTATCATCCCAAATCATATCCAAATTTGAATTTCAAACACCAGATTCGCAGATGTCTTCAACAAAAGATAGTTTCACAATCAGGTTTCTGTGTAATCCGTCTCTATTACTGAGATTACAGGCGAATATATACTCGCAACATCATATATCCTTACATCGAAATATTTTTTCAAATATTTACAATGATTTGTAGTCTGAGACATGGTTGAATCCTTATTAATGAAATGAACGCTGTGACTAATAACTGCATAATAGGCAATTTTTTATAGGCGTGTTAGATTCAGTAACATTCACCATTGACGATAATTATTGATAGTGGAAACTAAGAATTTAACGTCAAGAAAAGTTCATCAAGTGGGTAAATGATTTAATTTGTATTAAGTGTTTTGGTTATTTGAATTTTGATGAAACCTAGAAAATTAAAATAATAAATTGAAATATATGAATCACTGCAACACTGTTGTATTTATACATTTATCCAAAATTGTTGTTGAATCGTTATGGATCAGACAAAGAGTGTTCATTGTATAATATGCTTATCGTATTGTCATTTTGATTGTTAATGAAACACAGAATATAGTGCCTTCAATATGTTAACGTAATTGTTATTGAATTAACGTAATTTTTAACTTAATTGTTACCGAATTATTCTCTTCAATTACTAGAAATTATCGTAATTGTTACTGAATTAAAGTAATTGGAACACCTCTATGTGAATTATTGAATTATTCCCTTCAATATATGTGTAAATTGTTAATGTGCTTCAAAAACATAAGAATAAGCTTGCATGTTACATGTTAATGAACAACGTATTAAAGATGTAATTTGTGGGGCGGATATGGGAAGAAACTTTGAGAATGATGTGACTTGGAGGTATTTTGAGAAAAATGTGTTAATTACTCATCTCATTAATGGTGATAAGGATTAGTGCAAGAAATTTAGCAAATTAGGTATTAATTGTATTTGAATTTAAACTAGTTAAATTTGTTTTTTTATTTACATACAGTAAAATTAAATAAAAAATGATAATGTTGAAATAAATTATTTTATTCAATAAATATCTAAATTTTGAAAAGAAAAAAAAGTAGGTATGGCTCCTAATTATCACATTGTCATCATGGTTTGGAGTCTAATGGATCACATGCAAAAGGTGAAAGTCGAAAGATAAAATTGAGGAAATTAAGTAGGAATAGTTGCACAAATAACAATAAATAATAAATTAATTTTTTAAAAATGTTTTATTTTTTTATTATAAAATACTGTTTTCATTTTTAGTTACATTTGTTGCATTTGCTACATTTTCTTAGAAAAATGTGTGTTACATTTATTACGAAAAATGTAAGACTTCTAACACGCCATGTTATGCACGTTTTGCCGCCTGTTTCTGCCACCTTCACCCCAGCCACTTGCAACACACCATTGTCACCACACATTTCACTGCTTATTTTGTGGCTCAACCATTTATTCTATTATTGTAACAA
The DNA here is from genome assembly GCA_023638005.1 of Forsythia suspensa. Taxonomy (NCBI): domain Eukaryota; kingdom Viridiplantae; phylum Streptophyta; class Magnoliopsida; order Lamiales; family Oleaceae; genus Forsythia; species Forsythia suspensa. The sequence goes on from CM042676.1 coordinate 40,573,335, forward strand.
AAGTGTTATACTTGCATAACACTTAGTAACACACTGTGTTTCAAAAGATGTAACACGTAAATGTTACACATGTTACACATTTGTAACACAATATGTTACATGCATGATGTTATGCACATTGAACCAGTTTTTTTTACTATTACCATCGACGCCGGCAACAACCTCTACCACCACGAATATCATGACTCGGGATGACAAAAAAAAAATCCGTTACCCGAACCCGACCCGCCCAGCCTGTTTATTCGAGTACCCGTTTACCCCGCGACCCGCCCCATCAATTTTTATATTTTATTGTTTATAAAATTGTAAAACAGAATACAAAATAAAATTTTGCTAAAAATTGACTAAAGAATAGTCGAACCCAGGTTGAAGTTATAAATTATAAATCTCAACCACTACACAACAACTTCAATCTTGTATATTTTTTTTGTTTTGTTTTCTACAAATATTTAAAAAAATTCTATTTTTTTTCTTTTAATTATTTTTTGCAATTTTACAAAATAAAATAAAATTAGTGGGACGGTGTGGCGGGTCAAAGGATAGCCCCGTCCCGCGAATTCGCAGGTCATGGGGCGGAGCGAGGCGGACCCATTACCATCCCTAACCAAGACTACATTTACCACAATCTGCACCACCCGCCAACATCACCACCATTTGCGCTACCACCTTAAGCCACTGCCGCCATCAATGTCTTCCCATCTAACCACCATAATCATCACAACTGCTATTATCACCACCACCTTCAGTCTGCACCATGGCAACCCACCACCATATTTGCACCACCATCAAGCCCAGGCCACCGCCCAAAAACCACCACCCCTATCTCACCATCACCGTCGACCACCTTCACCGCACCATCACCACTGCTATTATCACCACCACCTCTGGGATCCGCACCATGGCAACCCACCACCATATTTGCACCACCATCAAGCCCAGGCCACCACCCCTATCTCACCATCACCGTCGACCCCTAGACCACCACCCTCAACCACCGCAGGTCTAATCCATGATACAGATCCAGATCTAGAACCTAAAGCAACCACTCCCAACCATAGCCAACCATCTAAAATACGGATCTAGATCCAAACCTACCCATGTTACTAGAGCTTTCCGATAGCGATGGAGGTGAGTTAACCAAAACATGTGGAGCTTTGGGCAACGATGGTGAGAGAAATTGAAGTTGGATTTGTGTGGGTGGGTCTCTCCAATGGCAATGGACTGTGGCGGAAATTGGGATGGCGAAGGTGAAGACGGTGGTGGTGGTGTCTGGGTTTGGGGGCGGAGATGGTGGTGGTGGTAAACATTTTTAGCAGAGTTTGTGATTGAAAATCGAATTTTTTAATTTGGATAGTATTTTTAGAATAAAAAATTAAAAACAGTAAAAATGGAAATAAAGAGAAGCCGTGTGTGGCATAATTCCTACAATTAATTAAGTAATAAACATATGAAATTTATGGGCTTAATTAATAAAGATGTTGGGTTCGATAAATAATTAAGTTATGGGCTCAATCAAATTAATATGGGGTTTTTTTTTTACAAATAACCACAAAAAATAAAGTATTTCTTAAAATATTGTCATAATTTCTAAAATTTGAAAATATTGTATATAACGTGTTAAGAAACAAAATCAAAAAAGTTGGAGAGCTTTCCATTCATCCAAATCACAAAAAACTCAATTTCCTTCCCTATAAATCATACACAGCTGACGGGAAGGAAGAGTGAGATTCTAAATAAATTCAGATTTGATCCTCAAAAAATACATTGGATGCGAAATTACAGTACAAAGTTAGACAGAAAATCTCAATTCTAGCCATTATTTGTGAAATTTCATCCAAATAAACAAATTCAGCGAATTTGCAGCCATTATCCATGAAATTGCAGAACAAATTGGACAGAAATCTCACTCCCAGACATCATCTGTGAAAACTGTTGCAATACAATTGTTTCTTGTAATACAGGTTGCTGATGTTATCATTTGTAACAAAATTACAAATTTAACAAATGTAACATGTTCTATTATTTCAAAATTACAAATGTAACAAGTTATGTTATTTCAAAATTACAAATGTAACACATTCTGTTATTTTAAAATTACAAATGTAACCCGTTCTGTTATTTCAAAATTACAAATGTAACAAATGTAACACGTTCTGTTATTTCAAAATTACAAATGTAACAAATTTAACACGTTCTATTATTTTAAAATTACAAATGTAACAAGTTCTGTTATTTCAAAATTACAAATGTAACACGTTATGTTATTTTAAAATTACAAATTTAACACGTTCTGTTATTTCAAAATTACAAATGTAACAAGTTCTGTTATTTCAAAATTACAAATGTAACACGTTCTGTTATTTTCAAAATTACAAATGTAACAAGTTCTGTTATTTCAAAATTCGGGAGTGAAATTAGGAGATTTTGAATTTGGGAGTGATATTAGGAGATTCTCGTTATGCAAACGTGATTTGGATCCTTTTGACGAGAGAAATTAGGCCTATGCTTTGAATTTGAGAGTGAAAGCACTGTTATATGTATTTGGGTTATAGGTAAGTAATGCGAGCTTTTATAGTTGGACTGACTATTGATATTATATTTGGGCTTCATATATTTGGGATTTTTTGAAAAGCAAGATTTCAAATAAAAAACTTAAATAGTAAAATTGGAATTTGGAAACTAATTGGAGTAAGGAGTGCAATTTCCACATTAATATGCCACATACTTGATTTTTGGAATTATTCGGAATCTATGACTGATAATGGGCTCATGAACTCTTAAATGATATGACTCAAATTTAATTCAATTAAAATCATATTTCAGTGCTAAAAGATCAACGTGTCCATGCAATTGCAAAAAACGCTAATTCAAATATGATACTATTCTATTATTATATTGTTTTATGAAAAATAATTGATACTATTTTACTTTTAATATTGTATACTAGTTTTTGTTATATTATAGTATGTGTTAGCCAGATTTATTAACTCTTTTTTTTTATCAAACTTATTTTCAATCTGCATATTTAATGAGACCCACAAGTTTTATCAACTTTTCAACTATAAATTTTACCAATTTTTTTTAAAATTTTCAAAAATACTACTTTTAAACTCCACCAAACAAACACACATTCAATTTTAAAAAATTTATGGTTGAAGTAATGATACTGTTTAAAAATGCTTCATTAGTAGTACATGATCATTGATACTTTTTTCATTCAAAATGATTGATACTGTTTCAATCTATGATACTATTCTTCTATTAGATTGTAGTTTGTGCATGTGATACTATTTTATTAAGATATTGTCTTGTATGATACTGTATTATTGATACTTTTATGTAGGATACTGTTTTATTATGATACTGTTTTATTAAGATACTGTTTTATTAATATACTATTTTATTTAGATATTGTGATATGATTTTTGTTAAAATATAACATTTGTGTTCACCAAATTATGTGCTTGATAATAATGTGCTTTTGATATTGTTATATTTGCTATTTTTAACCATACGATATTGCTATCTATGATAATCTTGTTATTATGATATTAATATAAATGTACTTGATGTTGTTTTCTATGTACTATTTTATTAAGATAATTTTATTATGATACATTTCTTCTATTAGGTTTGAAATTTCCTATTTTCGAAAAGTGCGTGTAATATTGACATTGTTTACAAAAGATTGATATAATATACTTGTTATATTAGTATAAAAAGTGCTTACGAAACTAAAATATTAAGATACATTTATATGTGATATTGTTATATTAAGATGTTGAAATACTATTCTTAATAAGATCTTGTTTTGTGATAATTTGTACATGCGAGATACCGTTCTTAATAAGATACTGTTTTATTAAAATACTATTTTCTATATTACAGTATCAAATAATATACATGAATGTGTGACGGTAACATCCTGAAACACATAAAATTGTTGATGTATGTAAAACAAATGTTGTTTTCTTTTATTCGACCAAAAAATGATTACAAAACAATTGTGTTCCTATATATCAAAAAAACAATATTTCCAACAAAAACAACCTACTTCAAAAAAATAAGAAAAAAATATTCATAAAAACTGAATCCACCTAAAAACAACATCCAAGAAGCAATTGCTTCTAAAATTTTGCAATCCAAGGACTTCTCCAACACTTCTCAGAATTATAATCATTATCTGATAATAATAACAGACTGTTAAAATTTAAAATTTTATCTTTTACATGATTGGAAAGAAGAAGAACAAAAAAAAAATGTGAATTCACTATTATCACTTACAAAAAATAGTGGGAAAGTTTATGGTGGCCGTCGGTGAGTCGTGAAATACCGACGAGGAGAATCAGGAAAAGATAGTGGCCACGTGCGTTGCTGCGCTGAAGTGTAAATATGAATCACATAGGTAATTTCAGGATTAATATGAAATATGGCTGAAGAGTATGACTTAATGGTAATTTTGAATAGTATTTTGACCTAATTAAGAACAAGTCACATACAAGTGACTTATAGGCAATTTTTCTTTGACTTTTTTATTAAAATTTCATAATTATTTTTTATTATAACACATATTTTTTGTAACAAATGTAACAACAAGTATTACAAAAAGTATAAACAATAATTTAGAATAAAAAAAGTAAAATAATATTTTGTAAATTTTTTTTATTGTTTATGGTATATGGTGAAATTATCCTTACGAGAAATTGATTGTGGGCCTAATAATTTTATTGGGCTTTCTCTATCTTAACATGCTTAGGATTTATTGAACTTATATATATATATATATATATATATATATATATATATATATATCTATACTATAGTATAAGTGTCATGCCATGTTTACTATTCACCCTTCAACCAACGCGACGTCGTTTTCATGTAGTATTAGTCTTAATTTTGTCCAAATCTCACCATTTTGTCCTAATCTTTTGACACTTTTTGTATATTAAATTAATATATATGGCGCATTTTTGACTTCTTCATCTTTTCTTTTATTTGTTTTAATATACATATATTAGTGTCTTTAGCCGCAATTATTGACTTCTTATATATTATAGTCAATATATATTCATTTTTTCCTTAATAAGTCATCAAATTTGGTGCTTTTTTTATCTCAGTTGCTATGGAGAACAAATGACTAAATACAATCGATTCTTAAAGGTTTTGCTAAATTTCATTTTCTAAACTGCAGTTTTTTTTGTCCAATATAAATATTTGCTGCACTTTATACATTAAGTATTTTTACATAATTCCAGTTGGAGACGATATCCCTATGGGTTACCTAACCATTGGATTTGGTTTCACATAATTTCATGTTGTATAACTTAAGGTATGGATATTTTTGTAAACCGCGACAAGATGAATCCGAGAAACTGACTTAGATGTTTTGGTGATCATTTTAGTATGTCGAAACATGCCGTCGGACTATAAAAATTTTATATGTGGTAGCTACATGGGTATTCTACGTTCCTTGAAAATTTCATATTGTTCGGTAATCGTTTTCTATGTCAAATAATTTTTTTTACTCCATGACCGGGTGAATTGTTTCTTTAAATTGTCTTTCTGTTCACCAACTCAAAAATATGTTGTACCTTATATATTAAGTATTTTACATAATTCTAGTTGGAGACGATAGCTCTATGGGTTACCTAACCATTGGCTTTGGTTTCACATGATTTCATGTTATATAACTCAAGTTATGGACAATTTCTTAAATTGCGATAGCATGAATCCGAGAAACTGCCTGTGATGTTTCGGTGAGCATTTGAGTGTGTCAAAACATGCCGTCGGATTATCAAATTTTTATATGTGTTAGCTACATGGGTATTCTACATTCTGTGAAAATTTTATATTGTTCGGTAACTGCGTTTTCTATGTCAAATAAATATTTTTGCTCCATGACTGGGTGAATTGTTTCTCCAAACTGCACTTTCTGTTGACCAACTCAAAAATATCCTGCACCTTATATATTAAGTATTTTTACATAATTCCAGTGGGAGACGATAGCTCTATGGGTTACCTAACCATTGGCTTTGATTTCACATAATTTCATGGTATATAACTCAAGTTATGGACAATTTTGTAAACTACTTAATCATATAATCCGAGAAACTGCCTAGGGTGTTTCGGTGAGCATTTTAGTAAGCCGAAACATGCCGTCGGACTATCAAATTTTGATATGTGGTAGCTAAATGAGTATTCTATGTTCTCTGAAAATTTCATATTTTTCGGTTATCGTTTTCTATGTCAAACAAATTTTTGTTACTCCATGACCGGGTGAAGAAATTTTTGTAACAGTGCCCTTATTTTGAAATTTTTATTCACCTGGTCATGGAGTAACAAAAAATTTTTTGACTAAGAAAACGATCACCGAACAATACGAAATTTTCAAGGGACATAGAATACTCAGGTAGTTACCACATACCAAAAATTAGTAGTCCGACGGCATGTTTAGGCATACTAAAATACTTACCGCGAAACCTCATAGGCTGTTTTTTTGATTTATGCCACGTCGGCGTCGGATTCGCTTATTATAAACCAATCAAAAACTTTAAGTAGTGTAAATATCTTCTTAAAAATTTTTGGACCTTGGTTTTGTGGTAGTTTTAGTGGATTCCTATGTTTTGGTTACACGTTAATGATGTGAACTTAAGGTTTTGCTAAACTTCATGTTTTTCTAAGATACGCTTTCGTTGTCCAACTCAAACATTTATCGCATCTTATATATTAAATATTTTTACATAATTTCAGTTGGAAACGATAGCCCTATGGGTTATCTAACCATTGGCATTGGTTTTACATAATTTCATGTTATATAACTCAATTTATAGACAATTTTGTAAACTGTGACAGCATAAACTGAAAAACTAACTAGGATGTTTCGATTAGCATTTTAGTAAGTCGAAATATGCCGCTTCGGATCGTCAAATTTTGATATGTGGTAGCAACATGAGTATTCTATGTTCCCTGAAAATTTCATATTTTTCGGTGATCGCTTTCTATGTGAAATGAATTTTGTTAATCCATGACTAAATGAAGTTTTGTTTTTTTTTTCCCACGCACGTGCAATGGAAAAGTGAAGGTTTTTTTTTTTTTTTTTTTTTTTTTGTAGGTGGACTTTTTTTCATGACAAATAAAAAAAAAAAAGGTTTTTCCCACTTTGCCGAGTAGGCAAAGTGGGGAAATTTTTACAATTTATTCATTTTTTTGTCGAGTTACTCGACAAAGTGGGAAAATTAAAAATATTTTAATTTTCCCACTTTGTCGAGTAACTCGACAAAGTGGGAAACATTAATTTTTTTTTTTTTTTTGTAATTTGCACTTTTAGTCCACATTCTTTTCATTTTATAACAAATTTACCCATAATCTTTTTTTTTGACTTTGGCCATCCCCGACTTTTTAAATTTCGTTTCAAATTTTATTTTGTCCACTACTTTAAATAATAAAAAAACAAATAACAACAAAATAAAATAAAATGTATATGAAGTCCTACAACTTTTAAAAAGTAGCCCAATTTTATTTTGACATTTTTAAAAAAATATTTTTTAAATTTCTCGAGTTATTCGACATTTTTTTTTTTTTTTACATTTTGTCGAGTTTCTCGAATTTAAAAATTAAAAAAAAAAAAATATATATATATATATATATATATATATATATATATATATATATATATATTTAAAGTTGTTGAGTTACTCGACAAAAATAAAAAATAAATTTTTTTTTTTTAAATTTGTCGAGTTACTAGCAAAAAAAAATAAAAACATTTTTTTTTTTTTTAAAATTTTGTAGAGTCACTGAATTTTTTTTTTTATATATATATATATATATATATATATATATATATATATATATATATATATATATATATATAAATCTTGTCAAGTTACTCGAATTTAAAAACAAAAATTTTTTTTTTTTTTAAATTATGTCGAAGTTACTCGAATTTAAAAAAATTTTAAAAATTTTTATCGAGTTACTCGAATTTTTAAAAAAAATTTTTTTTTAAAAATGTTGTCGAGTTACTCGAATTTTAAAAAAAAAAAAAAATTTTTTTTTAAAAATGTTGTCGAAGTTACTCAAATTTTAAAAAAAATTTTTTTTTTTAAACTTTTGTCGAGTTACTCGAATTTTTAAAAAATAAAAAAAATATTTTTTTAACTTTTGTCGAGTTACTTGAATTAAAAAAAAAAAAAAAAATTTTTTTTTTTTTTTATTTTTGTCGAGTTACTCGAATTTAAAAAAAAAAAAAAAATTTTTTTTTCTTAACTTGTGTCGAAAGTTAATCGAATTTAAAAAAAAAAGAAAATTTTAACTTTTGTAGAATTACTCAAATTTAAAAAAATATATATATATATTTTTTATATTTTTGTCGAGTTACTCGAATTTTCGAAAAAAAAAAAAAAAAAAAAAATAGAAAATTTTAACTTTTGTCGAATTACTCAAATTTTAAAAAAAAAAAAAAAAAAAAAAATTTTTACTTTTGTCGAGTAACTCGAATTTTAAAAAAAAAAAAAAATTTTTTTTTTTTTGACTTTTGTCGAGTAACTCAATTTATAAAAAAAAAAATTTTTTTTTTTTTTTTTTTTGTATGTCGATTAATCGAATTTAAAAAAAAAAAATTTTTTTTTTTTTTTTACTTTTGTCGAAGTTACTGAAAAAAAAAAAAAAAAATTTGTCGAGTAACTCGACAAAAATTTTAAATTTTTTTTTTTTTTTTTTTTTTTTAAAAAAAAGTTTGTCGAGTTACTATTCAACTCGTCAAACTTTTTCGAGATGAATTTTCGAAAAAGTTATCATTCATGAAATTTTTTTTTTTTTTTTTTTAAAATTCGAAAAAGTTTGTCGAGTTACTATTCAACTCGACAAACTTTTTCGAGATGAATAGTAACTCGAAAAAATTACTGTTCATGAAAAAAAAATTTTTTTTTTTTTTTTAAAATTCGAAAAAGTTTGTTGAGTTACTATTCAACTCGACAAACTTTTTCGGGGTGAATAGTAACTCGAAAAAGTTACTGTTCATGAAATTTTATTTTTTTTTATTTTTTAAAATTCGAAAAAGTTTGTCGAGTTACTATTCAACTCGACAAACTTTTTCGAGGTGAATAGTAACTCGAAAAAGTTACTGTTCATGAATTTTTTTTTTTTTTTTTTTTTTAAATTCGAAAAAGTTTGTCGAGTTACTATTCAACTCGACAAACTTTTACGAGGTGAATAGTAACTCAAAAAAAGTTATCGCTCATGATTTTTTTTTTTTTTTTTTTTTTATGGTGAGCTTTTACATTTCTAATTTTTTTTTTTCAATGAAAAAATCAACAACATATTTTATTTTTATAACTATTAATTATAACATTCTTACCAATAATGTTACAAATATTTTTTATACTAATTAAAATAAAATAAAATAAAATATATTGTATTAATTGATTATGATATATATTCTATTTTACTATATTCTAATAAATGAAACATTAAATAAAATTTTGTATATGCTTTATTTATCAAGTTACTTGACAAATCCAAATTTAAGACTCACGAGTTTTTTGAAAAATAACAAAGACTAAATAAGAATAAAAATTATTTAAATGTATGACATCATTTAAATAAAAAGGGAAACAAAATAATGAAAATTTTAAATTTCGTTTCGCTCATCGAGTAACTCGACAACTCGATTTTCAGCTTTGTCGAGCTACTTGAGCTATTGAATAGATTGATTTCAGATCACATTTTAATCGAGTAACTCGACAAACTTTATTTTGGGTTTATCGAGTTACTCGAGTAACTTCAACAATGCATATTGTTCATTTTATAGTTTACTTTTTGTATTTAAATTATGTAATACACTTAAATTTTTTATTATTTAGTTTTTTCGTGTTATTTTTTAACCAACTCGTGGAACTCAAATTTAGATTTGTCGAAGTTATTAGATAAATTAATCATAATAAAACAATATATGATATATTGTATTGATTGATTATGATATATATTAAATTTATATAATATATATTTTATTTTGCTATATTCTAATAAATAATCATTTAAATACAATTATGTATGTGCTTCATTTATCAAATAAGTTAACAAATCCAAATTTCATGTTTACACGCCTCGAATAATAACATTACAACATTCAAATTAAACAAAATAGTCAATGTATTAAATAATTTAAATAAAATAAGCTTCAAAAATAAAAATTATGCATTTCATTAGTTTCTTGAGTAACTCGGGAAACTCGATTTTAACTTTGTCGAGTTATGCTCTACAATGAATAATGAGTTCTTTTATATCAATAATATTTCATATTCTATAACCTAATATAATATGTAATAATAAATTAGCTATTATAAAAAATTTATATATTATTTTAAATTAATATAATATATCATATCTAATTTTATGAAATATAAAAACACAATGGAGTAAAATTTGTTATAATAATTATTTTTATTTATTACAATAATTATATGAAATTATATTATGGAAATCATTTTTATTTATAATTACTATTTATAATATTCTTTATAACAAAATTTATATTAATATTCATGAAGACAATTTATAAATAAAAATTTAATAAATTTTATAACAATTTATAAAAAATTTATTTAATATCAATTTGTTATAATAAATTGATTACACTCATTAAATCATTATAATTAATTATTAATCTAATAGTACAAAATTAATTTTGTTATGTTATAAATTTATTATAATAATTGTTTATTGTAGTATGTAATAGTAATTTCTAAAAGAAAAGAAAATATAATATATTGTATTAGTTCATTATGATACATATTATATTTATATAATATTTACTTTATTATAATTTTTCGCTTACTATAGTCTATTATACTAAATAATACATTAAAATTATTTTGTTTTTTTTTTTCCGTCTCCACAATTAACTAGACCAAATGCTTGCCCAATATTTAAAATTTTCCATTCTATAGCTCGACAAACGTTTTCCACATAGATAGTCTTTTATTGTTAAAGGAAAATGTTAGTTTTTTTTTTTTTTTTTTTTATGGTGAGCTTTTACATTTCTAATTTTTTTATAAATTAAAATTTGATTAGAGTAGGTGTAAACAAAAATTAATTATATTATGACCCTCTTTCTCTATATATTTTTTCACTTTTTAATATTTAAAATTATTCACAAGGAAAAAGGGAGGATTTTTGTGCAGCTTTGAGAGTTCATGCGTGCATATCTAAGATGATTCACGCAAATCGTTAAGAGTTGTATTATTTTTTGTCGCTGCTTTTGGAGAACCGATTATTGTTTATTAGATTATTAAACAAAGAGTTAGAATTTTTAACTTAGCAAAGGCATGAGACAATTAGAAATAAAATCTCACCATTGGAACAACATAACTTTACAAAATTAAATCAAAATTTTTTTTTTTTTTTTTGTTTCTCGAGTAATTTTTTTTTCCTTTTTCCCCACTTTGCCTCATAACTCGGCAAATTAGTAAAAAAAAAAAAAAAAAAAATTTTTTCTAAATAATTTTTGACTTTCTCCAGAAAGTAAAAAAAAAATAAAAAAAAAAAAAAATTTTGGTGGCTTCCAGAGAAAGCCACCAAAAAAAAAAAAAAAAAAAAAAAAAAAAAACAAAAAAGCAACTCGAAAATTTGGTGGCTTTCTCGAGCAACCGAGAAAGCCACCAAATTTTTTTTTTTTTGTTTGTGGCTTTCTCGAGTAACTCGAGAAAGCCTTATTTAATTTTTTTTTTTTTTTTTGGTTTCTCAAGTAACTCGAAAAGTCATTTGGGAATTTTTTTTTTAAAAAAAAAAAATACTAATTTCACGAGTTTTAAGACAAAGTGGGGAAAAAGGTCAAAAAAAAAAAATATTCAAAATTTCACTTAGTCATGGATTAAAAAAAATTCATTTGACATAGAAAACGATCACCGAAAAATATGAAATTTTCAAGGAACATAGAATATTCATGTAGCTACCACATATCAAAATTTGATACTCGACGACATGTTTCGGCTTACTAAAATGCTTACCGAAACATCCTCCATGGAATAAGGAGGAAAAAAATAGAAAAAAATCAACAATTAATGATAATGCTTAAACTTTTTGTTTTATGTTATAAACAAATTGTACACATGCAATTTGAAAAATAAATTTTTAAGTCGATAACATTTGATTTTTTTTTTTTTTCTAAATAATTTGATAACATTTTATGTTAAATTTGTTCTATAGATTTGTTGTGTAAACGTTTTATTCCAAAGTGTATAATAAATTGATTATTATAATAAATTGACATAATTATTATAATAAATTTGCATTCCATTGTGTTATCATAATTGTTAAAATAAAATAAAATAAAATATATTATAATAATTTAATATATCGATCGCTTATAAGCCACCAACCGCAACTTTAAAAACAAATGTTTTATTTACAATAAATTCATATTAAGTTTTATTATAATTATTAATTATACTAAAATTGATTATTTTAATAAAATTTATATAATTAGTATAATAAATTGACATAATTATTATAATAAATTTGCATTCCATCGTGTTATTATAATTGTTAAAATAAAGTATATTATAATAATTTTATATCATATATAATTTATTATACAATGTTATAATAAATGATAGGGTAAAAAACTATGCATGTGCTTAAATTATCAAAGAACTCGACAAAACCGAAATTTGAGATTGCCGAGTTGCTCAATTATTTATATGAATAAAATGACACATACCACAAAGTCAAAAATAAAATTCAAAACTAATGTTGTCGAGTTGCTCGACAACAATTAAAAATATTCAAAAGCAATGTTATCGAGTAACTTGAAAAAAAAAAAAAAAAAAAAAAGACAAAAGCCCATGTCTCACCCTTTGTCGAGAACTCGACAGACTCCAGTTACTCGACAAACTGGACAATTTGTCGAATTACTCGACAACATTTTTTTTCCCCATTTGGCTTATTGTTTACTTTATTATAATTTTTATTATTTTTATATTTTTAATTATTTTATTGTTTACAAAAAAATGTAACTTCTTTTGCGATTTTTAGATTTGTTTTTCACTTTTATTATAAATGTTATTTATAGATTATTTGAGATTAGTCATTTTGAATTTTGAATGAAATAATGGTAGCTTTCTAGCTTTGATTTTGACTATTGGAATTTGTTTTTTTTTTCTCGACGCCATTTTGTCGAACAACTCGACAAACTCCATTCCATGGAATTAATATATATTTTTTCATTTATCCCTTTCTCTGTCGAGTTACTCGACAAACCGGGTTTGTCCCAATTTGTCGAGCAACTCGACAAATTCGCTGAGTCTCACAAAAAAAACCTCCGCTCAATTAGATATTGAGAAAATTATGTGGACATGTATTCTCATCCACAATCGATCATCAAAATTTTTTTTTTTTTTAAGGAAAAAATAGGAACCGCTGCTCAATTAGACATGTCATCCACTTTTGTCGCCGCCGCCATTTCGTGTTAATTTTTCTTCCACCAAAACAAAGACCATACTCTTCTCCTTACAATTTACAAATCATACGAGTAAACCAAAATTGTTGATTTGTTTGCGAAATAAACAAAGGTTCTCAGTTAATGACTCTAAAGACATTTTATGGGACTATGAAGACCCATAAAATGAAGTTTGTCGAGTTCAAATCTCTTACACACACGTGTTTTGTTTGTTATCATCCATTAGGAATTGTAAATTGTAATTTTGTTTATAGTTGTTTGTTTGATCGTGAAATTTTCGGTAAATCCATTCCAATTTTTAATTTATTGAACGCTCCGCTCGATGAGGATACTTCCGGAGTTTTGAGCTTTAGTACACTCAAATTTGAATTGTTTGTCTTTTTCATCGTTGGGGTCCTCCTCATTTTGAGATATTTTCCTTGCATTTGACCCGTGTTTTGTTGTTAATGGTGTAATTAATTTTTCTTTTAGTGATTTACGTGTGTGGGTATGTGATTATTGTGTAAGTCTTCGAGTAAACCCAATGTAACAATTCAAAGAATTATTAACATTTTCATAATCCTCTATTTCATATATGAAAAGGAATCAAAAATCAAGAAATATGCCATTATTCTACAATTTTTATATCAAGTGTACTCAAGAAAAAATATCAATATATTTTAAATAAATGGCGAAAATTAGACAAAACATTTGAAGAAATTTTGACCTTTCTTTATTATTTGTTAATTATTTATTTTTTTAGGTGTATGAGCAAATTGTACACAATTCGCTCTAAATTTGTTACATTTTTCAAATTTGTTTAAAAATTTTAATTTCATATTTTTTTTTTGGTCATTTCAATTACATTTAAAACCTAAAATTTTTTCCTATATTTGTCACTTACGTGCAACGCATTTACTTTAAAACTAGTATATATATATATATATATATATATATATATATATATATATATATATATATATATATATATATATATATATATATAAAAGTTTGAGATAGAAGATTTATGCTAGCACCACCTCTTCTCTCTAATTGTTTGTGTGATCGTTTTGATCTTTTAGTTCTGCGTTGATTACTCTTAGAAGCTATACAATATGATAGTTGTGATAGATCAAGATCTGAAAGATTTGTTGCTATGCAAGAGAAATTAATTATATAAGCATATGTTTGGTAGTACTCAAATTATTTTTTAAGTACTTATATTATAAGTTGTGGGTGAATGTGTGGGTAAAAAGTAAGTTGTAAGTTGTAGGTCCCATAAAATGTGTGGATAAAAAAGTATGTTTGACCAATTTGAACAACTGAAATTATAATTTAAGCAATGACAAACATGTGCTTAAATTAGATATTCAAAGATATTAATTTCTCAACACTGCATGAATCATGTTATGACATCAAAGTTGATGCACCATTTATAGACAATGAAATTAATTCTGTAATATTAGATATTCAAAGATATTAATTTCTCAACCCTGCTTGAATCATGTTATCACATCAATGTTGACGCACCATTTGCACATGATGAAATTAAGAGCATCTCCAATGCATTATATTGATTGTTATCTAGTTGGTACGAATGTCGAAAGGCTTTCTATTTATGTGGCATTAATATCTAATGAATAGACATTCAAGTTCAAATTTAGTTTCCAATGTACTATATGGATTGCTATCTAGGAAGATTTTATTTTATTAAAATAGAAATTAGATTACTTTTAAATACGCAAAGAAAATTTTAAATATATATAGAAAATTAAAATTTTGATGAATCAGCATGTCTAACGGAGCTTTTGATTTTGGACGAAGCTCTAGACATTGTCCATTTTTTTTGTGCCACGTCAGCTTGACATAGTTTTTGACTTCTTGGTCTATTTTACTTATGTGACAATTTTTTTTAATAATCCACAGTTGTATTTGTGAAAGTTTTAACAATAATATAAAAATAGATAATTGCATATTTGGTCCCCATCATTTTAAAAACGTTGGAGATTTGCCCATAACCTTAAAAAATAGCACAACACATCCACAACGTTTGAAGAAATAGGCATCGTAGGTCCCTCTTGACAGCGGTTTCTATCCGTTTTCTCGATTAAAGTTCTCAATTGGATCGCACGCGCTTTTTTCTCCAAACTCGCTTATTGGAATTGCGGGGATGATGTTTTGTGCTTTTTCAAATTCACTTTTTTCTTCTCCTCTTTCTCCCAAAATCATTTCACAAACACTCTCTTCAATTCATACCCTAATCATCAAAATTATTTTTCGCCAGCCAATGGATTCAATTAGACCACCATCTCCAACATAAAGCAAGATTCCAAAAAAAAATTGCAGAAAATTTTTCACCTGAAGAAATCTGCAAGAAATACTTCAAACTTTGGATTTTGCTTACTCATGCCTCAAGAAAAACTCAGATGTTGTGAATCTGAAAACTTTGAGAAAGATTACATGGAAGAAGCTGAAGATTCTAAAAAACAGAGCCGCCATGGAAGTTTTCCTTGCCAAGCTTTTTGCCACCATTTCTGCATTCAATGCAACTTATACCGACCTCCAAATGGCCAGTTTCCATACAATATTAAAGCCATACAATCTGCAGATCAAGCTGTTGTTGATGAATTGAAATCACTTTTAAGAGCTTAAACACAGTTTCGTGAAAAAGAAAATTGATTCTTCACCATCCCACATAACACATGCTTGCAGACATTCAAGAACAACAGTCTCTTATGTATTGAGATATGTACGCAATTTTGTCAAGTTCTTCATTAGTGAAATGAAGTCTCAGAATTGGGGATTGAAAGCGACAACAAATGTAATACAGCCTGGAGTTGCTTTCAACAAAAGAGATCATAATCATCAATGTTTCGCCTTCAAATCATTTGTGTGCAAAGAAATTTTGAGTGGATTCAATAATCCATTTTTTGCAATAAAAAATCATCAGCCATTGCCAGAATCTGATGATCAAAAGAGGGTTTTCTTCTTTGAGCAGTTCAAGAAGGAAATCAACAAGTGTGATTCTTTTTCTCAAGAACAATCCAAATTCTATGACATTTTTATTCATGTAATTCCAATCGCTTAATTTGGAGAAAAAAAGTGCGTACAGTCCAATTGAGAACTTTAACGGAGAAAACGAACGAAAACTGTCAAGAGGGACCTACGATACATTTTTATTCAAACGTTGGGGATGTGTGGTGTTATTTTTTTAAGGTTAGGGGCATTTATCCAACGTTTGTGAAAGGTTGAGGACCAAATATACAATTATCCCTATAAATTAAACTAAGAAAAGAAGAGCAAAGAGAGAGAAAGAAGAACCAATCTTATTAATCAAACGGCATTATAGATCTAATCTTATTAATTAAACGGGATTATAAAATAATAGATACAACTCGTATTTATACTAGTATAAACCTTAACCTATATAAAACAAAACATTCTATTATTAATGTTAATATATTACTAGTATAACTCTACCATATATAATATACTACCAGTATAACTCTAACATCTCCACTCAAACTCATGATGCTACAATAAGAAGTAGCGAGAGTTTGCCAATCAAAAAATGAAAACGATGAACTGAACGAGACTTCGTGAAAGAGTCAGCAATCTGCAACGATGAAGAGACAAAAGATAAAAAAATAGTGCCATGCTGAAGATGGTGGTAAATGTGGTGATAGTCAATCTCATTATGCTTCATGCGCTTATGGGTCCTCAACGTCATTACAAAAGTCATAATATCAATCTGAACATATCAAATTAATCAAATCAAAAGAATGCAAACTTCGAAGACTAAAATTCCAGATTAACTTGATATCAAATTGACGATGGACGATCGTACAAGAACCAGAATTATAGAAAGAATGGAAAATGAGAAAGAAGAAGAGAGGTTGAAAGGAAGAAGAGAAGAAAGGGATAGAAAGTAGAGGCTAAAATTCCAGATTACTAGACAAATATCAAATATCAAATACCAAATTCCAGATGAACCGGAAACAAAACCAACCAAATTCTAAGTTACTGGACCAAACTCCAAATCCAAATTACTGGATGCAAATACCAAACATCGAATCCCGTGATCAACAAAACTAAACAAATTCCATATTATCACCTGGATGCAAAACTAACCAAATTCCAAAACAGAATAATTGACGAATTCTAAATTCCAAACCCGACTTGGACATAAATACCCTAAAATGCCAAAGGGTCCAAACAAATGGGAACCTACAAGAAGACTCTAAAAAACAAAACTTAGCTAGATGATATTATTTAAATGAAAATAAAAGACTTAGCTGACGAGTGGCATAAGGCCACTCACCGGAGAATGGAAGCGATTCCAAGTTTAAATTAAGTCGGATCAAACTTGCTCTGATACCATGTGAAAGTTCTAACAATAATATAAATTATACTAAGAAGAGAAGAACAAAGAGAGATAAAGAAAAATCAATCTTATTAATCAAACGGCATAATAGAACCAATCTTATTAATCAAACGGGTTTATAAAATAATGGATACAACTCGTATTTATACTAATGCAGATCCTAACTTTAAAGTAAAACACTCTATTATTAATGTTAATATATTACTAGTATAACTCTACCATATACTATACTACTAGTATAAGTGTTACGTCATTAATTAGAGATGTTCTAAGGAAGCTCTAATGAGTATGGGCCGGACAAAGCAACCGAGAGTGGACGATTTTTACACTTTGTTTTTTCAGAAGCAGTGGGCTTCTCTAAAAAGTAAAAAGTTAAGTTTTAGCTACTTGTTTTGCGATTTTAATGAGAGTATTAGGTCTTCTACCTCTTGCCATTTCAAATTTTAAAATATAACTGTAGATATTAAATTTTTTCATATTTACACTTAAATTTATATAAATACATTTTATTGCAATATTTTAAATAATAATTAATTTTCTGAAATCCATCTATTATAACCAAAATTTTCCATTATCAAGGAATTTGTTCGCATTTGGAAATCTTCATAAAGAAAATCACGCACCTTTCCCCCATTATTCATCAATTTGAAATCCTAGCATTCTCTAATCACCATTCTATAAAAAAAAATCAAGGTCATTTTCATATGCGTTTCTGGAGTTTGCAACTTTGAATGTAATCTAAAAAACATCATCAGGGAACATGTAGAAATGGTTTGGTAAGAAAGCCAGAACAAAGTCGATGAAGAAGAAATACAACGTTCCCGTTCTTGAACAAACCAAGGTAAGTTCATGTTTGCCATTTACCTTTTTTATTCTTGTACATTATTTTGTTTTGTTAGATAATATTTCTAAAATTTCGTTATTCACTATAGCATATTTTGTTATTGTGAAAAATATCTTTCATTAATTGATGTTAGGACAAATTGCGAAACCGTCGTATGTTAACTGAATTTACTACATTAGTTTCGACGTATATAAACAATAACTGTTACGTATACTACCTTCAATTACCTCACACTGTTAACATATACATATTTATTACAACACAATATTAATGTATATTTTCTAATGTATGATAACTTTTTAGTGTTTGTTAACAAGTTTTGTTACATTATTAACTCATGTTGGTTACCACGTTCTGATAAAAAAATCTGATATAATTGTGCCCATTTGAGATTATTTGATATTAAAACATACATTCAAGCAAACTTGTGTATTCAACTTTTTTTGTTGAGGTTTATTGAACTCCATTGTGAATTCTCTAATTCAAATGATATTCGTTATTTTGAAGCAGTGATTGTGGCATCTTTATTATCAAATATGCGGCGGAAAAACCTTCAAACGTGTCACCGATACATATTACAGATGACTATGACTTCACGAGGAAACGATAAATAGAGAATTAGCATTGATGAACTGTATTTGAATTTTAAAAAGAGAAATTTATGGGATAAAATCTTTATCTGATAATGATATAATTCTATTATTAATTAATATAACAATGTAGAATAGCAAGATTCTTTATATTCCATCAATATTTAATTTATGTTATTATTTAATAGTATATGTGAAAAAAAAATTAATTGTAATTAGTAAATATCAATTCTCAATTTCAAAGTAGGTTATATGTGTAATTTTTTCAATTTTAAATGAAGGGAAATCAGTTTGTCCCCTTAATTTCAACAAGTCACAACTATTGTGTTCATTCCTAATAAATCAAGCCTGGAGTTCATAACAGTCACAGAATATAGGCCGATCAGTCTCTGCAATATAGGGTGGCCCTGAACTTGTAGCACTAATTAATGGAAAGCCATATTCCATGATGGCTCCGTGGCTTTCCTGATAGTTAGCTGTCATGGAAAAGCTTCCATGACAAATTTGAGCCTTCAAGAAAACCCTAATTACATGTCGTGGAAGCGTGCTTTATAATATCAGAATTGTGTATCATGTGCATACTCGTGCGAATTTTCAAACAGTGGTGTCGTTCTCAATTCAATCTTTCATGTTCAATACATTCTGCATTCTTAAGTTCACAGCTTTGTCAAAGAGGGTATGAGGCATTTTTTGTTGGCATGTTCTTATAATTTGGAGTCTCATTAGTATAAGGAAGTGATCAATTTATTTTAGTTTATTCTTGTTACGGTTTGCATACATCACGTGGTACAACATATATAGCCCTATCAATCTATGTGATTTAGCGAGAGTCGAACAATTTACTGTGTTAAAGTTTAAGCAAGGGCCTCAAGCAGAATGTTATGCTTGGACAAAACAAGAGTTAAATATCAAGCTTGATATCCCTTAAATCAGGATCTTCACGAAATTTATCTTGAATGCCCCAGCTCCATCCAGCCATAGGAATGTCGAGAACGAGAGTCCAAGGTAACCAGATTATTTTCTAACTACAGCGTGGGATAAAAATCACATAAAGTCATCCATGGTTGGCTTTGGAGAGGTGCAATCCACACTCACCCTGCCAACAGTGGGCTGCAATGATGGCTCAACACTATTCTTGCACCATATATATATATTCAATAATCCGTATGCGCACACAGTGCTATTGTTGGTGGGCCTAATTTAGTCAGACTTTTCACATTTGGATCCCACAACAGTCATTGGTGCAGCTTTTGAGGGATCTGTGGCTGCATTTCTTGGCCTAAACAAAAGAAGACTGTTCACAAATGGTGTATTCTTATAGAAACTCTTGTTTTGTTGGTATATATACATAGACGTATACAGAAACATACACAACTAGGAATTGATAGGAAAGATAAGGACATGCTCGGTTATGTGATCTTCGTGACTTGAAGCGAATTCTATAAATTAAACGTTTAAAGGGTTCTCAAATTGTAGTATGTATTCAAAAATTTAAAACTCGCAAGTCTTTTACAAAATTAATTATTAACTTAAAAAAAAAAAACAGCAAACAGAGCCAGAGTAATAAAGATGAACCCCATTTGATTTTGGGCCTTACCTGTACAAATGTATTTTTTGGACCCAATTTTAATAATCACAGATAATTTTTATTTTTTATTCTTATGAAAATTGGCCCCCATGGTTTTGGGCCCGTGGCAGTTGCTTCACACGCCTTGGCCTAAAACGAGTCTCGATAAGGGTCTAAAATGTGACCGATCAAATACATAGACTAGAATGAATGTTTGATATGGTAGATTACATATTACTTAATATTTTTAAAAAAAGTAAAATAATCTAAAATCTTATTCATAGTAAGTACACCCTGTGGGCTCTTCTTAACGCTGATAGTGGGTTTATAATGGATAAATATTATTGGCTTTCTCAAAATTACAACATTTGTGAGTTAATGAAGATATGCAGGAGTTTACTTTTCCACTACAGTGGATGCTCTACAAACTGAAATTGCATAATCCAGCATTTTTAGAATTAACCAGGTTGCTGCGGGTTATACATAGGCGCTAATTGTTGTTCTGAATCTTCTAATGTTAGCTACAAGAACTCACAGGAAATTGTTGTGCTGAACTGTGGCAGCTGATAGGCAATATTTCTAAATTAAATCCATCCAACTCTTCTAATCCGGAGAAAAAATCATCACTGAATATCAACTCATCATCTTCTTTACCCTCTTGATTGCATTTGCCTGAAGAAAATCCTCTTCCATTGGTGAAGGCAAAAGAGTTTCTGGAGACAGGAGTGGAGCAGAAATTCTTGAACCAGAAATGGAATCCTCATGAGTTCTTTCCTGCATGATATTGCCTATACTTGTGCTTTTGGATGCTGGAAATTTCTGACGGATGGTACCGGCTAGAGAATTTCTTCGGGTTGGCTGGCTGTGGCTATGTTCTGCAGTGTAGGTTATGATAAACATTCCAGGATCTGTACAGCTTTGCTCAACTTGTTTTCTTGCCAGACATCCTTTTGAGCTGCTACATCTATAGTAGCTTCTGTTTTTCACATAGAAAAAGGTGCTTCAGTAAATAATGGATTTTGTGTGCATGCCTATGAGTGGGTGCGTGTTTGTGTGAGCTAGATTTTGTTCTAGTCATTCCATTGTTATGGCCTTATGGATTAAGCCTATGACGTCAATTAAAGAAACCAAAAACAAGCAAAGTACAGACAGATTTGTAATAGTTCATCTGTCAGCGTTACACCTCCACCTGATACAAATATTAGGTCGATTGGTGGTCGCGAGGAAACTGAACATCAAGAATAGGCTCGGGTTGCTTGCTCGGTCGCTCGCTCTGAGTCTTAAAATGCATCCCAGTGCTCCAGTAAGCACTGCTTCACAGTTTGTGTGTGTGTGTGTGTGTGTGTGTTGAGAGAGAGAGAGAGAGAGTGATTGAGTAATGAACCTTGGATAGGGGGAACCTTTAATAGGTTTCTGGCCATATTTGCGCCAAGCCCAGACATCAGAAGAAAGACCCTCAGCAGAAACTTGAACCACAACTCTTTTATGCTGATTCTTCCTGTGAATAAATACTAAATCTTGTCATCAATCATCATCAAATCTAAAAAAAAAAACCCCAAGTACTTGGAACTTAAAATCATATATAAACAAGGAAGTTAAAATTTATTAAAAACAAACCTTCTCTTGTATTTTGGTGTATAAGCAGTTGCCCTAGGAGTAGAATCACTTGTCTCAGAAGGATTATAATCAATCTGCTTTTCTTGCACAGCATTTTCTGGAGTTTCTTCTTTAAATTCAACAATAGTTTCAGCAGGAACAGAATTTGCCACCGGATAAAATGGCTTGTAAAGATCTTCCAATTCATCGCCGGATACATTCACGGCTTCAAAAATTTGAGGAAAATCGAAAAGAAACTCATGATCAAATTTCTGATCGTTCGAAAACCCGAAAAAGATTTTTTTATCAAGATCTGTATTGACAATATTGGTAAAATCACCACTAGATCCTCTAACTACAGCCTGCAAATCCCAATCCTCCATCCCACAAAACCCCTCCATATAAACAAGAAAAAGTTGTTGATTATAAGCAGGTGCTGACTTTCTTGAATCTGAGGGTTTTCTAAAGAGAGAAAGCAATGAGAAAAAATGGAAATGGAAGCTTGTTTATATATACAAAGGGCCATCTAAAAGCACTAGAAGAGCCAGTTTTTTGCATTTTTCCATTGGATTGGGTTGACTTTGATAAATGTCAAAGGTTAACCAGCTGCTGATAAGGAAATTATGTAGCACACGCTTTCACCGATTACTTTGACGAGATTTTGAAGACCAAGAATAAATTAAAATATTGGATTAAGCTGAAATTTCAGATTATTATACTGTATTACCAGCTTTTTGCTTATGTCATTTGAACGTTTGTCCAAGCATGGTTATTTTTAATTCCTTTTTGTAAACTTGATGATCACTAAAAATGAAGCTAATATCCATAGATATTTTTTTATGAAAAATACCGTTACCAATAGCAAATGATTTATTAACAATTTTACGACGTCACATAAAAAGATGTGACATGTCGTGTAATTTGAAATTGTATCTTTCCAACTCCCAATTACCTTTTGAATCGGGTAAGGAATTGTCGAAATTTGTATTAGTTTTTATTAATGTTTGGAAAATTGGACAGGCTATCGATCCAGAAAAAGCAACGGGTCAAGGATCATAAGATTGAACTGGAGTCGAATCGGTTTTAATTAAAAAATAAAAAAATTATTCTAAAAATGTCATAAAATTTCTAAAAATAAGTTATTTACAAATAAACCTATATTTAGAGACAAAATCACTCACAAAACTTGGCTTCAAATAGATTTTTCATAATGTCAACATTGAATGTTAGTGAAAATACATGTTCAAAGTTCAAAGTTCAAAACATAAACTTAGCACAAATTTGATTTTTGTTTTCTCTTTTTTACCCTTAAATGATTGGAAATTATAATTTTCTGTCAAAAATTTTCGACCCGAAAAACCCATTAAACTAGACCGGTTCTACTAGGTTACAGTTTAACCGCTAAAAACCTCGATTTTCGGTCCAATTTTCTAATGCCCGGTTAAATTAGTAGCTTGTACTGGTTTTGCAACCATTTCTCGATTTTTCCAGTTAAATCGATGATCAAATACTTCATTATTTCTAAAAATTACATTTTAATATTTCTTTCAATTTCAAATTATTATTATTTCAAAATTATTTATTTTTCACCGACTTCAAAATTACATATCGATTTTATTAGTGATGCCCTTCACCAATGGAAATATGGGCAAAAACCCGTCATTGATGTCACATTGTTTATAGTGGATAAATGAACGAAATTATTTAAAGAATAAAGTATAGCTTCGTAAATACTATAATAATCGTTTATCGTCTAATTTATTTTTAAAAAAAATTGTTGGTCTATAATTTGCCTATTTGAAATTTTTCGTAGATATTTTAGTGTATGTTATATATATGTATACATGTACAAACACGCATTCTCAAATACACGGCATAATTAAAGCACATCTCCACGATTTAGTCATCGAACTAATTAGTTTGAGTAATTTGTGACCGTAGATGACATCTATATATACTATAATGTCTTTGCAATTTTATAACATCATGTAAAGGCATTTTAATCAGTAATTAAGTAGTTCCCTTTTTTGTATTCTTGGTTTAAAAAAAAAAAGGAATGGTTTTTAAGTAGGATCATTAATAGACTTTAAAGTTAATAAAAAATCTATGTGCATACCTTTTTCTAGTCTTTTTTAGGAACAATTTTTCTATTCCATTAATTACAAGCATTTTATCTCCATTTATTAGTGATAATGGTTGGCCTAACTATTTAAGAGGCTATTGAGTTAAACATCATAAAATTTACTGAGTGCCCTCGACTCATATTTTAATGAATTTCTTAATTTCATTATTTTGAATATAATTTTATAAAATTTACAAGATTTTAACATAATTGTATATAGTTTAGATTTTTATGAATTCTCAAACAAAGGCTAAATTAGCTATATATCCATCAATTTTAATTAATTTTGAGATTAATGCTTCAAATAGTTACACTTCAATATATATACACACACACACACGGCAGTGCTGCATTCTTGCAAGTTGCATAGGGACGTTTTCAAGCGCATGACCTCGAGACGGTGGTGGACTTAAGAATCTTGAAAAATAATGAAGCAAGTGGCATGAACGTGAAGTATAGGGATATAGAAGAATGGACATTAGAGGGACCACACAACCCTTGTTTCCATGCCTAATAATCTACAATTTGTGCATTTTATTCTTCTCCCTTGGCTTTATTACGCCATGCATGCACCTAATACACGGCGTGTATATATATATATATATATATATATAATATATCTAGGATTTAGACTTGTATAGGTCTAGCTATATCTCTAGGTTATGGACATACATGCATATGTATTATGCATACGTGTATACTCTAAGTTATGGACATATCTAGGAGTTTATATATATAAGTAGATATACATGTAAAATAATCTCAATAAAAAAGAGCTAAAAACATGTTTGGAAACTTTATGTACATTCATTAATCAACTCTACATTCTAGAAAGGGTTAAATGGGGCTATATATAGGGCAAGATAAAATGTAGGTCAGAAAATTATTAATGAGTTATGTTACTTGCACATTCAGTGGTGGAGTCAGACTTTTGAAGTTGGAAGTCCTCCATGGGGTGGGTCGAGGAGGGGCAAAGCCCTCGTGGGAGTTTGGAGGCAGCGCCTCCGAATTTTTTTTCTTCAAACCACAATTATTGAATTCATTTTTATGAGAATCTAATATTTTTTTATAAGTTATAAGTCTTTAAAAAGCTTACAAGAAGTCATTGCACAAAAATATTCAAGATCTAAAACTAGTCAAACTCTTCTTATTCACGTTGTCTTCTATAAAATTATCCTACAAAATAAAAATATCCGGATCACAAATGAAATTAAATATTACTCAAGCTCAAAAAAAAAAAATCAATTGAACATGATATGTATTAACAAGCAAAATATCTTTATTAATTTTGTATTATCATTTGAGGAATAAGCCAATCATTTGTAATTTTGTATTATTAATTTATTATGCCAATATGTATAATTGTCTTATATTAAATTGATATTAGGTGAATATATCTAGTTGTCATCCATTAAATTGATATTAAGTCAAAGTTAAATTGTATATTAAAAAATTTTTTAAAAAAAATTTCAAAAGTTGGGGTCGAGGTCTCCCACGGGAACCGACCCCCCCCCCCAGCCTCAGCTGCAGACATTCTTACTTACACCTTCACTTTTGATGTAGAATATTAGGTCAAATTATTATTTATTTGGTCAAATCATTATTTGCCACATAAGCATGTGTAAGTGAGAGTGTACAAGTAGCATAACTCATTATTAATATTTACTTCATATAATTGGCCAAAAAAATTTAGGGGGGGTGTTCAATTTAAATTTGTAAAAACTTTGATTGACATTTTAAATGACTGAATTTTATTAACTTTTATAGATTTTAATAGACTTTTATAGATTTTCATTTTGAAAGACTTTTCTAGACTTTCACAAAATTTTATAGATTTTTATATATTTTTATTTTTTTAATTAAATTTTGAATATAAAAATATAGTGTCACACAGTTTAAAAAAAAATTGTCGCAGGAAAAAGTCTAGCAATAATTTATTTAATTGCATTAATATTATTAAATTCATAAAAAAATTAAATTTATAATGTTCTATTTATTTGTTACAAATAAACTACGTCAAAAGTCAATAACATGATTATTATCTCACTCTTTATTTTAGGTAAAACTATAAACTTTCAAATAGTTTGTGGATAAATTCAAAAAAATATGATATGCGATTTTTTTAAAAATATTTTCCAACAAAATGACTAGAGGAAAAAATATTAATATTATTTTTCATAAAAAAATATTGGTAATTAATCATGACTATAGAGTTCTTAGAAAGAAAAAGAAGAAAGAGAAAATAATGATTAAGAGAACATTGAAGAGAAAAAAATTAATACATAGAAGAAAGAGAAAAAAATATAAAAAATATAAAAAAAATATTAGTAATTAATCTTGACTCTAGAGTTCGTAGAAGAAGATGAAGAAGAAGAAAATAGAAAATTTGCATTAAAAAAAAAATCATAGAATGAAAGACTTTTTTATTAAAGTATTTCAAAATTTTGGAGATGAATGAGAGAAAAATTAGGACATCTTTTGATTATACATTATGCTTCAAAGTTAGTACATAATTTTTTTTTATAAAAAGTCATTAACAATTATTAACATTTTGAATACTCCTGAATTTAGTAGACTTTTAAAAATTCTGAATTGAATATTGCATTATTTTTAAAAGAAATTTAAAGAATATATTAAATACTCCTATATTTTTATAGAATTTTAAATATCTATATTAAATTCAAGTAGACTTTTAAGTTCCATAGAAATTTGAATTAAATACACAAAGACTTTTTAGGCTCCCCAAAAGTGGATAACATATTAAGGTGTGCTTATTTTCATGAGGTGTGTAAGATTTCAAAAGGATACTTATATCTTCATTATTTAAGGTGCAATCAACGCCTCATGTCCTTATTTTACCAATTCACATGAGGGCATTGGTCGCTAATTATGAGGTGGGGTGATAGTGTTCATGAAGTTAAATTAAGCAATTTATTTCACAAAACTTTTATGGACTTCAAAAGTGGATGTGTATTTAATATAGATTTTTTAAAATTTATAAAAATCTCATTTTAGTAAATTTGAGGAGTAAATTGATTTTTATTTCCATTTCTTCTTCTTATATTAAATTTATGTATATCTATTATGATTTTGGGTTCACAAAGCACAGCACAAAGCACAAATAAACAAGAAAATTAAATTTGCAACCCAAAAAAACACAAGATCAAAACACCAAGACGTGTTTTGCCCTTAGGCCCACAATTCGACTATCAAGATACAATCACCACTACACTTAGAGTCCGTTTGGTATGGATTATAAATTAATTTATTTGACCAAATATTTTCCCTTAATATTAGATATGCTCTTGTACTAGAAACCTTGATTAAAAGTAAGAATACAAGATACAACCACCATTACACCACCATCAGCAACCACCATTACTAAAGGTCTTTTTGGCCTAATTGATGGGTTTGTGATAAAAAGTAGATATTCAATTAAGACTTTTTAAAATTCTACGAAAATAAGGAATATTTAAAATGTCGATGACTTTTAATGACTTTTTATAAAAAAAAAATTATGTACTAAATTTAAAACATAATATATAAATAAAACATATCATAATTTCTCTTTCATTTAGTCCAAGACTTCGAAAGACTTAAGGAAAAAAAAAAATAAGTCTTTCATTATTTGTTTTTTTTTTATGCAATATTTTTCTTTTCTTTTTATTTCTACGAAATCTAGGGTCAAGATTAATTACCAACATTATTTTTTTTAAAAAAAAATTAATATTTTTTCGTTTCTTAATGTATTTTTTTTTCTTTTTCCTTTTGTGAATACTAAAATTTTGATTAATTACCAATATTTTTCATGAAAAATAATATAAATATTTTTCTTTCTATTTATTTTGTTGGAAAATATTTTTACAATTAATCATCTACCATGGTTTTTTAAATTTATCCACAAACCATTTCAAATTTCATAGTTTTCTCCAAAAGAAAAAAAAAGTGCGATTTAATAATTTATGTCATTGACTTTTAACGTGTAGTTTACTTGCATTAAATAAATAGAATATTATAATTTTGAAGGTTTTATGAATTTAATAATATTAATGCAATTTAATAAATTATTGCTACACTTTTTTTCTGCGATAATTTTTTTAACTGTAGGACATTATATTTTAGGAATAAATGTATCAAAGTCCCCAACGTTTTAAAATCGTTGGAGATATACCTCTAACCTAAAAAAATAGCACCACACATCCTCAACGTATGAAAAACTTGGCGTGGTAGGTCATTTATTATCAAATTGCCCTTCACTTTAAATAAACAAAAAAAAAAAAAAAATAAACAATATAATTGAAAACTAACCATATGTACCCCAAAAAATAAAAAGTAAAAAATGTACCCCAAAAAAATAAAAAGTAACAAATAGGTCATCTTCTTCAAAAAGTCCTAAAATTTTATTTGTACCAAATTTGTCGAAAAAATAGTAGCTGGGAGTTTGAATCTTGAAGATGTCAAGGGATAACAGATTTTATTATGGCCAGTAAAATTCACCGAACACCCAAGTATTAAAAAAAATCCCTAAAACCTCAAATCTAAACCCCAAAAATTCCTCTCAAAAATAGCAGAAATCTAATGTTCACATAACTCTTTGGATAATGATGAAGAATCCCCAGATGCAATGCAGACTCCTCCGGCGTTGAAGAGGACGACGAGGTTTACAAATACATTCAAATAATCAATATTGAAAAAGCTGGAAAAACCCATGTCAATGACATTAACAGTGAGCTTTAGGTCAAGCAAAAGCCAATGAAACCTGAAGGGACGGAGGAAGGTATGCATGAGTGGTGGTGCTCGAAAGTTCAGGGCGCAAAGCAATGCCATAAGGTAAATGGGTCACCGAGATAAGAGACCCTTCCCAAGAAAATTGGTGATTTTTTTGGTGAATTTGTGTTCGGTAATTTTTATGAGAATTTAAAATTTTAGGACTTTTTGGAGAAGACCTATTTGTTACTTTTTTTTTGTACATTTTGTACATTTTATTTTTTTAGGTACATATGGTTAGTTTTCAATTATATATATATTTTATTATTATTTAAAGAGAATGGCAATTTGGTTATAAAGGATCTACCATGTCAAATTTTTCATACGTTGGAGATGTGTGGTGCTATTTTTTTAGGTTTGAGACATATTCTCAATGATTTTGAAGCGTTGAGGACATTTGATGCAATTATCCCTATATTTTATATTCAAGATTTATTTGGAAAA
The DNA here is from genome assembly GCA_023638005.1 of Forsythia suspensa. NCBI lineage: Eukaryota > Viridiplantae > Streptophyta > Magnoliopsida > Lamiales > Oleaceae > Forsythia > Forsythia suspensa. Next base: position 40,603,090 of record CM042676.1, read on the forward strand.
AAATAAAAGTCTATAAAAATTTGTAAAAATCTATAAAAATCTATGAAAGTCTATTAAAATTTATAAAATTTAATGAAATCCATAAAATTCAGTCACTTAAAAAATATCAATCAAAGTTTTAAAAATCTAGATTAAATACACTCTGGCTTAAAAATTAATTTCTTAGAGTATCTTCAAGAGATTCTTTAAACATAAGATGTTCTTTATTTTAGAGATTTGACTCTTAAAATTATGATTCAAGAGACTCTCTAAATTAACTTTTTAAAATAGAGAGTGAGTTTAGCTCTCCAAATTTGGAGAGTCAAACACAGTCTTTATAATTAAATACATTCAATTTATTCCAATTTTCATTACTCCACATATAGATTGAACTAAATAGTATATACAAAATAAAATAGAAAAAATGAAAAAAAATTATATAATAAATAGGATAGATGCATGTCAAAATAAGAGATAGGGAAAAGAATACTTATTGGGAGAAATAAAATGAAGTTTTAAAAACAAAAATTGTTGAATACTCTCAAAATTTATATATATTCTCTAAAATGCAAAAGATACATTTTATCAATAGAGAGTCTCTTAGAGATGCTATTACAAGTAAAATAAATCTAGAACATGTTTAGGCGTGCTTATTCTTAGAGCATTTTCAATGTAACAACGTGAATGTTGTACACGTGGCACATAAAATAGAGACAGGAAGAAGAGCATCTCTAGTGCATTATATGGATTGCTATTTATATGTATTTTATTTTATTAAAATAAAAAAATACATTTAAATCTATATAGAAAATCTAAATTTTGTTGAGTCAACATGTCTAATGGAGCTTTTGAATATAGATGGAGCTCTAGACATAGTCTTTTTTTTTTTTCTACAACGTCAGCTTAACGAGTCCTTGACATGATGCATTAAATAAAATTTTTTTTTTTTTTTTGCATCATCAAAATTCACAGTTACATTGGAGATGTTCTAAGGTTACCCAAAAGTGGATAGCATGTTTAAGCGTACTTATTCTCAAAAATAAACTTCTTACAAGTAAAATAAGTCTAGAGCATATTTGAGTGGACTTATTTCTTTACTTATTTTACTTATAAGCACGCATAAAAGACGCACAAGTTTCGTCCAGAGGCTGAAAGCTCGGCCTCCTCCACATCTAGCCACGATCACGATCACGAATCGCTCACCTAGAACTCGCGCTAGGTTCAAAAAACTTAAAGTTCGACATTCGCTTCACGCTTTTGTGACTTTCATTGCTTATAAGTAAAAAGAAAAATGGGCCTTGAGGCAAATGAATATTATAACATAAAAATCAAAAGTAGACCATTATGACATCATATTACGAGAATTAAGCTTTTTAAGTTTTTTTCTTATAATTAAAAGAGAGAAAAGTATGGGCCTTGAGGCAAATAAATATTATAACATAAAAATCAAAAGTAGAAAATTATGACATCATATTACGAGAATTTAGTCTTGAAAACAATTATCTTAACTATAAGGTAGAGAGACATGTATAGGTAGATCATAGGGGGACCCAAATAAATGGGAAGGATTGAAAAGTATGCATACTTTTTCCTTTAACAAAATTTCAACATCAAGTCGGTGCAATAGTATTCAATATTTTACGCTACAACAAGATTTTCATGCAACTTGCACACCGGAATCTGTTCAAATCAAATATCAATTATTAAATACTCTTTAGTGTCGACCCAACTCGTCTTCGTGTGTACATGTGGAATTTTTTTTTTAATAGATAAATGACGATGAAATAAATATAAGACTTTCATTTACTCAAGATTCTAGGATATTAAAAATGGAGATATTTATTTATTTATTTTTTATCTCCGAAATTAATACAAGAATTTTGTAGTCAATAATAAATAATTTAATAATATATTTAATGATCAAAGAGTTTGTAGTTTGATATCCCAACACAAATAATAATTCTATAAGCATCCTAGTGTTATATTGCATTACTACTACGATTGCAGCTCAAATTGACTTAATGGTATTAGGGTTGTCAATTGGTCCAGACTCAGTTGTTCATAAATTTACGGAAAAGCTTAACTTTTAAAGAAGAGACGCGTCCACTACTTTGTTGGGTTTTGATACTACATGTTTTTGTATTTCATTTAAAAATTTAAACTATTAAAAAAAATTATTTGTTTATTAAAGTCAATTCTCAACCGAAATGGCTCAAACGAGCTCATGTTCTTTGTTCATATGAATCCTTAACTCGTACTTATATTCATTGAAATTTGAAATGTTCTTTGTCGGTCATTCATCAACAAGCAAATCATTTGCAAATTAATGTTTGTTTTTAAAAAGAATTATGGTAAATAGTTTTTTTAAAAAAAAAAATGAAATGACCAATTTCTCAATGAATTAATTAAGTCGCGCACTAGAAGAAATTAACCATTAATTGGAAGAAAAAATGCAGCATTTCAAAAGGGAGTTCTAATATTGAATATCGGGTTTCTTTAAGAGTCAACAAAAATGATTTCTGAATGTATTCGTGGGTGCTCGTGTATTTACAAGCTTTTTCTTATATAAATAATAACAAAAAATGATAGTGAGAATAAAAATATAATAAAATTTCTTTAAGCCAAATTCATATAAACTACCCAACCGAATTTTGACGAAGTCCAGTCAACGTTAGCTTGGAAACTAATATAGAAGTTAAGAGAGAGGAAAATTAGTTTACAAATATATAAAATAAGTTAATTTCATCAATAGTCACTATTACGCCTCCTAAAAATACATCTACGTTGCATAAGATAAGTAAGTCCCACACAATGATTCAGCCCTAGAGACACGTGGAGGACGCCTTCTTAAAGATTATCCGGACTGCTTCTTGACGTAGGCAGTCCGAAAACTCCACAATAGTTGAACCACTCTGACTGATTGATAAGACAGAAGTAATGCATCACTGTTAGTCTGACATAAAGAAAGAGTGTAAGAAGGGATAAGACGGTTGTCTGCAAATCTAAAGTCAGACGCAAAAGAGAACGGTGACACTGACAGTTTGAGGGACATGAGTCAATCACTCACTCAGAAATCTGACTCAAATTAATTGAACTTTAGAGGTATATAAGAGGAAAAAGAACGAAAAAGAAGGTAAATATTCTAAAACTTGGCTTTAGTATTAGTTTTCTCTTAAATTTTATTAGTCCGACTAAAGCATAAATCCTAATTTGAGCTTCGGAGTGCATACGGCAACCTCTCCGGTCACCTATGCTAACTGACAATCTTGGTGTTAAGTGTGCAGGAACTTCACAGCTGGAAAGACACTTTAGTGCTGATTATAGATTCGATTAGGATTTGTTGTCAACATTTTGGCGCCGTATGTGAGAAACGAAACAAAACCATGAGGAAACACATGAAAAAACATAGCCATGCAAGAATGAAGAAGATGTGATACTAAATTTGAAAAGACAAAAAACCCAAGTGTTGAAAATTTGAAGTTGTGATAAATTTTCCTTTGAACAAAAGGAGAAATTTCAGTTGAAGATTTGAAGTTGTGATAAATTTTCCTTTGGACAAAAGAAGAAATTTTAATTGAAGATTTGAAACCACGAAATTTTCCTTTGAATAAAAGGAGACATTTTATTTGAAGATTTGCAATTATAAGATTTCCTTTGAAAAAGGCAAAATCTTACTCATATTTGGGCAAACACAAAGTATTCCATTTCGGAAATCAAGATAAGGCTTATCCCGCATTTGGGAGGTTATAAATTTCTGATTTCGTTTTGTACAATATAAAGAAAGAACAAATCACAAACCACCAGTTATTTTGAACAAAAATAACGCAATGAGTGACGAAGACAGAAACACTCGTACTACACAAACCGGTGGGCAACCAGAAGGAGAGGACGAAAGAGCCCCTGAGGTTGCACAACCACACAGGCGTGGAAGGCGTTCTAGAGCACGCATGGCAAGCAATATGGAAGTGATGGCAGAACAAATGTTGGAAATGCAACGACAACAGGTTGCACAAACTGCTGTCTTAAATGTATACTTACAACAGGGACTTATGCCCCCTGTACCACCAGCGTATCCACCTTACCATCCCCAAGAGTACAAGTACCAATACAGAGAAGAAGAAGAAGGCCCATACTCATACACCTCATTGGAAAGACCAATATGGAAGGGAATTATGGAAACCCAAATTTTCCTCTTGAATACTCTCAAGAACTAGAAACCTCACAAGGGTCCAGTGTCTTTGACCGTTTGGGAAGCGGGCCTCCTAAAAATAGAAGAGAGAGGCGGGTGGCGGTGGCCACAGCCAGCCACAGCCCAATCATCGCACATACCCTAGGCCATATCAATATCAAACCACGCAAGATTCCGGCATAAGACCGGTTCACGGGACCCAACGAGGGATTGGGACGGACCCAACAGGTCCGCTCCCCGAAATAATTTCTCTGTCCCAACTCTAATACTATGAGATGGATGATGATGAAGAGATAGATCCTTTCTCAGAAGGGATACAACGATGTAAAGTCCCTCGTGATTTTGAAATGCCTGGAATTGGTAAATACGCTGGCCGAGGCGATCCGGATGATCATCTTTTAAAATTACAATGCCAACATGGAAATTGTTGGAGCCATCCCAGCACTAAAATGCAAAGCATCCCTCGACATTAGAAGGAAGAGCGCTTAGATGGTTCAAGAAGCTACCACCCAAAAGCATTCATAGTTGGAAAGATCTGAAAATTGCCTTTAGGAATGGATTCGTATCATCAAAGCCTGGCCAGCTTCTGGTCCAACTACTACAGGACCTAAGGCAAGGGAAACACGAGTCGTTGAAAAACTACTTAGCCTGATTCATAGAGAAGATGCACAACTGTGAGAATATCATAGAAGCAGAAATGTTCTCGGCTCTTAAAGGAGGCATAGAAATGAGAAGCATGATTTGGAGAGACGTTCGGAGCCAAAAGCCTAGGGACTACGATGCGTTAGTAGACATGATGAAAAAAAAAATCATATCAGATGAAATGGCTAGAGCCAGGGACAATCATAACCAACTACGCTATGGTCACGGGGTACATGCAAATTCCAAATCATCCGATGACAACATGCAACGTCAAAATGGGCGTCGATAAGAGACTCATCGGCGTCCTTTCCCTGCAACCGAATCCAGTTATGCAACAGAGATCTCTGAAGCAATCCCCAACTTGCACACTAGCTTGCATACCCACAATCAAGGGATGACTGATGGACAAACATGTCCCAACAAACCTAAAAAGCCATTTACTAGCCCATATTGTGCTTATCATCGATTCTATGGACACAGCAATGAAGATTGCTGTGACACACAGACGCTGGCGGAACAAAGGACCCAAAAGAATGATCGAACCTCTCTCAAGAGAAGTCGAGGCAGAAACTACACACCGTTCTAGTCCAACGAGTTGCGTCGCAAACGACGACAGGAAGCTACAAATAGCAGGCCGAGAAAAGAGACAGAATTGAGAGAGCGTGGTCAGAGCAATGATAGAGAAAACACCCAAGGGGTAGGAGCGCCAAAAGGATATCAACCTCCGCTGCCAGCCTAGCAAGCCCTCATAAGAGAAATTGACACTATTATCAGAGGTCCCCACCCCAGTGGAAGCTCCAATAACTCACAGAAGAGATATATCCGAGAGGCCAAAGAGCCTATAAACGTGAACTACCACCCACATACTCGTCCATTGGGAACAGGGAGTAATGATCCCATCACATTCACTCTTTCTGATGCTGCAAGGTGCATTTTTTTTCATAATGACGCTCTGGTTGTCCGAGCAGTCGTGGTCCAAAATGGTCTAGAAGAAGGTTAGTCGATGACGAAAGTTTTGTCAACATTATTTATGGAGCCACCTATGACAAAATGGGCATAGATACCACTTTGATCCCAGCCACTGATCCTATCTATGGATTCACTGGGGACTCCCTCCATTGTCTCCAGAGAAACAATCATTCTGATGACAGAAATGGGTATCGCACCAACCAGTGTGAGGACTCCCATGGAATATTTGGTAGTTGATAAAAGCTCTTCTTATCATGGCGTGCTTGGAAGACCAGCTCTTATCTATTTAGGGACAGTAACTCATACAAAGTTCTTGTGCATGAAGTTCTCCACAGACCACAAAATTGCCACAGTAAAAAAAAACCAATTCGAATCCTGAGCATGCTACACCAATACCATGAGAAAATTTGTAGACCAGGAAGTCAACATGATCGATATAGAAATGAAGGATGTCATATTAGATCCTGAAAGACTGGATAATAGAAACGATGAGAAAGATGAGCAGATGATTGAGCTGAGAGATTTGGAAGATCTGGATCCACGAGTGGTTGAAAATGAGCCCCAAACCTCTCCGACTGACAAGCTAGAATGCTTTCATGTGGATCCAAATGATTTAACAAAAGAGCTACAATTGGAGAGTGAATCTCTGGATGATTTCAAAGACCGTCTAAAACGGTTCTTATCCGAAAATCTGGATGTGATCACATGGAAACATGGAGACATGGTGGGGATTGACCCTAATATCTCATGCTACAAACTACAAATAGAAGCAAATCATCTGGGACCCAGACAAACGTCGACCCATGAGCCCTCAAAAATATGTTGCACTGGAGGAGGAAGTATCCAAGCTGTTGAAAAACGGCATCATAAAAGAATCTCGTTACCCAAAAATAGGTTTCCAACCCGGTGCTAGTGCCAAAGCCCAACGGGAAAATGAGGATATCTATAGACTTCTCCAACGTTAACCAAGCTTGCCCCAAAGACAGTTTTCTCATTTCTCACATAGACGAGCTGATAGATACCACGGCCGGTCATGAAGTGCTCAGTTTTATGGATGCATATTCAGGGTACAACCAAATCTCCATGTATCCACCGGATGAGGAACACACATCCTTCATCACCGATAGACGCTTATATTGTTACAAAGTTATGTTCTTTGGTTACAAGAATGCCGGAGCCACATACCAGAGGCTGGTAAACAATATGTTCGTAGAACAGCTGGGTAAAACTATGGAAAATTATGTAGACGATATGCTGGTCAAAATCTTAATAAAAGCTAATCATATTGACCATCTGAAAGAAACGTTTAATGTAATGAGAAAGTAAAAAATGAAGCTAAACCCTCTTAAATGTGCTTTCGGAGTATCCTTTGGAAAAATTTTGGGTTTCATTGTTAACCAAAAGAGTATTGAGGCGAAACCCGAAAAGCTTAGAGCGTTACTTGAGATGAACCCTCATCGAACCCCAAAGCAGATGCAAAGTCTGATGAGTACGGTAGCTGCTTTGAGCCCCTTTATCTCAAGGTCAATTGATATGTGCCTACCCTTCTTCAAAGCTCTGAAAGGGAAGAAAAGATTTGAATGGACTCCCAAATGCGATGGCGCTTTTCAAGCCTTGAAACAATACTTGGAGAAAGCACCACTCCTATCTAAGCCATCGAACAAATGAACTCTAATGTTATATCTAGCCGTCTCAGAAGAAGATGTCAGTACGGTCCTCATCAGGGAAGATGGCGGTAACCAGTGCCCCGTCTATTATGTAAGCAAAGTTCTTCTGGATGCTTGCTATCCAGATATGGAAAAACTAGCTTTGGCCCTGATCGTATCCTCCATAAAGCTCTGGCCTTATTTCCAGTCGCACACCTTATGTGTGCTGATTATGTTCCATCTGAAACATGTGTTACATAAACTTGACGAGTCCGGAAGACTGATGAAATGGGCAATAGAGCTAAGCGGGTTTGATTCGATGACATCCCGAAATGCTATCAAAGGTCAGGCTTTAGCTGATTTTGTAGCCGAGTTTACCCATCATCTGGAGGTAGAAATGGTTGACCAGACTAGACCCTCCAAACTTTGGAATATATTTGTGGATGGATCGTTTGGAGAAAATAGGTGGGGACGATATCTTGATCATCAGGGAAGCCACACAAATTACACAGTGCTTTGCTCTTCGGGTTCAGAGCCTCCAATAATGCTACAGAATACGAGGCTCTCCTAGCTGGTATGAGATTAGCAAAAGCATTACAAGTTCAGACTATAGTTGTGCATAGCAACTCCCAAATAATTGTCAGCCAGGTAAACGACGATTTGGAAGCAAAGGACAAGAATATGGCTTTTATCTTCAAAAGGTCCAGGACCTGATACCACATTTTGAAGGTTTCAAATTAATCCAGATCCTCCAAATTGATAATCACAGTACCGATGCACTATCCAAACTGGCTAGCAGCAAGGATTTTGATCTCTTCGGTTGTGTCCAAATTGAGTTCCTCCCCAAGCCTACTACTGAACAAGATGATGTCGTGTTCTTTATCGAAGAAAGAGATTCATGGATGAGGCCCATCTTCTCATATTTAACGGGAAAAATCCTGCCTGAAGATAAAGACGAAGTATGAAAGGTCCATAAATTATCGACGCGATTTGTCATACAAGAAAGGGTGCTCTACAAAAAAAGATTATTCTTTACCTTCTCAAATGTGTTGGGCCTAATGAAGCAGACTATATTATGAAAGAAATCTATGAAGGGACATGCGGCAATCACTCTGGAACAAATTTATTGGTTCATAAGATCCTTAGACAATGGTATTATTGGCCTAATCTTAAAAAGGATGCACTTGAGTTTGTACGCAAATGTGACAAATGTCAGCGCTTCGCCTACATGCACAAACAACCTCCATGAGAATTGTGAGTTGTATCTAGCCCTTGGCCTTTCGATAAATGGAGAATTGATATAATTGGACCCATGCCCCGGGAGCGAGTTAATTACAGTTATGCAATCGTGGCTATCGATTATTTTACTAAATGGGTAGAGGCCGAACCCGTGATGAAAATCACAGAAGCCAATACTTCCAAATTCATATGGAAAAATATCATTTGCCAGTTTGGTGTGCCCCGCTCACTTGTTTCAGACAACGCAAAACAATTTAGAAACCACCAAATCGAAGAGATGTGCAGCGACCTAAGGATAAGGCATCACTTCTTGTCCCCATACCATCCCCAAGCTAATGGTCAGGTAGAGGCCGTGAACAAGACCATAAAATACACTTTGAAATAGAAGTTGAATCGTCGAAAGGGGCGTGGGTAGACGAGCTACCTCAAGTATTGTGGGCAATACGTACCACCATCCGGACTGCCACCGGAGAGACCCCATTCTCTATGGCATATGGTGCTCAAGTGGTGTATCCTATAGAAATCAGAGTGCCCTCCCATAGGCAACTCCATTTCGATGAAATTTCTAATAAAATTTCTCGAAAAGTAGACTTAGACCTTCTCCAAGAATGGAGAGACGATGCACAGGTGAAACTGAGGAGTTATCAACAAAAGATAGACCGCTATTACAATAAAAGAGTAAAGGTCCGCTCATTCCAAGTAGGGGACTGGGTCCTAAAAAAAGTTATTATCGCTACGCAGGAGCCCGATGTGGGAACTTTGGTCCGAACTGGGAAGATTCTTATAAAGTTATAAGCGAAGCAGTCCTTGGAACTTATGTGTTAGAAGACCAGTCAGGCAACCATTTGCCACATCCATGGAACACGGAACATCTCCGCAGATATCATCAGTAACATTCTAATTGCAAGCCATTATGGCTTTTATCCTCTATATTAAAATTTTGTATCTTTTAAAAATGGAGATTCGGACAACTATTTCATCCACCAATCAAATCCGCTCCATTTCATATTTCTGAGGTGCCACTCATAACACACTTACTTCAAAATGCTCGTCAGAAAAATATGACATAAAATTAAAAACGATCATACAAATCTGCTTCAGAATTGTAACTCAAAACAAGAAACACACCGCGACATTAATACGAATGCGAGAACAAACATCAAATCATAAAAGATGCAACAAAACTTATCTTTCATTCAATAAGAAACCAAGCTATATATACATATTGTAAGAAATAAAAAATTCAAGATCCTACTGCCTACCACCTCTTCATAGCCGGCACAAAATAGGGCACCTAGACAGGCTAACTCTTACTTATTCCTCACTAATTTCATCCATGCTCCACCTCTTGCAGCACTTGCTGGGTCATCAGCAACATAAACCTGACTTCACTACGATAGCCTATCATGGTGAAGTCAGACTTATGCTGTTGATTATCCAGCATCATCTTGAAATTCGCCATTCATTCTGAAACCAGATGTTAAATATCTTGTGAAGGATCTTAATCCAAAGTTAGCTCACTATCTTCACGAATTGTCCTACCCAGCTTTAATCTTGCAACTTAAAACTTCATGAATTGTCAGAGAAAAAGCAAGGTCAAAACTGGAGTAGAACAATTCATGAAATAGAATGCTAAATACAAAATGAAGCTAAGCATAAAGATTTCTGTTAATTTATATATAATCCAGATTTTGAGCTACTTAGAGAACACCAAGCGGCAAGCTAGCATTAAAGAAACACGTTACTCAAAAAAAGAATGCGAACCGTCGTTCTCTTGAATAATGAAAACACCACCATCAATGCATTCAAGAACTCGTTCTTTAAATGTGCATGCAACTCTTTGAATTTTGTAAAAAAGATGCACCATCAATGCGGTTGAAAAGTAATTACCTAAACTTAAACGTAAAACACAAATACTAATCAGATTCACACAACAAAATCCAAACAATTAGAGTTAATGTTCCATTCCAAATTGGACATTACAAAAGCTAACAAAATCCTGCCCTGGGCCTCTTCGGCAGGAGGTTGGTCTGCAAGACCTTCAGTCCCGTCGACAGGAGGTTGATCGGTACCATCTTCGGCTTCTTCATGGGATGGATAGTCTACCTTAATAGCAAAAAGGTCTAAGTTAGGATGTAGCTCCTTCACTTTGATCAGCACCTGTCGGGCCCCGAAGTTGATAAAGAAGGCTTGGAGGTTCTCATAGTCCGGAGTAAATTCGAACTGACTACTGAAGTTTTCGACCCCTACCTTTACTACTTCTTCAGTGTTTGCCTTGATGCTAAGATTCTCACTCCTCAAAGATTCAGCCATCTCATCCAGTTGACAAATCTTATCCAACAACCCATCTCTTTAAGCGTTGGCCTCCTCCAACTGGGTAATCATGCCCATCAAACTCTCCCTCTGAGCATTGGCCTCAGCTAAAGCTTTGGCCGTGATTTTCTGGGTTTGATTGGCCAATTTGGACCTATTTGAAAATTCAACCACATCGGACTCCGCTGCCTCCAGGTCCTTCTTAAGTTGGTCTCTCTCCTCTATCAAGGGTTTCAATTCCTTCATCGCTTCATTAAGAGCACCCTGCAACCATGCAACTCGCTCCTTATAGTAGTCCCGATCCTTCATAATGCTTTCAACATTTCGGAGAGTAGTGGCCACACTTCCTTGATTCAAATCCAAATCACTAACACTAACATCTGCCTCCTCAATGAATACCAGGCAATAAGAGTCTTAGCCGCATTTAGCTTCTCCTCGACGGATGATCTGTCAGCATAAGTAGCCTAACCTTCGTCCAGAAAGAGTCAACCGAAGTTGTTGCCCTTCGAAGATAGGTTGGTAACAGATCCAACGCATCGGAGCTGAGCTCAGAAGGCCTCTTCTGAAAAATCTTCTTGATATGCACTGAATGATCATAACCCCCTTCTGGATCAGCAACCCCCTATTCCTCAAGAACTATGGAGACTCCGTCCTCACCCGTTGCCACATTTTGCAGAGATGTAGAGGAGACAGTAAATACGTGGCCTTCTAGCTTTCTTAGGAAGCTCCCCTTCCTCCAGGACCTCCAAGTCATCATCATCTCCCAGGGGCCGTTTGGAGAACCGTCCTACATCCGAATTGGCCCCTTTAGCTTTCGCTTCGCTTTATTAACACCCACTTCTTGTTTCTGCACCATGATTTGCAGACCCTGTGGTAAAGCAGAAGGGACTAGAATTGTTTGCTTCGGGTCAGAAGGAGCCATAGAAGCATCTTGGCCCTTCTCCCCACCTTTGAGGCTAAGTCTGGCAATGATCTTTTTCTGATCATTATCCGAAGACTCCTTTTTTACCACTGGAGGGATCCTTTTAGCGGCTAGACCGGCCAACCCAATCTTGGACAATGAGCTCAACCCTAAAATACCTAAGATAGTCCGTTAGCAGCTTCAAATGCAGAAAATAAATAAACGAGGCCCTTCATACACAATAACGATTACCTTGCTTCTTCATCAAATTGTGTTTCACAAAAAGGTGGTCCGAGCCAATAACTCCGTAAAAATCTCCTTTATAGGAATACAACCGGCCAATCACAGCCAAGTCCTTCTCAAGAAAAAGAACGCTTGCACCTCCCCTACATAAAAATAAATCCAATGAGAACTCCGTACAAAACTTATATACAAAGAAAGAGAACTTGCAAGCAGTCTACTACATTGGGACATAAGATTAAACTAAGACTCACGCCGATGTGAAAGAGTTCGGGCACTGTGATCTTAGGGACCGGATCAGAAGGGAAACACTGCCTGTCTCCAGCTCTCCATAACCACTGGTTCATCCAATGTTTAATAGACGAAGGATGTCTGGTGATGACAGGGCCATGAGTCTCCTTAGGGGTCAAATAATACCAATCCTTAACCCTTTATGTTGTCCCCATCTCTCTTTGCACATTTGTTCAATTTAAACAAGGTATGGAAAATGTAGAGAGGCATGAAGTAGTCTGGACTGACTTTCTGCCAAATAAGCCAAGTGCCTACAGCTTGGGTCCAAAAATTAGGAGAAACTTGGTAAGGACATACATTGTAGGACCTAAGGATAGCTCTAAAGATAGGGTGAAGAGCCAGCCTCATCCCACAAGCGAAAGCATCGCTCATGATAGCAACATGCCCTTCGGGCAAACTGCATGGTTTATATGCTTTGCTAGGAAATATTAATCTAACCCCCTCGGGCACCCTATAAAGGTCCCTAAGTTTGGTAAAGTCCGCAAGGCTCAAATCATAATGGTATTGATTACATGACCAGCTCCCTGGATTGGAGTCAGGGTCCTCGTGTCCTCTTGACAACTCCCTAACGTGCTCTATCTAGCCTTCTACTAAATCCATCTCATTGGACCCCAGATTTATCCTATGAGTCCTAGGACTAATGGATTCTCCATCATCACCAGACTCTATTACTCCAGAGGGACTGGCTATCCATTTGCCTTTTCTTTGCCTCACGCTTTCCTCCATTTGTTTCTTCAAGTCAATAGCCTCTTCTACTGTCATTAAGGAAATCTCTTCTGCTTTACTATCAGAATCACTTAAATTTATTATTCCATACAATTGTTTAAGTCATTTTTTCCTAAGCATTTTAAAATAATTGGCATTAAAAGCCATTTTGAAAATAGAACTGATGGGTCTAACATGTTCAGCCATAACCACTATCTTCCCGAGGCAGTCTTCCCAACCTCCTCCAAATTACTATCACCACAATCCATCAAGTACCTGTGATGGGAATATGCAATATTTTGAAATTGAAAGGAGTAAAACACACAAAGCTAGATAACCAAGTGCAATATCAATACGAGGCAAAAATGTACCTTTAGGGTTAAGAAAGTTCCTGGATTGGTGCTCTCTCGTCGCGGTGAGTAAAGTCGTTTGCACTAATGGTGAGATAAGACTAAAATCGGAATGCAAAACTCTGAATGAAGAGATACCCTTTCACTTGCTTTTTGAGAAAATGTTTGAAGGGAATCCACTATTTCTAGACAAATTTGAATTTTGTAGTAGCGAAAAGCCAAAATTTGGAGGTACTGAGGCTTTTATAAACAGCCATTTCTTACTCCCACCGTTCATCTCATCAACCAACCACCTTAAACGTTCCACGCGCCCCTCCATCTGAACCGTTAAAAGGATGAGTATAAAACACGCGGATGTATCCAACGGCCTTAGTCTGATAATATATATATCACGTACGCGTTATATAAAAATTAACCGTATGCTCATTTAATGGCGCAACCATAATCATTTCATTTCCACTTCTCCACATCATCATTGCTGGACTTTCCACTAGCTTGGAAATATGGAACGACCAACCCTCTTACGACCAGTCAAAATACCTTGCAATCATCATTTCTTAACAAATTCAAATATAACCCCAAGTTCCCAAGCTTCGGATCCCTCCTACAGGTCCTCCGCTCCGACGCACAATTATAAACCAGTTCAGTCAATATCGGCAATGCAAATACAACAATTGCCCAAATTTGGTCCAGCGATTCACGTTACATTTTAATAAGCCCATGGCCTCACATAAATGATAAAGTTCATGGCTTAGGAGACTGAATGTTACGCCTCCTAAAAGTACATTCACGTGGTATAAGACAAGTAAGCCCCACACAATGATTCAGCCATAAAATAGGTATACCTAGAGACACGTGGAGGACACCGCCTTAAAGATTATCCGGACTACTCTTGACGGAGGCAGTCCGAAAACTCTACGATAGTCGAACCACTCCGACTGATTGATAAGACAGAAGTAATGCATCACTGTTAGCCTGACATAAATGAAAAGTGTAATAAGGGATAAGGCGGCTATCTGCAAATTCAGAGTCAGACACAAAAGAGAACGTCGACACTGACAGTTTGATAGGACATGGAACATGAGTCAATCACTCACTTAGAAATCTGACTTAAATCAATTGAACTTTAGAGGTATATAAGAGGAAAAAGAACGAAAAAGAAGGTAAGTATTCTAAAACTTGGCTTTAGTATCAGTTTTCTCTTAAATTCTATCAGTCTGACTAAAGTATAAATCCTAATTTGAGCGTCGGAGTGCATACGGCAACCTCCCCGATCGCCTATGCCAACTGACAATCTTGATGTTAAGTGTGCAGGAACTTCACAGCTGGAAATAAAAAACACACTTCAGTGTTGATTATAGATCCAATCAGTATTTGTGGTCAACAGTCACTAAAGTATGTACAAAGTTTAAAATTAATCCATAAAATATTTTTCTTATTATATTAGCAAATGGAGTTATTATCGATTTTACAACTGATTACTTGGTTAGTAAACTAACGTCAAATCCATTGTGAAATCCATTAAGTGCTAAAGTGGACTAATCACATGTTTGACGATGCTGAAATTATTTTTTAAGTGTTTATAAGTTGTAATTATATATTGTGTGGATAATAAATAAATGGTTTTTTTGCACAAATGGTCCCTATTTTTTGTACTTACTGCGCAGTTGAGGACCTATCTTTTTATTTTTGGCAGTGTAGCTCCTGCTTCTATTTCAAACTTTTTTAGCGACAATGGTCCTTTTCGTCTAATTTCGTCAAATTAACGTTAGTTTTGACTTTTTTACACAAATAGTCCTCGCGTATATTCCACACTTTGCATTTCATAAGGACATTTTTGGTATTCTACTGTTCATAAACAAATACTTTTTCTTAAATTTAGGACCTCTACTGCAAATTTTTATTTATGAACAGTAGAATACCTAAAAATGTCCTTTTGAAATGTAGAGTGGAATACATGCAGAGACTATTTGTGCAAAAAAATTAGAACTAACGGTTAATTTGACGGAATTGGACGAAAAGGACTATTGTCGCCAAAAAAAAAGTTTGAATTAGGGGCTACATTGCAAAAAATGAAAAGACGTGTCATCTACCCGCAATAAGTACAAAAGAAATGGACTATTTATGCAAAAAATCCATAAATAAATAATAATTTGTAAGTTCTACGAAATGTGTTAATAAAAATATATTTAATTATTTTAACCACTTTAAATTATAATTTAAGTTAAAGCAAACAAGCACTAAGTGTCATAACTTCCATAGTCAATTTCATTTTAGAAGAAATTATATAAAATGTCCATTTATACGGTATTCTTCAAAATATGGCACGTTTTTATAACAGTTTCAAAAATGGTAATTTTGGACAAAAATATACTAAAAGTAATCAGATCTACAAGTGTACACTTAAAAATTGCGCACACCACTAGCTACCAACCAGCACAACCCATTGTTTTTTATAGATTAATTTGTGTTATAAAAGAACAAAAATTCAACATGTTTTGTGCTATATTAGTTTAAGTTGTTTTTAAATATGAAAATATATTGAATATAATTGCTCAAAAATTGTTGAAACAGATTGGGTTAATAAATTAATGTCTAATTAAAAAAAAAAGAATGTGAAAACAAAAAAAAACAAACGAATGTGGTATAATCGCCTTAGCGAATATTTGTTGAAAGAATGTTATAAAAATGAAGATGTATGTTCTTGTGTTTTCATAAAAAATATATATATACTAGATTTGCAATTGTGGTAGTTTATGTTGATTATTTAAACTTTATAGGAACTCTTGAAGAGCTCACTACAAATTATTTGAAAAATGAATTTGAAATGAAAGATTTGGGAAAAACCAAATTATGTCATGGATTGCAAATTGAACATTTCTTAGAATAATTATTTGTTAATCAATCTTCTTATACATAAAAAAGTCTTAAAGCGTTTTTTATTAGACCCTTGAAGGGAACAACAACAAGATTTATTTTTAAAAAATAATTACATCAGATCATCATGCTGACTACAATCAACCAGAAATAGTGTATGAAGATGATATTGCTTGGAGGTTATAACATGTAGCACATTTCACCAGAATTGTTTTATACAAGTTTTTAAAAGATGACGATATTGAAGATATTGACGCATAAGATATGGATAGCTCGATACAAGTTTTTTCATTGAAATCAGGGCGAGTAGCTGTACTCTTTTTCCTTCGCTTAGGTTTTGTCCCACTGAATTTTCCTTGACAGGTTTTAATGAAGCAACATTTGATTACTCCAAATTTTTTATAATTTTTTTTTCTTTCGATTGATATTTTTGTCCCATTGGATTTTTGCCAAACAACAAGGTAGTTATTGTGTAAATAAATCATTCAATAGGAAGTGTTGTAAAATTATAAATAATGATGAATAATTATTTGGTTTTATATAGATGTCTATGTAGTTATCTATTTACTCCAGAAGAGTTAATTGTAGTCAGATTATAACTCTCATTGGATCATATAAATAATGGGCATTGTTATAATAAATTTACACACTTAAGTTTTGACTCTCTCTATTTTTTTTATTTTTCTCTCTACTTTTATAGTTTCGTAACAATATATAATTTTCTGTATCTAAAAATTACCATTTTTACAAATATTATTAAAAATTACTATTTTCAAAAATTACTCTTTATATTTGTCTAATTCTATAAATTGCCCTACATTTTATTGGACTAAAAAAATAGATCATTTGTAAAAATATCCAAATTCATCTCTAACACTAGTACTAAGTCCACCACTGATCTCAAGGGAGAGGATATGGTGCTGAGCGGTGTCTCAACCGCTGACACCGTATCCTACCTCTTGAGGGGCCAGGACATCAGCCTTGGTACTAAGTCCTAACACAGTAAAAGTAGCGCCAAAGAAGAAATTATTGCCCTGTGAAAGGAATCTTATGCAAAAATTTTATCCAAGAAATAACGACAATTAGTCCACCTAGGAACTATCAGTTTTTACGTTAGTTTTAATCACTATGTTTTAAAAAGTCTGTATAAGTGGAGTCTAAGATTTGTCTAACTTTGAGAAACGGCCTCCACAATCCACACTTAACATCGTCATTGTCTTGTCCTAAATCTCAGGAAATTCAAAAAAACTTGAAACTCGACTTAATTATGCATTACATTTTTAAAACACTAATTTTAATACTTAAAAAAAACTTGAAACTCGACTTAACCACACTTTACATTATTTAAAACACTAGTTTTAATACGCAATTGACCATATGTAAAATTGTTGATAACTTCAACAATTATTAATAAAGTAATAAAAATACTTTAAAAACTAATTTGGTACAAGCTAACTCCATAATAAATTCAGCCAAAACTGCTCGACTTCGAATAACTATTCCCCCCCTCCCCTCCTTCTCCTTTTTCGTGTAGAGTACGGCAACGAATCTAAATTTGCCACCTCGACTTCCAAAATATCTTTAATTGCCACCTCTATTTTCTCAATATTTCTTTAATTGCCACCTCATCTCTTTAATTTTTTCATATAAAAAGAGATTTCTATATTGTAAAGCTTCGTAAATTTCTAAAATATTAGAGATATTGGTAAAGTATTAGACCATTATTTATTTTCTTTGTACGAGTAGTTCTTGTTATTCGTTAATTATTCAGCTGTAATATTTTCATTGTACATGAACAGAGGCAAGAATCCAGCATTCTGCTTTTATTTGGTACAACAGAACAATAATTAATAAATTACAAAAATCGTCGTGGATCGCAGATCCTAACTATCTAAAATCTCAATCATTTTCCTTTTCCGTACACAAACCTCACTCATCTCAATTCAATTTCTATCTACTAAATAATATAAATTTCCAAGTACTCTTTTCCCAAACTAATATAATTGATGAGACAAAAATTCGGGAAAGATAAATGTTTATCAACTGACCTGCAACCTTATAGACAAATACTAATACTGCATGACATTGTTGCATCGTTACAGGAAGCAATGTGGCGGAACAAAATTGGTCAGGTCCTCTTTGAAGAGAGCGACACTTTTTTCCCCTCTATAGAGAACCTGTCACTGCCTTCGAGCTGCAGAGAAATTTAGAAGTCAATATTCATTTTCAGAAACTAAAAACCGTGGTAGGAAATTTAGCATTTCACTTGCCAAGGAGCAAAGTGCAGTGTGGTCCGATGATCATATACCTTGTGCTTTAGAAAAGTAAGCACCTCCTTCTTGGAAGAAAAGCCAGAAAATGTAGAAGGTGAGTGCTCGTCAATAAGAGCTTTGAGCTGCTTCAGCTTTAAAGACTCCCCAGGCACCTGCAGCAAGCAGTCAGTCAGTCAGTAAAAGTAGCGAGCGTCAAGTTTTAAAATAGTTTAAAATTCTCAGGAACAAGTACCTGCTGAAGCAGCTGTCTACATAATTTTTTTAGCTTTGGCTTCAGTTCATCGTCTTTTTCCATCTCTAGATTTTCACGTTGTTTCCTTTTCACTGAAGAACGGGAATCAGAAGAACCCTCGCCATCACTATCATCAAAAGTCGTCTTTTTCCCCTCAAAGAAGCAGCCATGGATTTTCTTTGGACGGTCTTTGATACCAAGCCCTTGTTTCCCAGTTGTGGATTTGTCCTGAAAATACAATCTTACTATCCACAAGCTTTCATATACTACTTTATTCAGTAAAAAAAGTATATTGAAGCGTGAACTAATGAGAATCATTTTGCAATGATTGAACAGAAATTGAAATATCATGCTCAAAAGCTCCATTTGAGTAGTTATTATATAAAGTAAGAAACAGAGAATTTCTTCTCTTACATTTCATGTGAGGACTAGTACTAATTAACAAAATCTCAACCAAGTTGCCAGAATAGATTAAAGAGGTGTTGGAATTACTTTTAGGGAACACAGAAAATCACCAAGAGAATAACAGGATACATACTTGTACGAGTTTGTAAAGATTTTCTTGATCCTCCTCATTGAATGTCATTCTCTGATTACAATTTTGGCCATTTTCAGAGAGAAGGGCCTTCTTTCTCCGAGATTCAGCACCAAGCATACCCCCAGCAATGAATCCATATTTGTGTCCCCACCACTCTGGTGGAAGATCTTGATCCTTAACTGCCACAAGGCATCATGTGATGTTAAATAATTGCTAGTGTAAAAGAAAAAGAAAATCAATGACAGAAAATGTTACGAAAAGATTGAGCTGAAGAGGCTTCTAGATCTATGTAAGCTATTAACAATGACAAGCAAAGCAATCAGATAAAGGGGGATCAAAAGAATAATACAGTATTCAATACGCAGGAGTCACAAAGAATAACACACTTGTGTTCTGAACTTCTAACTCCATGCATATAGCAAACTAGATAGCGATAAACATGCATGTTAGTGAGTACTAAAAACACACACGAGTCTAATAATATAGTTTGTGTGTTTATCTAACTATAAATTCCATGTATTTGAATATATCGCGTTCACCAATAAAATGTGTAAGCTTCAAAATCCATTATATATTGTTCCCAGTTATTCTGCTTCTTTATTTATTTTTTTGTAAACAAAAGTTGTAAGTTATACATAATAATACATAATCCCAGCTAGAAACAAACAACATATAGTTTACAACCATAATGCTTGACCTCAAGCTTGAATAAATCAACTTGTGCTCAAGCTAAATTTCAACTGCACTTTGACTTTCAGCTCGAGGAAATTGAGATCTTTCCAATTCAAGCCTTATTTGGCAAGTATCGTGAAAGCCAAAAAAGTGTTGCACGCAGGAAATAAGAAACGCACGGTGCCCATATTAAACAAAAATGAGGTCCCCATATTAAACAAAAATGAGGTCCACCCGGATTAGGTAGATGTGAACAGACCATGTTGCCAATGCATGTGGTTGGAACTACAACCTTTATCAAATTCAAGTTTACCAAAATCAAGCACTTATTTTGCCACAGCTTGAAACAGAGACAGTTGCTCGTCAGTTAGTAGAGATGAAATTTACTACTCAAATAACACAGGCTAGCACCAAGCCAGTTTTTAATCAGTTGAATTGGTAATGAGGAGATTTTTGTATCCTATTCAAGAAAACAAAAGCTAGAAGGTAGGTTGTTTCTCTTGATCGGTGTTGTGTTTTTCAGAGGCATAAATCACAATCACAAGCCAAATGAATCTTAATGGTGTTTAAAACACACACAAAAGTTATCAAATAAAAATAAATAATTAAGAATGCCCACATTGCAAACTTAAGGATCTAGCAATGCGGATCTAGAAGTTACCATCAATATCTGGAACATGGATTTCCATTGATTCTGCTTCCTTCGATACATCCTGATCACGACTTGTATCAGGAGACTTTACCTTCTTTACCTGCAGATTACAATAGCTGCTAAACTTAGCAACAAAGAAATATAAACCAAAAGATAGAGAGGAACAATTCCCAGGAGTCCTGTACAAAGTTCAAACTAGAGTAGGATTTTTAAGGAGAAAATAAGGACATATTCTCTTTGTTGTTTTCAATTCAAGTTGTTTTCACTTTTTAGTTTTGCAAAACACCCAAAACTTGTTTAATATGTTGTTTTTGAAAATTCAGTTTTTGACGTTTTCAGTTTAAACATGGAAACAAAATTTATTTAAATAAAAATTTATATAAACAAAAATTCTAAAAATATAAAATTATAAAAAAACAAAAATTCTAAATTCTAAAAAATAATTCAAGCCCTCATTGATTATTTAAATAAAAAGTTTAAAAAATTAATTTAAATGAAAATTAATTAAAATTCTCAGACCACGTCATTAATTTTTTTTTTTATTTTGTTAATTTATTATTTGTTTGTATTTTATTTTTGTAAAAAAATATTGTAAAATTCATTGACTTTAAAATATATATATTATTTTATCATATATTAGCATAAAATTATTTTATTTTACAGAATAATCAAATTTATTGAATAAAATAATATAAAACAATTTCTCAAAATTTCAAATAAAACGAGTTTTCCAGTTTGTATTTTCAAAAAATAGTTTTTCAGAATGACAAACCAAATGCATTTTCAACAATCTTAAAATAAACTCACAAAACAGAGAACTAAAAATGAATTCAAAACTCGGAGCTGAAAACTGAAATGCTAAGAGAACAGCCCCTAATGTTTCGGGTTGCTTATAAGCCAGTCAAAATTGCTTGTAAACCCATTTTATATTTCAGAAGTGTCAAGTAATTTTATCAAGCCAGAACTAATAAGACCAAAAAAGACCCTTCAGGTGCTTATAGCCCAAAAGAAAGGCTTCTTAGCTTTATTTCAATCAATTCGTGCCAATGTCCACGCCGGAAAATTAAGAACATAAATCCAATAGCCCAAACAAGATGTCCAATTAAGAACATCCTTGCCCAGACCGATAAACTATTCATAACAAAAGGGTTATATCCATTGAACACTTTGGGTTCATCAGAACTACAGGATTGACCGATTAAAAGACAATACTATCCCTTCTATCTTTTAAACTCCATGAATTACCCCTCGTGCCTAGCCACCAACCCATTACCACCAACACCCACTCTTGGCAATCTCCTACAATTAGCAGCTGCCTTTCACTGCCATCTGTAGCATTTCCAAACTGTAGCCACTACACATTCAAAATATTGCCATTCTTAAAATTTCACAAATGAAAGGAATATAACTCGTCCTCAGGAATTTTATCTCATCTCCCCTTCACTGGCCTTTCAACATTCACAGCCTAAAAATGACATGGATTCCAATTTATGAGAAGACAACAAAATACTTAGCAATATGTTATGACCTTAGCCAGATGGGCAAGAAACCAATAGCCTGGATATAACGAGAGTATGTTTACTTTGAGAATAATTTCTACGAATAACAGAAATAGGATCGAAGTAATCAAAAATAAACTTACAAGAATTCCTTCAAGATCCTGAGAAGTATATGCTTGGACAAGTTTCCCCTTCTCTCTTCTCTTATACCTGGAAATATAGAAATCAAAGAGGACAAAAATCATATACCATGCAATCAAAATAGTTACTCTTAATTATTGAGGAGTAAGTAAAAGAAATAGACGCTTATATTAAACTGACCTTCCTTGTGGTCTAGTCACCTTGACAGCTGTATCGTGATTGTCCTTATAAGCCTTGTTCTGTTTATCTGCTTCCACTTTGTTAGCTTTCACTTTGTCTTTTTTATCAGCTGTTGTGCGGCCACAATCAATAGTCAACACACTACTTTATGATACAGACACCAATTCAATTTTGCTTGCATAAAAATGTACCTTCATCATTGTTAATTTCAACCGCTTGCTGTCGAATTATCCAGACAAGAACATCAGTTGAATACAAGAATCAGCAATGATGTGGATAATATATCATCTAAAGACGGAAAATAAGTAAAATTTACCACTTTCAATTTCTTGAGGATGCTATCAAACTGTGTGGTATCAAACGCCCATGCATTTGGCTTCTCCGTGCCTATACCTAGAACAAGCTCAAAATGAACTTATACATAAAAACCTCTTCTGAATATCACACCCATTTTTCTATTGTATAATTGAAATGAGAACAGTGAAAATATGATACAAAACACATTGAAATTCACATATATTTGAAGTTCAAATATATCTGAAGTGGGTAAGTTTTAGAACAAAACCTGAAGTGTCTTGCTTGTTCTCCACCCTGACGTATCCTTTGATCCCTTGCTTTTCTTTCCCAAGCCCTTCTCCTTCTTCCCATCCCTGTATTACATTTGAATGATCAAGTTTCATCCCCTTGCATGAAAACACAAAGACGACATACTCCACCAGAATATATAGATATTACCTTGCACTTCTAAAATTTTCAGGAAAAATGTACAGCAGTAGAAAACAATGTTGAGTAGAAACGGAAACAGTAATAACATAAAAAATCCAGCTTGCTTAAAGAAATGCACGTAATTTACCCCAGAGAGAATGTTTTTCATGATCTTCATAGTTATATCATGTTCAAGTATAGAAAATGCATTCAATTTCTCAAGGGATTTCATGCCTATTTGGTGGAGTTTAAAAGTAGTTTTTAGGAGATTTTGATAGAAATTAGATGAAATGTATGATTAAAAATTTGATAAAAGTTGTAGTTCCATGAAATATGTACAAACGGTGCCACGACATTTATGCCTTTGTATGCGTATGGGAGAACCAAAGCAGCACTTGGCACCTTCAAATTAGAGCCTAGAGTTAGAACTAGAAATAATTAAGTTCAAAATTTAACATTTTTTCCCGAATTCGGATCATAAATGCCCAATTCAGCGTCGCCAAACTCAGCCTAAATGCAATTGATTTAAACTAAACAAAATCTGCTTTAAGATCGTAACTATAAATACTATGAAAATACATATATATCAGCATATGCATACGTACAGAGAAAGAGACACTGATAAAGGCCATAGCGGAGTTTTACCATCTGTTTCATGAGGCGGAAGGCGGCAGAACTCCGATCGATTCCGACATAGCGAAGAGGAGCTTCAGGTGCCGACATATTTTTGCAATCCAAATCGAAGCGAACTCTACCTTTACTCGCAACGACAATTGAAAGGTCGGTTAGAGAGAAGGTTTTACAGAAGCGGCAACAAGCAGCTTAAAACCTAGAACTCTGGAACGTTATTTGAGCAATACTGGGCAGCGTATCAGATACACGGACAAGATCTCAGTTCCTTTAGATCGACGGCTGAGAATCAGTTGCGGACTTATGCAACGTTTGTCCTTTTTGTATGCGTCATGCGTACGTGACATGTTTAGGTAAAATTGTTCTATTGGTCCCTAGTATTGTTCAATTAGCAACTGGGTCCTATTAAAAGACAATTTGGTGTAAGAATTAACGTCCTTTGTCCAATTAGTTGAGTCGAACTTAATTATTATTTGGACTAAACTAATAAATTAGATTAACTAGTATAGCGCTTCTTTTGCGGTGGAATCCGACCGTAAGTTCTATTATAATAATTGATTGAGGCGGTAAACAAATTTTGGAGATAATCGATTGAGGGAGATTGGTTAAGAAGATGAGCATATTTTGCTATTGAAAAAGATGATTGAACGGCAAATTTTAGAGAAGATAAAATTGAAAACGTAGTGACACATAACGTGCTTTTTTCTTCCTCTAACAGAAAAAACTTCCTACGGTCATGATTAATTGAGTCCGTTAGTTGTGAGCTAACAATGTTCTAGTAAGACTAGAACACACAATTTTAGTAGGACTAGAACTAGGGTTAGTGTAGCCTATAAATACTAAGGCCACAAGAGTTTATGTAATCGAGAGAATGTGTTTTCATTCTTTGTAAGACAAACAAAGAGGTAACTCAATACAATTACTCTCAAAGTTTCACTTTCATACGTTTCGATCGTGGAAGTCAGGATCTATTCTCGATGTGTGGATTACTGGTTTGGACAATTAGACAATTTATAGTATTGAAGATCGTACTCCGCCTAATTAGATAATCGGATTACTGCGGTGTTTATCAAGGTAAACTTACATTAAAAATTCTATCTAAGTCTGAGGTTGATCCGACTTATGTTAATTACATATTTAATTTCTGTTGTGATTCGTCAATTCTTTACATTTGGTCTTTAACCTCTTATTATAACTCTACAATCAATCCTCAACACTCAAAATAGTTCCAATCTTCGTTAAATCATTATCTAATATGAAGCCGTCATCAAACCCAGTAGTTTTGTTTTTTATTTTTTTATTTTACAGTGCTAAATTTAGCAGTGCATGTGCTGACATCACTCACTTGTCTCTACATTTATACAATACCAAAATTCATTTATAATGAGAACACGATGAACAACAACACTAGCTCTAGATCCAAACAACACAAGCTGATATTAATTGATTGCATGTCATGAAAAATTTTCGTGTCAAATACTAAGACACATTATGTAACATCCCAGAAATATATGTGATTTTTAGGAATTTTGGAATTTTTAAGGACTTGATGATATAAGTCAATTAGTACCACGTCAAAAACATGGAAAATTGTGTTATTTTCAAAAATAAGAAAGTTAAGATGCTCAAATTGAGAAATAGTTATGCCATCATTTTGAAATTTTTAGGGACTTGGTGCTATAAGTCAATTAATATTATAGCATATGGATCTTCGAACACTTGTTACGTTATTGAATATTAGATTTAGGATTGATTTGTCTTAATAATATAGTACGAGAATGTTCACACACCTGTCACATTCTCAGACGTTAGATCTATGGTTAATCTTTTTTAATATAAAGGTGTAAAGATTCACATATGATTATTTTGGACAATAAGTGAGTCGCCTCTAGTCTACTTCTATGAACGAAGTTCTACCAAGGGAGGAACATAGTCGAAGGGTCTTACCCGACCACACTTGATTCGGTAGAACTTGGCTACGTAGCCCATTTAGAAGAAAAGGCCTTGGTAGTCGGGAAGGTACTGCCTTACCCTACCTGGCCAACCTTGGTAGCTACTGGCCGAGTAGGGTATACTCTGCCCAACCATAAGGCCTTGATGGATGGGTAAAACCCGACAACTCATTGTGTTGATGGGTGTTAGTTGGGTCCGTGCGGGGCGTGGTTGGTCCATATGCTTTTTGGTGCGAATTTTTTGATTTCTCGTTTTGCTAAGCTCCCTAATCTTTAACGAAGTTATCGTTGGCGATATTACTTTTAGTATGTAAAAATTCTCCTTTAGTTCTGCAAATTCATAAATGTTTTATTTCTCGTGTAGCTTTTGTCAAGCCCCAGGTTCTTGATTTGTCATACGATTTCAATGAATATTTTGCATTTTCGATCTCATTTGGGCTTAAAGTATTCGACCATTCTGTGGATTATTGCAGTGTTATTTTTGTGGCCGAGTAAATGCTTGAAAATGATGTGTTCCTCATCATTGCTTATTCGGCAATCTAAGTATGTAATTACTTCGTGCATTGATGACCATCATGCTGAGCTCTCGTTTCTATTTCACACTTGGATATTTTATGCATCCTATTGATTATATAGAATGCCTTATGTTATATCATATTGGGCTCTTAACATTTGGTCATTTTGGCATGACCTCTATGCAAACTCATTTAATAGATTTGGCTTATTTATTTAGGTAAATAATTGTTACTTGGCCTAACTCAATTGTCCGTCTAAACTTTAACCACTTGGGGAGTAATACTCGCCCCCACCAAGCTTGACCGCTTGGTCAACATATGATCTTCTATTTAGCTAGAAGATTGTTACCTTACCCGTTTTTTGTTACCCAGTAGAGTAGACTTTTGCACTACCTAGTGTGATAATTTTTTTCTATCCCGTCGAGTAGTATTTTGCTTCTACTCAGTGGGGTAGTTTCTTGGCATACCTGGTAGGTAGTTTGTCCACTTGATGGGTAGTTTTTCGACTATTTGGTAGGGCAGGTTTTTGCCTCTACATGGTGTGGGGTAGCTTTAGGCCTACCCAGCTGGATAATTTTGTACCATATAAACTTAATGGATGTTTGGGGACTTTGCTTGATATGGTATTGTGATGGTCTTTGCTACTCAACTTAGTAGTCTTTTGCCTCTACAATCTATATATGTGGCATTTTGAGTGTCTTTGTTTTTACCAATTTTATGGTATTTTAAGAGACTTTGTTACTCAAATGAGTAGTTTGTTGTATCTACAAACTTGTGGTACTTTGAGTGTTTTTGCTACCCGATTGAGTAGTTTATTTTCTCTACTAATTTGTGGTATTTGGGGGCTTTTTTAAACCAATTGAGTAGTTTATTGCATCCAGGGCCAGCCCTGAAATTTTGGAGCCTTAGGCAAAAACTGAAATGGGACCTTTATATATATATATATATATATATATATATATATATATATATATATATATATATATATATATATATATATATATATATATCACCTTTCAACCAACACGACGCAGATTTTAATGTTTAGCTATTCTTAATTTCGTCCAAATCTCACCATTTTGTCCTACAAATTTGCATTAGTTACCATCCTTGCTATAGTTAGATTTTTTACTGTATTTTTTTGGTATTCACAGCCGCATTTTTTGACTTTTGTGGGTTTTGTTTTCTTTTCTTTTTTTATTCCCTTGGCTTTGGGTTGTCGAGTAACTCGACAAACTAAAACTAATTTAACTAATTTTTACAGCTGCAATCATTGACTTTTATGTTTTTTTATTTTTTTATTTTATTTAAGGTTTTTTTTTTCTTGTCGAGTTGCTCAACAATAAACCAATTTTTTTTTTTATATTAAAATATTTGTCCAGATTTTCATTCATTTTTTCATCAATCTTTTTTTAATTTTTTTATTTGATGTCAGAGGCGGATCCATCACATGGCGAGATCCCGCGTCCGCCCTAGCTGGAATTTCGCGAAAAAATGGTGAAGAAGGCTCATTGAAAGCCGACAAATGAAATAGGAGAAGAAGAATGGCGCTGTGTTTCTGCATTCTGTGTGTATGTATTATGTATATGTATTTATAAAATATTAAACGTGTGTGTGAGAGAGAGAGAGAGAGAGAGAGAGAGAGAGGTGTATGTATATGTATATGTGTGTGTGTGTCAGTTGGAGAGAGAGAGAGAGAGAGGTGTATATATATGTATATATGTGTGTGTGTGTCAGTGTGAGAAAGAGAGAGAGAGATGTGTATGTATATGTATTATATATTTAAAACTTATTTGGTTGAAAATGTGAGAGAGAGAGAAATTGTTTATTTTTAATTCAAAATTTCATTTGTGGTGCTCAATTTGATAAATTAAAAAATAAAGTACTTCCATGAATAAATGTTTAAGTAAGGTTTTATTATTATTTTTTAATATTATAATTGCATAATTTAGGAAAGGAAAGTTCATAATTCAAGAATATAGAAAGTATTTATTAGAGTTTTTGCTCTTTTTTTTTATTTGTCATATATTTGACTTTATTTTAAGTTTTTTTTACATAGTATTGGAGGCTAAATCATAGTAGCAGCCACGTTAGTGCATAACGTGTCAATTTTAAGCGTCAATAGCATAGGCGGTGCAAATCTTAAACCTGCTCTAAGCTACTAAACTTCAATTTAAATTTCAAATCTCGTCGAGACGATTTCGAAAACATATTATAATAGAAATTTTGAGTCTGTATGTGAAATCTATGCCCGTTTCTTTAAAAAGTCACGATTATAATCCATCGCGTCCAGGATAAGCCAAAAGTTTAGGTCCTCTACACCATCGGTTTGTTAGCTCTGCAATTTTTTTTATTGAATCATTGAGTCCGCAATTCAAATTGGGGATATTCAAAGAAATAGAAAATGAGGCAATCTTGAAATGGTTTCGTACTATGCGACTCGAGAGAACGCAGATTATCTAGTCTCACAAATTGAAATTGGAGTTGTAATAAACAATTTTAGTATTATTACGGCTTGTATCGAATTATATTTCACTATTATATGATTTTTTTGTTGTTTGATAAGTTACGTATTTATTAAAAATATTGTTACATTATTTTTTTACAAGCATCGGCCAACGTCCGCCCTAGCTGAACTTCAACCCTAAATCCGCCCCTGTTTGATGTTATAAAAGAATTGTACACATTTCTTTTTTCTCTTTTTTTTCATTTTTATCTTTGTCTAGCATGCACATATACTATTTTTTTTTTTGTTAAGCAACACAAAACACATTTTTATTTGGAATTTATTTTTGTTTTTTTGTTTTTTTTAAATGTTGTTGAGTTGTACAGCATTTTGTATTAAATTTTTACTGTGTATTTTTTTCCCAAATTTTTTAGTCCAATACTCGACAACATTTTAAGTTTGATTTTTTTTTTTTATCGATTTGATTTATTTTATTTTTTTTCATTTTTTATTTGTTTGTCGAGTAACTCAACAACATTTTGATTTTGATTTTGATTTTAATGTTTTCGATCAACTCAACTCGACAAGATTTGATTTTGATTTTTTTTTAATATGTTATCGAGATTTGATTTTGAATAATTTTTTTTTAATGTTGTCAAATTACTCAACAATATTTGATTTTTTTTTTTTTTAAATGTTGATTTTTGTTATTGTTTGTTTAGATGTTGTCGAGTTACTCTAACTCAACAACATTTGGTTTTTTTTTTTTTAAGTGTTGTCGACTTAGTCTAACTCGACAACATTTAATTTGTAATTTTTTTTCAAAGTTGTCCAGTTACTTTTACTAGACAACATTTTAATTTTGTTTTCTTTTTCTTGTCGAGTTGCTCAATAAGAAGCCAAATAATTTTATTTTTCTTGTCGAGTTGTTGGACAAGAAACCTTTTTTTTTTTTTTTAAATGTGTTGTTTGGGCTTTTAGCCCATTTATTAATTTTTTTTTGATAATTTGTACTTTTGGTCTCCAATCTTTTCAATTTATGACAAATTTATCCCTAAACTTTCTTTTACCATTGGCCAACTTTTGTATTTTTTTTGCAAATCATGATATATTTTGACAGTTTTGTCCTCTTCTTAAAATAAACAAAAAAAAAAATTTGTAAATGAATTCCTACAATGCGATGGTATACATTATGTGATCATATTGTATATTAATGAAAAATGTGTTGGTGAGAGAGATAGTGAAAAACAAAGAGTGTGTGAGCGAGAGACATAGTGAAAAAGAGAGGTACTTTTAATGAAATGGAGTGTGGTATATTTTTGTATTTGGGAAAATTTAATATTTTTTCAGGTTTGTGTTTTTTCTATTTTGTATTATTTATTGAAATATTAATATTTTTTTACTACTCCTTTAAAAAAATTAAAAATAATTTCAGATTATAATAAGCTAAAAAAAATTATAACAATCAACTTTGTCGAGTAACTCGAGAAACTCAGTGAAGTTTGTCGAGTTACTCGACAAACTATTTATTCAAACAAAATTTTTTTTTCATCTTAGGCGATCGCCCAAGAGAACCTATTTACGTTCTGCTTTTGCAGAAACAATGTTGGCGATCGCCTGATAATTGATCCGAGCGATCGCCCATAATAAAACATAAAATCTTAAAAAAGTGTACACATTAATTATACTCGATATAGACTTTGTCGAGTTACTCGACAAAGTCTAGTTACTTGACTTAGTTTTTGTTGAGTTAGTAAAAAAATTTCCCCCTTCTTTTCTTCCTTTCTTAAATTTAATATATATAATAAAAATTACAAATTACAAATAATTAACGCTTATTACAAAAATAAATTACTAACATTTTTTTTATCCTCCACAACAGTATTTTATCCTCCGGGCAACTAGATATATTCCAGCTAAAAAATACACTCTACATATTTAATCACAAATATTCAAAATTCAATAAAAAGTCAGTAAATACAAAATAAATTTTATTCACACTAATTTAAATTTATCACCTATAACATTTGGAAAATCACTATTCACCCATTCGACCAAAACATCGTCGTTTTTGTACTTTTAAATTTTATTTTTTTACTTCCTCGTTTTTTAGGAGATATAAATACAATTTTTGTTTCATTTCCGTCTATTCTCGAGTTCTCAGCCCCGCTGTTTTATTTCTCCTCCCAGCAAACCCTATAAAGCTTTAATCGGTTATTTTTGGTTCCATGCTCTATTTGAGCCGAAATCAGTCCTATTTTGGTGGTATTTCTCTTTTTCCAGTAAAGAGAATCCTAGAATCTCTCTTGTTTGTGATTTTTGTTTGACCTAGATCCATTCGAAATCATAAATTCTAACTTTTTCTTCCACCTGTTGACTCTTGATTCTTTGGAAGTTGTTATTTTATTTTTCTCGATTTGATCAATTGTTTATCAATGGCTTGAGAACAAGTTCGAAACTAAAATTTAAAGGTATGTAATTTTTCACTCATAGAAGATTAATAGATTATTATTATAAGATGAATTAGTGTTACATTGTTACATGAATATAACTATTTCAATTTGATGTTTTCATATCATTATTTTATTTTGTATTGCATCACTTTTTCATTTTTGTTAATCTTTTTCCTTTTTTCCAAGTCCTTTGGATTTGTTTTTTTTTTTTTTTGTAATTTTTTTTTTATCTTAATTAATGTGTTATTTTGTTTGGCTGTGATCTATTTATAGGCTATACTTTATACTAAATATTTCATTCATTTTTTTTCCTTTTTGCTCATTCCATCTATATGTTAATCCTATTCTTATTTGTCTTTATATTGTCTGTATCATTTTTTTAATGTACATGGAATCATACTAATTTGTGCATGTTTTATGATAAAATAAAATAGATGTAAGGAGAAAATATTTTTGAAACAAATTAAGAAATACAAAACAAGAAAATGAGACAGATGTATGCTCATCATACACAGTATACATCTAAGAAAACCGTTAGAAATACAAAGATTCAGTTGCTTGAAGATATTCAGTTCAATCATGTCAATACAACTAATAGCTCACAATTATCTGGTGAGTTATATATTTTTTTTTTAGATAAGGTTTTTTCCATTATGAACATTTCGTTTCCATTTATCAATTTATTTTGTTCCTATTTTTCATTTTTCTTTTATAGCTGGAGAATTGAATGGACATGGACATGGAGTTTCTTTTATTAGCTCTAACAATTTAGAAGATAACAACGTAGAAAAATAGATTTATTATAAAGAATATGAAAACCAAAATTATGAATTCCAATATACTCATTGTATTTCAAATATTACTATCAGACATATTCCTACCAAAACTTATGTATTACATACTCCAACAATTTGTAATCATTGCTTAGCAAAAAAATTTGGAAAATAAATTATATGATTTACCTTCTGTTTTATATGATTTATTTACTTCCAGTTTAGATGAGGCATTAGTTTTAAAAATAATGGACGAAATTATAATAACCATTTTTCTTTTACTTCTTTTGGAGTAAGGTATGATAAAGATCTCTCTAAATCTATTAACTACAAAGGTTTACACTTTTAGAGTTCAAGGGCAAGTATACCATTACATAAATCCAATTCTACACATTGATAATAATCCATCGTATTTACAATTATACTTTTACGATACAGACAATGCAATACCGAATAGATTAAATACATCTATCAATTTTTCATCACCATTATTGCACACATTAATAAATCTATTAAAGAATAATCCATATTCTAGATTTTTCCGTTCCCTAAGTGACATTGAAAATCTTGAAACATGCAAAATTCATATTAGATGTGATGCTGGTCTTCATCAAAGAGTATATAATGCACATTCTGTGTCTCAAGTGGCTGCAGTTTGGATTGATGAGGACCCATCTACAGACATAAGATTTCGTGATATATCGATTTATTGTCACTCTAATAATTCTCATAGAATACATTACTATTATGGATGTTATGATGCCCTGCAATATCTATTATTATTTCCCTTTGGTGAGACTGGTTGGCATGAATGTATAGAGAAGTCAAAGAGTAATAAATTTGATAGTCACAATATAGTAGATAATTTTCTCTCTTCCAATAACATAACTTGTGCATCCGATCTAATAGAGAAAGAAAAAAAAAGGTAAATACTAACAATATTTGTTTTCATTTTAAACACATAATTTTTTTTTTCGTTCCTTACTTTTATATGTGTAATTTATCCTTTGCAATGTTAAAGAAGAATAAAAAAAAGTTTACAAGTCTCTTGTCGTGAATACCATTACTACAAATTACAGGTACGTGATATACAAAACAATGTTTTGCTCCATGCTGGTAGACTTCTACAGCAATATGTAGTAGATATGTATGTTAAACTTGAAACAAGTAGATTAGATTACTTCTGCCAAAATCAAAGTGAAATCCGTGCTGAATTGTATCAAGGAGTTGTTGATAGTGTAGACAATGGTGAGAATAGAGGTGGACAAATTGGTCGTCAAATTATTTTACCTTCTTTTTTTTGTTGGGGGCCCTAGGGATATGCAAAAAAGATATATGGACGCCGTGGCATTAGTACATAAATCTGGTAAACCTGATTTATTTTTAACACTAACATGTAACTCTAATTGGGTAGAAATAAAACAAGAATTAAGACATAATGATATAGGACATAATATACCCGATTTGACTGCTAGAATATTTAGATCTAAATTAGAAGAACTTAAAGTTGATTTATTTAAGCGCCAAAATTTTGGTCCAGTTGCTGCATATATTTATGTTGTAGAATTTCAAAAACGAGGACTCTCACATGCTCATTTCTTATTAATTTTACAAACTTGTGCAAAAATTAATAATGTTGATTTAGTCGATGCTATTGTATCATGTGAAATTCCAAATAAAGTAAGACATCCCCATCTTCATTCTACTGTTGTTAAACATATGATGCATGGCCCATGTGGTCTTTTGAATCTTCATAATGTTTGTATGGATAAAACAGGTCATTGTAAGAGTAAATACCCAAAAGAATATATCTCAAATACTTCTATTGGTAATAATTCTTATCCAACTTATAGACGCTTGAATGATAAACGACCATTTATGATTAGAGGGCATTCATTAGATAATAGATGGGTTGTACCTTACAATCCATATTTATGTGCTAAGTTTGATTGCCATATTAACGTGGAAATATGTTCAACAGTTAAAGCTGTCAAATACATGTATAAATATGTTTACAAAGGCCATGATCGTGTAAGTTTTTCAATCAATAATACTAATAATAAAAAACCTATTGATGAAATCCAAATATACCAAAATGGACGTTGGATTTCTCCACCCGAGGCAATGTGGAGAATATATGGATTTGTTCTGTATGAAATGTCTTATTCAGTTATTTCATTACAACTACATCTTGAAAATAACCACTTAATAACATATAGAGATTATGAAAATTTAAAAACAATAATTAATACTGAATCAAGGCAACGCTCAATATTAACTGAGTTTCTTCATATGAATATTTCAAATGAACTCGCTAAAACATTATTATATAGAGAATTTCCTAAATTTTTTGTATGGGATGGACAAGGGAAAATATGGTGTCAAAGAAAAAAAGGAAATGTTATTGGCAGAATAGTTACATCTAATATATCTGAAGGAGAAATATATTACTTACGTATTTTATTAAATCATATTAAAGGAGCAACTTCATTCGAGAACTTGAAAATAGTCAATGGTGTTTATTTGTCATCTTTCCGTAAAACAGCTATCTCACTTGGTTTATTAAACGACAATAATTATTGTGAACTTTGTTTAGACGAAGCTGTTAGTTATCAAATGCCCTCTTCTCTTCGCCAATTATTTGCTACCATACTCATTCTCTGTTGTCCTAATAATCCAGATGATTTATGGAATGAATTTCGACTACCTATATGTGAGGATTATTTATCTAACGGTATGTCAATTGCAGATGCAGAAATAAAAGCATTACATGAAATGAATTCTATATTAGAAGCAAGTAGTAAAAATATCAATGATTACCATCTTGTACCTTTTGAAATATACATGGAACAAGAAGACATATTAGCTAAGATTATTAATGAAGAACTAAAAAATGTTATTAAAGATGATGATAATACTGTTTACATAAATAGCTTAAATGAATATCAAAAAATTGTTTATGATAAGATTCTAGCAGACGTATTTAGTAATACAAGTGATATGTATTTTATGGATGGACCTGGTGGAACTGGAAAAACTTACTTATATAAAGCTTTGCTTTCTACTATTCGATCCAAAAATCTTATAGGTTTAGCAATAGCTTCTTCAGGTGTTGCAGCCGCTCTATTACTGGTGTACGAACAGCACATTCAAGGTTTAAGATACCGCTTGAAATAAATTATAATATGACTTGTTCTGTTAGTAAGCAATTTGCATTAGCAAGCTTATTCAGATTGACAAAATTGATTATTTGGGATGAAGCACCGATGGTCCACCGTTATGCAATAGAGGCTGTAGATAGGATGTTAAGAGACGTTAATGATTCTATATTGCCTTTTGGAGGGAAAGTTGTTGTTTTAGGAGGTGATTTCCGACAAGTCTTACCATTTGTTCAAAAAGGAAATAAAGTAGCCATCATGCGATTAAGCTTAGTCTATTTATACTTATGGCCAAATTTTATACAGTTAAAATTAGTAGAAAATATGAGAACTCAATTAGACACATACTTTTCTAAGTTATTACTTGATATAGGGAATGGGATTCAACCTAAGCATACTTGTAACATGATTAAATTACCAGATGAAATAGCTATACCATTTGAAGACAAATTGGTTTCTCTAAAAAAATTAATCACTAATGTTTACCCAAACTTACAAAATTACAGCAAAGAATTAGATAAGATGATTAATCGAGTTATTTTAACTCCCAAAAATAATGCTGTGGATGAAATAAATAATATCATACTCCATGAAATTGTAGGTGAAAATGTCACATATTATAGTTTTGATGAAATGTTAGAAAAAAATGAACAGAGTATTCAGGAAGATTTCCTTAATACATTAACTCCAAATGGTATTTCACTTCATGAACTTGTATTGAAAGAAAATTGTCCTATTATGTTATTGAGAAATATTAATCCATCCGAAAGATTATGTAATGATACTAGATTAATTTGTCGTGGTTTTGAGCGTAATGTTATTCATGCTGAAATATCTATCGGAGAATGGCAAGGGAATAAAGTTTTTTTTTATCTAAGATTCCATTTATTCCACTTGAAAGTGATAAAAGCTCATTCCCTTTTAAAAGAACACAATTTTCTATTCGTTCTTGTTTTGCAATGACAATAAATAAAGCTCAAGGTCAAACACTAGATTACGTAGGACTATATCTTCCACAACCTGTATTTTCTCATGGTCAACTTTATGTTGCATTATCTAGAGCCAAAACAAGTAAATGTATTAGAACATTAATTGTACCAACCGAGAAATCAAAAAATCATTTAAGATGCACAAAAAATGTGGTTTACACAGAAATTTTAACAATTGTGCATTCATAGTGTCATTTTATACTTATCTTTAATTTGTTTAACACAGACTTTGTACTTAATAAAAGACAACTAGACCTATATTGCTGACTAGATTTGTCCAGAATATTGACATGTCTAAAAATCACAATATTCATTTCATAGGTTTGATATTCATTTTCACATTTATACAGTTTTACTTACTTAATATTTTAATATATTAACTAAAGATATTTGGATTCTCAATATCCTCTACTAAATCTTTTGCCATACCAAATAAATTTTTTTCCAAATACCTCAAGTTTTTACCATAAGTTTGTAGATCAACGAAGTGATACAGTAAGTACTATCAATTATTGTAGTATACATTGAGATATTCAGTTAGAAAGCATAAACAACAAAGTATTCCTTAATGGGAAAAGTTTATCCAAAGAAGATAATTTTTGCCTTATGATTCAGTATTCTATCATATACTATTCATTGACTCATATATGGCAAGAATATATAGAGATGACATTGATAATCAAGAATTTTCTCATTTTTTTTACCCTGCTTTCTGAATTATACTAGAATAATTTTTCTCTTATGTTCAAGTACATTAGTTATTCAATATTCTATCTTACACTATTTGTTCACTCATATATGGCAAAAATATAACATTGATAATCAAGAATTTTCTCCTTTTGTTTACCCTCCTTTCTCCATTGCACTAGAAGCCAGAGTTCAAAATTGGGGAGATACAGGAAGAAATCAATGTCCATGAAACAAATAATAAGACTCAGAAAGAATCAATTGACTGCAATTACTCTATAGAGAGATACAAAACTAGATTAGATTGTAAGTTCTATTACTCTTACCTTTGCTATTTGAACTTAGGATTTTTATAAATATTTTTAGCTTATTAATATCTAAACTAATTACTAAGCAATTATAAATATGTTCTACACATTTATATTTGCTCTAAATTATACTTATTGAACGTTTTCTGTAGTACCATTACGATGTTTTATTATGATGTAGTATATTTCTTGCACACTTTGAAGAAGACATCTACCGAAAGCTTTGAAATTCATGATGGTGCACTGAAGAAATGGTCAATCTGCTCAAATATAAGGCAGAATAGTGATGTACGTTGTGTAACAGAATGGGCTCATTATACAAATGCAAAAGATTTCAACATTTGATTTAGATTCATTTTCATTGTTCTAGATAATCAAGTGCTTTTTATTCTACAAATATTATGATACAGATAGTGCAAATGGATCAATGATTCCTGCTAAAAAAAAATTTATTCCATTTACTATCAGGAATTATTTTTCACATGTCCTGTTTTGAATGTACTTCAAATTTACAATATCAATAACTTATCAAAAAAATATTGGTATTTTTTTATTAACTTAGTGCCAGTTTTTTTACCTTTTATTGATAACTAATTGAAATAACTTTTGTCATTGTATTTTCCTTTTGCTAATATTAAATATTATGTATACATATATTAGCATCATAGATGTACTAATATTATATAACATGTTCATTTAGATATGGAGTTCATGTCATATTATTAGTGTCAAATTTTTTATTTTTTTTTTAGTAATGAAATTTCCTATGACCAAAATATGTTGAACTTTTTAAAGCTATGTCAAATTGTGTCAAATTCTATTTGGTAGTACATATAGCTACATAGTGTATTTGCTTGCCAATATAATTACAACAACCAAATGATATAAAATACAATATATTCCCTCAAGTTGAGTTTGTCAAGTTACCAAAGAAACTCAATTTCGTAGTTTAACTAGACGAACTTAGTCAAGTTACTCAAAATTATTTATTGGTCGAGTTACTTGACTAAATGAAACAAAAAATTAACAAACAGAACTTTCAATAAAAAAAAATATCAATTCGGCTTTTTCGAGTTTGTTGATAAACTCCAACATGAGGTTCTCAACTCGCTCAACTACAAGAACAAATGCAAAAGAATTTTTTTTACCATTCAAATATTCATCTAGATTTTCATTGATTTTTTCACCTATCTTTTTTTTATTTTTGTATTTGATGTTATAAAAGAATTGTACACATTTCTTTTTTTCTCTTTTTTCATTTTTATCTTTGTCTAGCATGCCCAGATACTAATTTTTTTTGTCAAGCAACACAAACACATTTTGATTTGGATTTTATTTGATTTTTTTTAAATGTTGTTGAGTTGTACAACATTTTGTATTAGATTTTTACTGTATATTTTTTTCCCAAATTTTTTAGTCCAATACTTGACAACATTATAGTTTTGATTTTTTTTATCGATTTGATTTTTTTTTTTTTTTTTCATTTTGTCTTTGTTTGTCAAGTAACTCAACAACATTTTGAATTTTATTTTTATTTTAATGTTTTCGATCAACTTAACTCGACAACATTTGATTTTGGAAATTTTTTTTATATGTTATCGAGATTTGATTTTGAATAATTTTTTTTAATATTGTCTAGTTACTCAACAACATTCGATTTTTTTTTTTTAAAAAAAAAAATTGATTTTTATTGTTGTTTGTTTAGATGTTGTCGAGTTACTCAAACTCGACAACATTTGGTTTTTTTTTTTAAAGTGTTGTCGAGTTAGTCTAACTCGACAACATCTATTTTTTTTTTCAAAGTTGTCCAGTTACTCTTACTAGACAACATTTCAATTTTGTGTTTTTTTTTTCTTGTCGAGTTGCTTGACAACAAGCCAAATAATTTTTTTTATTTTTATTTTTTTTCTTGTCGGGTTGTTGGACAAGAAACCTTTTTTTTTTAAATGTGTTGTTTGGGCTTTTAGCCCATTTATTAATTGTTTTTTGATAATTTGCACTTTTGGTCCTCAATCTTTTCAATTTATGACAAATTTATCCCTAAACTTTCTTTTACCATTGGCCAGCTTTTGTATTTTCTTGCAAATCACGTCCTTTTGATATATTTTAACAGTTTTGTTCTCCTGTTAAAATAAAAAATGTCTACTTAATCGAGTTTATCGAGTTACTCGATTAATTATATACGAAATAGCTCAAAATAAAATCAGACTAAAATTTATTTAAAATGGCAAAATATTATTATGAAACATAATTTTTTAAATAAATTATCTATATGGTCTTTCTTATTGACTTCATCAAGCTACTCGACATACTTCATCGAGGACTACAAGAAAAAAAATATATTTTATACTGCCTTTGCCAAGTTACTCGACAAACTCAAAATGAAGTTTGTCTATTTACTCGATCAAGTACATAGTTATTCATAATATAATATCTTCTTTTTTATATTATTTAATATTTAAATAAATGCATATCAACACCTGTAACCTAAAAATATCTAAAATTACTTTATTACTTGATTTCAGGGATTTGGGAAAAATTGGTACAAAAAACTGTGCATGACTGTGTTGACTACTCCTACATCTAATCATACATCTAGACAACTAAATAATTAAATCACAAATATACACATACCTTCTATTTTACACATGTCCACATGATTTTTATTCTCTTCATCCTCACTATACACGTAAAAGAAATCTAATACAAAGATATATATAATTTTAAAATAATAACTAATATATACATGTATATATATATATATATATATATATATATATATATATATACACATCCCCTCTGATTACAAAAAAAAAAACACAAACATTCCACATTTATATTTGTACTCACGTCTTGAATTGTCATCCTTCTCATACCATCTTCTCACAATTGCGTACGTACTATCTTCAAACATATACTATTACCATTCAATATTAGCATAAACATTATTTCATTTCCAAAACCTAACTTCACTCTTTCATTTAATTTTTTTTTTTTGTTTCAGAATCAAACAATTGAAAGACCATACAAGTTAATACCAAATATTTTTCCCAAAGACATCAAAAATTATAGTTGTGGAAAAATCATTTGCAAAAACAGCTCAGCGAAGCCCCACTAAATACTAGAATATGATACTGATGGAATTGGATCCAGAGGTATATTATCTAAATCCACTTTTTATGTTCGTTGATTTGCTTATTTAGAGACATATAATACATTTACGAATTTCTTTCTTCAACTAATATATTACAACCTTAAATTATTTTTGCTAATACTACAAAACTACATCTAACCAACTTATATAAATGTTGTTTTTCAACAAATCTAATTTTAAAGCATGCTATTATACAGAAAAATAAAATCCATGCAACTATCTACGATGCCAACATCGCAACATACGAAGACAAGTTACTCATTGGCAAAACCTACATTATCTCAAATGCAGTTGTAAAACTTACGAAGCCTGAGTATCAAGCTTCTATGGGTGAAATACAGTGGACGATATATGGTCGAACTAGAGTACAAGAAATAGATGAGGACCACAGTGGTTTGATATCTTCTACATACAATTTTATTCCTTTCAACAGATTGGAACCCTACATGGACTCAAATTCTGATATCAGTAATTCTTCATATGTTACAAAATTCTATTTGTTTTTTTTTCCCATGTATTTAAATTATAATTACACGTTTTTAAATTTCACACTAAACACTTTGTTTATAACACATTTCATTTATAACAATTTGTTATTTTTTCCTTTAGGTATCATTGGAGTTGCAATTGACATTAAACCTAGAAGACTTGTTCAAACTAGATTTGAAACACAAACGTATATTCAAGATATAGTTCTCATTGACATGAGGTTTGTATATAACTAGCTATATTGTTTTAAAATATAAATCCATATTTCAATAATTACAATATTGTTAAATG
This sequence comes from Forsythia suspensa, assembly GCA_023638005.1. Classification (NCBI taxonomy): domain Eukaryota; kingdom Viridiplantae; phylum Streptophyta; class Magnoliopsida; order Lamiales; family Oleaceae; genus Forsythia; species Forsythia suspensa. The sequence continues at coordinate 40,644,168 of CM042676.1, forward strand.
AACTCATATACTACTTTCTCACACATTTTCTATGTTTACAACAAATCATCTTTGGGAGTAATCTCAAAGTAACATTTTTTAGTGGTACTATGTTATCAATCTTTTTTTTATTTATCAATGGAATGTTAGGACACTCAAATGCAATATTAGCTCTGTCAATCAATATATCAGTATATTTATTTCACAAGTCTTTCAATTTCAACAAAGGCAAATAGCATCTCCTCCTTCAATACTCATTCGGAACAAGTGGTTCAAACTAACATCTTGGTAACAATTTATTCATTTATTATCTTACATTCAAATATATATATATATATATATATATATATATATATATATATATATATATATATATATATATATATATATATTTATTTATTTACACTTTGTGCAAGGGTTGAAGCAAATTCTGACAAATTAGATGAAATGATATTGACAAAAATCTATCCATCCTCAACAACAAAAGATATTTTCACACCTGACATAAACAACATAACAGAGATTAAAGATATCCCACAACTGCTATCTGGAGTAAGTCTCATTCTAATTTAATAACATATAGAAATATGCATTACACTATTGCAAAATCTTTATGTAAATTTGTCTTCCAAAATAGTTAACAAGTCAGAGATATTTCTGGGTTCATGCACGTGCATACGTGAGAGTGTTTAAGCAATCCTTTTGGTATATGTCTTGCAACACCTGCAACAAAGTCTCAAGCGCTGATTTCAATGAAATATATCAATGTGTCTTCTGCAAATTTCCCGATGCACGTGCAATACCACGGTACCACATGCTTCACAAAATATTAATTTATTAGAATTATTTAAACATTCAACATGTTTAACTTTTTTTATATGTCAGAGCACGCGTATATGTTGAACTAGAGGACTCAACAGGATCATTATCTGGGACTATGATTGGAGAAACAGCTGAGACGTTTTTATAGTATACAGCCAAAGAACTAATGGATAGTGGATCACAAGTATTAGACAAAATCAGAATCACGTTAGAGGAAGATCAATTCTTTTACATAAGAGGAATGAAGAAAGATTTTTCTGAAGATGAATACAAATATGACATTATCTTCTTCGACAAACCAATTCCTTCCACTTCCACCAGTTCTATAACTACATGATCAAAAACCGACAAAGGGAAGGACATAGCATACAACGCTAAAACACCATTGACTCTTCATGGACAAACATTTCCAAATGCAGTCAAACAGATAATTTTCTCGCCAGCAGCACCTGTGTCTAATTCCAAAAGAAACCAAAATGAAGAACATTCAATCTCATCCGACAATGTAGACAAACCGGACAAACTAGACAAACTAGCTACGTCAAAAACAGATAGAATTTCAGCAGTGGCAAAAGAAAAAAACGAAGTTTCAAAATAAAAATAATCATATCCGCTTATGCATTGCTTTTTTTTTTTTTTGTTCATGAATGAGGGCTTTATTTTGTTATTAGTATTAAAAGGTTTTTTGCTAATGTATAGAAATCAGCCTTTTATGATGCAATGCAATGCTATAATTCATATTTAATGAATCTATATAATATAGTTTTTAGTAAGTATACATGTCATTTTAATTTATTTTTCGTTTTGTTAATTGTCTACATTTAGTCATTGCCTACAGCACTCTATCCTATTCATATCTACAATATTATTCATTATCAACTCTTGGACGTTTTGGTGCTTTTAATCTGCTACTTATACTATTAATTCATCTTTTAATCTGCTACTTATACTATTAATTCATTCTCTTATATTATTATATTATTGTATGGAATTATACAGTTAAAAAAATGCTTATAAATACATTATTCATTAATAGTTATTGAACAATTATTCAATGTTATTAAATAAATGTTATTTTTTTAATCTAATATTATTTATTTTATTAAATTAATATTATTAGATACATAAATTTAATAATAATAAACGTAAAGGTAAAAAAAAAATATGTCAAGTTAACTCGACAATTTGTCGAGTTACTCGACAAAGCTTTAGTTTGTCGAGTAACTATATATTATTTTATCATTTTAAGTTTTTCTCTTGTTTTATTTTATTTTTTTGTTTTTTAATATTGTAACTAGTGTCGAGTAACTATATATTATTTTATCATTTTAAGTTTTTCTCTTGTTTTATTTTATTTTTTTGTTTTTTAATATTGTAACTAGACAAAACAACTCGACAACATTGCTTTTTAAATATTTTTTCTTTTTATTAGTTATGCCGCATTTTTTTTACTTTTATGTCCTAATTTTTGTTTCTATTTTTGTAGCTCAACATGGACTATTAAAATTAGGATTTTTTTTTAATTTTTTGTCAAGTTACTCAACAATTTTGAATTTTTTTTTTTTTTAAATGTTGTCTAGACAACATTAGTTTTTTTTTTTTTGTAAAGTTTTGTAAAATGGTTACACAATAAAATTTCCGCATTTCGATTCAATGGAAATATAATCTTCTATTGAAATTTAAAATATTCTCGACTTAGAAATTTAAATTTAGAAATTTTGTTATCTCATTTTTGTCGAGTTATTCAATAAAAGTACAAAAAACAAATTTTTATAAAATTCAAAAATAAACAACAAATTCTTTACTCTCGACAACATTTGAATTTTTTTAAGTGTAGTCGAGTTTTTCCCCCCTCCTATATGTTTTATGTTTACTGCACAACATTAAGAAAATGATTTTTTTTTTTTTTTAATGGTTACATGGGCTTTAGGCAATTTTTTTAAAATATTCATTTTTTTTCATGAATTTGTTTCGACAAACTCTATTTTGAATTTACCAAGTTACTCGATTAATTATATACCAAATAGCTAAAACTAAAATCAAAATAAAATAAGACAAAAATGTATTTAAGATAGGAAATTTTTATTATGAAACTTAGTTTTGAAAATAAATTATCTATATGGTTTTTCTGATTTAGTTACTCGACTATAAGAACAAATGAAAAACAATTAAATAAATTTCTGTATAAAAATTTTGTTGAGTAACTCGACATACTCAAAATAAAGTTTGTTGAGTGACACGACAAAGTGCATGCCAAATACGCCAACAAAATTATACTTTTGTTGGCATTTTATTTTTAAAATTTATATTTTTTTTCCCTTTTTAGCCACAATGTTTGACTTGTACTTCTTTTTTTCTTTTTTTTTTTTTTCGTTTTGTGAGACATGGGTTTCTGTCTTTGTTTTTTATATATTTGTTTTTAATTTTTTCGAGTTACTAGACAAATGTAAAAAAAAAAAATTATTTCTTCTCATATTGTCGAGTCCTTGTTATAACTTGACAACAGTAAAAAAAAAATACAAATATTCATATTGTTATACCAATTACTCAACAACATGAACAAAAATATTAACTAATTTTTAAAAAAAATATAGTAACCTATCACGAGTAACTCAAAAAACAACCCAAAAAAAGAAAAAAAAAAAGATTTGTCAAGTAACTCGACCAAATTTTTTTTTTGAAAACATGGTTAAAATAGACTTAGCTCGACAAACAACCCAAAAAAAATAAAATACATAAATAACATTTGGTTTTGTCGAGTTACATCAACTCACTCGACAAAACCAAATCTTAAGAAAAAAAATCAAAAAAATCAAAAATGGCGGCTTCCCTCTATGCTTATAAAAAAAAAATCTTTGGTTTTATCGAGTTACGTCAACTCAACAAAACCAAGTCTTACAAAAAAGTCAAAATTACCTGTTGACCCAAACAAAACCAAGTCTTACAAAAAAGTCAAAATTACCTGTTGACCCAAAAAAAAATCAACTCTTTTTTTTTTTTATTGTAACTCGACAAAATCTTTGTGGAGTTACTAAGACTTTGTCGGGTTACTCTCTGTATCGACAAATATTTATATATTTCTTTTTTTGTAACTCGACAAGGTTTTAATTTTTTAGAAAAATTTTCCTCTTAGATTATTTTTTACAACTTTTTTACTTTTAATTATTGGACTCCTATTTGTCATCGTCAAAAAAAAAAAAAAAATTGGTATTAGTGAGCTACTCGACAACATTGCAAAAATAGTAAATAACAAAAAAAAAAAAAAATGAAGAAGAACATGTCTCAACACACTAAAAAACAAATTTCAAAGCCAATGTTGTCGAGCTCTTGACATCATTGAAAAAATAAAAAAAAATTACAAAAGCCCACTTCCCACCACTAGACAACATAAAATATATTTGTAATTCAAATTGATAAACAAAAGTTAAATAAATAATTAATTAGAAACATAAATAAAGTTATACAATAAATTAAAAAAGAAAAAATTAAATTGTGTCAAGTTGACTTGACAAACTAAAAGTTTGTCAAGTGAGATTGTCAAGTTACTCGACAAACTATGCTGCCAATTGGCCAGCAAAAAAACTATACTACGACCCATTGAACACGCTTTCTTGCTAAAGAGAATCGGCCATATAGAATAGAAGAAGAATTGGATAGAGCCTTGATACAGATCAGAAGAGCTGATACGGGAAATGCTACCAGACCGATTGAATTGAGGACACTCGACCGAAACGACCCTTTAGACGATCGATGGCAGGAGAGAAGGATTCGACAGATTGAGATCGATCTCCCTTCCCCTCTTTCAAGATCAGATCGAGAGTTCCAACAGAACGAGCATTCGCTCTACTTCTTCTTCCCTCTTCAAGCTGTCGAATATAGATAGGAGATCCACTTCAAGGCAGGCAGGTAGTAAAGGCAAGCGCATAGGCAGGGGATAGGCATTCAAATCACTATCTTCAAATAGCGTATATAAGAGAAAGAGTGGCTCGTGCATCTTTTCTTCTTTTAGATAGGCAAGGGAAGCAAGCATGAGCGGGAATGAGCAATGACTTGAGTTTAGTTCTTGAGTTCGAGCGGGGGTAGCATTCCGGTCTTAAGCAAAGCCGTCCTGCCCGGCCATATGCCCTGTTCAGTCAGTTGCATATCGGTAAGCATGATTGTAGCAATACAAATAGGCGCGGTAGACGAAGGAGCTGTTTTCAACAAATCAATATATGGGTGCCTGGTGAATCCACACGATTCAGCCTCAGAATGCCCTTCGTGCCTAAAAGGTTAGTTCAAGGGCTTTGATAGGAAAATGCGAATAGAGATGCGGAAGTTCCTGTTGGAGTTGGAGGTGCAGGAGCAGTGAACATGAAGAATATTTTTATAGTTTTGTAGAGTAGTTACACAATAAAACTTCCAAATTTTTATTTAATGGAAATATAATCTTCTATTGAAATTGAAGAATGTTTTTTATTTTCCAAGAAAAATATTGCAATATAGTACTTTCCAAAATTCATACATACAAAATCAATTAATAAAAAAGAATTTTAAAATTTGTAAACTGTAAAATTGACAAGGGCAATTGCCTAAGATAAATATGTAGTCGCCCACGTGGGTTTTGCAACAGCAAAACATTTACTCGAACAAACTTTTTATAAATCTTGCACTACAGATTTTTCTTTTTCCACGAAACACCAAAGTGTGCTACAATTCAATAAAAAACTAAAACTATCACAACAAAATATTGAACTACCAGATCTAATTTAACAAAAACCATAAAATTTACTTTCTATAGAACATCAATACATTCATACAATCAATAAGATAAAGGAAAAATCTAAACAAACCTTTCAATATGAAATCTATTAAAATAATCAAAATATTTACATACCTGACCAACATACTGTCCAATGAACCAAATATTTATTCATTTGATTGATTTAATTGATTTTGGTTCAAATAAAACTCATTTTGAAAAAAATCCAACACAAGTTTTCATCTATACAAATTTATTTTGTTCTCTGCAACAGCATCAAGTGGTATTCCAACTATAAGACACTCCACATATTTGATAACAAATAGTCAACTATCACTGCAAATATCATTACAACATACATAAGTATACATAAATATCATTGAAAATAAAATAACAATTTCAATTTATTACACGTGTCGTCGTCGAATTTGCGGTATGCCAGATATTGCCTTCCTAAAATATTGAAGAGGCTGAACCTTCTTCTTCTCGAGATTCTTCTCGAGATCGGGTCTATCAAAAGAACATACTTCTGAATTATCTCCGGAATGATATGCATATAAGGAACATCATGGTAATACATGATTTTATCATCAACAAAATGTTGATTATTATCAATAACTACCAATTTCCAGTCCTTTAGATTCACATAAAAAAGGATCCAATATAGATCTCCAATCACATATGGCCACAATAAATGATCACATTCTACCCATTTTCTACCAAAATCATTAGGACTAGCATCACGTGTATATCTTTGCACACAAACATGGTAATCAATCGGAAGATGTCGCAAAACTTGTTCGTTCGTCTCAATTACATTTCAAACCTAAAACGTTTCACTAAATTTTTCACGTACGTGCAATGCACGTGGCCTAAACAAGTGTGTGTGTGTGTGTGTGTGTGTGTGTGTGTGTGTGTGTGTGTGTGTGTGTGTGTGTGTGTGTGTATTTCATTGAATAAAAATATTCAAAACTACAATAATAATAGTTTGAAACTTTCAAAAGTCACTTTAAATGTACTCTTCTAGCATTTTGAGATAAAAAAAAATCAACAATTAATTTATTACAATCAATCTGCTCTAACCCACGTTTTTCAATCGGCATCATAGCTAATACATTCAGTCTATCTTGTGACATTTTTGATCTAATATAAGATTTTAGCAACTTCAACTTTGAGAAACTTTTCTCTGCAGAGGCAACTGTAACTGGTATTGTTAACAATATCTTGTAAACAATCCACACACATTCGAAAAACAATTATTCATTGTCTTTAGATAGCTCAACACCTCGATTTCCTTTGTGGTCTTTATCGATAAACATCTCACAATTTTGATCTCTAAAAATAACTCTTGCCCACCAATATCATAATCTATGTCGTGCTTCAAAAATTCTTCAAGATTATCACACGAACACTTCAAACAATCATCATCTGCAGAATATAACTTATTTAAATCCAATAAAAATCCAAAAGTATCTTTATATTTTTGAAGTTGTTCAAACCTACACTTAAGTGAAAAAAGCGCTCGATCAACTATATATAAGAAATATTCAACTCTAAAAGATTTTTCAACTGGATGTGTGATCTCATTGTTGACATTTTCATCAAATTGCTTATTTCTGCGAATAATACGCTTTTCATGAAATGTAAGTTCAATTTCTATTTGAGCAGCTATTTTTTTTATCAGTAACTATGTCAGATTGAAATCCAGTTTCTCTATAGGTTTCAAAAAAAGAAAAGAAAGAAATGAGTGATTTCAAGTTATTAATAGCAACATCAATGACCATATACTCACTTCGTAATATTTTGCTAACTCTATTAATAGCAGACAATATATTATACCAGATAACAATGTTAAACAAAAACTTAAAATCCATGAAGTCAGATGACAAATTTTTAGCATCTCTAAATGTCTTAGGGTCATCACATGTTTCCATTAAGTGAGTTAAAGCAAGTTTTATTTGTGGAACTTGGAATCTTATTGCTTTAATACTTTCAACTCGACTTTCCCAACGTGTTTGTAATAGTGGTTTAAGTGTGAAACCTTCCACATTATCTTGAAAAACTTTCCATCGCTTTGTAGAAGATGAAAACAACACATACAAGCATTGTACAACTCCAAAAAAGATCTAGCATTTATACAAGAATTTGCATATCACACAATGCAAGATTAAACTATGACAATCACATGGTGTGTAAAAAGCCCTTGGATTTATTTCTAATACTCTTTTTGCACACCTTTATGTTTTCCTTTCATATTAGAACTATTATCACAACATTGGCATCTTAAATTACTTACACCAAGCTCAAGTATTCGTCAATGTTCAGAAAATCGAACCGGCCATCGACCTGAAAAAGACAACGAGTCAAGGGTCAAAAGGTTGAACCGAGTCGAATCGGTTTCAACTAAAAAATTAAAAATTAATCTAAAAATCTCATAAAATTTCTAAAAAAAGGGTTATTTTTAAATAAACCAACATTTATAGACAAAATTACTCACAAAACTTGGCTTTAAATAGACTTTTCATAAGTTTCAATTAAAAAATTAAAAATTAATCCAAAAAAATCCCGATTTTCATTAAAATTGGACCAGTTCAACTGGTTTAACCGTTAAAAACTCCAATTTTCGATCTGGTTTTTTGAAGCCCAGTTAAATTAGTAAATCGAACCGATTTTGTGGCCAGTTCTCGATTTTCCCGGTTGAACCGACCGGTCCGGTCTGGTCCGATTTTCTAAACACTGGTATTTGTAGAACATCTAATAATTTGCCAAACATCCTTCCCCAGATGTATCATCTACCTTGAAGAATCTTGAAAAGAACTCTTCTACCTTAACTCGACTTCGTAAGACATCTACACATCGTATTATAAGAGACATTTGTTCTTCATGACTTACATCGGGTGTACAATCAAGAAAAGTACTTCGCTTCTCTAATTTTTTCTAAAGATTGCACTTTTGATCTCACCTGCCAGCATGAGTATGAATTCATTTTGAATTTTATGACTAAGATAATTGATAAGTGCATTTTGTACACTTATTCGGGCCTTTAAATTAAGCTTTTATTCTGTCATATTATTAATTTTCTACTTAATTTAGTGTATTATTCTTTATATTTCAGTGTTGGACCCATTTGTAAGATATTGAAAAAAATTGGACGAAAAGAGCAACAAGTTGGCAAATATTTAGAGAATATGTGAACTCAATTTTACTCAATTAGAACTTAAAAGACCAAATTGGAGGTTATAGAAAATTGGAGGACTAAAGAAGATAAAATGGAAAGTTGGAAGACTAAAACAACATAATTGAAAATTATAAGCTGGACGATCGCCCAACTTATAGCTGGACGAGCGCACTGTTTATCGGAAGAAGAATGTAAACCTGCATAACTGGGCGATCACCCAGTGTTAAATTTGGCTGGCGAATTTTTGTTTCCTTTTTCAGTTCTAATCCAACTAGGAACCTTTTGGCCCACATGATTTTTAGGGATATTTTGGGGCACAATTATGGAACTATAAATATGAGTTATTAACTCATAACGAGAAGCGAACTTAGAGAGAAAAACAAGAGACGAATCAAGAAATGGAGATCAACATTTACTCTTTCAAGAATTTAACGAAGATCAAGATCGAGACATCATCCTTTGAGTTTTCTTCTTATCCAGGTGATGGCTTCTATGTTTTGTTTTTCTTTTTATTTTCTTCTTCGTAGTATGTTAGGCTAGATTTATTTAGTGCAAGGATCATGATGAAACTTGTATCATGATCCTTTAATTTTTTGAACCAGGTTTTTGATATTTAAGCACATTTTTAATTCTGAATAATTGATATTGATTTCTCTTCATTTACAATTATGTGCACAATAGTTGTATGAGTTTTGTGGCTTATTTTACCATCGAGAAATTAAAAATAGGTTATACATAGTATCAATTTTCGTAGAGTCCGATAGGGGATAAAGATATACCGCTATGCTTTACGTGATCTTTAAGATTTCACAAATTCTAATGCATTCTTATATGTTCGCATCCGTCATAGAGATATAGTCGGGTCACATACATGAATATGTTTAATTCTACTCGAGAGAGATTGTTAAACAAATAGGAATATTGAGCTTCATAATTAAATCATGTTATCAAATTCAACGGTTTGGATTAAAGAACATTTGTATAAGTGGATTTGGGATCCTAGTACGCTTTTCTTTTCTTTTCTTTTCTTTTTCTTTTCCAAAGTTAAAGTAATTCTTATCTAATTTAATTTTTTATTTGTTTGAATTATAATTAATTAAATTGTTCTTTGTTCAGATTTTAGTTAGTTTTTAAACTCAAATTTTCAAAGTTAACAAATTCGGTTAAGGTTAGTATAATTACAATTGAATTATCTTAATTCCTGTGGGTACGATACTTGGACTTATAATCCATTTTATTACTTGTGCGATCCGTACACTTGCGGAATATTAAACAAATAAAATCACCTGACAATAATGATAGTGAATTTCCTTCTCTTGAATACGACGGATGTATGCTTTCATTATTGGATCAAATTTAGCGATTATTTCAATTATTCTTAAAAAATTCTCATTGTCTTCTTCATAATTTTTGTCATTGTTTCCTCAAAATGCCAAATTATTTTTACGAAGAAAGCTAACAATAGCAACTATTCTCAGAAAAACTTGTCTCCAGTGTTCTCTATCTTTGTTAATTAAACATTGTATATCTTTATCAATTGTTAAATTTTTTTGTAATCGCTTTTCCAATTTAATCCATCTTGTCATGTTATTCATGTGCACATTATTCGTTTCATGGATTTTAAGCTTACAACTAAGATTTTTCCAGTCACTTGTTCCTTCATTCGCTAATTGAATATTGTTTCCTTCATCTTTAAGCTTAAACAACTTACAACAAAAACAAAATAATTTATCCAATGAAACTGAGTAGACTAACTATTCTCTATCACTTTTTTCACCATTTGATAAATGTCAAGTGTAATGCGCAGAAGAAAAATGCAATTTTTTGCAAATCTTTAAGAAAATAATCCAAAATCTCTCTAGGAAGACTTTTTTTTAACTACCAAATCTATCTAAGTTTGATAAATGTTTTTCCAATTGCCCGGATCAGTAATGTCCAAAGTGGAAGCAACACATTCTGTAACAAAATTCTTCTTGTTGTTTATTCTTATCTTCTTCATCTCCTAATTTTTCTTGTCCATAATTCATGTGTTCTTTATCCCCTAAATTTTCGTGCTCTTCATCCATATTAATTTTATTTTGAATCTTTTCATTTTCATGCTCTTCAACTATACTAGTGAGAAATTTTTCCATCGTTCCTACTTGAGATTGAATAAATTCTTCAAAATTTATTTTATTTTTTGCTTTTTTCTTTTTTCATGTCCAGACAAATATTTCCTAGAAGACATAATAAGGCAATCCAATTATCCAACTATAGAAACAAGATATGATTAAATATAGAATTTGTGAGAAACAATAAAACTTGATTAATTTGGACAAAATTCAATCTTTGAAATTTGAACTCTAATATGCAATTCTACAAAAAAACAAATTAACAATAAAAAGTGGTTAGTTTATTTACTTAAGAAATTTATTTTCAAAGCATAAAAACATTAATTAGTGGCTTCAAATCAGAATTCAGCATAAGAAAAGGATCTAATCAAATTATAAAAACATTATAGAATGAATTTCTTGGATTGATAGAGCATAGATTTCTTTCTCAAGTCAATGGTTGAAAATATTTCTTTGCCTAGTATAGCATTCAATATATTTCTTGAAGCTATAAGCTGTTGTTTATGAAAGCAACTCTCAGAAGTCCAATAGTTCATGGAGAGTTAAGAGAAGTTAGAAAAAGAAAAAAGCATGTACTTGTTTTCTCTTTTAAAATAACTATCCTTCATGATTTATTCTCCTACGAAAACACAGATTTTAAAAATGGGTATTGGACGGCGTCATGGTAACTCGGCAAGATAGTATAATGAATTGATGAATACAAACATGTGGGTTGTAAATGGAGTAATCACTGATTCACTAATGGTATGTTATATCAAAGATGTAAGGGACTAATGGCAAGAGCTTCAGCCTTCATTCATATTTTAGATTCCAATTTCCGAGCTGCAGCTTGCATGCGTCTTTTGAGTTTTGTCCCCTTCAACGTCTTTTGAGTTCTTAAAAAAGTGGGTTTTTAAGGAACTAATGGTATATCATATGTTTGAACAATTGGGCCCGTTTTTCATTTGGACTTTTCAAATGTATTGGGTTGATTAAAAAAAATTGGACCACAATTTAAGAGGGCGTGCAATGGTTGGGCCCTAGGCTGCTCTTACCTAACAGCCTAGGGCCAACGCCGGCTCTGGTTGCATCTACCAACTTGTGATATCTTGAGGTCTTAACCATTCATGTCACTATCATTATTTGTCATTTTCAATATTTTTTTTATATATGAGCTTGCTCTTTATAGTTTATTTTTATTTGTATATTTAAGTCATTTGAGAGTTTGGTTTCTTGGCCTTGGTGATAAGGGCCGGATATTGAGTTTTCAAGTTCGGACCACGTACAAAAGTTGTGATGAAAAATCCATTAGTCTCACAACCTGGTTTGAATAGGAAAGTTGAAAACAATGTGATTTGCATGCGTTAAACAATTGATCTTGATTTCCAGAAAAACTGCGGCAACGTACCTAACTAGTCTCACTTTCTGGTTTGATTTTAGAATATACAAATTTACATACTTAAGAAATTGTTCACATTGGTTTTGAAATTTCAGTGCACTTAATTTCTCTGCATTTTCCCTTTGTTCATAAGAAGTTTCAATATTTTCGCTCAAGCAAAATTCTTTATTATATACTAAATGATCAACTTTTTTCGTTTGGTAAATTCTGGATATGCATGCCAGCATATATTTTTTTTTTTTTTTTTTGGGTTTACTTTAACCCCGTTTCACTTTTAAATAAGGCAACTCGAGTAATTTAATGAATTCACCTCAACTTAATAAGTGGTTATTTGGTGGAGTATAAAAGTAGCTTTTAAGAAATTTTGATAAAAGTTAATGAGATGTGTGATTGAAAATTTGATAAATATTATAGTCCACGTAAAATATGTGGTTCAAAATGAGTTTGAAAAAAAAAATTGAAAAAAACTCTTCCACACATGCACTAAATAAGTTTGAAGGAAAAATCAAACTTGACCATTTGTTATTTGGATTTCGACTGAACAATTCTCTTAAACATGCGTTGAATTTGAGTAAAGTAAAGAAAATTGAAATTTACAAACTTGAAACGTATCAAAAACTTGTTACTTGTATTTATCTACTTTTTTTTGGAGTAATTGGACTGAAGTGAAAAACTCAACTTTAACAAGAAAAAATTTCGAAAAAGGATTGGGTTTCTTTTATTTATTTAAACGCGAGAGCAAATCAAATTTTTTAAATTAAGGCGAAATTACCTAAAAGAATCAATGTGCTTTGTTGACCGCAATTTTTCCTAAGTGAATCAAATATTTCTAGATTATAAACAAACAATGGTTGATATCCAAAATATAATAGTTTATGATATAATTAATAATAAAGGTGGTGTGAATAAAATAGAGATAGCCAAGCCCACAGAATAATGCCAACAAATCCATTAGCTAGGGGAAAAAAACAAAGTCATAATAAGAATAGTCACCTTATTAATGTGGAGTTGTGGACTAAAAAGTTATTTTGATTTATTTTTTTTATATTATATGGTAAATTATAGTCAGTCAAATATTGTCGCAATTTTGTCTCTATTTAATTTTATTTGTACATATTATCTCTAATCATTTAGCAATTCATGCAAATAGTCATTTATGTTCCTCCAATTTAAATAAATTAAAAAAAAAATGAAGATAAAAAGAAAATTTGCAGTAGAGTCACAAATCTTTAAAAAATATACCGGTCTAAACTTTCTAATCATAACACATAAATCTAAAAAAAAAAGAAAAGAAAAGAAAAGAAAAACAACATGTCCCCACAAACCGACAATGTGACTGGACCATTACACTTTCACCAACTGGGGGATCTCTCCCCAATGGGTTCCGACAGAGGGAGATAAATCCCTCCAATTGATTGCGAAAACCAGGGATTTCGCAAAATTTGGGCCTCATTGTCTGAGGATAGCGTGTGTATGTGTTAATGTGATCAGATTTTACATCACAAAATTGAAGCTAAAAAGAAAGTGTTGGAAAAAATCCAACTCCAGTTCCCTATCAACTCTCTCTCACCCCCACACACGCGTATACGTAGAGATTCAATCAACAAAAATGGCCCTTCTCTCGTTGATTTCGTCACTCCAATTTTAATGCCCACAAACCCATATTCACCATCGTCCATCACCATTCCAATTTCAATAGAAATTGAATAAACTAAAAGCAGACGTATTGAGAGAGATACATATACATTATGCATACTGAATAGATAGATGTACGCATTCTATATATATAAATTTATATTGATTTGAACGGCGCACTGGTGGTGTAGGGATCGAAATGGCGGTGTTGGTGTCGTCATTGTCGTCGTCGATGGTTTGTTCGTGGCTAATGGCGGCATGCTTGTCAGTTGCTTGTGAAAAGGATTCTTCTATTAGGCCATCTCAAACCCATATTTTCAAATTGGTGCAACTTTTCTTGACTTAAAAAACAAGTAACTTTTACACCAAATCCACATTTCATCTCCAACCCATAACTTCAAATGTTGCACCAAATGAATAGTGCCTATTATCATATATTTATATTGTTAATTTTGAACAATAATTTAGTTTAAAAATTAGTTAATTATATAGTGTATTTATATTAATTATATAAATTTTAAATTACATTTAATTTTCGTAATTATTGTATTCATTAAAAAAAATGCACTATACTCAATATCACAATTTCAAAAACATTTAACATAAAAAAAATTTGGACAGATACAAAAAAAATAAAATAAAACATAATTTATTTTGTCATTTAAAAATAATAATCAAATTAAAATAATCATATATCACTTTATATCACAAAAAAATTAAAATCCAAAGAAAAAAAAGGACACAAAAGGAAAAAGAAATGTTTGCTTCAGCCAAAAATGGTAAATTTAGAATACTTTTTCACACCAAATCCATCTCCACTGCTACAATGGCGCATGGATTTGGCGTCCGGTTGGAGAAACATTTTGCTCCATCTTGGTGTTTTCACTTCAATTTGACGTACGGTTGGAGATGTCCTTAGCCAGTCATTTCTGCCGGCTTCAACGTTGGCGCACCGGAGGAAAGGGGGCTCTGTCCAAATGCGTGCCACACTTCTCTTGCATTCACAATCTCATTGGGAAGAAGAACATTTTTCCTCTTTTTCTTCTTCTTCTTCTTTTTGGGGACTTAAGTGTTATGATTAAAAAATTTAGGACTTCATGGTATTATTTTGAAATATTTGAGACATCTGTTGCAATTTTTTTTTTTTTTTTTTTTTAGTTTATTTAAGTTAGAGGAAAAATTATCGAGAATGACCATATATATATATATATATATAGAGTATATGTATATGTACAAATTATTGAATGATATGTACAAATAACATTAAATAGAGTCGAAATTGAGATAATATTTGAAAGTAGAGGATCTTAAGTGTAATTTACTTATATTATATTTCAATTCTCTTTCTCCTAATTATAAAAAATAACATTGTTTCATACAAAAGAGAGAAGGATGAATAATAATTAATGATTTAAACGAGATTTTATTTTAGTAAAAAATATAGGAGGTCTCTCAACCTATTATAGTCATCCAACATTTTTTTTTCCAAATTATTAATGCAGTTTCAATTTGGGTCGCCAATAACAATTTCATTACAAAAGTTAAAGTTCTATACTACTTAACATATGTATTTGGTTACGTTGACAATATTACTACTAATTAGATTTAAGGTTCGTTCAACACGGCTATTTTGAATAGAATTTTCGATAGTAGAACTTTTGTTAAAAAACTGTTATTGTTTAACTGTGAATCCAATAAGTAATGTAAATATTAAATTGAGTATTTATGTGCATAACTATAAAAGTATTTTTGTATAAATTTTATATTTATTTGACTAAATAGTAATTAATTATTATATATCTCGTATTAACTTCTTTTATAAATAATATTTTTTCTTATCATATAATAACTATTAAAATTAATATCTTAATTAAATTATGATAACACAATTATTTTAATATATATATCATGTTACTTAAAATTAATTTTTTTAAATCAATCATATTATGTGTAATTTGTAAGATATTATTCCACATGTTCTACAAATATAGACTTACTTCTATTTTCACACCGATTAAGAAAAATTAATTAATATAAACATATATTGAATAATGATAGTTCATATTTGTTGATAACAAGACACATTAAATTAGGACATATTAAAAAATTAATTATACTCTCAACAAATTAAGTCTATTTTTGTGGTTGCATCTTCACGTAAAAGCTCAATTAGAGTTCTTTTTTAAGTTGTTTTTTAAGTCAAAAAGTAATTACTAACTTTAGTCAAATAAGTATAAATATAATCAAAAATATTTTTGCTCTTTAAAAATTATTTTTAAACTTAATAACCACGTTTTTGACTTGTAAAAGTCGTGTTTGTATTGTTAAAAGTACAAGTTTGCATTGTTGTCCGAGGAAAATGATCTCTTCCATTTAGTGGGGGAGATTATTTTGCCCTCCCTTTTGTTGTCCAAGGTAAACTAACATTAAGGAGTGTCTGTTTGAAAGAGGAAGTCGAGGGTTTCTATTTCTTCTCAAATTAAATTTGGTCTCTCCCGTGGACTTTAAAAATGTGGACTTTTCTGGCAAGAATGCCTTTATTTTGACTTTAGGCGGAAAGTTGAAGTTGAAAACTTGAACGAGAAATGCAAATTAACCAAAAAAAACATGTTATCAATTAATCACACGAGGACTTTTACGTTTCTACCGGATATGAGTATTTTGGTTTGACTAGAAAAAATTGTTCAAAACTTTGTTAATAAAAAATAATTTATAAAATAAGATTCAAAACTCATGTTTGGTAGAGTTTAGAATAAATTTTTTTTTTGTTTTTTTTTTTTCTAAACTCATTTTTAATCATATATTTTTAATAGGACTCACAATTTTTATCAACCTTTTAACCCTTCATTTCACCAACTTTTTTCAAAATTTTCTAAAAAAACTAATTTTAAACTTCACAAAACATACATTAAACTTATTCTAGTGTTCAAAATAATGTTCAGAAGCTTGAGTGACTCGTTTTCAACTTTCAGCTAGCAATAACATATAACTAGCAGACTAGGCTCATGTTTGTCAAAGCTTAAATTATAATTTAAGCTTATAAAATGGTCAAATATAATTTTTACCCACACATTTTGTAAGACCTATACAACTTACTACCCACCGATTATCCACACATCTAATAAAACTCACTATTTATAAGGATTTAAAAAAATAATTTCATTACCACCAAACATGCACTAGAATCAGCTGGTTGTGGAATTTTAATAACATATCCGATATATTGGACTACACAATATAAAATACGATTAAAAAAGAAAATACGTTCTAATTTTGTATATTGTACTATTCAATATTACGTACTATAAAGATAATATTGAAATGTTTATCACAGTGTTTGACAGAGTTAAAGAATAAAAAAAACTAAAATATTATACACTGTCTTTTTCAATATTACGTACCAAATTTATTTGACGTCGGGGGACTGAAATTGAAATTTCTAGACATACTTGCTCCAAGTAGTTGGAGTAAATATCTGGAATTTTAAACAAAAGGGCCGTCACAAAATACTATTTTTGTTCTACTGTTTTGACTAAATGTATAGAGTGATAATAGTAGGGATATTGATGGCACGTACACGTTTGATATATTAAATTAAATTTTATTTATTATACTAATTAATCTTTGTTAGAATCATGTTATTCAAAAATTCACGAGAAAGACTAATACTTGTAGTATTCTCCATCTCTAGAAGTAATCTTGCTGTTTCATAATTGAACTTCAACCCTAGATCCGCCACTACACATGCACTAAATAAGTTTGAAGGAAAAATCAAACTTGACCATTTGTTATTTGGGTTTCAACTGAAGAATTCTCTTAACCATGCGTTGAATATGAGTGAAGTGAAGAAAATTGAAATTTACAAACTCCAAATGTATCAAAAAAAACTTGTTACTTATATTTATCTGCTTTTTTGGAGTACTTGGATTGAAGTGAAAAACTCTACTTTAACAAGAAAAAATTCCGAAAAAGGGTTGGGTTTCTTTTATTTATTTAAACTCGAGAGCAAATCAATTTTTTTTTTTTTTTTTTTTTATTAAGACGAAACTGCCTAAAAGAATCAATGTGCTTTGTTGACCACAAATTTTTTGGGGGACTTAATTGTAATGATTACAAAATTTAGGACTTTACGATATTATTTTGAAATGTTTGAGACATCTGCTACAAATTTTTCTTTTATTTTCTTTTTTTGTTGTTTTAGTTTATTTACGGGAAAAATTGTCAGGAATGACCATATATACAAATTATTGAATAATATGTATAAATAACATTAAATAGAGATGAAATTGAGATAATTTTTAAAAGTTAAAGATTCTAAATGTAATTTATCTTATATTGTATTTCAATTCTCTTTCTCCTAATTATAAAAAATAACACTGTTTCAATACAAAGGAGAGAAGGATGAATCCAAATTAATGATTTAAACGAGATTTTATTTTAGTAAAAAACATAGGAGGTCACTCAACCCTATGATTATATATCTCATATTATCTTCTTTTATAAATAATATTTTTTCTTATCATATAATAACTATTAAAATTAATATTTTAATTAAATTATGATAAAACAGTTATTTTAATATATATCATGTTACTTAAAATTAGTTTTTTTTTAAAAAAAAAATTAAACATATTATGTGTAATTTGTAAGACATTACTCTATTCGTCCCATAAAATAGACTTACTTTCATTTTTCCACTGATTAATAAAATTTAATTAATATACACTTACATTGAATAATGATAGTTCATATTTGTTGATAACAAGAAACATTAAATTAGTACATATTAAGAAACTAATAAATCAATTATACTCTCAACAAAATAAGTCTATTTTTATGGAACAGAGATAGTATTCAACACGTAACCATATATTTCACCTTATATAAATCTATGAAGTAACAATTTGATATAAGTAATTAATGTAACAAATAAATTAATATCTTTTTTTGATGTATTAATGCTAATTTTTAAATTTAATTAAATGTTAATTACATTTTCACGTAAAAGTTCAATTAGAGTTTTTTTTAAGTCAAAAAGTAATTACTAATTTTAGTTAAACAAATATAAATATAATTAAAAATAATTTTGCTCTTTAAAAATTACTTTTAAACTTGACACGTTTTTTACTTGTAAAAGTCGTGTTTGTATTGTTAAAACTTAAAAGTACAAGTTTGCATTGTCATCCAAGCAATAGTAAACTAACATTAAGGAGGAAGTCAAGAGGGTTTCTATTTCTTCTCATATTAAATTTGGTTTCTCATGTGGACTGTAAAAATGTGGACTTTTCTGGCAAGAATGCCTTTATTTTGACTTTAGGCGGAAAGTTGAAGTTCAAAACTTGAACGAGAAATGCAAATTAACCAAACAAAACATGTTATCAATTAATCACACGAGGACTTTTACATTTGTAGCGGACATTGAGTCTTTTGGTTTGACTCGAAAAAATTGTTCAAAACTTTGTTAATAAAAAATAATTTATAAAATAAGATTCAAAACTCATGTTTGACAGAGTTTAAAATAAATTTTTTTTTTAAACTCATTTTTAATTATATATTTTTAATAGGACCTACAATTTTTATCAACCTTTTAACCCTTCATTTCACCAACTTTTTTTCAAAATTTTCTAGAAAAACTAATTTTAAACTTCATAAAACATATATTAAGGGTGTGTTTGATTGACAAATATTTTCTATGGAAAATGAAGATTTTCCGCCTATTTTCCAACTTGTATGTTTGATTGTCCAAAATTTTTCATGGAAAAGACATTTTCCCACCTATTTTCTTTATTTTGTTTGATTGCAACCTTTTTTTTTCCATAGAATTTTTTTTCTCATTTTCCTACTTTTGACCATATGTTCCTTGTTTTCAAAGAAAATATTTTCTTTGTGGGGTAGGAGAATTTATTTTTCATAGAAAATTTGTTAACATTTTCCAATCCATAATTTCTTGGCAATTCATTTCTATGGAATTTATTTTCTTTCCACCCAAATTTTCCACTTGCAATCAAACACAGCTTAAACTTATTCTAGTGTTCAAAATAATGCTCAGAAGCTTGAGTGACTCGTTTTCAACTTTCAGCTACAATAACATATGACTAGGCTTATGTTTGTCAAAGCTTAAATCATAATTTAAGTTTGTCAAAATGGTTAAACATAATTTTTACCTATACATTTTGTAAGACCTATACAACTTACTACCCACTGATTATCCACACATTTCATAAAACTCACTATTTATAAAGATTTAAAAAATAATTTCATCACCACCAAACATACACTAGAAATCAGGTGGTCGTGGAATTTTAATGACATGTCTGATATATTGGACTACACAAGTAACACAATATAGAATATGATTAAAAAAGAAAATATGTTCAAATTTTGTATATTCTACTATCTAATACTACGTACTATAAAGATAATATTGATATGTATATCCAGTGTTTGACAGAGTTAAAGAATAAAAAAAACTAAAATATTATCTACTGTCTTTTTCAATATTGCGTACCAAATTTATTTGAAGTCGGGGGACTGAAATTGAAATTTCTAGACATACTTGCTCCAAGTAGTTGGAGTAAATATTTGGAATTTTAAACAAAAGGGCCGTCACAAAATACTATTTTTGTTCTACTGTTTTGACTAAATGTATAGAGTGATAATAGTAGGGATATTGATGGCACGTACACGTTTGATATATTAAATTAAATTTTATTTATTATACTAATTAATCTTTGTTAGAATCATGTTATTTAAAAATTCACGAGAAAGACTAATAATTGTAGTATTAAATTTTATTTATTATTATAATTAATCTTTGTTAGAATCATGTTATTTAAAAATTCACGAGAAAGACTAATACTTGTAGTATTCTCCATCTCTAGAAACAATCTTGATGTTTCATAATTGAAATGAATGGACGTATTATTTAACTCAGTAAGAAAAATCTAGAAGAAACAATTTGTAATTAAATTTTAATTAATTTTCAACTCTTAATTTTTAGATAGTGACGTAATAAATCTCTCACTAAAATCAGTAGAATCAATACGGAAAATCCGTTATTAACTTGTAATTGATTTAAAATAATAATTTAAAAACGAGTGGCTGAACCTTCAAGAAATGCGTGGCTGAACCAAAGGGACCACCTTATGCAATGAGGGAGAACAACACACGGACTTGACAATGAGGAGTAACAATACACGGGCTTGACGTAGCAAGAGTTGGTCGCGAGGGAGCAGAGAATAATTTACTAATTTAGTGACAATATCCGGTCTTGTTTTATTTGATTTGATATTTTAGATACTATTACTTTTTCGGATAAAGATAGAGTAATCGTGAGGTAACACTAGCGACAAGTATGTTTAAAATTAAACAGTGATATACGACTTGGTGATAATGTCTGTAGTGTCATGTGTAGTTTTTGAAAATTAAGTACGAATACTATTTGTTATATTAAGAGCATCTCTTCAATGTCTTTCGTCTACATTGTTTTTAGGCGTGTCATATAAGTCTGAAATAGATATAGTTATAAAAAATCTTTCCAACGACGCGATTGTGTAACTCCGTCTAATATGATGTCAAAAATAGACTCATCTGTCTAAATTTAATTTAATTCTAAACAGAGTGACTCATCAAATTTAAATTCAAACTCAGGATTTTATTTTAAAAAAATTTGAATGAGGGAAATTTAAAAAAAAATTAATGCAACATATGCAGTAATATTAATTTTAGATTTAACTATTAGAGATTAATTTTAATTTATTTGTCTATTTAATAAACGTAGTGTCACATAAATTAAAAACATACATTTTATATGTCACGTAATTTTAATAGACGGAGGGCATGCTCTAACATCAAGTTAATTAAATATATTGATGAGATGTTGTGCCATTTTATATTTTCAATTTAAAATTACAAATGTTGGGACCATTATTAATTAATTTTTATTACAGAGAAACCATAGACAAAAACTCCGTTACAAATTGATAAATTGTTATTCAGATATAAACATATTAATAATTTATATCAATTATGTAATATTCTGAAAAACTCTGGAATAAAATTTAAAGATTTTTTTTTTCCATTGTTAGTATGTGCATTATCTATCACTGTCTTCCACACATAGTTGTGGACTCCATTACTAATGTGACACCCTCACATCTGTCTACATCAGTAGTGGACAATATATCTCCTATTCACTATAGATAGAAGATTATTTTCCACTATCATTAATATCCTTTAACTACAAATCTTGATGTATTATCCAGTGTTTAAAAAGCGCACATAAGCATGAAGCGTGACTTCCATGCCTCGCTTAGGCCTTAGACTCGTTTTTTTGGTCAACTATATTTTTAGTTAAATTAATCACGTCTAGGCTCGCGCTTTTTAGTTAAAAATATTTTTTAATTTTTTTAATATTTAAAATAAGAAAATATTTTTTCACGTATCGTTCGAGTTTTACCTCTATCTAAACCTCGCTTAGAACAAAAAAATTTGAAGTTTGATATTCAAATTTAGTCACGCTTTATATTTTTTAAAACTTTGGTACTAGTAAAAATGAAGTACAAAGCCGCCTACCAATATTTACAATGTTTGAAAGATAATCCCAATTTTGGTTTCGGGGTGGGGTTGGGGTTGGGGTTGGGGTTGGGGTGGGGGTGTCCTTCACAGAACCTTCTTCCAGCAATCTTCTATTAGTTTTGAGGACTGAAATTCTGCAACTGCAACTATAATTCTATAAATACCCATCAAACACTGGAACAACGTTGTACTCAAAAACCTCTTCTGACATTTCAAGAATTCTTATTTACTAACCAACAATTCCTTCATATGGAGTTCTTGTCCAAGATTGCAACCAACAATGGACATGGCGAAAACTCTTCATATTTTGATGGTTGGAAGGCATATGATAGTGATCCTTATCATCCCACAAACAATTCTCATGGGGTTATTCAGATGGGACTCGCAGAAAACCAGGTACGTGAAATTACCAGGACGCACGCGTCTGGTACATAGTACTGAACAGTATATACTGTTTTCGAGGAACCCCAATTAATATCAATCCTAATGCAACATATGTATGACCCAAATTCTTCTGGTTTATGCAGCTTTGCTTTGATTTAATCCAAGAATGGGTTGAGAACAACCCAAAAGCTTCAATTTGTACACCTGAAGGATCAAATGGCTTCAAGGATATAGCAATTTATCAGGATTATCATGGCTTGCCAGAATTCAGAAATGTAAGAAAAAAAATTAAACTATAATTGCTTATTTTATTCCTATTCTGTTCTGTACTTTAAAAAATAATCAATTATTGACATTTCTGTATAATTCGGGAAAAAAAAAGTCTTACCTTTTGAAAATATGAATTTTCAGGCTGTTGCAAGTTTCATGGAGAAAGTGAGAGGAAATAAAGTCAAATTCAACCCTGACAATATTGTAATGAGCGGCGGCGCCACCGGAGCTCATGAAACATTGGCCTTTTGCTTGGCGGATCCCGGCGATGCATTCTTGGTGCCTACACCATATTATCCAGGGTAAGCAAAATTTCATTTTCTTATTTACTTCTTTCTATGTCTTTTATATTTAACTTATTCTATAGTCGAGTAATTATTAAAAATAAAAATAGATAAATAAATACAAACATAAAAGAGGATGCACAGTCTAATATATACGTACCTAATGAACGAAATAACAAATGTAGAAATCTTGGACTTTATGTTCCTCGTCGTCATGATTAGCGCGACTAATACATTCAATTAAGATAGGAGAAATTTGACTTCATTAGATAATGGGTCATCATTTGAATCTAATTGGTCTCTAAAGTAATTATTTTATTTAATTATTTGAAATTTTTGTTTATTGTGGGACTTTGGTTATAAATTATTGGTGTGGGGGCATGATAGCTTCGTCTTTTTCTCATAATAGGAAAGAGAAAGTAGGTATTTCTTTTATAACCTCTCAATTCAACTTGTCCAAGGGACCAAAATTTCTTGACACCTAAACCAAAGAGAAAGTATTTATAACCTCTCAATTCAACTTGTCCAAGGGACCAAAATTTTCTTGACACCTAAACCATAGTCTTCGACACGCTTTCACATCTAGACTACGTTCATTTTTCATTTATCAAAAAAGTCTTACATTTTGTATATTTTTGATTTTTACACTATAAAAAATTTGTATGAGATTTGAACTTTACGCCAAATAAACTATTTAGATTTAAACTTTGAAGTGCTTCATCTATAAACTTAAAGTGTTGTAGAGGGACACACTTATTTATATAAATTTAATCTTTAACATAGTCAATTTTCATTTACACTCTTTCTATGTGCAAATATCGAAATCATCAACTTTTTGTTTGTTCATTTGTTCTACAATTACTCAATTATTGTTGAGCTAAACGATTAGGCACTCTCTTGCAGATACGATCGAGATTTAAGATGGAGAACAGGTATACAACTTCTCCCAGTTGTTTGTGAAAGCTCCAATGATTTCAAGATCACTAGAGAAGCGTTAGAAGATGCATATGAAAAAGCTCAAGAGGCTAATATCAAAGTCAAGGGCTTGATTCTGAACAATCCATCAAATCCATTAGGCACTGTTTTGGACAGAAACACATTAACAGATGCAGTGCGCTTCATCAATGAGAAAAACATCCACTTAATCTGTGATGAGATATATTCTGCCACAGTTTTTAACGAGCCCGGTTTTATCAGCATTGCTGAGATAGCAGAAGAAGGCGCGGTATGTAAAAATCGCGATCTTATTCACATTATTTATAGCCTGTCAAAGGACCTCGGATTTCCTGGATTCCGAGTAGGCATTATATACTCATACAATGATGCAGTAGTGAATTGTGCCCGGAAAATGTCAAGTTTTGGATTAGTGTCAACTCAGACACAACACCTGATTGCTTCAATGCTATCAGACGATATTTTTGTGGAAAAATTCATTGATGAGAGCGCGAAAAGATTAGCAAAAAGGCACGGTCTATTCTCCCGGGGACTTGCTAAAGTAGGCATTGAAAGTTTGAAAGGCAATGCAGGGCTCTATTGTTGGATGGACTTGAGGAGACTCCTTAAAGAGCCAACATTTGAAGATGAAATGGAGTTATGGCATGTAATTATCAACGAAGTTAAGCTTAATGTTTCACCAGGCGCTTCATTCCATTGCTCAGAGCCAGGTTGGTTCAGGGTTTGTTTTGCAAACATGGATGATGAAACCATGATAATTGCAGTTAGTAGGATCCATAAATTTGTGATTCAGAAAACCAAAATGGATCAGGCAACAACAAGAAAACAATACAAGAGAAGCAAACTTGAAATCAGCTTATCGTTCCGTAGATTGGATGAATTCAAGATGACTCCACGTATGTTGTCGTCTCCTCATTCTCATATGACTTCGCCCCTTGTTCGAGCAAGGAATTGAACAAAAATTATCGCGCTCTACATGCCATTTTTATGCCAAAAAAGCGGAAGATGAGGTTTCTCCAGTCTTCTCCAGTGGCAAACAAATAGATTAACTTATGATTTGAATACCATACTTACAGAATAATAGGGAAGATTTATTCATTCTTTCCAGCTAAGTCATCATCATGTTTTTGCTCATCTGATGGATGTAAATTGCATCAAATGGGATTTTAGGATTTTTTTTCTCCTTATTTGTTTCTTGATTTTTTGTCTTCCTTTTGTTCTTCATGAAAAAGGAATATTATTGTAACCTAAGCTGTTATTAGAAATGTGAAAGTTTTATTATCTCATTCATGATTTACTGATGGATTATATTCAACTGTCAATGCAAACAAGTCATCAAATACAAGTATTTATTCTTTAAATAACATCTGTAATATCTGCATGGCAATCCAAATATGCCTTGAAGTACCAGTATAGTGTATAGTCTAGTTAGTAGTATATGATGTAGAGACGGTTGTGAAATAAACTTGATTTGGGCCAAATAAAGCGTTAGGCTTATGTTTAAGTTTTCGACTTAATAGTTACACTAATGTGATCAATTGTAGAGTCCAATTGTTGGTCCACGATATAGTACAAGTCCATATATAGAATAGTCTATATTTAGATTAGTAATGTAATTGATAGATATTAGTAATTAATTAGAAGATAAAAGGAAGGTAGTTGAGAGATATGGGTAGAATGTGTTGGGGGAGCAATATTGTCGTTCTTAAGTCCAAGGATAAGGTCACTGAAATGAAGGTGATCGAATGCCATAAAAAGTTTAGCCAGACCTTATTGGACACCAATTAGTTTTCAGATGATATAGTTAAAGTCCGATAGTAACAGATGGTATCAGAGCTAAGATCATGAGTTTGAGTCACAAAAGCGTTATGTTGAAGGAGAGACTTTTGGAAAGCAATAATGCTGCTCTTAAGCTCATGGGTTGGGTCACTCAAATGATGATAATCGAATGTCATAAAAAGTTTAGCATATTCTCATTGGATACCAATTGATATTTTCACCAAACTTTTTGGCAAGGATTTGTTTCAAAAGTTTCGATTGCCAGCTCGAAGGGGCATATTAACAAATATAATTCCACAGACCATGCATATAATGAGGAAAGTAATCAGCATATAGCACATGTGCCAAAATCAAGACAAGATGCGAGACGTTTAAGGTCAATCTCTTCTTTCATTTATGAACGCGCACAACCTAAAATCTGAAAAAAAGTGGCGGGACTTTTCTCCCATGAGACCACTCCATTATAAGAATTATTAAGAAAAAATATATCGAAAATATATGTAAGGTATATTCAAAAGTTCTTCTAAGAAAATACCTGAAATGGAATAGAATGCTATGTTGGGAATTGAGACCAATTCCTTTATTGCTTACAAGATCATTGTTTAGAAAAAAAATAACGAAACTATTAAAAATATAAAAGATAAAGAAAGATTTATGGATTGTTAAAGCTTTCGCTATGTGAAAAATCGTTACAATTATATAGATTTCACTCACTCAAATTTTCTAAATATTTTAAGAAAAATAATATTCTAAGCTTTACTACATCCACCAATTTCTACTCTTTGTACAACCCACAAAGAAAACAAGAAAATAATTAGGATGTTAGTCTTACAATTTTTCTCTCAAAAACTCTCAAGTCACGTATATAAAAGAGAAGAAAAACATGTCAATTTATAGTTATCGTATGATCTAATTTCCTTCCAAGTTTCGACTGCCAATGTATCCAAGATTTGAAAACTCGTTCAATTTTAGTCACCAAATATCATATCATATCATATCATTTTCAACAATTGGTGCATCTTTTGACTTTGGCAAGTTTTGAGAAAATATCCCAACAATCTCCACCTTGACGAAAAACGAGTCAAAACTCAATCATCTCTTCTGCAACTTTCCATCTCGATACTTAAAAAGAGGGTAAACATTGACAATCTCAATTCTCAAAATAGAGAATTAACATACTCCACAATATAAGTATAATCACTTAGAATTAACAAATTCTAAGAATTTCATCAACTCGTGTCGAATAAATTTGCTGAAATATTATGGTGCAACTTCCTTGCTTGACTTACTTGGACATTCACCAGCCATCGACATCAATTCCACTACACACCTTGCATTAATATCAAGCCAATGTCCATGTGCAAACATGTAGGCCCGCTAGTAGTAATACATCCTCTATCATGGCAACTAGCGCATACCACGAGGATATACATATTTACTCAAGCGACATCATCGTCTTCTATAAAGAGAGACATATTGTCTGATATTGAGCAGTTATCTAAGTCTGCTCCACCTTTTGGACAATTTTTTCTCACGTGACCAGGTTGTCCACAATTCCAACAAGATACTTTCTTTTTCATAGAGTTATTCTTCTTCCATTTTTCAGCAATAAGTAAATAGTTTTTAGATGAAATATTACTTCCACCATTCAACTTTCTTTCTTCAAAAATTAGTTTATTTGTAACTTCTTCAAAACTCACAGTTTTTTTTCCCATATATCAAAATTGGTTTGATGTGTTTATATGAGAATGGAAGAGACCAGATGAGTGTTAACGCTTTGTCCTCATCATCAATTTTAACTTCAATAGCCTCCAATTCAGAAACGATCATATTGATAACACTCAAGTGGTCTAAAATTTTTGTACCTACATTCATTCGCAAAAAAAAAACTGTTCCTTCAAGTACAACCAATTTGAAAGACTCTTTGTTTGATACAACTGTTTAAGTTTTTTCCAAAGTTCATTTGCAGCAGATATTGCATGAATATTTACAAGAACGTTTTTTACTAAAAAGAGACGTATAATACTTGCAGCTTTCAAAACCAAATATTTCCAAATTTTATTGCTCATACTAGATTTTTCAGTATCTTTGTTAGAAATAAGGATATGTTTTCCTTTCAAAGCCTTGTGCAGTCCAAACTGAATCAAAACATCATTGATTTGTACATGCCACAAGCCAAAATTGATTCTTCTGTCAAATTTCTCCACGTCATATTTGATAGAAATATCTTCTCTTCTCTGTGCGCCCACACTCCGAACAACTTGATGCTCTAATACCACTATTGAGAATTGAGACCAATTCTTTTATTGCCCACAAGATTCTTGATCAGAGAAAAATAACGAAACAGAAAAATATAAAAATAGAGATTTATGGAATGTCAAAGCTTTCACTATATAAAAAATTGTTGCAATCATATAAATTTCACTCACCCAAATTCTCCAAGTATCTTAAGAAAAATAATATCTTAAACTTTACCACACCCACCAATTTCTACTCTTTGTACAACCCAAAGAGAACAAGAAAAATAAATAGGAGGCTCGGCTTACAAATTTTCTCTCAAAAACTCTCAAGTCATGTACATAAAAAGAAGAAAAACATGTCAATTTATAGTTAACGTATGATCTAATTTTCTTCAAAGTTTCAACTGCCGATGTGTCCAAGATTTGGAAATTTGTCACCAAATATCATATCATATCATATTTTTCCTTTTCAACAATTGATGCATCTTTTGATTTTGGCAAGTTTTGAGAAAAGATCCTAACATGCTATTTATAGACGTTTCCCTAGTCTACATGTCAGATCAAGGAGACACGTCTCCATCCCTGCGGCGTGTATGAAGCAAAAATATTTTTATGTTATAACCATCCGACATTGAGCATGTGGGAAATTTTCAGATCCCCCAACCTACTTGCATGTCGATTGACCTCCCTGTGCAAATCTGGTCGACCGACGATCCATACCACTCTTCCTACCTCCTAGCTCCTCAACATTTGGTTTTTAATTTGGGTGTCTCTCTACTAAGGGATAGGCGAGGTGCCTTTCGATTCTCATCTTGTCTTTCAACGTCAAATAATTTGGACATGGTAAAGAAAGAGTTTAACACAGTTGAAGCCCCTCTACTCTACCTAGGTTGACTTCGCTTCATCTGACCAGCATTACAGCGATTGAGAAACCAACTATAATCAAGTATCATATAGCACACGGCAACGGCTAGCACAAATATCACACTGCAATCAGCTCTTATTTGTTCAAAAATTTCCTCTTTTAGTTCCTATGATCATGTACACTATCTACGAGTCCAATTTCAGGTCATAATTGATTTTGGTTCAAGTTAAAGCAAAGATCATGGCAATGAATCAATTTTAGAAACCACATATATATGGTAAAACTTATATATATCGGTTACTCAAAGTGACGATATAATAATTCATTAGTCGAGTTATGAACTAATTACCATTACATACCATCACTAAATTTATCGATGGAAATTTTTGTCAAAAATTATTAGTAAAGAAACTCATCGTTAAATAATGTTATATTGATACATAGCCGATAGCGAGATATAAGTTGAATTTTTTTATAATAAAAATATTGAATTAATCCATAAACAAAATCTATATATAGAATTGCAGAAAAATCAAGATCGTTACAATTTAAAATGTCGTCTTATATACAATATATAATTAAGTTGTTGGACAAATGGATCAATAGTAACTCATTTTGTTTTTCCTATATTTATTTATGTATTATTAATTGTTTAGAATAGAAATGACGTAGAAATTAAGAAAATTTTAATTGAAGAAACTAAGATTAGTTGGACATCGGCGGAGGATTGCAATAAGGGATGACGTAATGTTGTGCATCTTGGCCCAACTTACAAATAGACATTTAGTACATGTCATGTTCATAAAAATTGAAATTATATGACATAGATACACACACATGCAGTGACATACATATATATACAAGTCAATTTTGACGTGTTTGATACATTATACAGTAAATAAAAATTTAACTATTTCTTGTTATCTTTTGCAATATTGTTCAAGATTACGTGTCAAATATCATTTAATGATTTTAGAATGACTATAAAGATATTTGAAGTTTACTCAATTACTTTCAGTCCTTTTGTGACTATTATCGATGACCATTCCATCTATATAGATTAGATCAATCTCTCATGCATAGATGAGGGACTCAAAAAAAAAAAAAAGAAGGCCTCTTAAGTAGACTTTGAGTGTTTAATACACTTTATTTTTGATCGTATACTAATCAATCAGAATTCTTTTTGTATCACTTTGCTTATTTATTCTTTTTTTGTTTTTTTGAAATCGAGTCAAAAAATATTTAGCATTTTGAACGTCTCTAATTCAAAATCGAACATGAAACTTTGGTTTCATTCGACTTCTTTATAGAAGATGAGTAAGTTAAAAGTGATCAAATAAAGTATTTTTATTCTAGTAAATTTCTTTAATATACTGGTGGATTTGAACTTCTATCAAGTTATTTAGTATATATAGAGTTTAATTAAGATTTAACTCGAATTTCATGTCGTAAACTCAAACTCTGCACACTGTTTTGAGATGCTAAATGAATGTTTGGTACAAGTCTCTCTACTTTGATGATGTCCTAGAACATATTTACATACACTGAATGAATTCTCTAGAAGAGAGGCTTCTTGATGATCTTGCACTACAAAAAAATTGTCTATAACGACGTAATATTCGTAAAAAGTTATTTTCAAACTGTTTTGTCGAAAAAGGGTCGTCGAGAATTTTTTTTAAGATATATGTTTTTGTCATCAAAAGTGAAGGGTGCGTTCTCTTTGCATTTGAGTTTTGTGTTTTGAATTTTGAATTCATTTTGTGTTTTGTGTTTTGAGTGTTTGTTTTGAGATTTTGAAAATGCGTTCTGTTTGGAATTTTTGAAAATTATTTCTGAAAACAGAAAACTCGAAAACGCGTTTACTTGAATTTTTTTAGAAATTTGGATTTGGAATTAAAAACAATTTAAACTTACAATTAAAAACATTTAAACACAATTAAAAACAATTAACTATGGAATTAATGACATTTAAAAACAATTAAAAACATTTACAAACAATTAAAAATATTTAATTATGGAATTCAAAATATTTAAAAACAATTAAAAACATTTACAAACAATTAAAAACATTTAATTATGGAATTCAAAATATTTAAAAACAATTAACAACATGTAAAAACAATTAAACACAATTTAAAACAATTTAAACTTGGAATTAAAACATTTAAACAAAATTAAAAACATTTAAAAACAATTAAACCATTTAATTGTGGAATTAAAAATATTTAAAAACCATTAAAAAGAATTAAAAACATTTAATTATTTGGAATTATAAACATTTATTAATTATAAACATTTAATAAAAATTAAAAACATTTATAGAATTAAAAACATTTATTAATTACAAACATTTAATTAAAATTAAAAACATTTATAGAATTAAAAACATTTAAAACCCATGAAAAAAAACAATTAAAAAATTGGAAAGGAAAGGAGAATTGAACCCCTAACCTTTGTTATGGAAATGGCGTACCTGGCCATTTGGACTATAAACCGCATTTGTGAAAAAAAACGCGGACAATTATTAAATCATCACTCACCCGCGTAAAATGAAAAAAAAAAATGCCACGACCAAGAATCGAAACCTTGACCTCCATGGCCAAAATGCCCAAAACGCGGAGTTGGCCAAAAACGCCCAAAATGATGAAATACCGTTTTCCATTTTCTTTGCAATTTTTTTTGGTGCTTGGAAAACGATTTCAAAAATGAGGAAGAACGTATTTTCATTATTTTCAAAAACTAAAAACGGAAAATGGCC
Organism: Forsythia suspensa; assembly: GCA_023638005.1. Classification (NCBI taxonomy): domain Eukaryota; kingdom Viridiplantae; phylum Streptophyta; class Magnoliopsida; order Lamiales; family Oleaceae; genus Forsythia; species Forsythia suspensa. The sequence goes on from CM042676.1 coordinate 40,676,123, forward strand.
CCAAAACACCAAAGAGAATGCACTCGAAATTTCTTATAGAGTTTTTAGACAACTGTGGATTTCACATGTAATTCGAAAGCTAAATCTATATTTAATCTAATCCAAATTAATTCCGTTCAATTGACCAAACAACACCTAATATTCTATGTGTTACAATGGGGCCAGCTTACTTCAGGAAGTTGAATATGCTCTTAAAAATAAATAAACTAAATATTACGTTGCTATCGTCGGTGATGGCATACATCATTAGGATATTAATGTAATTAATTAATTAATTAATTCAAAATATCTAGAAGGTCAAGAACTTCGTACATAATTAATTAATTAGGTCATCTCCTCCATTTAAAATTAAGCACTTAAAAAAAATAAAATTAGAAGCACAAATTTGTTGCTATTTACTCTTGAGGCAATCCTCCATTTTACACGAATTTGTTCGAGCATACATGGGAAAAGAACTGCCAACATATAAGGAAAACGGACTAATTTCTTACATGATCTTACAACTTTTGTAAAAATAGGTCTTTTTGTCTGAGTTTGATCACTCTAACCGTTTTGCAAGGGACAACCCTTCGTCCTAAATTATAAAGTAGAGTTAGCATCAAACTAAATATTTGTTTGGTAAATTTTTTTTATAGATTATAAGCAGTGAATCATAGAAAATGTGTAAATAAAAAATGAATAAAAATTATTGATCCTACGAAATATATAGATAAAAATAATATTTAACCAATTTATAACCACCTTTTTGTTACAACTTGCTCTTAAAATTACGACCCAATATTAGTTCAATTAATTTTTTTTTTTTTTTTTTTGGATTAAGTTGCATAGTTTTTCCCTTTTTTAAATAAAAGCCCAGGAGACTGCGGGTCTTATAAGGGTGGGGCGGGTCTTAACCAAAGCACATCAAGTCGTCGGGCATGAAGAGTCAACCAAAAATTTTGTTGTACCCGCCCTATATTATATTGGTCAAATTTGTATATTTCGTGTGCACATACGCAATAAATAGTCTTTGACAATATAGAAACATCCTTGAGCCCAACCTTAGTTTTTGAAGTTTAAGCAAATCATTTTAAATGATTTGATAAGGAACCGAAATGCAAAATGTTTTTAAAAGTAGTTTTTTAGGAGATTTTAAAAAAAGTTGACGAAATGTATGATTGAAAGGTTGATAAAAATTGTAAATTCTACGAAATATGTGATTAAAAATAAATTTTAAAAAAAAGTTTGAAAAAACTCAACCAAACATGTTCTAATCGAATAGGGATTTAGAGCTTATTGATTTATTATAATATTTTGATGCAAACCCTTCTATGGTATACATAAAATACTACCAATATTAGGTGGACTTATTCGTTGAATTGTTCAAAATTGAAAAATCAACTTTACTGGGACTTGACTTTTGATTTAAACAAATTATAGATAGGAAGAAAAAAAAGTAAACAAATCAATAAAGAAAGCAACACACAACAAATTGGCTACCTAATTGCAGTTTAGTGCATGTTTTATAGTATTAAAATTATTTTTTAAGTACTTATAAGTGGTGGGTATGTGAAATATATGAATAAAAAATATATTTGACCAATTTGACTAATTTAAATTATAATTTAAACTTAAATATACAAGTACTATGAATGGTATAATGGTTCTATAAATGTCTCTTCTATTCTCAGAATAACAACATTCAGGGGCGGATTTTTTTTTGGGGGGAAAAAGTCTTTTATGAGTGTAATTTTTTTTTTCTTAGAATAAATGTTTTTTTTCTTAACCCGAATTCAAAAAATTCTGGAATACTGAAAACATTTGAACCGATTAACTCTTGAGTGCCAAGGTAAAACGAAGATGAGTTGTCTAATTGGTACAAACATTCAACATAAGTTTTTTTTAATGTGCAAGTCAAAAGTTCAAACCACTAGATAAACTAAAGAAATCTATTTTGGGGTCCAACTCTATCCACTGCTTTCCCCCCCCTGCAATTACATAATAATCAAGAAATAACACAAGAATTTGGATTCTCCTCTGCGCTGTAAACATGGTAGTACTGAGTATAATAAGGATTGTAATTCTTGTAAAGCTTGACAAGTTCTGCAATTTGTTCATTTTGGTCCTTCTTTTTATCATCATCTTTTTTGGCATCATCTTTCTTTTTTTCATCCTCTTTTTTCTTCTCAGGTTCTTTTGCTGGCCCTACTGTGAGTATATATGTGTCATATGATTTTCTCAATTTGGTCACAACCTGAACTGGATCAACATCCCCAACCACTGTTAATTTCCTCTCCTTCATGTCCATAGCCAGAGATTCAATCCCTATATCAGAAGAGAAGATCAATAATATGATCCTTAGAACATATCTGTGCAAGAAATGTACAACCCCCATCCTGATGTCGAAGAATAAATTTAAACTTTTAGACGACACGTTAATATCTGATGTTCAAATATCACTGTCACCTATTTATGTAAGTTCTATTTGTCGATGAAAATATGAATCCGATGAAAGGCGTGTTGAAGACTAAATACCCCATCACGGGAACATAAATAAGACAAATAAAGAAAAAGGGTGGAAGAAAATTCAGTACCTGAAAGGCTGGAAACTGCTTTCATGGCCTTCTTTTTCTCTTTGTCATCGTGTATTTCTAGTTTTAAAACCACTTTCTGCAGCAAGAAAGTAAAGAAAAAGTTGAGAAGAAGTCCCTTATTGATATGGGAATATTAAGGAAAAGTGGGATTGAACACACGGACAACAAAAATCTTGTTTATTAAACTATTCAGTTTTATTGAATACTCGTGTGTGCATGTAATTAGTGATCATGAAGTAAAACAGAGAGCCACATAGATCAATATGAAATTGACACTCAACAAGCAATTCAAATCATCAAAATGATATGTACATGTAAATTTCCAAGAATACAAAATATACGTCACATATATTATAACTAGTGTATGTTAAACAAGAACACAATTAATAATCAAAGAAACAAAATTAAAAATATAAGCGGAGAAAGAGAAGGAAATTTCACCTTGGACATTTCAGATTGGTTCAGAGGTAGTGATTAGGAATTCAAGAGGTTTAAGAAATGTAAAGAAACTACTAAGAAATTATGCTGCAGATTGTTTATAGACCAATTGTATATAGAATGCTGAAAGAAAATGAAGGGCGGGGGGCCCTGGGGGTTGCGGATGTGGATGGGGGGCACTGCCTTGGTAGACACGGGAAGACAAGTCCAGTGAAGACATTTAAATTAATTGACTTGATCAAATTTAAAAGAGAGAGATTGAATAAGGCTAAGGCTAAGGATTCCACTCCTCTAGAAGGGTATTAATTAGATGTGACCTCTAATTCTAAATGGCCCTTTTCTGTGTGGAATTGTAACTTAGTTAATTGGTCCTAAACTGTGCGAGTTTTGCTTAAAGCGCGTGTATATGTGTTAAATTTTTTTTTATTTAAAATTAATTTATTTATCTACTGAACGGATGGTTATCTATATGAGATGTCACAGTATAGTGTCAAATTCGACACGATCTACCTTTAAAATAGACTAGAATGATCTCTATGAAGAACACAACCCAAAACTAACATTGCCAAATTATGGGTCTAAAGGATGATTAATTAGAAGAATTAAGCAGTTTATTTATGTGATTATGAGTACATCATGCGTACATATGATTTTTAATAATTAATTGTATGGATAGCAAAGAATCTCAGTGTCTCATATATCTAAATCCAGTTAAAATTTAGGTAAACCCAAGCCTTGTTAATAAGCGAGGAAGGGTCTTTGTTTAACTTGCCCACCTAATATTGGAAAATTAATTAGTGGTGTGCTTAATGAGATACAATACTAATTGCAAACTTCTTTGTTAAGTATTATTTTGATTGGGTTGATTATAAGAAATTATCAAGAGTATAATCAAAATAGAACATGTTACAAAAATGAGTTGTAGTTCAAGTAGATAAAAGTTAAGTCAAATTTATTTGGAGTATTTTCTCAATTTCAATAAAATGCAATCACATCAAGTATAAGATGGCGATCAGAAAATTTATTAATAGAATTTATAATGGGATTTCGAAAACTAAGTAATTTTGCTAGACCTTTGTCCTTCTTTTAGGTTCATTAGCATTCTTATTAGTTGAAACTTCTAGTTATGTTTTGACGGTAAAATTTATTAAATGTAATATTCAATGTCTCACAAAGATTCAATTTTCAAATAAATTAAGAAAATATAATTAATATAGTTGGAACCATAATTTTATTATATTCTATATATTGAATAATGGTATTTTATATTTGTTGCTAAAAATAAAAATTAAAAAATTAACTATAATATCAACAATGAAAAATGATTAGAATTTGAGATAAATGAATAAATAAAATAAATCCACCTTTATAGGACTGAGTGAGTAATAGATTTGAACAAATTAGTAAAAAATGAATCATATAATCATCTCTAGAATTCTACTATGAATTTGTTGAATATAATTTAGGAAAATTTAGAAAAGTAAAAGTAACGCTGATTTTAAAAAATGGGAACTTTTATATGTAAAAAGTCATATACACCGTTTATAAATATGGCAACTTTTTCTTTCTAACTTCCAAGATAAGCTAATTTATCTACTGTTTTTTTTCGTTCAACAGTCGTTCGAACAATTCTACTGTCATTTCTATAATCGTCTTCAATGATATTTCTTTCTCCTTCAACCACCCATCAACACAGCTTCCATTAGGATTTTTTTTGCAACCTTATTCAAGAAATTTTTAGCATGAGTTATATCTAAAAACAAACTCAAACTAATCTACCACAAATATATATAATTTTTGTTCTTTTATAATCTAAATTAATCTACCAAAATACTAACTTGAGTTAGATGGTGGCGAGTGGGGCGAGGCACTGGTGGGAAGGGGTGGTTGTTTGTGCGACGTGTTTTGGTCAAGATTCTAAAAAGCGTAAAGCGTGGTTAGGCGTTGAGACCGAGCTTCAAACTTTTTTAGTCTAGGCGAGGCTTAGGCAAGAGCAAGACAAGGACAAAGCGAGGACGATGCGTGAAGCGTAGCTAGGTGTGGAGGCCAAACTTCAAGATTAGGTAGAGACTATGCGAAGCTTAGGCGAGCTTTTTACAACAGTGATTTTGGTAAATTCTTGTTGTCAATCCAAGTTTTGGTGGAATTTGTATTTGACTGATTTTGAATAAAATAGATTACGATTTTTATGTAGTTGATTGATGGTATTTGTTTTTCAAAATAAATTCAAATGGTCATTTATCTAAGGGTAATTATATTCACACAACATTATTTGTTAACCATACTACGTTTTAATTGCAATGGATGTCTCCAACTTTTGCTCATTTTTTATATTTATGTCTTTGATTTTTTGTCTCATTCTTATCACCAGCCTAATAATTTACATGTCTTATCTTTGTTTTTTATGATAATTTATTTTCAAAAAGTTAATTAGAATGGCGTAAAAAAATTTGTCCGTCTCTCATATTTTCAAATAAGCAAAATAAATAACAAATACAAATATTGACAAAATATTTTTCTCCTATTTCAATGTACATAAGCAAAATATTTGGATGAAAGACGAGATATGAAAATTAATTGAAAGTTAATGATAAAAATGCGATCGAAAAAAATTAGAAACATAAGTACCAAATGTCAAAGTTTGAGAGATCTTAATTGTAATTAAAACGTGGTGTATATAATAAAAATTGTAGTGTGAATATAATTATCCTTTATCTAATTGTTTACGAAACTTATTATGTTTCAAAATGACTACCTGAAAATAGACATTTCCTATAATTTTTTCAATAATTTATTTATTTACCTAGAATATGAAGTCATAGGAGGTAAGAAGTGGATTTTATTTATAGTATTGTCAGAGTAAGTACTCAGTAGTTCATGCCACAATTTAATTAACAAATGTATTGAATAACTGAATCTATTGTTTAATTAAAATAAAGGGTTCATTTTTTCCAGTCTGCTAGACGCTTGCTCGAAAGTCACCTCTTGGAATAAAGCAACCTAGTTGAAAAATGAGTTTTTATTACCTAATGAGTCTTTGGAGTAGCCAGTGTCGTCTTGTCTTCTAGCCTTTTACCTTTCCTCTTTGTCGAAAATTCCTTCTTTTTGATAGCATAGAGATGCAATGGTAAATATCAAGGAAAGAAGATAAGAAAATGGCTTTTATCCCAAGCCACGGTAGCAAAGTCTTATGCAGAGGAAGGAAGCGAGTCATAGAGGTGCATATCCGCCTTGGAAGTTTTAATGTCAGTTCTTCGACGAACCCTTTGCTCAAGCTTCTATTGCTCAATTAGCTTCAAGGAAAGCAGGATAATACAGTTCTTCATTCCTCGATATAAAGAAGTTTAGAAGGCAAGATTTAAATATACACATGTTAATTAAATAATAGCAGGGAAAATGAGAATTGATTTCTATACTCCGAAAGTATTAAAAGTTTTGTTGTAAGAAGTGACATAATTTGGACTAGTCATTTTTCTTGCATGAAGGTAAGAGAATGGAAATTTTTTGAAATTAATTTAAATGAAATTGCAGGAATATGACTACTTAAATATTTTTAGAAAAATCAATACATAATTATAAATTGAGAATACAAATAAGTGTCGCTTTAATTTTGTTAAATAATATATTTTTATAAATTTTGATAAAAATTAATGAAATATATGATTAAAAAATTAATAAAAATTGTAAGTCTCATAAAATATATATTTAAAATTAATTGTTAATTATGACTTCAATTTTTTTACCAAATTTTTAAACAAAATCAATTATATCCTAAATATATAATGTTTTTAAGGAATAGAATAGAATTTGGAGTTATGTACCAATTCTTGAATATTTTTATCTTAAAGGATAAGACTGCTGACTATTCATACAATGAAAGTAGTACAACTGTAGCTTTTAAGTCAGCAAAATAAACATTTATAATCTGTCAACAATTTCTTAACTTGCATCAAACTTGACTCGACCCGTAAATAGGCAACTCGGTGCTTCTTTGCAAATGGCTCGATTCAATTAATAGCACTGGAAAACCACTACCAAAATTTAAAAAAAAAAAAAAAAAAATCTTTTAACGACGTAAATTTTTATTGTAAAAAATTATTTTCAAGTTGTTTATGTCAAATTATTTTCAAAAATAATATTTTATCGTCAAAAATAAAACTTAATATAACTGGATGTCTAGCAAAGCAATGTTTAGCAAAGCAAAACATGGTCATAAGGTTATGTACGAAAGGTGCCACCCTTGGGCTTCCTCTATATTCAAAGACTCTCTTCTATATAGGACAAATATGCGAGATAGTCTCTAGATCAATGTCTATCATAGCTAGCTCACTGAAATGGATTAAAGAAGAAGCGTGTGGAACAGGATGACAAAGCAAAAGAAAGTGTGTCGCACTTGCAACGACCGTTTACTATTTATGGGCAGCCCGCAACCGAATTTTTTTTGAAAACTTAAAGCCTAACTCAAATTCTATAGTTAGCTAAGGAAATCAAAACACAATATACAAAGTTTTATTCTCTTTGTATCATAATGTTTTGATTTCTTTTAAAATTTTTAGCACTGTTGCCTTAAATTTGCTTTTAGGTATTTCTTGCTTGTTCTCCTGAGTATGCTCGAAGTACTTGTTTTATTTTTGAAGTCATTTTCACGCTTTCTTGAATGCTCTAATTAGCTTTTCATTGTAACACTTCTTGATTTCCTGGAGATGTCCGGTGTATTTGTACAAATCATTTTTTATCAATACATATTTACATTTCAATCAAAAAAATAAAATAAAATATGCGAGATAGTTATACTTAAATAGGTGAAAAAATATTGTTGTTCACATGTATAATTTATAGTATTGTTTTACTTTAGATATCGAACTTTTTATTTTAAATTAGTCGTTGAATTTTGATTTTTGTCTCAGTTTAGAATGCCTATCTTGTTGAATTAATAGAAATGTTGCAGTGGCTATTGAAAATGATGTTGTTATCAAAAATCTATTAGTGCATTATTTATATCATCCAAATAAGTAGAAATAAATGTAAAATTGAATTTTCCAGCTAGAGAATGCTTTGAGCAGAATCTTTAGGGGTTTGTGAAATTAAAGCTTCATTTGTTTTCACGCATGAACTATGGTACAAACTAGAATAATAAACGCAGCCTAACTTTTGGTTTTCTTTGTTTAACTCGAACTTGTTTTTTTTTATATGCATGCACTCTCTCTATATTTTCTTTAAAATTTATTTTTTGACTAAGGTATCGAAGTGTATTTGATTACTCATTAAATCATCTTTGCTTAAAATTAATCGAGTTGGTATCATTGATATGGGATGTCCGCAAGACTTTGATATCAACATCTAATGGCAAAAATTTGGCATATATTTGTTTGAACTAGTCAAAATGAAATTTAAATATCAAACCTCGTAAATTTAATTACATTATTTACCATATAATAAAAGAGTGGGCTGAGTACTACTGTTCCTAAGGTTTCGACTAGGGATGGATTCAAGAATTTTTTGGTTTCGAGTTTTCTTGAAAAATATTTTTTTCTTGACTTTTAAGATGCAAATTTGTTACAATAGAAAACGGTTTTTCCCGGGACAGGACCGAGATATAGTCCGATCCCCCCTAAATCCGCCCATGGTTTCGACAAAAATACAGTTGTTTTGATAAACTGTACATTATATATATTTCTCTCTTTCCACTATACAAATCAATCAATTCACTTTAAAGCGTACAAACTATGCTTCACATCTCACAAGAACAAAATCCATCCTCTTCTCTCTCTCTCTCTCCACCACACACGAACTCCAGTGCCCACCATCTCTATGGACCACTCTATTTTCACCAGAATACAAACAACCCTTTTCATTAGAAATGGAGACGGTATGTTTTTTATTGACAGGCCAGGTGGGGCACATAAATTTAATTATATAGAGCATTCTTTGCAGCTGTAAGATCTAAAAACAACGATGTCGTTTGTTCAATCAGTAGGCAATCTGCATTGACTAATCTATTTTGACTTGCGAAGCTTATTATATGGGACAAGGGTCCAATGGTAATTGCAGTGTTATGGAAGTTTTGAACGAAATGTTATTGATGTCGAAATTGTCGTAGAAGAATATTATGGAAAAATAGTATTTTTACCTAAAATTCTTTTTATTCTACTTAAAAATAATAAAAATTCATTCCCTTTAAAAAAAAACATAATTTGATTCGTTCATGTTTTAAAATGACAATAAATAGATCTCAATGAAAAATTTGATAACACCTGCATCAAAAATGTAGTTTACCAAGAGATTTTATCTTTAATCAATTGCTTTTAAGTTGCATAGCCAAAATACGAATTTCTTCTCTTTGGTGAGTCGTTTTTTATAGAGTATACTTTATTACTCTTTAAAAAAATCAATATCATATGTTTGGTAGTGCTAAATGCTTATATTATAAATTGTGGGTGAATGTGTGGATAAAAAATGATTTGTAAGTTGTAGGTCCTATAAAATGTGTAGATAAAAAGCATGTTTAACTAATTTGACTAACTGAAATTATAATTTAAGCAATAGCAAACATGTAAATAGTTTGGCCTAAATCTGTTCTTACCAATACCAAAATAAAATGAATCCAAACAAAATACTCAAGAATACAAGATTTTTTGCACTAAGCCTCGTAGGTTCACTGATTGCTTCTAACACCTAATTTACCATTGAACATACGTGGTCTATTAATAGATCATCTGTTAACCGTATTTATTAGGATAAATGAGGATATTTATGTTTTTTTGATGTAAAAGATGTCTTTTCAATTTAAATGATATAAATAAGATATTTCTCTGATTCAACTTGTTTGATACGATTTTTTAGCCAATGGGGCCACATAGAAGAGTCAGGGGAGAGAGATAACAAGCTTGATAGCCATAATCCTATGCTGAATATGATGAAGAAGACATTTGTATCTATATTATTTTTATTTGCTTTTTTGTTTTCTTCATTTTGATTGAATGTAGTGGGACTTGGGATATATGCCCAGTGTATATTTCGGTTGTATTTATTGAATAAATAAATTTATTGATTTATCTTATTCAAATAATTATTTATAGTTAAGTGTTAAGTACATAATTTCAATTTTATAAAGTGATCAAAAGTAATTGTCCACGACTAGTAAATAAAGTCAGACATTTTATTTTTACAAGACTTTAAAGTTTATCTTAACTTTGGTAATTAAAATAGTAATACAATTAATAACACCCAGGACCACATAATATTTAATTTATCATGAAGACTATATGTGATTACATATTATTCAACTGTCAAAAGAGAGTCTAAATCCTAAACAAGTTATGAACATTAATTAGTAGTCCAAATTCTTCGAGTTAACAAAGAGAGATTAATTATATGATCAATATATCGTAGTTTTGTGAATTAAGAAGGACTAATTAACGAATATATACGAGTAACACATAATTTGTCTCCTATTTAATATGGAGGATCGTTACCATGCGTATTTTTCTAACGGACAATTTAATATAATACTAGTAGTTCGACATAAAATTGTTGAACTCTTAATTGTGATATAATCACACTAAATTACAACGTAAACAAAAGAGATTCGTATAATTAAAATGATTGATTCGTCAAACGAGCTACTTAATAATTATTTAGCGATCGACGGGGGCGATTTGTTAGAACGACATGTCAGATAATTTAATTATTGATAAGAAATTAAGGGCATGTTCGGTGGCCATTCTTTCCCAAAAAAATCTATTTTTTTTGCCTACAATTTTTGACTTTTCATCTATTTTACACTACAAAAAAATTTGAAAAGTCAATAAAGTACCCAAAAAAATCTATTTTTTCCCAAAAAAACTACACCGAACATGTACTAAGTTTCGATAATTTCAATTGATTAAAGAGGAAAGTTTCGAACCAATGGTAAAAATTTGACTACTACAGTTTTTTAAATAATTGAATATTATATCATTTGTCTCGGATCAAGTGCCTTCAACTGCTTCAATTGAGAATTAATTGTAATTGAAACAACTAATTAATTATCAAAATTACAATTATTTAAGGAAAGTGCACATAATTAGTTGTAGCTTAAAATGAATTAACCTATAATTAATCAACATAAAAGGCAAGTCAATTTGGATTTTGGACCATAATTGAAAAACGTGTACCATATACATCATATATGGTGGCACACGTTTTAAGCTTCAATCCTGAGGAGAGAGAGAGAGAGTATTTTTTATTATTTGATTCTCTAAAAAAAAAAAAAAAAAAAAAATATCTTATTCAGACATCTCATACACTTATCTTTACTTACGCTCCACACTCACACTTTGCTTATGTGGCAGAATAAAATAATGGAAAAAAACATTCAAAATAATGTTTTGGTCAAATATTTCACCATTAAATCCCATCGCCACATGCAGTGTAAGTCAGAAATGTATAGTTGGAGATGATAAATAAGATTACTCTATAAAAAAATTGTAAATTGATACGTGCTTCTGTTTTTAAACAAGCATTCACACACTAATTTCAATTATTTTTGGAAAATCATTGAAGAAGGCATATAGATTGAAGTGCATATCAAATAATTTTGTTAAAGCACACTTCAAGGGTAATTTACTAAAAACATCTAAGTGTTTATTTTCTTAAATACGTAGTTTTAAGAATTCTAATTGCATTCAATTAGCAATCAATTCGGACATCCGATATCAATATATGGTGGTGCAAAGAATCGAATTCCAACCAAATGTGTAGCTTGGTGGTATATGTATACATTTTAAACTTTGATCTTGGCTGGAAATTTCAATTAAGATCAATCATTATTTGGGTTTCTCTTCTTACATTTTTTCTTATTTTTCCCCTTTGTATTGATTTTTAAAATTTAATGTGTATCTGTAGTCTTTTATTTTCTTAGGAATTTAGATTTCATTATTATAGTTGTTGAAAGTGTAGTGGGTTGAACTTCGACACGACTTCATAGGTGCTAGGATTTTTTGTTTAACGAATATGATATTATTTGCCCTTAATACGTAATCTCCATTGTGATAGACAGACAAAGTGATAATTTTGTCGTATATATTTTATTTTAAAATTTTAAAATTATCTTTTCAATATTTTAAATTTCAAATGTAATAACTGTAATACATATTTTTTTGTAAAAAATGTAAAAAATGTAACTTTAAGCATTGTAAAAATAAAAATAATATTTTCTAATAATTTTTATTTGTTATGATATATCGTGACACTATCCCGCGAATAAAAGACATTATGAGTGGCTAAATTCCTTTCATTAAGCTAGTGTAAGTTTGTGCTGGGTATTCTTCCCAATGGCCCAAGTTGTAGCTGGACTCTAGTGTTTTGAGCCCATATTAATTTAAACATACACAAAAAGAGGACTTGAGCTTTTCGTACAAGTTCGACGTCAATCACAATTAAAAATGGAAAAATGGGGGCAGCCAATGATCTGGAGCGTGAAAGCAGCAGGAAAAAGGAAAAAAATGGGCAACCAAAAATATAAATAAAGGGTAGAAAAGAGAAAAACAACAAAGACAAAAAGAGTTTGGGATGCGAAATGTTCCCGTTTGTCTCAAATTTTACTCAATGAATTTTAGTAAATTTGTTCAATTTGTTCTCCATTTGATAACATATATACCTTTTCGCTTTACTTTTGTTGCTATTATCAAGACAAGTAATTGTTGATAAACAAAGAAAACTGTGCTCTTTAAGGGTCAACAATCAATATGATTTGAAATATTGCTCATTTATAGTATCTTTGCAACATTTTAGTAGCATAATACTAGATTGTTAATCCCTCCTCTCGACTATGGTTCAAAGCATCATATGAAGTTAATGAAACAAAATTATTCGACTCCACGTAGCTCTTCTAACAATTGGTAAGAATATATATTTGTCAATAACCAGTAACTTAGGATTTTTGAAATGCTACTGAAAAAATTTGAAAAAACTAAAAAAAACCAATTTTTTCAAAAAAAACTCTTAATTAAACTTGTGTTAATGCATTCAAAAAAATTATGAATACCACAATATTGTTATAAATAGTTATCCATCCAATTTAGTGCTATTTCTCTCATTTTTCCAAGATACAAGAAATATATAGCCCATGAACTTGTCGGCAAGTATTGAGAATCAAAATTACAGTACAAGAATGTCTATCAATATGGTTTGTTGACCGCATGTTTCATATATGCTTAACATGCAATTTATATATCTTTAGTTAACATAATGTCAAAATCATCATAATCGCTGCTGGAATATCACCTACTAGGCAAACAAGTATGTCTAAAATTTCACCAACCCACCAAAACATTTGCGTAACGAGCCGGAGTTAGGCGGAGGCGGAGGCGGAGGCGGAGGCGGATGTGGAAGGCAAGATGGGATGCCCATCAGCCCGTGCCCTCTACCTTTTGACGACTCGACCTAGCTTGGGTAGGGAAGGCCTGCAGTCCACGTGAGCCACTTTTTTTTTTTTTTGAAAAGATGATAATTAAAAAACTCAAATGTCCAACTTGTGTTCGAGTTACAAGCTTGTCAAGCAATGTGTGCAAGCCACCACCTGTTCTATATATGCTTAACATGTTCATAAACTTCAGTCAACAGAATGTAAAATTGATTCAAATAGCAGGCTGGAAATATCAATTTTATTATACATAATTTTTGAATTAAACCATCTGTCACTTCAACAGATACACCAAGAAGATTATTAACAAACGGGCGAAAAGACTTAATCACCCTTTTATACTCTAAAGTATGACCCTTTCGGAAGAAAAAAACAAGAAAGATCCCTTTGTATCTCCCAAAATTTCTCTCAAAAGTAGAGAAAAATAAATAAATAAATAAATACAAATTCAGAACAATAGATCTCCACGACCAAAAAAAATGTACAAACAAACTAATGTAAAATTGAAATGTGAATCAATATGGAACTGGTGTGGATAATTTGCCAACTTGATCAAGAAGATCAAGAACCTCAGCCCTACTCCTCACAATCCTATGAAACACCTCTCTAACTTGTTGCTGCAGCGGCACCAGCCCTTCTTCCATCTTACGACAAATATCGGCTAGCTCCTCCACCTGCATTGCCACCTCGGCCGCCTTCTCTTCCTCTAACGGAAACTGGAACGAGTCAGCGAAATCCACCAGGGATTGAGCCACCTTTTCCATTTTTTGCAACTCCTCAAGCAATCCAGCTGTCCCTTTCTTCTCCTTCTTCTTCCACTCCTCTACAATCTTCTCCTGAAGCCCAATCATGGGCTGGGCCCAGCCAATTGCCTTGGAACAACGAAATGGGTCGCCAGCCCAGTCCTCTCTTGACATGGAATTGCTGCCACCAAAGCCCACATCACAAATACTAAAACAGTGCTCATAATGTAAACCGGCATGGCCAGCCCTGTAGACTCCCCACCACGTGGCGCGGCAAGATTGGCTGACATTGCTTGAATCTGTTTCGCGGCGGACCATTGTTTCGCGACGGACCAGGACAAAGACCTGAAGTTCCCGGTGGCCCTGTCCTTGTTGTTATTTCCACTGCCGCCGCGACGGCCGAATGACCACGATCGTTCTGTTGACTTGCCGTGGTTATTGCTATTTGCATTCTCCTTTTCATCAACCACCATCGAAGTGAGCAAGGTGGTCAGGGCCTTTTTGGCCCGCCGGACCTGGCCTTCTCCAATGGTAGTCTGCTGCAACGCCGTGACGGCGATCTGGGCCAACTTCTGCCAGTGGCGGACTAGCTCAACGCCGTGTGTGACGGCGTTACAAATATCAAGCGCCTTCACAGAGCGATCAAGGAGGTCCGGGATGAGTTTATCGAGTGGAGTCTTCGTAAACTGAGTCGGGTCACGTCCCATGACCAAAACAGCCTTGAATTCCGCCTCGCAGCAAAGATAAGTATCAAGAAGATTGCGGAACCACGAGATAGAAAGGAGAGGAGGGGTGCAACTCTCCTGTGCTGCACTAGGGGATTCAGTGGTGGCGGAGGAAGGATCGGGGGTATTACCGGCGGTGGTGGAAAGAATGTAGGAGAATCGATCAGCGACATGCTTTTGGAAGAGTTCGAGGTCTTCGAGTTCTAGATCGTGGTTTTCCATTGCCACCACCTGGTTGCGGCGGATGCTTATGCGGTTGAGGAACGAACTTTGATTATCTGTGGTCGCCGGCATGGTTGTTTTCAGTATCTGTGTAGGAATTTTGCGATTGGTTTAGAGAGAGAAATTTGGGCAATGGGTGTTGTGTAGAATAGGAAGATAATGAAATGGACGGTTTGGCAGTTATTATATTGACCATAATGGGTGGTCATGCTTTGTCGGGAGCAAGACCGTTTCTTTCTCCTTGTTCGTTTCTCCTTTTTATTCCCTAAGAAACCTTTGTGTTCTCGACTCGTTAACGTGCACGTTTAGTACAAAATATTAGATATAATCAAACAAGTCATGATCTACTATCTCAAATACATATTTTTTAGTAGTCATTCTCATAGAAATTTTAAATAAATGAGAAACTTAATTTACAACATTTAATACTTACTGGTGTTGATAATGTTTAAATTTTCTATTGGAGAGACGACTAAGAAACATGTATTTAGGACAGTAGAGTTATACTCAAACTAAACATGTCTAAATGCATATTTGGTGGTGAAATTATTTTTAAATTTTTTATAATTTGTTAATTTCATATAGTGTGTAAATAATAAATGGATAATAAATTATGAATACTACGAAATGTGTTGATGAAAAATATATTTAATCAATTTGATCATATAAATTTATAATTTAAAGAATGACAAACTAATTCATTTAGACTAACATGTCATACAACTAGAGAGTAGAAATTGGTTAACAAGATTATACTATTTCACCAGTTAAATTATTTTAATTAATTTATTATTATTATTTATTAAATAGGACAAAAAAAGCCCAAATGGCAAGGAAGAAAAGGTATGACAAAAATTAAGGCGTTGAACGCGTTTTAATGTCCACTTGTATGAATAGTGTGGTCACTGGTCACGTCATATTCTCCGCTGGGGTTTCATGGATAATGCCAAAAAGTTAGTTTGAAGATCAAAAATAAGAAATTCAATTCATCAATATTTTTGGAGATTGTACAAGATTTGTTTGACCAAGTCAAATCTATAAGTTATATGAAAAAAGTAAAAAAGGTATATATTTTTTAGAAGTTAAACTTCTTTTTAGTGTTGTTATGATTATGCTAAAAATTATTATTTTTTTATAAATTTTAATAAAAGTTAATGGAACATTTAATTAAAAATTGTAGTTCTATTAAATATTTGATTAAAATTAATTGTTAACTTTAAAATTAAAATTAAATATTTGATTAAATTTTTAAGCTAAATCAAATAAAACTTTAATATTTATTTGGGTTACACAATTATAGCGGTTGTCAAAATTATATATGGACGTCATTTTCATTTTGTAACAATTAGGTTGTTTAATTTCCAGTTTTGTTAAGAATCGATTTAATAACATGTTCTAAATTGGTCAAACAATATTTTTATCAATATGTTTAATATGACTCACTGCTTTTATTTATTTTTTATCCACACATTCTGTAAACATATGCTTATAATATAAATTTATCAAACAAGCACTAAAGTCTGTTAACTTGACAAAATGAAAAAATTGACGTGGTAGTCAATTATATGTTCTTAAATCATATTTATAGCTTATTTGCTTAAGCTTAAATATAATTTAAGCTGATAAAATTGATCAAACATATTATTTATTTATATATTTGGTTAGATCTACAATTTACTATTAACTTATTATTCATAAATTCCATACAACTTATAAGTAATTAAAAAATAATTTTAGCACAGCCAAACTTGCACTTAACTTTGTTGTGTTTAAAATTTATTTAATTTTTTATACGTATAAGCTAAATGAGTTGGAAGAGTAATGATATCTAGTATTAATGGTACTTAGTACTAGTTTATGTAACAATTGAATTCACAATTTATAAATCAATTTTAATATTTTGATTTTAATCAATTGTAGATAATAAACTCCACTACTACATACATCGATGTTAAGTACTTGATGTTAGATAACATTATTCTAATAAAAATAAAAAGATAACTTTAAATAACTCAACAAAAAAATGAAGTTCAGTAGTTCAATGACTTTTATTATTTTTACATATTTATCAAATTTTATCATACAACTCAAATGTTGTCTAAACACGATAAGAAATGAAAGCAATTTATAGTGTATTGAAAAAAAAAAGAAAGTGAGTCCAAGAAGAGTATTTAAATAGATTAAAAAATTGAGAATGAGACGTTACTACTTAACTCCATGCTAGCGTCACATGTGGATCACATAGGACCTCCACCTCGTCGTTAGAGGCCATGTTAGTGCTCTGCGCGAACAGCTGAACAACATACACATTGCTAAGGCCAAATAGCATTGGTGTACAATTGTCTAACTAGGACAAAACTACTTCGTGATTGTGAGAGGTTTTGTAGTGTGCATTGAAGGAAAAACGACTCATATCAAGGTGGCTCGTTATTTGGTGAACCTCCGACCTAGGTGAGAAGAGATGAGCCTGAACCTCCAACACCCTTAAGGTAGATGTCAAATCTGTTTCCCTTGAAAAACTATGGAGCAAGCTAAGTATTCTCATTGCCATGTGACAAGGGAGGCCACTGCTACACGTGCAAAAATCATTAGAAAAAGATACAGAATTAGACAGAATTAGGTTATTGATAATGACTCATCCAATAGGTAGTCAACACGTGTTCAAAAAGATAAGAAATATTTGAAATAATATTGCTCTATTTCTTTTATAATATTCCATGTAGGTTAAAGAAAAAATGTATGCTATATTCAAACTTTAGTTAAAATTATGTCATTTATCTCTTATATTCAAATTATCCTATTCGACAGCTGATTTGACCATTGAGTACAAACGATCACTAGACTCTTTATTGGAACGGTGGCTTTATATGTTAATAGTATCAAAGTGTATATATAACATATTGGGGGCAAATCATCGAAGATGTAACAGTGATAGTTTAGTCCAACTACATTTTGAGGTCACCTTGATACTAGAATCAAATATTTCATTGCCGGCCTCATTAGACTGACGTTGTGGACGGTTTTATTTGGCTAGCCAATGTGACAAGTGATTTATACATCTTTGCAATTTTTCGGGTACTCAATTTTGACATTTGGCATTTAAAAATAAAAAAAAATGAAATTAGGATTTTCAGCACCTAAAAAGTTGTCCCATATTCACAAACGTATTGACTAGTGGAATTTAAATACACGTGACAAAATACTGTGGCAAATGTTGAGAATGATACAGAAATAATCGAAAATATAGAAGATACTTGGCAATGTATCTTTTGGGAAGAGAACTTTGTAGTTAATTTTTAAAGTATGTGAGTTCTTATAATATGCAATTTTAAAGTGAAATTCGTATGTTAGAATTATCTATTGAAAAATATTGAAGGCTTATTTTATAATTTGTAAAATAAGTATAGCTTTTGTATGAAGAACTAAATATGCAACTAAGCAGGACGGGTCCTATGATTTTCGGGGCTTGAGACGAACCCCAATGGGACTCTAAAAAAAAATAAGAAAAGATGCAAAAAATTATTACCAATTACTACTTAATTTAGGGAAAAAAATATGCTCTTTAATCTTAAAAAAACCCACATTCCCAATCTCTTATATTGCACAATCTTTCCTTTTTTCCATCTTCTTCACCACACACAAGTAAATCTAAGTTTTTCATAGACTGCCTACATCTGTAAATCTTAAGTAATTAATGTAAGAATTAATGTCCAAGGTCCAATTAGTTGGGTCGGACTTAATGACTCATTGGGCCATATTAATTAATAAGATTATTTAATCGGGCCTGATTGTTGATGAGTTCTAGTTGGACTAGAACTAGGGCTAGGGTTAGCCCCGCCTATAAATACATAGGTGCAACGTATTAGAGTTAAAAGAGTTGTTTTTCCATTACTTGCTAGCACTTGTAAAAGACAACCCAATCAACTTCTCCCAAAATTCCGCTTTCATCTGTTCTTGATTGTGGAAGTCCGTAATCATTCTTCTTGCTGTGTGGATCACCATTGGAGGCTGGACATCTGGACAGCTGTGGTATTGAAGATCGCACCTCCAGCCAATCAGATAATCAGATTCAAAACATTCATCAAAGGTAATATTCTATCACGAATCCTATCTAAGTACAAGGTTGATCCGGCTTAAAGGAATTGAACTTTTAATTCCATTTGTGCATGTATACCTCGATTCCTTACGGTGGTATCGAGGCTCACCTTGTTACTTGTTAGAATTCGTTAAAGCTGCTTTGATGAATAGTACAATAATTGTTTAATGTGATATTAATTTGATTTGAGTTTTGTGATAAATAAAATTTTGAATTTTTAAAATCTGAATTTGATTTAGATTTTATTTTTATTTTTGGATTAAAAAAAAAAAAAATTGGAGGCGAAGATATGACCGGCCGTGGCACTTTGGAAGTCCATTGCGGGGATGGCAACAGGCGAGTCCGTTGCCTTTGGAAGGCGGCGAACTCCGCCGCGAGAAGCAGCGGTCGCCACCGCTTGTTCTCGCGGCAATAACCACGCGTCGAGCAGTGCCGCCATTGTTCGGCCTTGATTGCGATCTTGTGCCGGTGTCGACACTGGAGTGCCAGCTGCAGATGTTTGAGACGGGTTTGTGATGACTGGGCGCCGTCTTGAAGAAAGTGGGTTTTGCGAAACCCTAAACGGGTTTCTGCGTTTTTGAAGTATGGGGAAGAGGGCTTCCCATGCAATTTTGGAAATTGCATGGGAAGCCCCCTAATTTCAAAAGGATTTAGTTGGGGGCTTCTTGCAATTTCAGAAATTGGAAAGGAACCACTCTATGGTTTTAAAAATTAAAAGGGACTACTATGTAATTTCAGAAATTGCACAATAAGTCCTTAAGTTTTTTAAAAAAAAAATAGGGTCTCAAATGCAATTTTAATTTTTTGGAAAATTTGTAATTATTAATTTATTTAATGTTGGTCAAATATTCAAAATTAAATTAAAATCGTTTTTAAACTATATTTTGAATTTCTGACCAGATTAAATTTTTTACTTATTATTTTATAAAATTGTAATTTTGACCTATACAAATTTTATCTTCAATTAGAGTGTGACTTTAAATTGAGAGATAAAATAAAATTTGAAAAATCCCCTTTTTGAATAAAATTAATTTGTTAATTAGATTAATTGATTAATTTTATTATTGAAAAATTAAGTAATTAATTAGATTAATTATTTAATTCCGCTTAGTCCGTTCCAAAATGTCTAAAAGGTTTAGACTTATCTTTGTCAAAGTTCGCAAATTTAGAAATTAATATATTTTTAATATTAGATATTAAAATAGATGTTTAGTGGATGATTATGGACTCGACCCATGTGATTGGTTGAATGGTTAATTATTTCTGTTGCTTATTGGTTGGGCCTGCGAGCCTATTATTTAATTAAATGGGCCTGCGAGCCTATCATTTATTTAATTAGATTTTCGAGCTATTTATTTATTATGGGCCTGCGTGTCCATTGATCAGGGCCTGCGTGCCAACTAGTATAGGATACAGGTTGCAGCAGAAGATGGAGATAATTGCATTTAGCATTCGATGAACGAATGCAACGTCCCTTAGGAATTGACCAACTAATCTTCTTTTTGGCTCAAGAAGATTAGATAGATAAAGTCCATAATCATCCACGCTTATTATTATGTATGATTGATTGCATGTTGAATGTTGGTTAATATACATAAATGTGATGAGACAAACCCCTCTTTATCAAAATATTAAATTCGTATTAAATGGTTAATACAACGTGCCTTCCATTGTTATAGTGAAAAATCAGAGTCTATTATCGATGTCAGTTTGTTGAGTCGCTCAAGGCTGCTCGCTCATAAATATGTTTACCACTATGAAACATTCGATGTTTCTGAACAATGGGTCGAATTTAACTAGAATTTTATTTTTTGTTGAGTCGCTCAAGGAAATAAAGTTTTAGGGGCACAATCAAGTAAAACACATAAGATGTGTACGACAATAAGTTGTCTACTTGATGATCTAGGAATCACATAGAGATGTGATTGATAAAGTATCTACACGGATGTTTTATTAGGACTTGTTGAGTCGCTCAAGGTTCTAATAAAACAAAGGGATCTATCCCACCTGGGAATCTAACCGGTTCTATTGATTAATGTTTGAGGGTCATTAATTTAATTTAAGCGATGGGAGTATAATTAATTTAATTTAAGTCCATAATTAAATTAATTTTCTATATTTAATTAATTTTACGTCTTGTTATTTCGGTATTGAATAATGAGTAACCATATGAGTTTGAGAGGCATATTGGATGCAAACAAACTTACCGAGCCAAATTTTACGGATTGGCACCGCAATTTGAGAATTGTTCTCAAGCATGAAAAAATTGGATATGTTGTTGAGCAACCTATGCAGGAAGCTCCCTCTTGAGGAGGCTACAGGAAGAAGTGCGGAGCTTATAATAAACACAGCCGATGACGAAAATATCGCAACATGTGTGATGCTTGCAAAGAATGTCACCCTGAGTTACAAAAAGCAAAGACGAGGGTATGGATGCTTATACCATTATAATTCATCTCGAGGAGTTGTATGATGAACAACACGCACTTCGAGCGGTATGAGACATCCAAAAGTTATCTGAGATGTATGATAGCGGAAGGATTTTCGATCGATTGCTCATGTACTGAAGATGATTGGTTATATTGAAAAAATAAACCAATTGGGTTATGCCATAGACGATGAGCTGAGTATTGACTTGGTTCTACAGTCCCTGCCTGATAGCTTTTCGCAGTTCATTATGAACTTCAATATGAATAAGATTCAATGTACCACACGAGTTCTTGAACATGCTAAAGCATCAGAGCCCAATATAAACAAAGGGAATGGGCAAATTTTGGCTATTGATACCTCTAAGGGCATTAAGAGGAAATCAAAAAGGACCTTTCAGAAAGGATCCAAGAAAGCCAAATCTGCTGAAAAACCAGTCAAAGCAAACAAGACAAAATCCAAGTCGATGATCCGTGTTTTCCTTTGTGGAAACAAAGGACATTGGAAGAGAAGCGCAAGGCATACCCGCCACCTGAAGGGAAAGAAGTCTCTTGAGGCTCCTGGCCCGGTATCCTTTTCATTGAAATTAATTTATCTACTCCTTGACTTCTTGGGTATTAGATACTGGGATGTGGATCTCATATTTGCACAAATATGCAGGGCTAAAGAATAGTAGATTATCGCAAAAGGGAGAAGTAGACCTACAGCGTTGGGAATGGAGCAAGAGTTCTTTGCCTTGGTTGTAGGAACATACTTTTTATCGTTGCCTTGGGCCTTGTTTTAGAATTAAGAGATCGCTATTACATTCTCGCTATTACTAAGAACATCATTTCTATTTCATGTTTGGACATGGATGGGTTTTCATTAAGATTAAGGATAAACGTTGTTCTTTATATCTTGATGATGTGTTTTATGGATGTGGGAATTTTGTTAATGGCATCTATATTCTAGACTTGGAATGTCCTATAATGAGTATAGACAACAAAAGGCATAAAGGCAATAAGGTTAACAACTCATACCTTTGGCATTGCGTGATCGGGTCATATAAATGAAAACGCATCACCAAGTTACATAAAGATAGATACTTGGATTCAAATGATTATGAATCATTTGATAGATGTGAAGTCATGCACGATGGGCAAAATGACCAAGACCCCATTTCTTTGGAAAAAAGGAGTCGTGGTCGCAGACGTTTTGGGACTCGTACATACTGATGTATGTGGACCAATGTCTACAGATGCTAGAGGTGGCTTTTCTTACTTCATCACATTCACAGATGACCATTCTAGATATGGTTTCATCTATTTGATGAAATTCAAGCATGAAGCCTTTGAAAAGTTCAAAGAATTCAAGCAAGAAGTAGAAAGGCAAACCGGGAAAAATATTCTAACACTTAGATCTGATCGAGGTGGAGAATATTTGAAGGGTGAGTTTTTAAACTATCTAAAAGAGAATGAGATTCTCTCGCAGTGGACTCCACCGTATACACCACAACTAAATGGTGTATCAGAAAGGAGAAACCGCACCTTACTAGATATGGTGCGATCAATGATGAGTCGCGCAGTTCTTCCAAAATCGTTTTGGGGATATGCACTTAACACTGCATATCACACACTAAATCGTGTCCCATCTAAATCGGTCGATAAAACTCCATACGAGTTATGGAAAGGAAAAAGACCCGATCTTTCATACATGAAAGTTTGGGGCTGCGACGCTTATGTGAAGCGCGTAGAATCGGATAAGCTAGGAGCTAAATTTGATAAATGCTTATTTGTGGGGTATCCAAAAAAACTGCTGGATACTATTTCTACAATCCCATCGAGATGAAAGTCATCGATCGAATATACCAGTATTCTTAGAGAAATAGTTCATTCTAAGAGAGACCGATGGGAGCAAAGTAGATCTTGAAGAGGTTCAAGAAACCACAAATATAGACCAATTAGATGAGCCGATAGTTGAGCTGCATTTGATGAGGCACATATTGGAAGTGGGGAATCATTAGTCTCCAGAGGACATGCTGACTCTCCGTAAGTCGAGTAGGGTCATTCGTCCTCCTAGGAGATACGATCTCTTAATTACCAATGATGCATTGCTAATCGAGGAAGATGAACCCACTACTTACGCAGAATCGAAGTCAAATGTTGACTCAAAGAGATGGCAGGAAGCCATGGAATCGAAATGAACTCCATGTATGAAAACAAGGTTTGGACCTTGATTGACCCTTTGAAGGGTAAAACCAATAGTCTGTAAATGGGTTTACAAGAAAAAGGTCGACATGGATGGTAATGTTCATACTTACAAGGCAAGATTGGTTGCGAAGGGTTACAAGCAAAGACAAGGAATTGACTTTGACGAAACTTTCTCACCAGTAGCCATGTCTAAATCAATTCGGATTCTGCTTGCAATAGCGGCATATTATGACTATGAAATATGGCAAATGGATGTTAAAACCGCATTCCTTAATGGGAATCTTAGTGAGGATGTGTACATGACACAACCAGAAGGTTTTGAATCTACAGAGCCAAACAAGATATGCAAGCTACATAAATCCATATATGGATTAAAGCAAGCCTCTCGGAGCTAGAATCTTCGTTTTGATGAGACAATCAAAATGTTTGATTTTATCAAAAATGAAGATGAACTATGTGTGTACAAAAAGGTTAGTGGGAGTAAAGTCGTATTTCTAATTTTGTATGTGGATGACATACTATTACTAGGAAACGATGTCCCAATGCTAAAATCAGTAAAATTGTGGTTATCCAAAAATTTCTCCATGAAAGATATGGGAGAGGCAGCGTACATTCTCGGAATAAAGATCTATAGAGATAGATCTAAAAGAATGCTTGGCCTATCTCAATCTACATACATAGATAAAATCTTGAGAAGATTTAGCATGAAGAAGAGTCAAGAGAGGACTACGTCCCATCGAGCATGGGATCTATCTCTCAAAAGAGTGTCCAAAGACACAAATTGAAAGAGATCGCATGGATAGAATTCCTTATGCATCAGCAATAGGATCTATCATGTATGCCATGCTATGTACTCGACCGGATGTTTCATATGCTTTGAGTGTCACAAGCAGGTTCCAAGCGAACCCTGGCGAGAAACATTGGATCGCAGTCAAGAACATCCTTAAGTACTTAAGAAGGACTAAGGACATGTTCTTGGTGTATGGAGAAATGAACTTAGAGTTCAAGGTTATGCCGATGCCGACTTTCGATCTGATAAAGACGATAGCAAATCTCAATCTGGATATGTATTTACTCTAAATGGTGGTGCGATCGGTTGGAAAAGTTCCAAACAAGAAACGATCACGATTCAACTACTGAAGCCGAATATATAGCCGCTCGAGCGGCAAGGAAGCGATGCGGATCAAGAAGTTCATTTTGAACTTGGAGTAGTTCCTAGCATTGTTGATCCAATATCTTTGTATTGCGATAACAATGGAGCCATCGCACAAGCGAAGGAACCCGGTCTCATCAACGATCCAAGCATATATCGAGGCGATATCATCTCATTGGGGAGATAATCACGAGAAATGACATAAAGATAGAAAGAGTCCCAACTGATGACAATGTAG
Source organism: Forsythia suspensa (assembly GCA_023638005.1). Lineage (NCBI taxonomy): Eukaryota > Viridiplantae > Streptophyta > Magnoliopsida > Lamiales > Oleaceae > Forsythia > Forsythia suspensa. The sequence goes on from CM042676.1 coordinate 40,701,332, forward strand.
CGGATCCTTTGACAAAGCCGTTGTCCCAAAGACAAGCATGATAGTCATGCTAAATCTATTGGTATTAGATACATGAGTGATTGGATCTAGTTTGTATGAGACGATTTATATACTCTTTGTTAGACATCAAGTGTATGAATAATTTTATTAATTAAATATTTTGTCTACATTTAATGGCGGATCTATTATTATTTAAATTTTATTATTGTTATTTAAAATAATAGAGTCCGAAAAAAAGTTCATAGTAACTTGTTAATCACAAGGTGTTGTGATTGTGAGATACAAGTTATAAATGACTTATTCTTGAAATATCTCTAGTCATAGTAATAATGAGATACGGATATCATTATTTGCGGATAGACTAACATGTGTTGCATTTCTTTTAAAGAAAGTAGGCGATCTCACGAGCTAAGATGTAGAGGGACATCACGAATGAACACATGAATGCATTGTTATGAGAACATGACATTGGATGATCCGCCTAGAGATTCCACATGGATAACTATCCAAGCGTCAATGGTAAATCTCTAATGCGGTTGTGGATTTGGTCCTTTGACTTGAGGACATCATAGAATCTTATATGAGGACCATCTGTGCTTTGGCGAGCGTTTGATGGGGCTCAAGATTTGAGTCACCGGGGAAGGCGTCGTGCGGGTATAGTGAGAATCATATGAAGGTTGTGAATGTCCAATATGAGGATTCGTCACTCCCGGAAAGTAGGAGATTATAACTTTGCATTTTGCCCACTTAAGTTGATATAAATTTCCTCGGCGGGGTGGAGTTATGAGTTGAAAATGTTTCAATCATAACTAGATTAAATCAACGAAGAGTTGAGGTGAATAACATAATTGGTTGAAATGAGATTGACGATCCATATCTCTTAACCAATTGGGTTATATTGATGAAGGATTATATTTCCACGGTAACCGCACATATATTGGTTCTATCATACCACATGATATTTTCCTTCACATGGATTGCCTTGACACATTGCTAGATGTCAATCTTGACGGCGACGTGAATTGATCGATCTCGGTGAATCGATGAGAATATCATCGCTGCGTTTGCCATCGTGAATGGGAACCTAATGGGTCACACACATAAGGCGAGAATTGAGCATGCGGAGTTGGACCTTGTCCAGTGGGAGATTGTGTAAATTAATGTCCAATATCCAATTAGTTGGGTCGGACTTAATGACTCATTGGGCCATATTAATTAATAAGATTATTTAATCGGGCACGATTGTTGATGAGTTCTAGTTGGACTAGAACTAGGGCTAGGGTTAGCCCGCCTATAAATACATAGCGCATAACGTATTAGGGTTAAAAGAGTTGTTTTCCATTACTTGCTAGCACTTGTAAAAAGACAACCAAAATACAATCACTCCCAAAGGATTACGCTTTCATCATTCTTGATTGTGGAAGTCGGAAGGCTGTTCTTCTTTGTGTGGATCACCATTGGAGGTGGACATCCGGACAATTTGTGGTATTGAAGATCGCACCTCACCAATCGGATAATCGATTCAAAACATTCATCAAAGGTAATATTCTATCACGAATCCTATCTAAGTACAAGGTTGATCCGGCTTAAAGGAATTGAACTTTTAATTTCCGTTGTGCATGTATACCTCAATTCCTTACAATTAACATGTTAGCACTTAATTTTAAGCATGCATACTTTACAAAAAAAACACATTTCTTTAATTTGTAGACACAAATCTCAAAACTCAGAAGAGGTGAGAGAGATAGAGAATAGAGGAGACGAGGTCGTGATTCATCGGAGACAGATAGAAACTGAGAGAGAGAGAGAGAGTGAGACATGCGATCGTTCTTTCTTACTTATTCTCTTTTTCACGAAATAGACTTCACATAATTTGTTAAGTCTGAGTGTGAGAAAGAACAAGCAGAGTTTCACATAATTTGATGGGATTCACATAATTTTTTGCGGGGGATGGGGGGAAGTTATTTTTTCATAAATAAGCCACTTGTCTGAAAAGAATTGCAAAAATCCATTATTGTTACATATATTCTAAAAGTACCGTTTTTAAAAAAAATATTATTTTAATTTATTATACTATATATTACAAACTGAATCTTTAAAAATCGAACTTGAATACATATATTATAGAATCTTTTATTGTTATAGTAATCGACTCCTTAAAAATCGAAATTGATTGGAATATATATATTACAGAATCTTTATTGTTACAAATGTCAAATATATATAATTTATATCAAAAATAGTTGTAACAACTACAAACAGAACTCACGATCCCTTCAATTTTAAAATTTGTAACAATTTGTGTTACAAATTGAAATGTAACACATAATACCAGTGTTCACACAAAAAAACTCATCATATGCTCAATTCTATCATTTGTATCAATTAGTGATACATTTTTTTTTTTATTAAATACACCATCATATCCTCCAATGTGGTTTTCAGGCCTCCACCAAGAAATGATAGGGGAGTTCGAATACGCCAACCATATAGAAATAACTCATAAAAAATACATGGGAGGAGGGCATAAAACCCGACCGCCAATTATAAAGTTAAAGCAAACAAATAAATGAATAAATAATAAAGCAATAAATAATGAGGTACTTCTTCCTAAACAAATAGTCCTAAAAAAATTCTATAAACCCCTAACTGTAGGAAGCTCATGTCTATCAATCTGAGCTAAGCTACGGTGACGTCACGGTACGTCCTGAGTGCTGTACTTGAAATAACAACGACGATTCCAACTCTCTGAAACAAGTAAGTCAATCATCTGGTTGCCCTCGTGATAAATACGAGAAATAGTATCACAGTCGAAGGCAAGGAGATGTCTGATGTGGCGAAGAGTGGCCTGAATAGACCAAGGTCCCCCACCTTTGGTGATACAGTGAATGACCAAAGTAGAGTCGGACTCAATCCATAAATTTGATAGTACAGTCCTCTGAGCAATAATGATACCATCAAGAATAGTTCCCGAGCTTAGCCTCCAGAATAGGGCACTCGCCATACAAAGAGAATAATGCCTCTTTTGTCTTGATTTTCGCCTCATTTTTTGTGCGAATTCCAAGAGCGGTTTTAGAAACGGTTGTGTGTAAATTATATTTTGTTTTGATTTTAAATCATTATTTTATTTATTAATATAATAATATATGGATGGTATTTTTAAAATAAAAGAGTTAAATTTGTAAAATTAGAAATATTATTATAATAATGAGTAGTGGGTGTAATTTCAATATTATCTTCTATTGTTTATGGATTAACCTTTGGACTATTTTTTTTTTTTTAATTTTGCTCACTAATTACTTACAATAAAGTTTATTATGCAGTTAATAAACTTAGATTTGGTAATCAATACCAGGAAATGAAAATATATTTGATTGCAAAAAATTTGAAAAATAATTCAGTAATACATAAAAAAATTATTGTTTGGAGAGAATAGATAAAATGTACGTTTGGAGAGCATATGGAGAATGGAGTATGTATTTTAGGTTTATGGTAGATTTGAAAATAATTGTTTTATAAAAGGTAAAATTAAAAGAAAAATTGAAAAACGGTAATTAATTAGCGATTTAAAAGGTTTGAAAATACACTCCAAATTACACTATACTGTTTTTTTCAACTTCTCATAATCGGCATTATTTAAAATCAGTCAAAAACCAGTGAAAAAAAAAACTCTTAAACTTACTCTAAAACACTGCTTATTGATATTTTTAAATTGGGATTTTTTTTTTGGGAAATGGTGTTTTAATTGGGGAACATATAAGCCCAACGTGGTAGACCACCTATATTAGTTTAATGCAAAAATTGAATTGGCAAAAATAAATCAAGTGGACTCTTTTAGATTTTATGTCATTTTTGGGATTTTTTTACACATCTTGAATAGTGTAGTAATTATAAATTCTTACAACTTATATAAATTATCATCTTTTCTCTTTCAATATGAAGTGATTTAAAACTTTTCAAATATTTCCAAGTTGAATATTATTTAAAAGGCGTGACTTAGACCTAACTTTATATGTATACTAAAGAAATTAGTTCAAAGAATTAGACAAAATCAACTCAAAGAAACTATATATATATATATATATATATATTCTATGTAATTCAAATACGCAAGTAACAAATTATATAAGCTGAGATAATGTCACTTGTCTTTGCTCAAGTCATATCCCGCTTTAAAAAAAAAAAGACGAGTAGTTACCTTTTTTTTTTTTTTAACAATGTTTTTTTTAAAATCAAAATAACTCATGAGTATCACATAATATACGCAAAGATATATAGGAGTCATTGACGTCACACTAGAACCTGGAACAGACATCTTACATATTTTACTCTTATAATTTTTTGTTTCTTGGTCATTTTTAATAAGCCTCACAATTCTTGCACGTCCCGGATTTTCTTTAGAGCAGCTGTCTATTATTGAGTTTGATTTTACTTGAAGATGGAAAAAGCCGGTCTTTGAATATAATTGTGTATCTTCAACTAAAAAAACTTGTTGGATATCCTTGGCAAGTTTTCATACATTTCTGCATAATTGAGACTGATTGATGAATAGCTCTACAAAATTCTCTAAATTCCTATTCTTCCAAATTATCCCCATTGATAATATATGATTTTTCTCCTCCTCCGAACACGGCGACGACAGTGGTGGAGACCTGCAAAAGGAGGCGGGGCTTTTTCCCCCGTGGCCACTCCGGTGTGATAATCAGTATTTGATTAAAACATATATGCAGAATAACAATATGGAGTGTATGTGAATTGTGTGTTTCGATTTTACACGAGGGGTTGGCCTCTATTTATAGGGATGGTCTGCAGTTATTGATGATGGGTGTCCTTCATCTCCCTCATTTAGTAAGGTATCCTTTCATCTTCCTCGTTTGATAACGGGTGTCCTTCATCTCCCTCATCATTAGGAGTTAATGAGGGATGTTTCATCTTCCCAATAATTGGTGGTAACTGTCATTCCATGGGTTGCCTGCCTAGCTAATCTGATGATAGTTGGGTTGTGCAGTCTATCTGTCAGAAGTGTGCTCATGATACCAACGAGGTAGGCAAGCTGGTGAGGCAGGCGAGTCGTTGAGGCGGGCATGTCACCATAGATAAATAACATACATCAACTGTTATTATTTATATCATCATAAGCCCCTCTACTTCCCATAGACTACTCTTCATATACTGTTGTCAATGGGAAGTAGAAATAACTACTGCACCTGCTCTTCTCTAACTTTTTCATACAGATGTTCATCGCCTTGATTTTTAAACATAGGCTCATCGCCTTGTTTTTTAATCAAAGGCTCATCGCCTTGATTTTTAAACATAGGCTCATCGCCTTGTTTTTCAGACAGAGGCTCATCGCCTTGATAGGCTCATCGCCTTATTTTTCTAACAGAGGCTCATCGCCTTGTTTATCGGGTAGAGGCTCATCGCCTTGATTTTTAATCAGAGGCTCATCGCCTTGATTTTTAAACATAGGCTCATCGCCTTGTTTTTCAGACAGAGGCTCATCGCCTTGATTTTCAAAAATAGGCTACTGCCTTGATTTTTAAATATAGGCTCATCGCCTTGTTTTTTAATCAAAGGCTCATCGCCTTGATTTAAACATAGGCTCATCGCCTTGTTTTTTAATCAAAGGCTCATCGCCTTGATTTAAACATAGGCTCATCGCCTTGTTTTTCAGACAGAGGCTCATCGCCTTATTTTTCGAGACGAGAGCAGTTTGTAATTGTTTTTGGGCATCCGGCTTTGTTTTCGAGACAATGATGGCTGTCATTATTTTAGGCGGTGGCCTTGTTTTTCACTCTGACAGATGATTGTCATTATTTTTAGGCGGTGGCCTTGTTTTTCATCTGATAGTGATTGTCATTATTTTTGGGCAGCTGGCCTTGTTTTTCATACAGTAGCAGTTGTCATTATTTTTGGGCAGCTGGCCTTATAAGCCCCTCTACTTTTCATAGACTATCGTTAATGAAAAGTAGAAGTAATCCAATGCACTTACTCATCTCAAATTTTTTTTTTTTTGGGAGAGGTCACCTCGCCTGGAGTGAGGTCTCCTGCCCGTCTGGTCGAGGTCGCCCACTTTGAGTGAGCTTTTTTTTTTAAGCAAGGTCGCACTTTGAGTGAGCTCGCCTAAATTTTTTTTTGGCTGGGTCGCCTCGCTTTGAAGTGAGGTCGCCCGCCCGCCTTGTCGAGGTGGCCGCTTTGAGTGAGCTCGCTTAAAATTTTTTTTTTTTTTTTTTTTTTTTTTTTAGGTCGCCTGCTTGAGTGAGGTCGCTCGCCCGCCTTGTCGAGGTCGCCCACTTTGAGTGAGCTTGCCTTTTTTTTTTTTTTTTTTTTTTTTGAGGTCGCCCGCCTAGTGAGCTCGCCTAATTTTTATTTATTTATTTATTTTAGCTCGACTTTGGGTGAGCTTGCTCAGTTGACTTGCCTCGACTTGGGCGATGTTGCCTCGTATTGGGTGAGCTTGCCTCTGTTATTTTGAGGTTCGGGCTCGTCACGAATCTTTCTTTTGTTAGACTCATGTTTATTTCGATCATTCATACTCTTGGTAATGATATATGCTTCTTCAGCGTCCACATACTTATCTCCTCTATGAGTAATTCATGCATCGTATTGGCGGGTTTTAGAGAGTGACATCTTGAAAGAATGACTTCTAGTTCCACTCATCATGGCGGTGACTACTGAGCAGACATCTGCAGATCTTTAATTCCCGAGTTGCTTTATTGAACAAGGCAATAAAATCTTTTAGCAATTCGTCCTTGTCTGTGTCAATTGCATAAGGCCCGATGACAGTTTTCTTAACACGTTTCTTCTTTGGAAAATGGGTAGCAAAACTCTTGGAAAAATCGTCAAATGTACGGATCGATTTTGGGAGAAGAGTGGCTACCTGGGTCCACGCCTCGCGCTAAGCGTTGGAGGAAAAGCCCCGCACATAATCGCATGGGGTAGCTTGCAACCTCATCAAGTCAACAAAAGCCACGAGGTGATCGGCGGGATCGGAGGATCCGTCATACTTCTCCATCTTTGGCTGCTTGAAATCTCGTGGCAAGGGGACTGCCATCACTTCTAGGGAAAAATGGTCTTCTTCCAGCACCATGGATTGTTGCTTACTACTTTTATTGGACATAGCCTCAGCTATTTGGCGACCCATCATTTCTTCTAATCTCTGTTCCAGGCTTAACACTGGTGTCTCAACCAGCGTAGGCGTGGGCATCCATGACGGTTGCCCCCCGTATGGATTTGGGCCAGATGTCAATGAATAAAAGTGGGCGCGGAAGGTGGAGCTAAAAAGCTGGAGCTCGCAATGGAGCTGCCGTTGGCGATGTTTCCATTGTTGGAAAGTTGGAAGTTTGGAGAGGAGCCCTAGCGGTGAGGGCCCTATCGGTGGATGGTTAGGACTCGGGGCGAGCCTGCGGTAATGAAGATCCTACTAAGCGTAGAGGTTAGGACCCTGTGGTAGGCGAGAAACCGCAGCGTTCCGATCTTGGAGTAGAGCCGTTAAGGCCGCACACCGAACTTGCGGTCTTGCATGAGTTGAGTGGCGAGGCAAATTCTTGTGGTGGGTGATTAGTGGCGGCATTAGACTCGGTGCCTACATCTCCGGCGGTGGTGGGAGCGGTTACATTCCTAGCTCTTACGGTTCGAGCCATAACTTTTGTGTGGTTTCCGCACGGCGCCAATTGATAATATATGATTTTTCTCCTCCTCCGAGCACGGCGGCGGCGATAAAGTGGTGGAGACACGCAAAGGAGGCGGGCTTTTTTCCCCCGTGGCCACTCCGATGTGATAATCGTGATTTGATTAAAACATATATGCGAGAATAACAATATGGAGTGTATGTGAATTGTGTGTTACGATTTTACACGAGGGGTTGGCCTCTATTTATAGGGATGGCTGCGATTATTGATGATGGGTGTCCTTCATCTCCCTCATTTGGTAAGGGTATCATTTCATCTTCCTCGTTTGATAACGGGTGTCCCTTCATCTCCCTCATCATTAGGAGTTAATGAGGGATGTTTCATCTTCCCAATAATTGGTGGTAACTGTCATTCCATGGGTTGCCTGCCTAGCTAATCTGATGATAGTTGGGTTGTGCAGTCTATCTGTCAGAAGTGTGCTCATGATACCAACGAGGTAGGCAAGCTGGTGAGGCAGGCGAGTCGTTGAGGCGGGCATGTCACCATAGATAAATAACATACATCAACTGTTATTATTTATATCATCACCCATAATACAAGAAAATAGAGTTCATAAAATCTATTCTAATTTTAAGTTGTCTTTCTTAAGATATAATATAGGGAAAAATTGGTATATACCACCTTTCAACGTGACCTTTTTAGAAAGGTTTTGAATATTTTGAAAAATCGGGCATTTAAAAATATATCACATATTTTTTATGATTTTTTTTTTTAATAAAAAAGTCAACAAAAGAGATATTTGATTAGATGACCCTAAATTAACGTTCAAAGTTGTTATTTCCTAATTTGATGATAATACAAATAAATCTTTCCTTTCCCACCTAATAGACAACAAACAACAGTTTCTTCGATACATTATTGCATGCGATTAAAATATATAAACAATAAATTCCCTACAGATAACATATGGCAGTTTCTTCATTGGACATTGCAAGCTATTAAAATCTACAAAAATTGTCATTTTATAATTAGAGTTGAGTGTCGCACGTGAAGATTTGAAGGTCACAACACTGTAAGTTACATTAATTAAAAGTCCCATAATTGGCAATACGTGTAATTAACGTTATCATAGTGACAATTATAGGTCAAATGTTAGGCACTGTAAGTGTTATAAATAAATATTATCACGACCTAGGGAGGTTTTCACCATCATTCACGATAAAAAGATATCTACATCTGTCTTCAAATTTGAAAAAAAAATTACTATCTCATCAAATCTCTTCTTTTTTTTTTTTACCGTTCTTCAAATCTCTCCTTTAACTTTGTTCATTTTTCATTATTCTTCAACAATGCGAGCAAGCTTCTACAATTAGATTCTACCGGATAAGCGGTATACTAGTAATATAATGACTGTGAATGATAGATGAAGTTATACACGGGATTTTAACATCACAATTCTTCAAACACATGAAATTTGCATTAAATCTCAAAATGGAGGTGATATACGGAGGGATAAGAAGGCACAAATACTCAATTAATGGAGCTTTACGTACAGAATCACGCATCAAAAGACATTTACAAAATGCAGTTGTTGAAATGTCTTGTTTCAAATATAAAAATTTGATAATTAACTTCACAGCTCAAGTCACAAGTAACATAAGAGCAATTGCAACACGCGTTAAAGTTACACAAGCTAGGTCAATCGCTAATTTTCAACATTAACCTTATTTTTCTTCTACATAATATTATGATCTTATATGTGAACGTGAGATTATAATCACAAGTTAAGCAACCAAGGAGCAATTAAGGTATCACAATCACAATTAATATTCATTCAAAATTTATGCGACCTGTTTTCCCTAGAACTTCACAATGAGGTACTATATGATACTTTAATTTTTTTTTTTTTTTTTTTATCATAATTCATTCTCACGTGTGCGGCTCCAAGGTCACAGTAACATACATCACAGTCACTTCAGCAAACTAATGGGGCCTTAGACTTCAATTTCTTGGGTCGATCGAGGCCTCAAGTACAACTATTGATGTATTGAATGTGACTGTTGATGGTGAAAAATTGGGTTTCATGGGCTTCTTTGTAATTTTGATTGTGTTTTTAATTTTTAATGTTTGTATTGTGTTAGTTTGTGAACACATTGGAGATAGAGAATATGTAGAATAGGATGCTATATACGCCAATAATAATAAAATTTCAATATTCTAATAAATTATTTTCTAAAAAGTCTGATTTTTCAAATTAATTCTTAATAATATGATTTCCGACTACAAAAGAGAAGGGTTGGACCTAATTTTCTCTATAATCTATACTAGTCAAATTTTCCATTTTGTACCTCAAATTGATGACTTTGAAGAGTCCAATATAAAAAATAGTTACACGTAAGTCTAATACACGTCGCGTATCAAATGTTGGGATACAAAATTAGAAACATTATACATTAGGTGTAGAGTAATGTTGTAAACCTTAGTTATATGCAATTTTATTTTATTTTTGTCATTCTATATTGTGATTTCATTGATTTTACTCATAATTTTGCATTTTCTCATTGAAACAATGTTTAACACATTATAGATAGTTAATTTCTTTTGTCATAATAATAGAGTAAATATGTTTTGACATTATACTTAAATTAAAATAACATAGTTATAAGATTTTTTGTACAAATGATCCATCATTTGCCATGCTGGGGGTTGAGGACATATCTTTTCAATTTTGGTTTGGACATTCCTATTTCAATCTTTCATGGTGCAAATGGTCATTTTTGTCTATTGCCATTCATTTTTTTTTTTTTTTTTTTTGTTAAAGGTGTGTGTGCAGTGCACATGAGTTATTTCACAAGGATAATTTCGTCCTTGTACTATTTTGAGGATAAAAATAGAGGAAAATTTGCAGTAAAAGTACCAAACTTTTCAAAAATTGTCTTTTCTTCAGAGGAAATATAAAGATGAAAAACTAGCCTTCTTTCTCAATGCACCCCAACTTCCCCAACCCCCTATACCAGTAAGCAAGGAAGATGCCACACAACTCTGTGAAGTCATTAAAAATACAAGTTTACTAAAACTAAAGCATGTGTCTTTTGTGGAAATATGAGAGCCAACCGTGTTAGTCGAAGTTCAAATAGCACAACAGTGAAAGATTGGATAGGAACCCAGTTAGGAATTGGTGAACTTGCTATGAGAAAAGCAACAATATACTACACCATCCAATGTTACTATGTTAGTTTTGATTACTATACAACCTTGAAGGGAGAAAATTGCTCAATCTATCAAATCTTCAAATGCTTCACTAATTCATAAAATAAAAAACACGAACACATTTTTTTTTTGAAAAAATTTAACTTTAAGAAGTTAAATTCACAAGCAATCACAATAACAGAGGCTCCAATCCGGTAAACTTGCAATCCTCCATTATCTTCATGACAGTTGATTCATTTGAAAAGTATAGGGGGTTGAGGTAAGGTGGGGTGCATTGGGGAACAGGGGAAGAAGACTATATATTATTTATTTTTTTTCTTTCTTTTTTCCTCTTAAGAAAAGACCAATTTTGAAAACTTTGATCCTCTATTTTTTATGCCCAAAATATTACAAGGACGAAATTACCTTTGTGAATAACTCATGTGTACTGCACACACATCTTTAACGGAGGAAATGAACGGAAATATACAGAAATAACCATTTGCGCCATTAAAGATTAAATTAGGAATGTCACTGTCAAAATTGAAAAGATAAGTCCTCAACCTGCAATATAAACAAATGATATGGACTATTTGTACAAAAATGCGCATAGTTATATATGTGTTTATAATCAAGATATCTTAGCCTTATTGCATTTTACTTTCATTTTCTTAAAGTTTGTCATATCTTTAATCTTTGTTGTCTTCTTCATGTTACTAAGATTTTGATGTTGAATATCTTAACTTTTTACGACATTGTTTGATAAACGTTACTGAACAGGATGAAACAAGATATTATTGTGAATATGATTTTACTTTTTTTTCTTATTTAATATTGTCTGTTACTTAATTCTGTATGTTACCTATGTACCATATGATGAAGACACATGTGGGTATGGCTTACTTTATTTTTAATTCCTCGCGTTTTAAGGTTTTTTTTTAATGACCTTTTCGTATTATTTGTTTTTAGGTGTCTTTTATATGTTTTTAGGAGTTGAGAGTCCAAGAGTGAAATTTTGATTAAAGTGTGATTTAGGTTTAAAGTAGCAATAGTAGTCGAGAATAGCTGCAAATTTTGATAAAAAATTAATGAGATATGTAATTAAAAAATTAATACAAATTATAAGTTCTATAAAATATGTAATTAAAATTAATTGTTAATTTTTTACCAAATTTTTTTTAACAAATTTAATCTAAACTAATTAATAAAATTTTGAGAATTTTATCTCCAATTTTAATTGAAATCGTTATAAAGCGGAATTAACGATTTATCAACAACGTTTTGTCCTTAATTTATTACGCTTTTGTTACATCACCATGACGTTTTTTAATATGATTTTTTATATGACATAGATCAACAGTCCTTCACTAATCGTTGTTATTAACGCTAATCACGTGTACTAGATTGAATGCCATGTTTCCACGTCATGCCTAAGTCATTTCCGTATAAATCGGACAATCATGATTTATTAAAAAAGTTGAACCTTAACTTTGAAAGCTCCCACTACATTTGTCTTAGAACTTTAGTGGAGGATGTAAATTATATGATGTACTTCAGTGGAGTAGGGTTGAGAACTGCTTTTTAACTGCGCTTACAAGATGTCAAATCCATACCAAAAATAGGATTCGAACACCCATACTACAGCTGCCAACGAAGTTGAAACTACATTACTCCCGTCATTTCAACAATTGAACTATGCTCTGAGGTGACAACTATGATTTATTAATTGGACATTTGAGGCTATTCTTTAGCTGTTTGTTATAGATTGCTATATTTTTTTTTTTTGACACATGATTAAATTAGATAATATCTAAAAAAATTATTCTCCAATGCAAACTGTCAAGAAATATATCAAGTTGACGCGGCAGAAAAACAATAGACAATATCTAGAGCTCCGTTTAAATTTACAAGCTCTGTTAGACATGCTGACTCGGTAAAATTTAAATTTTTTATGTAGATTTAAATTTTCTATACATATTTTAATGTAATTTTGATTTTATTTTAATAAAATAAAATACATCTATATAGTAATTCATAGAATATATTGAAGATTAAATTTGAAGTTGAATGTTTATTCATTAGATGTTAATATTATGTAGATCAAAAATCTTACAATATTCATATTATCTAGATAACAATTCATAAAATGTAGTGGAGATCTCTTAATTAGTCCGTAATCAAAGTTATATGACACGTTAGAGTAGTTAATTTATTTATAAGAATGAAGTTGTAGCTGCCCTGACCGATGTCAACTTTAGATGCACAATTGCACTTATTATCTACCTAATATGTTATACTGAAACTACAAAAACGTCATATGTCGAGATTTATTATATAAATTAATGACCAAATATAGTATAATAAGCACAAACAATAAAGAATTTATCAAGTTCTGTTTTTCTTAAAAAATTAACCACACAAAGTATTACTGAAATGGAAGGATCAACTCTTATCATAAAAGATCGAAACTCGCACAAATGTAATACAAGTCATTTGAGGTTTTACGCCAATAATTAAACTATTACGGAAAATAAAGTATATTGTGATTATTGAATCTAATTTATATTTGAAGTTGTAAATGGTGTTTAAATTAAAAATTATTAAGTTGAATTTGTTCAACTTTGACCAAATATTTGAGTGAGTTCCATTAACAAATTGAGGTGGAACTTTGGTTTAGCACGATTCACTCCGCAAGTAGATGTTTATTGTATATTTGGTTGTGCAAAACTATTTTCGGGTGAATGAGAAATTATAGTCAAAAGTAGGCACCTTAAACTTAGAATATAAAAAGTAAATTGGAGAGAAATGAGGAAACATTGTCCCACATCAGAAGATGAATAAGTTTTTTATCTGTTTATATAACTCAAGATTGGAATTGGATTTGGGCCCTAAGGGGTACCACAAGTCTTTCAAAGGAGAGACCCAAGCCCTATTGGGTTTGGCCCAAAGCCTGGCACGGGATGCCACCACCCGCTAGGTTCATGGGTTGTGGGTATCAGGATTGGGCTTAGCTCAATATAATTTTTTTGGACAAATAAATTAAATAATTATTTAATTTAATTTAATTATCCTTCCAAATAGATTATTTCCAATCATTTATCGACATGTGGTTCAAACACGTGTCCTGTCTTCTAAAACATTCGAAATCTGTCTCTTTAAGAGACACAACAGTTCAGACAACAACTTTTCAGAATTGTTATTCCAAGTGTTGTGTCATTTGGCATTCTATAAATTAGTCTCTCCAATTTCCAAATTGACATAAGAAAATTCGAACTATTAAATATAAGCTTTCTACACCCTGCATTTTTACAATACATAGTTATCAGACTCGGTCCGGACATCGACCTGGACAAGGAGATGGGTCATCGGGTTTCTGGTTCAACCGGTGATCCGGTGGTTGAACCGGTGGGTCAATTCATGTTAAACCGATAAGTCTATTTTTGTTAAATCATCACAATCAGAAATTTATTTAGTAAAATAAGTACGAGACTACTATTATCATCAACTAATTATTGTAAAAAATAACATAAATTATTGTAATGAAAAAAAATAGACTAAAAAAAAAACTAGAAAAAATAGACTAAAAAAATTTGAAATTTTTCATTATGTAAAAAAGTCCGCCGGGTCACATAGGTTTGAGGTCACCGGTTTACTAAAAATACATGCGGTTTTTTCGGGTCATAGCCGGTTCAATTGCTTAGCGATCCAATTAAGAGAACCGGACCGGTTGGACCACCGGGTCGCCGGTTTTCCGATCCGACCAGCCGGTCCGGTCCGGATTTAATAACTATGTTACAATATATTGCATCCGTCCTTGCATCATATAAGAGAGAGTCCAAAACATTTTTCGATTCATTGTTTCTCGAGGTCTGAAGTGCTACTACTGCGAGAAGGGATCGTTGTATCTTGAGACCCGTTTGCCATCCAACCGTAAGCACCCGTGAGAGGAAATTTCATCTTAAGGATAAAGAGTTTATCTCTTACTTCGGTCCACCAATTTTATTATTTTCATTTTATGCATTATTTTAATTTCAAGTAAGTCATATCTGATTTCCGTGAATTAATAAATTAGAATGCATTTAAATTACCACTTTTAAATAGATCCCACAGTAAATAGCTAGGTTAGAGTCGTTGGACTTCAACTTCAATTTGATTATGGTGTTGAATCTATATATATATATATATATATATATATATATATATAAAAAGAACTGACGTCGAAATCTATTTTCTCGCCCAAATGTACTTTCTTATTTAGAATTTCCGTATTTTCCTCTAATTTTCAGAAATGAATTTTTTTAATAGCCATTAAATGTTCATTCCTAATACTATATTTATTGGTGGAATCATCTCTGCGCCACAAATGACTTTGCTGCTTTTTTATTTTTCCAACTGGAGTTCCTCAATCTACCTTCTATCTCGGTACAATACATGGTGCTTATCTCGGTAATTTAAGAATTAATAATTAGAAGAATTGAATAAATAAGTGCTCTTTTGCCTTTTCTATATTTTTGTTTTTTTTTTTTTTTTATGTTTTTGTTTTGTGCTAGATTGCACATAAAGAGGCAGACTGATTATTCGTTTTTCACGTGATCAGAACAATAATCATTTTGAAATACTGCAACTTTATTAATCATTTTACACTTTTGCCCTTTCTCTAATTAGAACTATTAACATATACTTTTAGATTCGAATTATGCAAGCAGATTCACAAGAATTTGAAGTCTTTGTTTACTAATCATAGCAGGGACGTCCGTAAACAAATATTCCAGAAGAATTAATCTGTTGGGTGCTAAGCATTTGAGAGCATATTATTGATGGTGTAGAATACATGAGAGCATAAAAACAAACGATGAGAAAGCTTATTAAATCAACAATTATTTCTACCAAACGAGCAATACAAGTGCATGACGATGACGGTAACAAAATAAACTGTAAAAATTTTCCAATTTTTTAAAGGATTTCAATGATGTAAAAAATGTATTCGTGTATATTTTAATCCTTTGTTCGTGTTTGTGAAATGATAATTTATAAATATATGCAATATTAGGACTTATATATTCTATATTGAATGTGCTTCGTGAACTATGTACAAAAATTGTTTATATATATATATATATATATATATATATTTAATAATTAAATGCACAGTTATAAGAATTTTTTGATGATACAACACAGTATGCATCATGTGTATTTTTTTCTTTCTTTTTTGTACAAATTATATCACAATAATATTAAAAAGTTGTCAGAAAATAATGGAAAATATTAAAAAAAATATGAAATTACTACTTTTACTACTAGATGCATATTTTTTTCCACGTGATTCAAGGTCGAAATTTCAAGTATGAGGAAATGAAATGGAAATCGGAATTATAAATATAGCATAAAATATATTTGTATGCCATAAAGAAAATAATTTTTGCCATTTACAAATTCTGAAAATTAAACCTCAATAATTTTTGCACCGACATTTGATGTGGTTGAATCTGTCAACGATTATACGATTTCGCTAAATGAGTCTGAAGGAAAGACTTATTTAAGTTCTGATTCTACTTGCAAGTCAGATGCCCATGTTGATATGTTACATGAACTTCACATGCCTGAGTTTTTGAATGGAATGAGATGTTCTGGTGTACCCAACCATGAATTGAAATTGAAGGTCGATAGTCCCGTTATGCTTTTACGGAACATAGACCATTCCGTTGGCTTATGCAACGGCACAAGATTGGTTATTACAAGACTTGGAAGTCATGTTGTGGAAGCAAAGATTCTCAGTGGAAGTAATGCAGGTCATAAGGTTTTTATCCCTAGAATGACGTTGACTTCATCTGACCCAAGGCTGCCGTTCAAGTTTCGACAAAGACAATTTCCTCTAATTGTGTCATACGCAATGACAATCAACAAAAGCCATGGTCAATCGCTATCTCATGTTGGCCTGTATTTGAAAAAACCAGTTTTTAGCCATGGTCAATTATACGTTGCTGTGTCTAGAGTTACAAATTGCAAAGGGTTGATGATTTTGATTTGTGATAGGGATGGCGGACAAACAATTCAACGACAAATGTTGTTTTTGAGGAAATTTTCCAAAATTTGTAATAGTTAGCACATCAGTTTAATTTTTTTTGACAATTGTAACGAATATATGATGCTTATTTCGTATGCTTTTATAAAAACCTCATTAATCCTTTTTAAGTCAAATGAAATTTTTAACCTCAACATTTATGAATTTACTTCTTTCATTACAATATCTCGTGCATCTCACGGGTGACTCACTAGCATATATAAAAAGAGAATTGTCGTTAAAATTTATTTTTTCGCCCAAATGTACCTTTCTATTTAGAATTTTTGTTTTTGTTTTCCAATTTCTGGAAATGGATTTTTTTAATAGCCATTAAATGTTCATTCCTAATACTACATTTATTGTTGGAAAACTCTCCGGTTTCTCCTTTTTTTTTTTTTTTTTTTTCTTTTATAGTATTAAGAGGCCGAAGAGTTTTTGTGGAACCTTCTATTCTATCTATAAATTCCTTCAATATTTCTTCATGCCCACTCTTTGTTGAACGATTTTTATGTCTCCATTTTGAAGGTATGTTAATATTTCGTTTATTTTACTTCATTTTTTTTGCCGTGTTGAAGAGATAAAAATCTACAAGAACATACGTGGATTTTTTATTGCACTAACATTTTTTTTGTTTATTTTTTATTTTTTCTGCCGCGTCAAAGGCTTCATTTGCGATAACACACGTGGAGATGTCACCGATATTTGATCTTGTGCGAGATATCAACACTACGAAAACTAGCTGGGCAATTAAGGTACGTGTTGTCCGAGTCTACGAGCAAATGAGGTACACAAATCCGAATGAAATGTTCACCTTGGACTTTGTTTCACATGACAAAGAGGTGAGTATATTATCACATTTCCAATTTTATTTTACGTTAGTGTTACATATACTTTTTTTTTTAGTCGGATATGTGTTGCTTTACATTTTTGGAAAACATTCAATTAAAAGTTTAGGGCAACCGTGAATTTAAAAAAAATTGTTGAATTAGGTTCTGATAACCGAACAAATGGCTAATTCTTAGATCCTGAAAAATCCATGAAAAAAATAATCTATATACCGATTTCGCCACCCAGATAAAGAAAAAACGTTTGTAGATAAAAAAAAAAAATAATGGTGGCGGCTATGATAATTGACCAACTGTCTGATTTGTAGATATGACGGTTGTTACGTTTCAAAGCCATATGAATGTCCCTATTTGTCGAAGAAATCTCTGATAAATTTACAAAAAAAAAAAAAAATTGAAATCGGCCAATGACAGCTACGAACATATATGTAGATCTAAGCTTATTTATGTTTAAAGACATGAAAAAAATCCTCATTTTCACAAAAAAAAAAAAGAAATGCAATCTTTGTGAAAAAAAAGCACAATATGGTTAATTTATCTAACCTCACTTTTCACACACAAACGGCCTTGCAGACTTCGTGTGTGTGTTCAATCTTCATTTACAGTATCGTTTAAATTTTTCAAAATTTTAGTTGACACAATTGATGAGGAGATGAAAATATACCTTAATCACAAATTCAATGAAATCCATGAGAATCTATTAAAATCTATGATTAGAAATTCATTGTACGAGTAACGCACTATCTATTAAAATTCTAGTTTAACTTTAATTAGTGATTAGAAAAAAGTTGGACCATGCGGGTCCAATTTCAAATTTTACTAATGTTATTGGTATTTGATTTTTATTCTTAGTCGTTTATTCCATTAACATTAATTAGTGACTAGAAGAAAGTTGGACCGTGGCCTTCCAACGTTGTCAAGTCCAATTACACAGGTTAATAGGTTTATCTTATAAATGTTTCACGCACACCGTGGACCTAGATAGTTGGGTCAAACCCAAAGGCTAACAGATACATGGGTCAAGGCCTTTATATTGAAGATGATGCCTTCTGTGATGCTATATCGGGTACAAAGTTCCTCTTATTATCAAGTCGGTTTGTCTAATTATATTAGACCATGAATTATAAATGTATGTAAAAAAGTTTTATTGCTTTTACGCATGATAATTCAGGTCGATGTAATCGACTCGTTTGTCAAATAGAATTTTATGTAATTTTCTCTATTTACCTTCATTTACATCTAAAAATGGAGAAAAATTTCGATGAATGTTCATACAATCATACGTTACAGGCTGACTACTTAAATAATAACACTTAAATTTTATCTTTAATTTATTTAATTTGTAATAAATCCACCTGAATTTTTAACATTAAAAATATTGAGCCTATATGTTTTGATTCCCAAAATTTCTAATTTTCCAAGCCGATCTCACCCAACACTTCTCTCCCTGCATTCAAAATTTAAAAAATGGTAATTGGAGAACGATTAATGAAATTAGTTAAAAATTTTAAAATAGTCATTGAAGAAATTTTCTTACAGTAATAAGTAATAACTACTTAAGTTTCTAATAGTTACATTAATAATCACTCGGCTAAAAATGTTAAACAAAATTTTATGTGTCACTATTAGATTCAAACGTGGACACAAACGACATTAAATAGTAGGCCACATGATATTAAAAAAATCTCACATTTCAAAATTCACAAAAAAAAAAAAAAAAGTGAAGTTTCATCAATAGATTGCTTATTTAAATTGAACAAATATAAAAAAAAAAATGAGTTTGACAATTAAATATTTAACTACAATTAGCACAACTTAATCTGATGTGGTGTATTAATTAAGTTTTAATGTTGAAATTCGTAAGCTTCTACGTTGAATTTGCCATTCTTAGTTGTGGCCCTCTCTTGCTTCTTGTATGTCTTTTCAAGGTTTTTTCATTTTTCAATGTTAAGTGACGACTTGCATGATGCTAAAGTCGAATGGTTAAATATATAAATAAAGAATTGATTCTCTTTGTGCGTTTAAATATAATTTAACTTCTTTTACTAATAGTATTTTAAAAAGTATAAAGCGTAGTTAAACGTGAAAGTCAAATTTCAAATTTTTTGAATTTAGGCATGAGTGAGATGTGAAAAAATATTTTCTTATTTGTAATATTATTTTAAATGTGAAAAAAAATTCAAACAAAAAAGCGTGCATCTAGACATAATTAGGCGCGCACTTTTTGGTTAAAAAACAGAGTTAATTGCTTAATTGTGTGCCTATAGTCTAAGCAAGATGTGTAGGTCACACCTCGTGTTTAGCGGCGCTTTTTAAAACACTGATAAATAGTTTGAGAACAATGCTAGGGTGTTCAAACTCCTTTTTGTATAATCAATGAGATTTACAAAAATATTATTTGGCTCGTTTAATGTTTGAATTGAGATTGAATGAGATCGAATATGAACATTATTTTTATTCAAATATATTTATTACGTGACTCAATATAAAAAATATTTTGACATTCTATAGAGTGATTCACTTATATTTCGATTCCCTTATTTACATTTTGACCTAAATCCGTACACTATGTCTTATATCCTTTTGATTGAATTACAACTTGTATCCTTCAACGCTTTTGAGAAAATTAAAAAGATAAAAGATAAAAAAAAGTACTCTAAAATAAGCCAAATGCTTTTGATTCATGATCAAATTTACAAAGATTGATCGACTACCTATCAGACACAATAATTCTTAAGAGAATAATGAATTTTTTCTCTTTTTGCACTATTCTTAAATGAATGCCAATATCAACCAACCTTATATAAATCTACCATTGCAAGATTATAAAAGTACTAGAACGTTTGATTGTGCTTTTAACAATTTATAAGTGAGCTGATCAAATATAATTTTTAACTACACATTCTGTAAAATTTACTGTATATAATTTACAACATTTTTTTACCAAACAAGCACATGAGACATGAGATATGGCTAATTAATCAAGTCTTTCAGTACACTTTTGTTGGAAATTATTAGGGAATCCAATTTGTGAAAATCAAGCTTCCAATGAAGGAACTATGGTCCATAAGAGAATTATAAAGCAAAATTAAGCTTCTAATGATGGAAAAAGGGGTCCATTAGAGGGACCATTAATAGACAAATATTTCTAATCAAAGCACTAATGAAAGCAAAACTCCAAATTAATTGGCACCACAATTAAAATATTAGAAGGCTTGTGGTGTAGACACTTTATCTATGAGTTAATTAGCTTAACCAACAATGCTTAATTAAAGATGAATAATACCTACTTAAATTTGTTGCTAATTAAATTAATTAGTTTAATTAATCTGTTTATGTGGTAGGGCCTAATGCCACTCCATTGCTCCCCCTTAAAGCTAAGAATAATCATTTCTCCTTTTCAATTCCCTCTTAAAGTGTCTTTTTTAAAATGATTTGCATTTTACTTCCAAATTCAGCTTCTGATCTATCCAAGCAAAAGTCACTGATTTTCAAATCAAATATGGTGGATGATTTTTGTCTTAAAGAAGATTCTTAAATGTGTATACGTATTGGCACATGTAAAATATGATACAAAGAAAATACATGCAAATTTGTCTATTTTAACATAAATTAACTTGTACATTAAGTTGCATCAATTAATTTAGAAATTTCAAGTACCTTTCAATTGAGATATAATTAGTATAGATGTGACACAATTATATATAGGCCACTTAATAGATTCTCAGTGTGTGAAAACTGAAAATGTGAAAATAAAGTATTTAGGTACCCAATTATGAGCATTTGATGTCAAATTATGATATAGAACTTGTTAAGTTTTCCAGAAAAAATTAATAAAGATAAAGAACTTTATAAGAGTATCTCTAACAGACTCTCTATTTAAAAAAAGCACATATTTTTGCATTTAAAAGAACATCTATAAATTTAGAGAGCTAATAGCTTATTTATCTTTAACACTCCATTTTACTTATTTTAATAAATATTTATTTATTTTTTCATGTCTTCTATTTTGACATGTTTTCCTCCTAATTATTACTCAATTCGTCTCTATAAAGATATGTTTACATTCTTTATTCATTTGTACTAAATTATAGTTCGTTTTTCTTGTTGAGAGTATAATTAATTTTTAATTTTCTAATATAATGTGTTTTGTTATCAACAAATATGAACTATCACTATATTAATGTAGATATATTATGAAAAATTTAAGTAAAACTTATTGTTCTAATTATAATAATTAAATTTTCTTAATCTGTGTGAAAATGAAAGTAAGTTTGTCTTTGTGGAATGGATGAAGTATATGATTTTCCTTCTTTTTTTTCCTATTTTATTTTGTATATATTATTTCGTTGAATCAATATATGTAGTATTGAAAATTAAAATACTTTGAATGTATTTAATTATAGAGAGTGTGTCTAGCTCTCCAAACTTAGAAAGCCAAACTCACTATTTATTTTAAACTTTTGTTTTTGGCCATGGAAAAGAATGGATTTGTCTATTGAAGTGGAAAATATTTTTTAAAGGTTGATTAAAGAGCCTCTTAGACACGCTTTAAATACGTCGATATATACTAAAGTAAAATGTTCTACATGTTTACATAATGCTCACTTTACGAATTCATATGATATTATTTTTAGTAATTAAAAAATTTATCCAAGCTACCGATAATAATAATAAAAATTGAAGAACAAAAGATTCACTCGATACTTGGATGACAAATTATTTTAATTATAATTTGGCCATCTTTAGTTGATAAAATGGATATTCAACAACATATTTCATTTGATGACACACACACAAAAAAAACTACACAATATTGAAAATGAAAATAAAAGAAGACATAAGACCCACCCACACCACCCACTCAACCACACACGCACATATTCGTACATGAAGTTGTGTGGGCTATAGATTTTTTGAAGTGAGTCGAGTTTCATTCAAAACAACAGTTATTTGAGATTTTCTCTCTTATTGGTTCTTTTTGAAGTATAAATTGTGGGATCTCATTAGAAATTGAGGGATTAAAACCACATAATTTGTCAATCAAAGTCTATATTGTATAGAAATTCCATTACTAAAAACATGTTATCAATGATTGCTCAATTTTTAATAGGATAAAGAGCGGATGTTCATGATTCCAAATTAATTGGTATATTTGTAAACCCAATTTTCTTGCAAAAACTCCAACTTTACACACACCCTCACTATGAAATAGATCATAGGTGCAAAAGTTGTTGAATTTAGAGACGGCTCAAACAACATACGAGGCTTTAGATAAAATCGCAGAAAGGACCTTTACGAGAATCATAATATAAAAAAAATTATAGAACAAATAATCAATGACGAAAATTTTGTTGATGACCACTTATACTATTACTATTGAAATTTTGACAGAAATCAATATATGTTGGTAATTTGTACGGAATTAATATCATTAGTGAGTCGCTCATTGCTGATAGAAAGTTTTTGGATCACTAGCGAAATTTTATTATTTCTATATTTTATTTTTATTTTTTATAAGTTACCGAATGATTAAGTTTAAATATCTTTTTAATTTTATTTATAATATTATCAATTGATAAATTATTTCTAATTGTTGTATTATTCTCGACGGAATTTTGACTGGCCTTTAATTATTATTAATGTATTTATTTATTGACAAAAAATTTGTCAATAAATTGAATTTATAAACTATTTATGTTTTTAATATTACTAGTCATTCCTAATTTTAAATTACTTTTCTAATTGATATAAATTTTTAATTACTACCAACGGAAAAATATGACTCAGAGATTCTTTCAGTAGAATTATTTGAGCCTTGGGCAACTGTCTAATTTGCTTAGAGGTTCAGCTAGTTTTGTATGAATTAAATGAACTAAAAAAATAAAATAAAATTGGAAAATCGTCGAATTTCCGGCCCAATTAGTGTGTATAACTTGTGGCCGCATTCGGATTTACTTGGGTAGCAAATCAGGGGGAATGTCGCCACTCTTCAAGATTAGTTGGACATTTGAACATCGAAAAAAAAAAAAAAGAACAAAAAATTATCATAGCATGTCAAACTTATTCCAACATCGTGCTCTTTTTTTAACGTTGTCTCACAAATAACATTAAAATTAAGGAAAAAAATCACAATATTTATTACTATTTCTCAAGGGTAGATAGCATAATTATTGAATCAATTTCTTTTCTGAATTACAAGTCGAGAGGGAGCACTCAAATCAAAAGTATATTAAGAACTATATTGTTATTTTTTCTAAATAAAGTATTTATCACTAATTTGTAGACTTGTAATTTCTTTCACTTTAATTATATAGATTGAAGTGTACATAGCAAGCAAATTGAAAAATTTACAATTTACGAGGCATTGATCTCATATGAGTTTAATCTACGTAAAATAAAAATAAATACAATAGAGAAAGACAAAATATTAATGTACTCTAAAAACACAAACATAATCAAAAAATTTATTGAGTCACCATGTGTAACATAGTTTTTAAATTTAAATGAATTTCTAGACAATATTTTTTTTTTTGTAAACGTGATCAATTTTGTTTATATGTAAATTTTTTTAAAGCAACCCACGTTAACATTGGAGATACTCTTAATATGCAAATATGACATGAAATGCACGTCCTCATCATCAGGAAAAAAAGAGTTTGGGGAAGTCTGTAAACCAACCAGCAGGGGCTGATGTACGTGAAATTGGTTCATAATACATGTCTACGTAGAAACACAAAGAGTTGTAGTATTACAGAAAGAGTTGATGGAATGTCATTTTAGGGTTAGATGGGAACATGGGGCCTATTGAGGGTCCAGTTTGAGGGCTTATGTCGGATACCCATAATTCCAACATATATTTATAAGAAAACAGAAAGCTAAAGAATACACTGTAAGGCCAAATAATATGGGGCATCACTCTTGCTGCAACCAGCAGAAGGTTAAGAGGGGTCTTTGGTCACCCGAGGAAGACGAAAAGCTCATTCGATACATCACAACTCATGGCTATGGCTGTTGGAGTGAAGTTCCTGAGAAAGCAGGTTTGTTTTATACACACATATGATATGCATAGCATAAAATTGGGATTTTCAGTCATCAAGAACACTTAATTCTTTATTGTAGGGCTTCAAAGATGTGGCAAGAGTTGTCGATTGAGATGGATAAACTACTTGAGACCTGATATCAGAAGGGGAAGATTTACACCAGAAGAGGAGAAATTAATTATCAGCCTTCATGGGGCAGTAGGGAACAGGTTTTAGTGACTATACTTGTTCAACTTGTACATTCTAAACCCAAATTTGATGCATTATGCATTAGTCATTGCACCTACAACGTGAATAAGGAATTTCAAGCTTCAAAACTCTTTTGTGCTATAGAACTTGAAAATGCCAACTTTGGGTCAAGAAGTCTTGATACCTAGCTAGCTATGGATAATTATTTGGAAGAATCTTGAAGCAATGAATTAACTTTATTGTTGATTAAGACCAACACACTGTTGTACACAAATAAGTTGATCATGTTATATATGTATTCGTGTACGTACGAGTATATACAGGAATTTTAGCTTGCATTTTCAAAGACGTTAAGAAGGCAATGTCAAAAGTTTCTTTTAGAGTAATTTTCAAATGAAAAGTATTGCATTTTCTTAGTCAAGCATAAATTATTCTTGTGTCTGCTATAAGTTTTGCCTCTTTTTCCACATTCCTTTGTTTGCTTAGTATTTTAAGATTTAAACTTCAAGTTCACTCTTTTGTGGAGTTAATAAAAACTTCTAGTGCAATCTAATAATACTATTAATATTAATTCATTAGTAGATTTAATTGATTTTTTTTACTAATGAAATGCTTACGTGTCTGAGGACTTTTTAGATGGGCTCATATAGCAAGCCATTTGCCTGGAAGAACTGACAATGAGATAAAGAATTATTGGAATTCATGGATCAAAAAGAAGATAAGGAAGCCCTCAGCATCTTCAACAAGCATTACACCTAGCAGTAATGAGCAAAATTCCCAATTCGGGTACGCCCAAAACCAGCAAATGGACTTGTTGAATCAAGAATTGGCTACAAAGGGACAGATTCAAGATACCCTATTTCCTTTACCTTGTCCTCCATTCATGTTTGACATTGGTTTAGCATTGGAGGGTTCAAATGGAAATGTTGATGGGAAAATTGATCAGTTTCTTCAAGAAAATACAGGATTAATGAACACTGAGACATGGCAAGTAAACCAAAATCAGGAAATGATCCAACCAGCTTCATTTACGAGTACACTGGACTCCAATTGTTTGCCTCCATTGATGGAGAACATAGAGAGTATGCTGCCTATTGAAGTGCAATCATGTAGTATAAATGTGCAAGGACAAATGACCCTTGATTGCCTGCAGAGAAATGAGCTTAATGAATGGGTTGATACACAACAATGTCCCAATTTTTACTTCTGGGACCAAGCAGAGGGACATCTTGGTGGGCAGGAGATTTACCCTACTTCATCAAACATGGGAACCATTCTATCTTCTTATCCTTCATCTCTCTAAAAAGGGCCCCAAAATCCATGACATTTGAGTCTTTTATTCTATTTATATTTGTTTTTTGTTTGAGAGGATTTAACTTTTATACATTTGACATAGAAAGATGAGAGAGTTTGAATGTTTCTTGGACCATGTAAGGAAACTCAAGAGACAAATAAATGCAAAAGGTGTTTGATCATGAGACATATATCTCCTTTTCTCCTTCATTATGCTTGTTTTGGTGTTAAATAATAACATTCTTTTTCATTTTTGTCATTTATCAAATGATTATATCCTTCTGATATGAATGAATCTTGTGTATTACATGCATAAATTTGAATGCCAAAGAAATATGTAACCCTTAAAAAAAATGCATGCAATAATACGTAAAAAATACGCGACGAACTCCATCACGTGTCGGGGACAAGCTTGCTATTTCCAAGAAAAATAAATGCTAAATGAGAACAAATATCAGTGACGTGAACAGCTAGCCAAATGGATGATGGATCAGCAAGGAATTCTTTTTTACAAATATTGCACCAGCAACTCCGCCCCTTCCCCGGCTTTCCTTCCTTAATTTTTTTTAGTAATTAGTATTGGAGACTCTAAATCATTAAAATAAGTTACTTATTTGGATAGTAAAATGTTGGAAATATTTCAAAATAAGTAATTAATGCATTTTCATATTTGACTAAATAGAAAAATTATTTATTTAAAACTTATTTCCTTATAAGTAATTGTTTAAAGCTTAGCCAGTATCAAGTTGTTCTGGAGATTATGATATCAGAGTGTTGAATATTATTCCTTTCGGTTCACAGATAGGGCATGTGGTATTGAGTGATACCTTTTCTTGATTACTAGTGCTCATGGAAGCTTGATGGTACCAGAAGGCTTTGGTTATGTATTTGAAGAATTTGACAAGATGCACTGTTTGTGGTGCCATGCCTGCAGGATGATTTGATTTGGGAATTTGAAGCCTAACAGTGGAGTACATCTGATTTCATGTGCATTTTCTAACTTCTAATAAGTTCAAAAATTATGGAATCTTGATTTGGAATTTGAAGCCTAACAGTGAAGTACATCTGATTTCATGTGCATTTTCTAACTTCTAATAAGTTCAAAAATTATGGAATCTATAATCATTTTTCTAGCTATCTCCTGATTATACATGTACCCTTACTGAACAACTCTAACAAGTTAATGCAGTTCTATTATCAAATAAGGCAGCATCTTGCATATGATTCTGCAATCCAATTACAACATCATAGATTGTTTCACTATCGGGATGCCGTGTATCCCCTGCCATGAAACTGAATTCGTATCCTCCAACATTTACACTGCTCCACCCTCCTCCTTTCCCAAACTGTTTCAATCCTCTCAACTCTGCTCTTATCTTTGCTACCTCATGCCATTTTCCAATAGAGGCATATGCATTTGATAATGCCACCCTCCAAATGCTGCTCATTGGTTGCAAAACCGCGAGCATTTTTGCTGCTTTTTCAGCCATTGCAATGTTGCCAAAGAGAACAGATGCACCCAACAAAGCCCCCCAAACATCCGGGCCGGGCTTTATTGGCATCTTATCTATGAATTCTTCGGCTTCTTTAAGTCTCCCGACTCTTCCCAACAAATCCACAATGCAAGCATAGTGTTCCATACTTGGTTTTATACCATAATGTTTCTCCATAGAATTGAATATTGCAAAACCTTCTTCCACCAATCCTCCGTGACCACATGCTGAAAGAATATTGACAAATGTGATTGCATTAGGTTTCCAGGTTTCTGATCTTTTGAGGTCACCAAAAATCTGTAATGCAAAAGTCCCATTTCCATTGATACCATAGGCTGCAATAAATGAATTCCAGGAGCTGAGATCTCTCTCATGCATTTCGTTAAAGATTTTCTCCACCAGATTTAGCCTTCCCGATTTTGCATACATCTCTATCAAAGCATTTTGGACAAAAATATCATTGAGCAAACCTGTTTTTGTTATAAAGCCGTGTATTATTTGTCCCTCTTGCAACAATGCCAAGTTTGAACAGGCTTCTAGAGACGCAAGCATTGTAATGAAATCTGGAGAAACTTTATCTTGTAAACGATCTTTGTGGATTTCACCAAGGAGTTTCAGTGCCTCAATTGGCTGTTCATTCTTTACGAAAAATCTAATAATGGTGTTCCAAGTAACTATATCTCTGTTTGCCATCCTTACAAAGAGTTGCAAGGCACAATCCTTGTATTTGTTCTCTGCATACATGTTTATAAGCGAATTTCCAATAACAGTGTAAGGGAGAAACCCATGTTTGATTAAGTAACCATGAATTTCTTTCCCAAGCTTCAACAAGCCAGAATTCGCACACCCCTGAAGAAGGTTTGCCATAGTCTCTTTACTTGGATATAAACCTTCACCAGTAAAGCATAGATCACAAAAGATTCTAATGCCTTCATTAAAGTACCCATTGGTAGAATACATCTGAATTAAAGAATTCAGCACCAGAGCATTTTCACACCAATTTTGCTTCAAAACCAATCCATGAATCCAGCAAAACATATGCCAATTGTTAATTTCAGAGGCGGCTTGTAGCATACTGAGCATCGTTACCTCATTCGGAAGGACCCTATCTTCTTGCATCTTGAAAAACATCATAATTGCTCTCTTAAGCATTCCATTATATACGCAGCCTGAAATTACAGAAGTCCAGGAAACCACATGTCTGCTGCAAAGTCTATCCAAAAGCCTATCTGCAGCCCCCAACATCCCTGATTTAGCATATGCATCTATTAACGAATTCTGCAAGTAATCATCTGCGATAAGCCCAAATTTTATCGCGTAACAATGAACAACTTCAACCAATTTTCCATCGCCCATAAGCGAACAAGCCTGTAAAAGCACTGCCAATGTGAATTCATTAGGCTGCAGAGTGTCCAACATCCGCAAAAACAACAATATCGATTCATTTAGCAATTCGTTCTGGCAATAACCTGAGATCATACAAGTCCATGACACAACAGTTCTGTGAGGCATATGCTCGAACAGATTTGTAGCATCGTTTATCTGGCCACACTTTACATACATATTTAAAAGAGAGTTGCTAATGAACACATCAGCATCAAGTCCTAACTGGAGTATTTTGGCGTGAAGACAAGAACCCACAACAGGGTTTTTGTTCTCAATGCTTGTACGCAGTGAAAGCGATACATTTGAGAAAGTGTGCTGACTGGGAAAAGAAGTCTGCGGTATGAAATGGGTATTTTTGTTCCTATCAATCTCTGAAGAAGCTTTGTGAATATTAAAACCAAAGGGTGAGCTGAGAGGATACTTTATTGGAGGATTGAACGTAGAATGGACTAAGATATGAAGATACATTATCATTCAGTAAAACGCCAGCTGAAATTAGGAGCGTCAAACTAGTATTGAATTGAATCAAATAAACATGTCTTCATGATTCACGAGGCTTCTCGATATTTTCTAAAATAATTGATGGAGATTATTTCTCAGTGACCAAAATGTGTAGAGTGTAGATAAGCATAGTTTTCATCCAATACGAGATGGTGCAAACTTCAGCTAAGTCTTTTATAGTATTCATTTGGGTATATAGCAACACAAGGACCTATCATTTGGTATTTCTTTGCAAGAAGGACCTATTCTTTGGTTTTGGTAAAATTAGTCCCCAATTCAACCTTTCATTGATAGCGAAGAACCTCCGTCCATCTCCGTTCATAAATTGCCGTTAAGTCAGCACATGACATCCAAACATGTCTTTATGCCTCAATTAATAAAGGGCTTTTTTGTCTATCTCTTAACTGGACTTGTATACAATTTCATTAAAATTTTGGCAAAATGAAGACATCTTTCTTTTGAGAGTTCAAAGATCCTATCTTATATGGTTTCTTTATCTTAAAGGAAATTAATTTCTATTGAGATTTAGAGCCATATTCCAGTAATTAAAATCTATCCCCTTAAATAAATTTCGTTCCTAAAGTTTACCTAAGCAAATAATTTTGGATAACGTTTCTTCATTTTGTCGTCGCACTTCTACATATCTTCCTCGATTTTTTTCTCTTCCATAGCATCTAGAACAAATGTACATCTTTATATCACAACTTTTTCGTCTTGTACGTCATTATTTTTATGGGACGTCCCTTGAACGTTAAATCAAGTGGAGCATTCTTTCAATCAACAATATTCTAATGGTTTTTTTTGTACAAATGGTCCAAGACTTTTGTACTTATTACAGGTTGAGAACTGTCGTTTTATTTTAGGCGGTTTAACCCCTATTTTAAATATTTTTTGACAACAATGGTCCTTTTCGTTATTTCCGTCCAATTCTTCCATTAAATTGATATTTGGATTTTTGGATTTAAAAGGCTTTGAAAATTTCTGCAAAAGTCTTAAATTTTTCAAAAAGTGTCAAAAAGTCCCCAAACCTTCTAATCCTAACACATATGACCCAAGTCTTTTGAAAATTTTATCCCTAACTTAAATAAATTAAAAATAACTCCTAAACCTTTTCAAAAATATAAATAAGTCCTAAAACTTTATTTTTTTTTACAGATTTACACTTAAAATAATAAAAAATGTGTCATCAAGTCTCAAAATTTTTAATTTTGTTCACCAAAATGACATTTAAAATGTGTTTGATTAAAATCAGATTTTTGGTAAGAGTTGATAAAAATTGTAGAAATGTGTGGTTGAAAAATTGTGAGACCATAAAATGTGTGGTTAAAATTAATTGTTGACTTTGACTTTAGCTTTTTAGCAAAATCAAAATTGAAAACAAATGGGCTCTTAGAGTCTCTACAGATTTTATCCAGTGGTCCATTAATTAAAAAAAAAATTATACCTATGATCAAAATTTGACCAATTTAAAATTTTAATTTATTTTTCATACCAATTACTAAATAATAATAATAAAAAAAAAGGGTTATCCCCCATCTCCAGCCCACTTCCCAAAATCCCATACTCCCAAAACTCCACCTCCTGAAAATCTCCGGAGTCATGCCGCCGCTATTTCGCCACTCTTCACTGCCACCGACATCTCCGTCGTGGGAAACCCATTCGATAGCGCCACCCTGGCCGTCATCGGTGGAAGTTCGATTTAAAGACTTTCGCGGTAGTGCTTTCCTCGTCGACCCTGAGAGGCGGCGGCAAATGCAGGCGGAGAAGGTGGGCGGTGGAGACAAAGAAGTGGTTAAGGAGTACTTTAACAATGATGGGTTCCAACGGTGGTGTAGGATATATGGAGAGATGGATTATGTCAACAAAGTGCAGCTGGATATAAGAATTGGGCACTTGAAAAGCGTGGAGAATGTGATGAGATCTTTGTGGATGAGGGTTCTTTGAATGGTGTAACTGTGTGTGATGCCGGTTGTAGGACTAGGAGTTTGTCGATTTCCTGGCGAAGGAGAGTGCACTTTGGTGGCCCGGTGATATCGCGCGGCAACTCAGGGGTTTTCAGTGGTGGAGTTTTGGGAGTTTGGGATTTGGGTAGGTGGGGTGGAGATGGTGAATAATTTTTTTAATTATTATTTAGTAATTAAAAATAAATTAAAATTTTAACTTGGTCAAATTTTAAACATGGGTATAAGTTTTTTGTTAATTAATGGATCATTGAATAAAATCTGTAGAGACTCTAAGAGCCCGTTTGTTTTCAATTTTGATTTTGTTAAAAAACTAAAGTCAAAGTCAATAATTAATTTTAACCACACATTTTATGGTCCCACAATTTTTTAACCATACATTTCTACAACTTTTATCAACTTTTACCAAAAAATCTGATTTTAATCAAACACATTTTAAATGTCATTTTGATGAATAAAATTAAAAGTTTTGGGACTTGATGCCACATTTTTTATTATTTTAAATGTAAATTTGTAAAAAATAAAAAGATTTAAGACTTATTTGTATTTTTAAAAAGGTTTAGGAGTTATTTTTAATTTATTTAAGTTAGGAGTAAAATTTTCAAAAAGATTTGGGTCATATGTATTAGGATTAGAAAGTTTGAGAACTTTTTGACACTTTTTGAAAGATTTGAGACTTTTGCTACAAATTTTCAAAGCCCTTTTAAATCCAAAAATTCCAGCGTCAAATTTAATGGAAGAATTGGACGGAAATAACGAAAAGGACCATTGCCGCCAAAAATATTTGAAATAGGGGTTAAACTGTCAAAAATAAAACGATAGGTCCTCAACCCACAATAAATGCAAAAGTCAGAGACCATTTGTGCAAAAAAACCATATTCTAATGAGTACATTTTGTAAATTACTCTTATAGTCCACCTTCTTTTCAAACAGAGTTAATTTCATTTTATTCTTATTGATTTAATTAGCATATCATCCACAACCTTTCATTAATTCGTACAGATAGTCCGCATATGGTTCTTTTTAATGATTTTGCTCCTACCTTAAAAAAAATTAAAATAAAAAATATAATAAAAAATTGCAGTTGAGGTCTCTAATTTTTTTAAAATGCAAAATGATGTTTTTATATTCAGTTATTTCAAATAATAATAATTAAAAAAAAAAGGAAAAAAAAGAAAAGAAAAATACCTTCTTCTTCCCACTCTCCACCTGTGACCAAACCGGGGGATTCTCCCCGACCCCGACCCCGACCCCGATATCCAACCCCATCTTATTTACGATTATTTCTATATCAGATTCCCTCTTTATTTGACATAAAGGTTTGCTGGGTGATTGGTTTTAATGGCAGTATGTGTATCCCAATTTTTTTCATTGTTGTATTGTTAAAGCATCACCTATTTGATCTGCAATGAATTGATAAAAAGTGAACCCAAAATGCTTCTTATAGTTTTCCCCTTTGAAGGCTGTATTTCCACGTGTCATTCAGGCCAGCTTTGGAGTTTGCCATATTTTTCGTTTTCGAACAGAAGGTTTTTATAGTCGCTAGAAAAT
Source organism: Forsythia suspensa (assembly GCA_023638005.1). Lineage (NCBI taxonomy): Eukaryota > Viridiplantae > Streptophyta > Magnoliopsida > Lamiales > Oleaceae > Forsythia > Forsythia suspensa. Next base: position 40,734,478 of record CM042676.1, read on the forward strand.
TTATAACAGCACATATGACTATACCGAAGAAGCAACCTGAATTTGTTTACTTCAACGATAGTATGGAAGAAGACTTCATGAGAAAATTATATGAGGTTGAAGGGTAAGACAACTAAGTTTGATTCTTTACTGTTTTTTGTGGACAATACTGCAACATAATTATGTGGCACACGTAATACTATTTTAATGAATAAAATTTATTAATGGTTCTAATAATATTAAAGAACTAAAATCATATTGGACAATTAAGAATTGAGTAGTTTTATGTAATTCTATTTTGACCAAAAATAATTTATTTGACAAAAAAATTTGTCTTAGTAGCATGATATTTTTTTTACTATTCTTGGTCAAATAAACTATTTTGATCAAATAAACTAGTTTATAAATTGTACCATATGGACTCTAAAAGTGCTAAGGAATTTATGAAATTTGTAGAAGAGTTCTCAAAACACTTTCTGTTACACTAATGGTTACTTTGACCACTATGAAATTTGATAATTCTCGTACCATGCACGAACATGTCATTGAGATGACAAATATGGCGACAAGGCTTTAGTCTCTGGGAGTGACTGTGGATGAGTACTTCCTAGTATAATTTATCATCAATTCCTGACCTCCTAATTATGGTCCATTCCAAATGAATTATAATAACTTAAAAGACAAATGAAATGTGAATGAATTGCACAGCATGTTTGTGCAAGAGGAGACAAGGTTTAAATATTAAGGAACTAATTTCATTCATTTCGTAAATCATCAAGGAAAGAATAGAAGATTAGTAAAGAACGAAATCTTTCTTGACTTGGATTTTACCCATCTTGGGTGTGTGTGGATTGTATTAAGGGTAAACAAACTAAATACACAAAGAAAGGATCCACAATAAGCATACAACTTCTTGAAATTATACACAATGATATATGTGGACCTTTTGATGCTCAATTCTTTGGTGGAGAAAAAATATATATCATCTTTATTGACAAATTTTCACGTTATGAATATGTCTATTTGTTGCAAAGTCTTAAGCAATAAATGCTTTAGAGATTTTTGTCAATGAAGTTGAACGAAAATTAGACAGAAAGGTGAAAATCGTTAGATCTGATAGAGGTAGTGAATATTATGGAAGGTATAATGCAACTCGACAACACTCGGGTCCATTTGCTAAATTCCTTGAAAGATATGGCATATGCTCAATACATTATGCCAGGCACATCACAACAAAATGGTATAGCAAAAAGGTGCAATCGCACTTTAATGGAAATGATTAGGTGTATGTTATGCAAATTATCTTTACTCATATCTTTGTGGATGTATGCTTTAAAAAACTGCCATGTATTTTCTAAACAGGTTCCTAGTAAGGTAGGCCTAAAGACTCCTTTTGAATTAAGGACTGGAAGGAAATCCAGGTTATAACACCTACATGTTTGGGGTTGCCCGACAAAAGTATGAATTTATAATCCACGTGACAAGAAACTGGACTCAAGAACAATAAGTGGTTTCTTCATTGGTTATAGAAAAATCAAAGGAGTAAATATTATATTGTTCTAAACATAGTACTAGAATTGTTGAAATTGAAAATGCTAAGTTAATTAAAAATGGCGAAGTTAGTGGGAGTGTCCATGAAATGTGGAAATTCAAGAAGTTAGAGTTCAAGTTCATTTGCCCTCAACTTATTCTAATATTGTTGTTCTTTCAATTGTTGAACGGCATGAAAATTTGTCAAAAAAACAAATGAATAATCAAACACCTCACAATGAAGTTGCTATTAATGAACTCGCACTAAATGAACCACAAGAAATAGCATTAAGAAGGCCAGAAAGACAATGTAGACATGCTATTCCCGATGATTATGTAGTTTACATGCAAGAGTCTAAATTTGACTTAGGAATTATTGATAATGACCTAGTTTCATTTTCACGCGCCATTGAAAAAGTTAATTCTGATAAATGGGTAGATGCTATGAAAGACGAATTGAAATTTATTGATCAGAATAAAGTCTGGGATCTCGTTGAATTACCTAAAGCATGTAAAAGAGTTGGGTGTAAATGGGTTTTAAGACCAAATGCGACTCTAATGGTAATATTGAATGGTATAAGGCGTCTATTGCCAATTGTCTCACTCAAAAGGATGACATTGAGTATAAGGAGACATTTTCACTTGTCTCTAAAGATTCATTCAGAATTGTTATAGCTTTAGTGACTCATTATGATTTAGAGTTATATCAAATAGACGTGAAAACTGTCTTTCTAAATGAAAATTTAGATGAAAAAGTTTATGTGGTTGAATGGATCAACCTGAAGGTTATCCATTTGAAAGGAAAGGAAAACATGGTATGTAAAGTAAATAAATCAATATACGGACTTAAACAAGCTTCCTGACAATGACATCTTAACTTCAATGATACCATTACTTCTTTGGATTATCTGAAGGTCTGCTACTAATGATCTTGGCCTATTACAAAAGACCAAGAAATTTCTCTCTAAGAATGTTGAGATAAAAGATATGGGTAATGCAACATACATGATTGGAATTGAAATATTCCGAGACAGATTATAAGAATTGTTAAGGTTGTCTCTAGAATTATTAACAAAGTTCTAGAGAGATTCAAAATGGAAAAGTGTTCAACAAGTGTTGTTTCAATTTAGAAAGGATATATATTTAATGTCATGTAATGTCCAAAGAAAGAACTGGAACAAAAACAAATGGCAGCTATTCCTTATGGATCTATGATTGGGAGCTTAATGGATGTTGAAACTTACACCAGGCTAGACATCAATTTTGCTATCGAAATGCTGGACAAATATCAAAGTAATCCTGGAATAGATCATTGGAAAGTTGCAAAGAAAGTGATGAGATATTTGTAAGGAATGAAAAATCGTATGCTCACTTATAAGAGATTTGATAATTTGGAGGTCATTGGATAATCGGATTTAAATTTTGTTGGATGTGTGGATACTAGAAAATCCACATTTGGTTATTTATATTTCTTAGCTGGAGGGACAATATCATAGAAAAGTGCGAAGCAGTCTGTCATTATTGCATCCACTATGGGAGCTGAGTTTGTGGCATGCTTTGATGCCACAGTTCAAGAAAATTGAATGCGAAACTTTATTTCAGGACTTGAAATTTTCAACAATATTGCCAAGCCGCTGAAAATTTATTGTGATAATTCTTCAGCAGTCTTCTTTTCAAATAACAACAAGTACTCTAGGGTGCTAAACATAAAGACTTGAAGTACTTTGTCGTTAAAGAAGAAGTTCAAAAAAACAAAGAGTGTCAATCAAGCACATTAGCAGAGATCTTATGATTGTAGATCTATTAATGAAAGAATTGCTGCCTAAGACATTTAATGAGTATATCGAAAGAATGAGCAATATTATAAATCATCCATTGACATTATGTTATTATTTTTATGACGTTATGTATTTGACACTCTAAGCTTCTTTATTTATTTTTTTGACACATATAATTCTTGTATGATTGATTGGTATATACATTAATGGATTATATGAATGGTGATCGAAATGGTCCTAACAAAGACATTATTGTTCGACCATTAATGAACTCCTCGTTTATAGGTAATGTTAAAATAAATGCTAATGATGTGGTACATTGAAGGGATTAAGTAACTCTTATTAGTCTGTGCTTGGTGATGATACATTATATGACCAATGTATGACGGGTTTTAACATATCATTTGCGCATTGTAAATTATTATTAAGCCACATAATTAGATAATATCACATGGGCCAAGTGATAGAATGTAAGATAATTATGTGGTCCACGTTTTAATGGATTAAATTTATTAAGTAGTCTAATAATATTAAAGAACTAGAATTCTATTGATCAACTATGAAGTGTGTAGTTTTATATAACTCCATTTTGATGGAATGTGAAAGTCTAAAGATTGTAGGAAACTATTTCTCTCTGCCTATAAATGTGGATATACCCTATCATTTATTTACGTCCAATTAAAAGGTTAAGGGAGAGAAAATATAGTTTCTTCGTCCTACCAATTTTGAAGATCAATTGAAGGTGTTACCACCCGATTTTGATAGGGCTCCCACGTCAGTAAAGGCTCAACGGGAGTCCCATAGAGGCCCCGCGAGGTCCTCGCAAACCCTAAAAAGGGGGTCGGAGGCCCATCAGACATCTTAGCACTCTCGAGCCATAATATCGCGAGGCCTAGAGAGGGCATCGACATTCACGGCCGATCCATAGGGCCTCGTCGACCTCATATTTACCGCAATTAACAGGCAGCAGGATATTCTAGAATGACCAGAGAAGTAATTAAGGACATATTGCATTGGATTGGCGCACGAATCCTTACAAGGAAACTGAATCATAATCTCCTAAAATCATGCAACGTGATAAACTCAAAGAAGGAAGATAATCTTGGAGATTGCCTGGGTAATGAATGATCCCTATCCCATAAGGAATGAGGGTCCGATCGGGTATTCGATTGATTTGTTTTCTAAATCAATCAGAACTCATGCGTTATAAATACAACGTCTCCGGTTGTTCCAAGGTACGTTCTTTTTACGCTTAAAAGCCCACCCTAAACTCTGCTCAAATCTCTGTCTGCTTGTCCCTCCCACACTCAGTTATTTATCTCCCTCCGTCCCCGTGTATTCTCCATATACCGGCAGTTGACTTGATCATCGGAGTACCAACGATGGCCGGACCTTTTTTCTCTAGAGATCTTGGTGCCTAGCGATTGTCCTAGTGTGCAGGTAACATACGAGTTGACAGAGGAGTGATTGGAGATCTGTTGACATGTGGACGTTGCAGGTTCCGACGTCAACAGATTGGCACCGTCTATGGGAATCAAAAACGTTACACAACCTAAAACTTGTGGTAAAAACGTGAAAAACGTGTTTTCTCCAGTAAGAGCATGGCAACCGAACATTCCACGGAGGAAGAAGTCGAGTTTTACCACACTAACTTACGACAGGAAAACGTTCAGGACCTACAGAACGTGACCTGCCACAAAAGGAAAACAACGGCAAAAACAGACAGTTGAGCAAGAGAACCAGGATTTGAAGCTGGACAATGCCTGGATGAAGTCCGCGCTTGAACTGTTAGATAATCAATCCCTCCAACATGGACCCAAGCGCAGTCGTGCCCGGAGGAGCCCTTCACAATCTGGTTCACTAGAAAGCCGCCATTCCCAGGAAGAACCGCCCGTCTCTAACAGCTGGAACCCCCGTAAATTCGCCTCGAAGCCCTCGCAGGATGGCCAGAGGGGGAGACCTTTTCTGTAAGGAAAACCACCTCATTCTTCTTCGCTAGCGTGTTTTGGCGACAGTTGGAAGTGGGGTTTTCCATAGCACCACCCCTACCCGTGACACGAAGTAGCGCAATGAACATGCAATGAGGCCCGCACGGAAAAGAAAAAGGACCCGAAGAGTCACGTAAAGTCGAAGAGGAGAAAGAGAGGCTAGAGTGTTACGAGGATGACGATGACGAGAATCTCCCGTTTACCGACTACATGAAGGCAATGGAGATACCCGCAAACTTTCGAATACCTCTCATGGACAAATATAACGGTAGAGGTGACCCTACGGATCATATAAACATATATAAGACGAAGCTCCAAGGCCAGTCTCCCGAGGTGAAGTGTCAGAACTTCCATACCATGCTCGCGGTCGACGCGAAGAGATGGTACAATAAGCTGAAGCCAGGGAGCATCCGAAGCTGGCCTCAACTCAAAAGAGAGTTCGTCAATGCCTTCATCGGCAATCGAACGATGATAGCTGACATTGCCCAACTTAACGACATCCGGCAGAAGGAAAGAGAAATCGTCAAGAGATACTTTAAGAGGTTCAGTAACGTTATCAACATGATCGAGACTGTGACCGATGAAAAGGCCTTGGATGCACTAATAACTGGACTGCACATGTGCACTCCCTTCTGGAAGGATGTATAAAACAGTCAACCGAAGACCTATAGTTAGCTGGTGGACTTGGTCCAGTGCGAAATTCGATCAAAGAAGACGATCGAGAACAGAGAGAAGGCCAAAAGAAAAAGAGGTGATCGCTACGGAAGAGAGGGGCGACGCTCTTCCAAACCTCGTTTCTCTCGCTTTCAGAGGAAGCGCTCCTCGAACCGCCAAACAACCATTACAGGAGGTTCAATCAGATAGAAGTAGCCCCTGTCCTCCATCCCAGAGTGCTAGTAGTGGCCCACTTACCAGTCGCAACACTACCCAAGTTTTGTTATATACACATGACTAGGGTGTATAATACGGAGGATTGCCCGGATGTGAGAGAATTAATCAATCACAGAAAACATGGGCAGGGAGAGGAGAATCAACCTGCGCGAGGACGTCGAGGGCCGCCCGCACAAGGCGCGAAGACCTCCTCCTCGACGCCAGGGTGGAAGAACTGAAGGGGAGCCCCATCTCCGTCGAGAAATAAACACGATTATAGGAGGGCCCTATGTCGGAGGACACACGATGAACTCGCGATGCAACTACGCAAAGGTGGCAAGAGAAGAACCCATGGAGAGTTATCAGGTCCACGGACACCGATCAATAGCACCGTAAATCTCTTTCACTGATGAAGACGAGGCAGGCATACACTATCCTCACTGCGATGCCCTGGTAGTCCGCACCATCGTTGCCAAAACAGCCTAGGCCGGATGTTGATCGATGATGGGAGCGCTGTGAATATCCTATTCGGTAGCGCCTTCGACCAAATAGACGTAGATGGTGAACCAAGCGGCTATTTTGGAGCCGCTATTCAGTTTCACGGGGGATAGCAAGGATTACCCTCATGGTAGACTTTGGAGAACCTCCGTGCCACCTCAGGAAGTTCATGGAGTTTTTGATAGTAGACACCGCTCCGCCTACCACGGTGTCCTCGGGAGACCTGCGTTGAAAGATCTGCACGTAGTCACATCCATACACCATTTGGCAATGAAGTTTCCAACACCCGAAGGGGTGGCCAAGATCCGTGGCAATCAGACGGAGGCGAGGGCATGCTATATGAACGCATTACGGAAAGTCGCAAAATGCGAAAACATTGCCCCAGTAGTGATGACCATACACTCGGAACTAGTGGGCGTTGACCACGAGAAGATGGACGAGGAACTGGTACTAGACGAAAGCCTAGACCCTCAGATCATATGTTCGGACTCTCTTGCCTCCCCGGTCGAGGAGATGGAAGCTTTTTCGGTGAACCCCTCGGAACCGACCCAGGTGTTGCAGGTGGGAGAAAAACTCGAAGAAAAAATAAAAGAGGAACTGAAGCAGTTCCTCTGGGAGAATGCTGACGTCTTCGCATGGAAGCACAACGATATGGTCGGGATCGATCCATTTGTGGCGTGCCACGCCTTAAAAGTGGATCCGAAGGTGCACCCCAAGATTCAGAAAAGAAGACCTTTGAGTGTCGAAGGTATAGTGCCCTTAAGGAGGAGGTTGACAAGCTGTTGGCCAATGGGTTCATCAGGGAGGCTGTTTATCCCTAATGGGTATCTAACCCAGTGCTAGTAAGGAAGAACATCAAGAAATGGAGGGTCTGCATAGACTTCTCAGATCTGAACCAAGCATGCCCTAAGGATAGCTTCCCGTTACCACGCATCGACCACGGTCGATCGATCATTACGCAACCACAAGCTACCGAGCTTTATGGACTCATACTCAGGCTACAACCAGATCTCTCTGTTTGTAGAAGACGAGGATCACACTTCGTTTATCATCGACAAAGGGTTTCTTGCTATAGGATGATGCACTTCGGCTTGAAGAACGCGGGAGCCACATATTAGCGGTTGGTAAACTGCATATTCGCAGGACAGATCGGGAACACCATGGAGGTATACATCGACGATATGCTTGTAAAGAGCATGAATGTCGAGGACCATAGGACACTTAAGAGGGATGTTCAAAGTCCTTCGCAGATATCGCATGAGGCTTAACCCCTTGAAGTGCGCATTCAGAGTCGCGTCCGAAAAGTTTCTCGGCTACATGGTCAACCAGCACGGGATAGAGGCTAATCCCAAGAAGATTAAGGCGCTCATCGAGATGCGGTCACCATCTTCTCCCAAGGAGGTCCAAAGCCTGACGAGAAGATTAGCAGCCCTGAATCGATTCATATCTAAGGTGACCGACCGTTGCCAGCCCTTCTTTCAGACCATTAAGGGAGGAAGAGGTTCAAGTGGACCGAAGAGTGCGAGAAAGCCTTCCAGAACCTTAAGGTTCTCCTCGGAAAGTCCTCGCTGCTATCCAAACCGAAGAATGGAGAGACGTTGCTCGTTTACCTCGCCGTGTTCGAAAAGGCAGTTAGCTCGGTCTTAATACGAGAAGAAGGTCCGGTGCAGCTTCCTGTCTATTATGTAAGCAAGGCCTTACAGGACGCAGAAACAAGGTACCCAGATATGGAAAAGCTCGCCCTATCTTTGATCATCGCCTCCTGAAAACTCCGGCCGTACTTCCAGTCCCATAGCATAGATGTCTTGATGAATCTCCCTCTGAGACAGATACTCCAAAAGTCGGACACATCAGGGAGGCTGATGAAGTGGTCGGTCGAACTCAGCCAGTTCGATATCAACTACAAGCCAAGACCCTCTGTAAAAGGACAAGCTTTAGCAGATTTTGTAGCCGAATTCGTCCATATCTCCGAAGGTTCGCTCAAACCCCGACCCCAGGAGGTACCAACATGGAAGTTATATGTTGACGGATCCTCGGGTGAGGCCGTAGCTGGAGCCGAGATCTTACTAGTTAGCCTTGAAGGTCACAATATCAACTATGCACTTCGCCTGGATTTCAAAGCCTCCAATAACGCTACAGAATCGAGGCACTTCTAGCGGGCTTGAGGCTGGCACAAGAGATGAGGGCGAGGAAACTTCAGATTCACAGCAATTCACAGCTGGTCGTCAGTCAAATTAATGGGGCCTTCGCAGCACGCGAGCAATCCATGATGGCATACCTGACAAAGGCCAGAGACCTGTTATCCCACTTTGAGGCATACGAACTCCTGCAGATTCTACGAGTGGAAAATGGCTATGCGGACGCCCTCTCGAAATTGGCAAGCAGCAGAGACTCGACTTGATAAATGCCATCCCGGTTGAGAGGCTCAACCGACCCTCCATCGACGAGTCTCCCGCATTCACTATCTTGACGATATTTGAATCTCCTGGGTCGATAAAGGAAATCATTGCATTTTTGACCGACCAAATACTGCCCAGCGACAGACAAGAAGCACAAAGACTTCGCAGAAGAGCCGCGAAGTTTGTGCTACAAGACGAGATCCTATATAAGAGGGGCTTCAGCCACCCCCTTCTACGCTGTTTGACACAAGAGGAGGAAGTGTACGTGATGAAAGAGATATACGAGGGGATATACGGTAACCATTTAGGCGGGATGGCCTTGGCACAGAAAGCCTTAAAGCAAGGGTACTACTGGCCAACAATGAAGAAAGATTTTCATAATTACGCAAAGAAGTGCGACAAATGCCAGAAATTCGCCATATACCGAAGCTACCGGCTCAGAACCTTACCCCAATCGCCAGTCATTGGCCTTTCGCCAAGTGGGAAATCGACTTCATAGGTTCCTTCCCGACGGAAGAGGTGGGGTCAAGTTCGCGATTGTAGCGGTGGATCATTTCACCAAGTGGTGTGAAGCCGAGCCTTTGGCCAAGATCACGGAGGAAAATGCATGGAAGTTCGTGTGGAAGAATATTGTCTACCGCTTTGGGATTCCTCACTCGTTAATCTCGACAATGGCACACAGTTCACAGCAAAGAAGTTCAACTCGAATTGTGAGAACCTTGGTATTCGAATGGACTTTTCCACCCCCTACTACCCACAATCTAATGGCCAGGTAGAAGCCGTGAACAAGATCATCAAGCATACACTTAAACAAAAACTAGAATCCGCGAAAGGAGGATGGGCTGAAGAACTACCCAAGACCCTATGGTCCTATCGAACAACTTCTCGGACGGCTATTGGTGAAATCCCTTTCTCCATGGCATACGGGGCAGAGGCAATGATTCATGTCAAAATAGGAATACCCTCACCCAGGCGCCTGCACTTTGACAAAGTGACCAATGAGGGTTTGCGTAGGGTAAACCTCGATTTACAAGATGAAAAACATGCGGACTCGCAACTCCACCTCGCAGTTTACCAACGGAAGATGGCCAGGTACTACAACTCCAAAGTTAGGTGTAGGAGTTTTCACATCAATGACTTCGTCCTGAAGAAGGTATTCCAGGCTAATAAAGAGATGGGGGTCGGAACCCTCGGACCCACCTGGGAAGGACCTTACAAAGTCATCGAGGAAATTTGCCTCGGAACTTACAGATTGGAATATTCTGAAGGCAAGAAGACGAGGCACCTTTAGAACATCTCCCATCTGCGGCCGTATCACCATTAGTTTTATTTTACACAATTCAATTTCCATCATTTTGTCCGGCGCCTTGAGAAACCGCGTCTTTTAATAAAATTCATCGTTTTTATGAATCAAAAGTGTTCCATGGCAAGTCAAAACAATTCGACAGCGAGGAGTGTGGTTCGCGACCAACTCTATCAACTCACTGGATAAACATTTAACCTGTAAACATGCAAGCAAATACAATTCGGCAGCGAGAGAGTGTGGTTCGCGGCCAACTCTATCAACTCGCTGGATAAACATTCAATGTGTAAACATGTAAGCAAATACAATTCGGCAGCGAGGAAATGTGGTTTGCGGCCAACTCCATCAACTTCCTGGATAAATATTCAACGCGTAAACAAGCAAGCAAATACAATTCAGCAGCGAGGGAGTGTGGTTCGTGACCAACTCTATCAACTCGTTGGATAAATACTCAACGCACATTCAAAGCAAACAAAGAATTTATACAAACAATTCATGCGATAATTACATCATAAGAAGCTTTACAATTCCAAAACTAAGAGACAACACCATTAAGAAAGTACAAGATTCCTACGTCCCTGTTATCTTGGGGTTCGGCATAACCAGGGACCCCAAGTTTGGCGAATAAGCCCTGAGCCTTCGCCAACTCGTTTAGCATCTCGGTCAGTTCTTTGTCTTTGGCATAAATCATGTTTTGACAAGATTTCACCTGCGACTCAGCCGTTTTCTGAGCATCGACACACGCCTTCTGAATTGTTCGGGCCTTCATGACGTCATACGTGGCACAAGCCCTCGCGTCTTCAGAAAATGCGAGTCGCACTCGAAGATCTTTGTTTTCGGCGTGCATCGCTTCGACATCCTCATCCCCCAATGACGGAGCGCAGTTCTTCAACCTTCATCTCCAACACCGTATACAACTCGCATTTAAGAACGTGACTGCGGGAGGTATACATTTCAGCCAACTTCAACAACTCCGTCAATTCCGCGTTCTCTGCCGCCTCTCCAAAGGCAGAAGTCCAATACTTATGAACTGATGTCGCCGCATTGGCAGTCGAAGGTGGCAATTTTTCTAAGACCGTTGGATTCAACTTGTCCTGGCGGGACCCAATGTTGATATATTTGTACTTGCCGGGAGGTGGGCGCGCGGGAGCCCGGAATGCCGCTTCCCCAATCTTAGCTCCTGCTTTCCTTTTCTCCGATTGTTTAGCACTCCTCAGGCGAAGGCACGGGTCTTGCAGGAACTGATGTGGACGGCACTTCTGATGTCGCCTCCGGTGCGGGTGGAATATAGGAGTTATCCGTCGTCATCTTTGGCACCTGTAACACAATGGACCTAGGACCATACGCCGCGGACGACACCAAAGGTGGAGGGGAGATATCCTCCACAACCCCTCCACGCCTTATCTTAAACTTTGGGACTTTAGAAAAATAAAAGGTCGACATGGCCGGCAATAATCAGGATCTGAATATGGCAATAGGAGAGCAAAGATGATATAAAATAAAGTGAAGTCCTGTAAACATATATAAAAGCGCAGGATACCAACATTGGAGAGAAATAAATGCACATCAAATAAATCCTAGGAAGATATAACAGGCGCGTAGGGATATGCGCCTCATAAATTGTACGAATGCCAATGCATGGTAACACTGCCGATGCCTACCCACGTTGAAACGTTTGAGGGTGAGAGCATCACAAAACAGGGGAGGACGACCTGTTCCATATGCCTTGCTATAGCGCGATCGCCAGAACCTCGGCGGTGGAGAGAACGGTTGCGCGAGGTCAAATGCTAGAATTCTGATATGGCACGCAGGCATTGACTATCCCTCGCGAACCCCCAAAGTTGGGTGATACGCGATGTATACCGTCGCTTGAGGCATGTTTGATGGCTCTAGAATAGTACCTGTGGCTTCATGGGCGCCACAGAATGTCAACAAGTCCGAAGCCCATGTATCACAAACAAACAATCAATGCATATGGAACTAACAAGAATTGGCGCAATCTTATTTTATTTAAATAATTCGAAATACAAGACAGAAATAGATACGCCTGATAATTATCCTACTACCCCGCCACCTCTTTGGGTCGGCTACGTGGGGATATTAGATCTACTAAACCTATTCCCTAGTCTTCGTCATCCCGAGCATCATCAGGAGTGGGGATCTGATCCCACCATGATAGGAAGTCTCCCAGAACCAACATGAGTTGATTTGGTGACTAATTAGGCCACACTGCTCAAAAAATGCCGTTGACGCCTTTTGACAGTGGGCTCCTAGCCCCATCACCCGTGTCAGGTATGCACCGTTCGGGGTACGGTCGGGCTAGGGCTGCTAGGCCCGACCCTCATCTGTACGTTTGGTCTCCTGAACGTTGATTGGTTGGGCGTTTGGTCTTCTGAATGTTGATTTTCTGATTGATAGGCATTCTAGATACCGTTTTTCCAGCCGTACTTCCATCGCTCGTCAGACACAAGAGGCTTGATCACACGACTCGAAAATTTGGGGACAAAGAGATCTAATTCACGTAATTTACCGAGTTGCGCATACATGAGGACTACGATGGGAGGATCTCAATGTATTCGTTACCTATATATAGAGGCAGCGTTGGAACTTGACACAAAGCAATAATCACGAATGTTCCAAGAGGATTTGGAGCGCCACATAAAGGCGCCGCCTTTCCGGGACATTGAAGACGCTAACTCTTGATTTACGCCAAAATTTAGTACCATTAATGCCCAAGGAGTGATCCTTGGTCATATGAACGGCTCTCCGTGCACAATCGTACTTATAATTAAATCTTTGGAACAAGAATACATTAAGGAAAAGTAGTTTGGCAATTAATTACGGAACATACTGTGAAAGAAAATTACAAGGTTGAGTCCGGATGCCCCACGCCTCTTTGGTCGACACACTATGGGCCTTCCTCCACAACCGGTGGAGGGTTTTTTGTTCATCGGGCCACGGAAAGCGGTTTCATGTGCCAAGGCCTCGGTAGGAGGAGCCTCGAGAAGAAAAGAGATGTCACATTCTGGAAAGACTTCTACGATCCGCTCTACCAATTGTTCGTCTCCAATTGTCATTAAGTAATGAGCGAGGTCCTGATACTCAGGCGTGTCCACAAACCCGTCCTGATATGCCTCAACCGCCCGGCCTCGGCACCTGCACACTGATCGGCCGGACTCTCTTCAACTCTTGTTTCGTCGCGGCCAGCGACTTCTCATTCTCTGCAAGGACGGTCTCTAGACTGCTGTTCACAGTGGCCAACGCAGTCTCAGCCACAAGGGTCTGGTCCTCGGCTAGCTTCTGAGCCTCCTCGGCCCACTTCTTAGAAGCTTGACAGCACCCTCTTACATTCTGGGCTTCTTCTTCGGACACTCTTTGGCGACCTTCAACTCAATCTCATACATACCCTTCATATCTGCCTTCTTCGCCACCACCGAGTACAATTTGAACTGAAGCTCCCTTTTTTCGGACACCAGCTGCGCCTTTTCGAGACTCATGGCCTTCAGTTCTTCGGCTAACTTACTGAACTTGGCCCTTTCTTCGCTGCACTGGCCGTCAAAGCTTTCCAAGATACTGAATAATTCATTGGTCATGACCAGTCCCCGTATCAAGTTCATTTATCCCATCTTCAGCCGCTCGCGAACAGTGGCTTCCTCGGCCGCCTTTTCCTATTTCTGGGTCCAATATTTTTGCACGCTCGCCGCGATCATAGCTGGGTAAGCAGGGAGCATTTCCATGACGGAGGTTTCCAGTTTTCCTTTGCACTGGAAAATGCGGACAGGACTCCCTGCCCCGGTGAGGAGCGAATTCTTTGCCCCTTAGCCTGACTCGACGACTGGGCATCCTCATAAACCCTCCGGCGTGCCCAGGAGCCTTCCTCTTCTACGAAACCGCATCACCCGTGTCCTCAACGATTCTTTTTCCCTTATCCTTGGATGGAGCAAGGGGTGAGGAGGAGGAGGAGGCATGAGGCGAAGGCGGAGGCGGAGGTAGAACGTTCTGGATAGGAACTGGGACATCGGAGGCTGGTGTTTGGACAGTCCCCGATGGCATAGCATCTTGGACCTGTTGCGAGGGACCAACCACCTCCCGCACAGGCGCTGGAGCTGAAGAACCCTCTCCACTGGCATGGCGAGCGAGAGGGAGCATAGGAATATTTTTGAACCTAAAAGCTGTTAACACAGACACAAATACGCAACACGTTCAGGCAACTTTTCACAGTAACACCAATATATCGAAACTTACGAGACTTACCCATCAGTCTGCAGCTAGCCAATAAGTTGTCATCCTTCAATAGGTTGGCAAGACTCTTGAAGTCGCTGTTGAGAGCTCGTACCTTATTCCACTTCGACCTCAGCTCCCCTTGGCTTCTCTTCAGGATTGGTGGCTTCCCGCAGTCTGCAAAAGAAAGTAATACATTAAGTCAGGAACTATAGTCAAAATTTCACACAAATGCGGCGGTATATACCAAGTTCTCCAAATTGACGAGGAATAGACACATGGGGAAAAGGGTTCTCTGGCATAAATTCCGAGTCCCCGCTTACAAAGATGAACATCTCCTTCCAGTTATGTATTTTGTTGGGACTATCGATGGCCGTCTCCTATTTCTGACCCAGCCGAGGAGATATGTTATACCAACCCGTGGATCGGCAGGGCCGGTATATGGACTCAAACTCCCTCGGGAATAGGTTACCTCCCACCTCGGCAATACCCCACAATAGGTACGAGGCCACCATCTGCCTCCAACCATTCGGTGTTATCTGACACGGGGCCAAATTCCAATCTTTTAGAACCTCGCGAAAGAAAGGATGTATAGGCAGGCGAAGGACTTGCTGCATCACAGGTTCGTAAATCGCGACAAATCCGTCAGGAGGTTCATTGGCACGTTCCTCTGGGCCCGGAGCCCTAAGTATTACAGACACGCGAATATCATACGATAGCCGTATATCTTCCAACTCCCCCTCAGTGATCCTCAAACGCGCCATAGAGGCTTCGGTGGCCGACCGCTTCAGCTCTTCGTCAAGCGCCTGGGCTGCCGGGGCATTCCTCTTATCAAGCGACCCCCTCATCTCAGGCACCCCGACGTCTTGTCCCCCTTTTTCCGTAGTCTCTCTCATCAGAGCGACTGGGCAAGCTCCCCTCCTACTTGTGGATGAAGTCGATGGGCGTACATCGGAGGAAGCTTGATTCACTCCTCATACGACCTCAGAGGTGGAGGACGATGAGGTAGATGTTGTTGACCCACCCCTTATACTAGGGTTTGTTCGAGCGTCCGATTGATTTTTTGAGTCGTCGGTTCAGGAAGACATCACAAACCCTTCTCTACCCCAGAAATTGGTATTCGCCATCGCTGGAACATGTGACCAGGTATAACCCCAAACCGTGAAACCGTGGAGTCAAGAAATAATCAGAAAAACAAATAACGAAACAAATCACAACAACTCTTGGCGCGCTTTACCTTAGAAAAGCAGGTAGAAACGTTGCAACACTTGGAATTTTTTTTATTTTTGGCAGAACACTTGCAATACTCACTACAAGCACGGAAATGAGAACTTGTAATGCAGGAGGGCGCCAAACTTTATAGGTTGAGCCATTCCAATCTCCACCGTCCACTTCCCACATGTTGCATCTGAACCGTTGGCCAAGGGACACGTGTTTGGCACGGTGCATCAGGTGGAAAATGGAACCCTAAGCGTTTCTTAAAACAAGGACACACGCGCCTCACTCGCGCCCCCATTCTCCGCTATGCGTTGCTGGCATTAAATATGTACATTATCTCACTCATGATGGTCTGGCCACGGATTGATGACCTTGATTGATGAGGATCTCACCAACCGTAGACACGTCACCAAACGTGAATTTTCAAGCCCTCACTCGTCGTCATAAATGTTCGACTTGGACTTGGGGACTATACACACGTTAGTAAGTTCAATTCATAGTTCAATTTGGTTTGTTCAATGTGGCGAAGACCAAATTTTCTTCTCCCACCCTCAAAGTCCCACACCCATTATAAATAATAGGCTCGGACTTGAGGGACTATTGTTACAACCCGATTTTGATAGGGCTTCCACGTTAGCAAAGGCCCAATGGGAGTACCATAAAGGCCCAACGGGAGTCCCATAGAGGCCCCGCGAGGTCCTCGCAAACCCTAAAAAGGGGTTGGAGGCCCATCAGACATCTTAGCACTCTCGAGCCATAATATCGCGAGGCCCAGAGAGGGTCTCGACATTCACGGCCGATCCATAGGGCCTCGCCGACCTCGTATTTACCACAATTAACAGGTAGCAGGATATTCTGGAATGACCAGAGAAGTAATTAAGGACAGATTACGTTGGATTGGCGCACGGATCCTTACAAGGAAACTGAATCATAATCTCTTAAAATCATGCAACGTGATAAACTTAAAGAAGGAAGATAATCTTGGAGATTGCCTGGGTAATGAATGATTCCTATCCCATAAGGAAGGATGGTCCGATCGGGTATCTAATTGATTTGTTTCCTAAATCAATCAGGACTCCTGCGTTATAAATACAACGTCTCTAGTTGTTCCAAGGTATGTTCTTTTTACGCTTAAAAGCCCACCCTAAACTCTACTCAAATCTCTGCCTGCTTGTCCCTCCCACACCCAGTTATTTCTCCCCTCTGTGTATTCTCCATATACCGATAGTTGACTTGATCGTCGGAGTACCAATAATTGCCGGACCTTTTTTCTCCAGAGATCTTGGTGCCTAATGATTGTCCTAGTGTGCAGGTAACATACGAGTTGGCAGAGGAGTGATTGAAGATCTGTTGACATGTGGACGTTGCAGGTTCCGACGTTAATATAAGGTTTGGTTTTTTAATAATCTGTCATGGATCTAGGTACACTTCCCAATGTGTTATTGATTTAATTGTTTAATGTGAAAATTATGAAGTTTCAAGATTTGGGAATTAGGGTTCATGTAATTTATATAAAATAATTGATTTCTTACAAATATCTCTGGTTTCGGATAATCTTAAGGCCGCTAAGGGCACCCGTATGGCCCATTCTCTTTTTGCATATCTAAGAGGCTTAACATCCTTGCTTCATAAACCGAGTTTGTGTGAAATGAGCAGCTTAGTAAGAAAAATCTAATTCCGTATCTCAAGAAACCAGATTACGAAACCAAATATCCCATTGGTTTCGGACCCAAACTCAAAGCTAGTTTTGGTCCGAAATCGGAGGGAGAAATTTCCTATTTCGCACAGATTTGGTGAAGTGGTGGTGGTGGAGGTAGAAGTGGGAAAGAAGATGACCTTTTCCATTTTTTTGGTTTTTGGTTTTTGGTTTTTTTAATGTTTTAAATAATAAAATGTGAAAAGATTATTTTATCTTTGTTAAGTTGATCAAATTTTGGCCACGAGTTTGACTTTTTGTTAAGAGAAAATAACATATTTGGTCTACAATCTTTCAAAAATATAAGAGATACCACTAACCTTTAAAAATAACACTGGACATCCCAACGTTTGAAGATATAGACATGGTAGGCATTTATAACAAAATTGCCCTTGTTAAAAAGCGAAAAAAGAAGAGACAGGAAAAAACAGAAGAGACAAAAAAAAAACCAAATGTACCCCCTTAAAAATAAAAAATAAAAAAAATGCCATTTTATTCCTTTATCCAATATTATAAAACCCATCACCCTAATATAACCCTCCATCCTCTTGTTGTCCTACTACCATTATTGATCTTTATTTTTCTCTCTTACAACCTCAAAATCTCAGAAAAAACTCAATCTTTGATTAAGATTCCTTAATAAACATGAAGTGGGAGAGACATAAATTTGCATTTTTTACATTTAATCAGTCTTTACTTGCTTGAGTGTTTCTTGTTTCTAGGCTCTCCAAGTTGAAGCAAAAGGTTAATTCAGCTAGATGAAAGAGAAGGGTAAAATAGACTTTGTCTCATAATTAGTCGTTGGATATACTTGGAGAAAGGCATGATTCTATCGTGTAGATCTAATAATGATGAATATTGGAGAATTTCGTCTGGATTAGATAGAATTGAAGTTAGGAGGTGTATAGTTTATTTAAAATCCAGAAACCTCAAAAATTTATCTGTTAGTTGGATTCCGATCTCAATTCTTGTGTCTTTTGGTGATTCCATTTTCTATTTATTATGTTTTATGTCAATTTAATATGAAAATGGCCCATGGAAAGATGTTAATTTTCTTCTTCAGTGTTCTTTTGTCCTTAACACATTATACAATCTCAATTTCTCTTAAAAAAAATTGAAGAACCCCCCCACACATAACTCATTGGCTATTCACAAATTTCCAACTTTTCTAAAATGGGTTGCAATCACAATCTTATATGTAACCTTAGACTTCACCATTTTGCTATTTCTTTTCTGATTGTATTAATTTCATGCTCATCCCAACTCAAAATTAACAATGCAGTAGGTAAACTGGTGGCATTAGAAGGGTTGGAGAGGTTCCATATTATTGGATGAAGGAATAAGAGAACATTTTTGTTATTTTTCATTTTGGGGTACATCAGGTTATTTTTTATTCTTCGTTTTATTTTTTCTTGTCTTTTGATTTTTGTTTATTTAAAAGAGATGGTCATTTCGTCATAAAGAACCAACCATGCCTTTATCTTCAAACGTTGGAGATGTCCAATGCTATTTTATAAAGTTAGGAGAATATCTCTTATATTTTTGAAAGATTTAGGGACCAAATATACTATTTTTTCTTTCGTTAATTAATGAACCTTTGGACGAAACCCATAAAGACTCTAGAGGTTATTTCAAAGAACATATATTGAGGGACATATGTGTCAGATTAGAAAATTTGGGACTTGATGACGCATTTTTTTATTATTCTAAGTAAAATTTGTAAAAAAAAAAAAAAAAGGTTTAGGATTAGTTTACACTTTTGAAAAAGTTAGGGATTCCAACTGCAAATTTTTTATTATGTATTCTATTTTTTCTATTTTAATTTATTTAAGCTATGGGTAAAATTGTTAAAAGGGACCATTTGAGACTATTTGTACGAATTAATGAAAGGATGAGAGTGATATGCACGAATAAAAATGATTGTAGATGAAATTGTTACAAACTTAAAAGGATGAGGATTGTAAGTGTTATTTATCCTAAATTTTAATTCACCACATCTTTTTGTCGGCATATTTTTTTAACAATCTTCGTTGCATGTATCTGTTTTATAGTCTTTTCCACAACTTGCAACATATATTCTATTAATGTTGGATTGAACAACTATTACTCTCCACTTTATTCTAGTATAACGATTGTTGACGTTTAATCATTGTTGTACAAAAATTCGTTCCCACTTATATGAAAACTCCAAAATACTGGTTTGGAGCATATCTTTTGATGTCTGGATCATTTGTTCTGTTAGTCTATCGATTATGTTTCAATACGTGATAGAATCCAAAGGTTTCTATTTGATTTTACTGGTACTAGAGCTCCATATCACCGCACTATATCTTGAACATACAAGGCCACGTACTATTCTGTCTTAGAAGCGATTTCTATAGACAGAGACTGAGCTTGTTTTATCGATAAATCTACTAATTATACCCATATTGCATCGTAATCGATATTGTTATAGTTCAGTCTACCGTAGCACTATATACTATTTCATTTAGGCATTTTCTTCCTCATTGACTCAACGAAGATGCTCATCTTCTAAAGCTCTGCTATTTGTGCTCGCACGAAGGCTGAATGAGGAGAGAGGTTTCAATTTGAGTCTTAGAGTTCTTTACTCAGATCCTTCGATCTTCGACCTTTGATAGGCAACTTTCGACTAAGTGCATCAACACCAACATTAACATGTTTCGGTTGATGATGTAATTTTGGTGTAGTTTTAGTCATTGACGTTGTCGTACATTAAGGTATTTTTACACAAAGAAGGTACTTTATACTCTTGTTGTTCATGCATATCTCAGTTGAGAGGAAAAAATGAAAAAAATTAGAGAACTCCAGAATGGCTAAAAAATGTATTTCTTTTATTGAATGATGATTGTTAGAGCATCTCCAATGCATTCCGTCTATTGCTGTCTACGTGTCAGATAAAACAGAAGGACTTCTAGTTCATGTAGAACTACGTCTATAGAATCAATGGTCAAATTAAAATTCATCTCCAATGGGTTCCGTTTAAAACTAATACTACCGCTTATATAGCATTAATTTTTTTTATAAAATAATAATAAAAAAAGCCCACATAATAGTGGAGATTTATTTTTGCTGACTCACTCCGTCTAAATTTAGACAGACTTTTAAACGGAATCTATTTTTTGGTGTACCACATCAGCTAGGCGGAGTCCTTATCAGCATGCATTGGAGATGAGTTTTTTTTATAACTCTGTCTATATGTGCTTATGTGGCACGTCTAAAAAGCTATAGACAGAGTGCATTGGAGATGCTCTTAGCGTGAGCACTCACTACACATTGATTAAATAAAAAAACATCTAACAATCATATCAAGATAACCAAAAAAATAACAAACCTATCAAGTTAGCTAACAAACAAACAACTTTATTTTATTTCTATAAAAACTCTTCTGCTTGACTGATTCAATCAATACACATTGACTTGAATTTGATCAGATACATATTTTTTAATGTCAAACTGATATGATTGTACTTTTAGTTCATGCAATATATTCTCATCTAATTGAACTAATATTTGGTTTGAATTTGCTGATCCTAAGTCTTCTTCATCACTCAACCTCTCTCCACCACTAATTTTGAAATCATTGTGAGGATTAACAACCTTATCACTCCAAGATTTTTAGGTCTCTTTATTACTCATTTGGTCCTCACAAATTTTGAAACATTGCTAACAAGTTGTTGTCATATACATAATTAATGTTTCCACGTTCCATCGCAAAGACGTTAGCGGTGAAACAATGAATCATAGTTCTAGCTTTTAAAGAAAAATAAGAAACCCCGACTTACTATTCTAAACAAAGACAAACTCTAGAAAAATTAGTCTAAATAAATCTCATATTAATTTCGACACGGTTGGTGTCAAAATATTTGATTGCATAATCATTTTTGAATAATTCAAATCGAGCCAACTCAAGCAGTCAATAAAAGTAGTCCCCACATTTGTCATATATTCTATCCATCATATCAAATAGGGATTTTGGCGCAATTGGGTCTAACATATGCACTTAGTGCAGGTTTCTTTCTAACCTTTCATTTACAATTAAGAAGTCCCTAACCTATGCATTTGGTTGCAAAATGGTTCATATGGACGAAATCAGTCCAATTGTGTCAATTAGTTAGTTGAGTCGCGCACACTGCAATCTCCATTAATTTGTTTTGGAATTTTGGTGCAAATGGTCCCTAACTTTTGCCCTTAGTATGGAATTGGTCCATAATGTTTATTTTTTGGCATACATGTCCCTAACCTATGTGTTTTGATATAAAATTGGTCCTTATAGGATGAAAATGACAAATATGCCCTTAGTTAATTAGAAGAAATTGTATGTGGATTTTTAATCATTACAAAATGTACAAATAGGTCCAATACTTTTATTTTTATAAAAAATTAAAGAAAAAAAATAATGTTTTTTTTTTTTTGGAATTAACACTTTAGTAATAAACATGTCAAATAAAATTATTTTTTTTATTATTAAATAATTATATTATTTAAAATTTAGACTCTTATTTTATTGTTGTATAAAAAAATAACTTTGTCACAAAATTTGATGTTCAAATACTTTTATTTACTTGAGTTATATATTTATTAACTACAAATATTATAGATCCAACTATATTCTTCATATTTTAATTTATCGTTTTATTTTCGTTCAAAATAAAATATATAATGTGTAAATTAATTTTATGTTAAATACTAATAAAATAAAATCTTGTAAATAAAAATACTAATTTTTATCAGTAACTACCACCTGCCATCATGCCGTTGCCAAACTATTAAATCTGGTAAATAAAATAATTTGGAACGTGAGCATTCAAAAAAAAATACTCAATAGTAAGTACACACTCCATTGAGAAAATTATATACCCACAATCACACGACATGTCAAATAAAAATTATACACGACATGTCAAATAAAAATAAAATTTTAATTAAATAAAAATTATTACATAACTTGAACTAATCTTATTACATTTTTATTTAATATAAAAATACTAATAAAATTTAATTTACTCATTATGTGTTTTATTTTTGAACGAAAATAAAATGATAAATTAAAATATAAAGAATATAGTTGGATCTTTAATATTTGTAGTTAATAAACATATAACTCAATTAAATAAAAGTATTTGTACATCAAGTTTGTGACAAAGTTATTTTTTTATACAACAATAAAATAAAATTTTAAATTTTAAATAATATAATTACTTAATAATAAAAATTATAATTTTATTTGACATGTTTATCACTAAAGTGTTAATTCCAAAAAAAAAAAATAACTCATTAGTTTTCTTTAATTTTTTATAAAAAATAAAAGTATTTGACTCATATTTTGTAATGATTAGGAATCCACATACAATTTATTCTAATTAACTAAGGGTATATTTGTCTTTTTCATCCCATAAGGACCAATTTCGCACCAAAACACATAGGTTAGGGACATGTATGCCAAAAAATAAACGTTAGGGACCAATTTCACACAAAGGGCAAAGGTTAGGGACCATTTGCACCAAAATTCCAAAACAAATTAATGGAGATTGCTGTGTACGCATCCAACTAACGGCACAATTGGACGAATTCCGTCCACAGGACCAGTTTTGCAACCAAATGCATAAGTTAGGGACATCCTAGCAAAAAATAAAAGGTTATGGACTAAAACCGCACTAAGTGCATACGTTATGGCCATTTGCACCAAAATCCCTATCAGATAGATATCATATTTCATCGAATAGAGAATATGATATAAAATATATGTATTTGCTTACAGTTTGTTACGATTATGATACCAAAGATTGCGAGGACCATGTATTTTATTTTGGTGTCTTCGTTGGGTGGCATCGAGACTTGAACCAAGACCTTTACTTGTTCTTAAACTATGTTAAGTCATTTGATTAGACTACATGTATTTTATTTGAATGTTGCCTTAACGTTACAAATGTTCTTTTGTGTTTAAACTCTTGAAGAGTTGTGTTTCGATTTGCAAATGTAATCAAGAAGATCATTCTTGAGTCGATGTAGAACTTTCACTAGAAAATGATGTCAACAACTAAATGATATATTTCGACTAGTGAGATTATCATTTAAATCAACAATTTTATCTTTGCGATAAAATAACCAACAACATAATCATAGACTATTGATAAGTGCATTTTGTGCACTTATTCGGGCATTTAAACTAAGCTTTTATCCCGTCATATTATTGATTTTATACTTAATTTAGTGTATAATTCTTTCTATTTCAGTTTTGGATCCGTCTGTGAGCAATTGGAGAAGATTGGATGAAAAGAACAACAATTTGACAAATATTTAGAGAATATGTGAACTCAAATTCATTCACTTAAAATTTGAAGGACCAAATTGGAGGTAATGAAAAGTTGGAGGACTAAAGAAGACAATATGAAAGTTTGAGGACTAAAAAGACCAAGACCCAAAGCTTGATGACCAAATTGAGAGAATTTAAAAAAAGCCAAGCGGGGCAATCGCCCAGCAACACAACGGAAAAGCAGAGAGTAAAAGCGGGCTATGCAGGCGATAGCAGGGAATAACAGGCTTAATTGTGGCGTAGATTATTTTGTTTTCTTGTTGAATTCTACTCCAATTAGGAAACGTTTTGGATGCAATTTTAAGGGCTTTTTGGGATATTTTGGGATACCATTAGGGAAGTATAAATATAAGTTATTAACTCACAACAAGATGGTCGGATTAGAGCCGATTTGGGAGCCAATTTAGAGAGAAAAACAATAGACGAATCAAGAAACGAAGTTCAAGTTCATCCTTTCAAGATTAAAACGAAGATCAAATTCAAGATTTCTTCTCTTTCAAGTTTTCTTCGTATCCAGGTGATGACTTCCATATTTTATTTTCCTTCTTCTTAGTATGTTTAGGTTAAACCTTTTAGTGATAGGATCATGATGAAATTTTTATCATGATCCTTTAATTATTTTAACCTAGTTTTTGATATTTAAGCACGTTTTTAATTCTGAATAATTGATATTGATTTCTCTCCATCTACAATTATGTGCACAATAATTGTATGATTCTTGTGGCTTGTTTTACCTTCGAAAGATGGAAAATAGGTTATACATAGTATCAATTATCGTAGAGTCCGATAGGGATAGAGATATACCGCTATGATTTACGTGATTTTTAAATATTTACAAATTCTAATGCATTCTTGTATGTTCGCATCTGTCATAGAGATATAGTCGTGTCACATATAGGGATATGTTTAATTCTACTCGAGAGAGATTGTTAAACAAATATGGAATATTGATCTTCATAATTACATCATGTTATCAAATTCAACGGTTCGAGTTAAAGGAAATTGGTATAAGTGGATTCGAAGTCCTAGTACGCTTTTCTTTTCTAATTTTAAAGTAATCATTCTTTAATTTAATCTCTTGTTTGTTTGAATTATAATTAGTTAATTGTTCTTAGTTTATAGTTTAATTAGTTTTTAATCATCAATTTTCCAAAGTTCATTAGATTCGGTTAAGGTTACTATAATTGTAATTGAACTATTTAAATCTTTGTGGGTACGATACTTGGACTCATAATTTATTTTATTACTTGAACAATTCGTACACTTGCGGAATTATTAAATACATAAAATCACTGACAAGTATAAACAACTGGCTATGACACTTGATTCAGGTTGCACTGTTAGGAGATCATTCCTCACTGATTTACTTTTCTGAAGAATGGCAGAATAATTGATACAGCTCCTTCCTCTTGAGATCTCCTTGATGCATATTTGCTGGAATATATAAGATATTTTACCTCATCAAGACTGTAGTCACCGGATCCCTTTGTAAGTAGGTGTTTCTTTATAACTATTCTCCACCATGGAATTACCCAACATATGGGCACCAAGAATGCTACCAACATTGCAGAGATGATAGATCCAGTATCGAGTACTCCATGCATCAAAATTGCATAGGCCACCAAAAATAACATAAGAGGTCCGTATAGAAAAACATAGAGTACTGGATGAAGTGAGAGTACAAAACTCGTACCCATTGCCATACCAAAGCAGATTGTGTTGACAATTGTAAAATTAGTACTTTGAGTTTTATTATCGATGTTGGTGCTATTGGGAAGGATATAAGTACTAGGATTAACGGATGTGGTATTGAGAAAAATAGCGTTAACAGAAGTGTTTTGGCCATTGGAAAAGGCAGAAGGGGGAGCAAGTGCGGCTTGATAGGCAGCAGTTGCAACCAATGCAATAATTACTAGGAAAGCATTTCGCATATCCCCTGATAAACCCAAATGCAGATAAGCACCAAATTTGATAATCGTATCAGACAGATTTGTCGATGAACTCAAATACTTGTAAAGGGAAGAGGTATCGTCTAAAACTGATGAAAGTGAGGTATCCTCTAAAACTGATGAAAGTGCTAAAACTGATGAACATGTATAATATATTGCGTGCATTAAAAAGTTCTTTGCATTTCCACTTCGAAGATCTTGGGGTCGGATATCCAAGGGCGTCTTACCTTCCGAGTTTTTGGCATTTACATCTACAAATTTGAATAATGACTCCATAACCTGAATCCATAAACATGATGTTAATTAATTTATAATCTAATTGAACCACATAAAGTGCTCAGAAACAAGATGTCTAATGCTCTCAACAAAATATGCTCTTTTTTTTTTTGGGAAGAATTGTTTATTTGTTTATATTTGTATAATAAATTTAATTCAATAAGAAATCAAGAAATAAATTTGTTGGGATTTTGTGATCTCAAATAAACCCCAAGCGATGATGATTAATAAATAGTTCAGATCTTCATGAACTTTGGTCGCGATTGAATGATAATTGTATAGTCCCACTCATAAGTGTGTTGTAAATTCAAATTAATGAAGGGCGTGTATGGATCACTTGGAGGTTTTAATGTCTTTCTTTGGGTCGTTCTTCCGATGAATGGGTTTGTTTTGACCCGATTGAAAGTGGGAATTATTAGGTTTAGGAATATATATATATTAAGGAGGTATAATATAATATGAGTTATTATATTATTACTATATATATATATATATATATATATATATATATTATATATATGGTATAATATATATATATATATATATATATATATATATATATATATATGAGTTGGTTTGGCAGATCCAATCAACACGAATTATAACCATATTATACACCCACGTGAACCACTGAAGGAAGAGCAGAAAAGCCAGCCATTGCCATTGTTCCTTATTCCACACGTGAAAAGTGTATAAGCAGCCAAAACCAGAAAAGTTCCAGCCATTGTTAATTGGATTTTCTTTGTGAAAATTGCAACCCCTTTCCTCCCTTTATTTTCTTTGGTGAAATAGGTCCTTCTTAGTTTGTCCTTGTAACTTGGTGTTATCTTTGTGGAGGTGGACAGTATTAATCTGAGCCCTGTCAATTGTTCTTGCAAGAATCAACGATCCGGTGAACTATTTTCCCCAACAATTGGTATCAGAGACTCGGTGGCATTCCATAGTGCAAAAAATTAATTTTGGGTCGCCGATTAACGAAGAAGAAGAAGCACAAATCTGCCCAGATCTGTACGTCCATTTTTCGGCCAAAGCAGACGTCATCTTTGTGAACGGAGACCGTATTCCAACTCCTGACGTCAAGGCGGAGCTGACGGTGGGGGCGTGGAGCAACGGAGGCGGCGCGTGGTGGCTCGTGAAATTCGGTGCAGCTTTTCTTCCGGCGGCGTGTGGGGACGCGTGTGAGGTTTTTCCGGCGAGTGGCTGGTGGTGTTGTGATCCTCATCCTATTTTCGACCTTACGTGGTGGTCGGTTATAATTTTGGTGGTCCGGGACGGCTTGGGACGGTAGTTCGATAGTGAACGATTCGATGTTTGCAAAACCTTCGTGGTTTTTCCGACTTGTGTGGTTCTTTATTCTTCTTTGGATTTCTTTTTTAATTTGTTTCGCATCTCTCCTATTTAATACGGACCGTCGATTTGGTCGCGCCTGTAAATGGCTAATCTCTTTTACATTTCAAGATTAGCAAGTCATCGTGTGGGGTGACCAGTAGGTTTTGGGGTTCTGGTGTGGGGTAACCATTGCCTGTTGTTAGGAATTTTATGTGCTCATTATTGTGACTTGTGTTAGCTTTTGTTTGGTGCCGATTATTTGCGATACTTTATTTTTGTGCATTTTATTTAGAACTGTCACCTGGACTTTACCCATTTGACAATTCCCTTGATCTGAGATCGCGAATTTCACGAAACCCTGAGAATCTAAAACGGTGTATATTGAGGCCTTAGGTATTTCTGCGTGATTATCTTGAGGTACTTGTTGGTGTGTATTCTTATTTGTTAAGATGTCTGCACATCATTTTGACTTGAGTGTCTTTACTAGTAAATGTGATTTTTCTATTTGGCAACAAAAAATGAAAGGCATTTTGGTTTAGCAAAAGGTTTCAAAAGCTATTGATAATTCTCATGGTCCTAATGTTCTAATCAGAGGATCGAAAAAAGATTTTGATGAACTTGCTTACACTTCTATTATATTGCATTTGTCGGACCTGCTTTTGCGAAAAGTTGGAAAATTTGATTCCACGTAAAAGCTTTGGAAAAAATTAGAAGAGCTTTATTTAATCCAATCCACTCCAAATAAAATTTATCTCCTTGAAAATTTTTTCGACTTCAAAATTGATCCCTCGAGGATTTGGATGACAATCTTGATGTTTTAATAAGCTTGTGCAAGATATTACAAACCGTGGTGAAACGGTCCCTAAATTAACAAAGCTATCATTTTGTTAAATGACATTCTGATTCATATAAGGAAGTCAAGAATGCCATTAAGTATGAGAGGGAGACCTTTACACCTGACATTGTCATAGACTCTTTAAAAAGTAAAGAGAGAGAGAGTTGAAGTTCGAGAAAAATGAGAGAAAAAATGGTGAAGTCCATTTTGTGAGGGGTAGACCTCAGTCGGGGGATGAGAGTGGAAGTGGAAGTGGAAGTGGAAGTGGAAGTAGAAGTGGAGGTGGGCAAAACAGTGGTAGCAATAGAAAGGGTAAAAGTCGTTCTAAGTCACATGGGAGGGCAAAATGAAAGAAATGTTACGGGTGTGGAAAAATAGGACATTTCATTAGTGAGTGTTATAAAGAGAAGAACAAACAGAGAGGAGAAGATCAGAGAGAGACAAATGTAGTGACCTCTAGTGATGAGTCTGGTGAGGTTTACATGCTTTTAAATTCTAAGCCTGGTGAGATTAACCTGTCTATGAACTCCCATATACATGAGTAGATTATTGACTCTGGTGCATCTTTTCAAGTCACTTCAAATAAATTTTGGTTTGATCATTTGCATGAGGTCGATCATGGACATGTAGTTGCATGTGATGGAGTTGCATATAAATTCTTGGTGTTGGTAATGTAAGCTGTTAAGTTTGGCGGTGGCTTTGTGCATACATTAAAAGAAGTCAGATATGTTCCTCATATGGGTAGGAATTTGATTTCTATAGGAGAGTTACTGAGTCTGTGTTTCATGGGTAGGCTTGGTGATGGCATGATTAGAATGTGTAAGGGTGCACTTAGAGCTTTTAAAGCTACTAGGAGAAATGGCATATATATTACACATCTTTGAAGTAATGAGTGGTCTAAATTCTACTATCTCTTCCATTGACACTGATCACACACAAATGTGGCACAATAGGTTAGCTCACATTAGTGTTAAGGGACTTAAGTTCCTTAACGATAAGGGTGTGTTTGGTAAGGATCAGGTGTCTGACATTCCATTTTGTGATCATTGTGTGCTTGGAAAACATCGTAGGATATCGTTTTCATCTAGCACACACAAGACAAGTAGAGTGTTAGAATATATTCATACCGATTTGTGGGGTCCGGGAGAAATCCCACTTTTGGTGGTAACAAATATTTTTTGTCTATTGTTGATGATTTCTCCAGACGTATGTGGGTTTATCTATTGAAAGATAAAAGTGAAACTTTCATTAAATTTAAAAATTGGAAAGTTCGGTGGAGAATCAAGCAGTAGAAAGATTAAATATTTGCGTAATGATAATGGTCTTGAGTTCTCGCAATGTTGACTTTGATAATTTGTGTTATGAGTGTGGCATTACTAGATATAAAAGCATGCCTTACACTCCAAATGAATGGGTTTCTTTGAAAGGATGAATCGTACTTTCTTTGGATAAGGTTAAATGTATGATGTTGAGTTCGTATGCTCGAATCGTTTTTGGGGTGAAGTCAATTATATGATTGCTTGCTATTTGACTAATATGACTCATTCTATTATTTTAAATGGTGATACATCGTATGAAAAATGGTATTGTCAATGTCTTGATTACTCCATACTTAAGATTTTTGGCTGTGCTACTTTCTTTCATCAGAGTGAGGGAAAAATAGATCCCAAGACTAGGAAATGTGTTTTCTTAGGATACCCAGAGAGTGATAAGGGGTATAGGTTGTGGGATAGGAGCCAAAAGGGTGTGAAAATCATCATTAGTCAGGATGTCATTTTTGATGAGTGGGATATGCCTTGTTTAGAGAGTGAAAAACAGCAAGAAACCATTAGAGAAGAGTCCCTAGTTGAGGTGGAGAAAGTGAGTACCCACATCCCCATCACCCTTAGTGAGGTGGAGAGTGACACATATCAAAATCAGCAGAACATAGATGCAGTAGGTAACGAAGATGTGATAGAGGAAAATCCCATTGACCAAAATCCTTTGGCTAATTATCAATTGGCCAGAGGTAGAGAGAGGAGACCATGTAGGGAACCCCAAAGCCTATTCGACTTCACTATAGCCTATGCTAGTTATCAGGAACTAGTTGATAAGGAGCCAAATACCTTTGTGGAGGCTATAAAGAGTGAGAAGTCCATAAAATGGTTTAGTACCATGAGAGGAGAGATGAGTTCTCTTGTTAGGAATCAAACTTGGGATTTAGTTCCTAAACTTAAGGATAAATCCATAGTGGGATGCAAATGGGTTTATAAGGTGAAAAAGGGTACCACTGAGAGTGAGCCTGTGAGATACGAGGCTAGGCTAGTAGCCAAGGGTCAGTGGTATAGAATGTTTGATTCACATGTTTTTGGTTACAAGAGGAATGAGTTTGATAATTGCTTGTATTACTCGCACCACAAAGACAAATGATGATTGTGTGTATTTGTTACTTTATGTGAATGACATGTTATTTGATGGACTTAACATGAAAGTGGTAAACAAGATAAGTGTTGAGTTAAGTAAAGAATTTGACATGAAATATCTAGGACATTCTAGAAGGTTCCTTGGTATGATTGATAGAGATAGGTCAAATTCATGCTTATTTGTGTATCAAACTCCGTATGTGCTTAAATTTTTGAAGAAATTTGGCATTGTTAATTACAAACCCACTTATATGCCTCTTGGCAACCAATTTATCTTGTCTGAGGAACATGATAAGAAAAAGGAGTTTATGAGTAAAAACTCCTACGAAAATGTTATTGGCTCCGTTATGTACTTGATGGTTTGCACTAGGCCAGTCTTGGCCTTTATTGTTAGTGTTTTAAGCAGGTACATGTTTGATCCAGGTCCTAAACATTGGAAAGTTTTAAAGTTGTTGTTTAGGTATTTGAAGGTTTATAACCTTGCAAATATGGGCACTAAGGTACTCACAATGGTAAAGTTTAGAAGTTGGCTGACACTTCTAAATTTCGGTAAAGGTATGTAAAGTTTCAATTTGTTTGGAATCCTTTTTTAACAACTACTAAGCTATTTTTTTTTTTTTTTTTTACTTTTGGGGTTTGCGGTATATTTGGATCAAGGTGGAAGTTTGTTGGGATTTTGTGATCTCAAATAATCCCAGGCGATGATGATTAGTAGACCCATTATATCTCTGCATAGACTTTGGTTCCGCGATTGAATGATAATTGTATAGTCACTCCATGAGTGTGTTAAATTCAAATTAATGAAGGATGTGTATGGGTCACTTTGGAGGTTTTAAATGTCTTTGGATCGTTGTTCAAATGACCAGGTTTGTTTTGACCCGATTGAAAGTGGGAATCATTTAGGTTTAGGAAATATATATATATATATTAGGGGTATAATATAATATGGGTTATTATATTATTACCATATATACATATATATATATTATACCATATATATAATATATATTACACTGTATATATATATGAGTTGGTTTGGCAGATCCAATCACCACGAATTATAACCATATATATACACACGTGAACCACTAAAGGAAGAGCAGAAAAGCCAGCCATTGCCATTGTTACTTATTCCACACGTGAAAAGTGTATAAGCAGCCAAAACCAGAAAAGTTCCAGCCATTGTTAATTGGATTTTCTTTGTAAAATTGCAATCCTTTCTCTCTCTTTATTTATTTTGGTGAAATAGGTCCCCTTGGTTTGTCCTCAGAATCTTGGTATTACCTTTTCATGAAATGGACAAGATTAATAAAATTTCTATCAATTGTTCTCGCAAGAATCAACGATCCGGTGAACTATTTTCCCAACAAAATTAAACTTTACAATTTGCCTATATGGAGAGTTAAAGTAAGTTTGCAGAGTTGTTTGTCAATTCAAAATAAATATATATACGGAGGTTTAGTAAAAGGAACATGCCTGCGGTTGGTTTGTTAATGCTGCAAGATGGAGCACGGTATTTCCTTCCTCGTCTCTCCATGTCAACACTGCTGTGTTGTCAGTCCTCTGAATCCAACCAAAAAGAACCTTAAAAGCTGTAAAGTTTTGTTTTCTGACAGCAATATGCACAGCAGTTTCAAATCGAACTGTCAAGTCCTTGATTGAGGACGGGCATTCAAGAAGAAATCTGATCAAAAGATCAATATTCTCCATTTCAACCACATAATGCAAAGGAGTGATTCCTTCTCTACCGTGAACACGAATGAGGTCCGGATCATATCTGATGAGCCCTTTCACTGTGGCGGTGTGTCCATTACGCAAAGCCAGGATCAAGGGGCTAAGGCCATCAGGGTTCAACTTCTTCCCCAGTGAAGGCTTTAGCCTCAAGATTTCAAGAGCAAGGCGGGTACGGCCTTCAGAAGCAGCTCTATGGAGAGGTGTCTCGAAAAACAGTTGGTCGTTGGGGCCTTCTAAGTAATCTGGTTTTTTTATATTCTCGTACAAGTTATTGATATCATGATCTTGAGGAGTGTCCATTCTGCAAACTACTAAAGTGTTTTTGAACTGAAGCTAGATTGTAAATGAGAACTGCTTTGAGTATTCAATGACTTCTGATCTGTGACATTGAAAGGAATAAAAATATGAAACCTCCTTCTTGTCTTCTTTCTTCATGTTTTGCACATGCTTTTTTTATCCACACATTTTGAATTATTCACAATTTTTATTTATTTTTTATCCACGTATTCTCGCAACTTATAATTATTGAGATTTTTTTTTGGAAATTGGATGCAGTTATTAGTCATGATACATGTTTGGCGATGTTAAAATTATTTTTTAAGTACTTATAAATTGTGAGTTCTATAAAATGTGTGGATAATAGGTAGATAGTAAATTGTAAATTATACGAAATGTGTATATAAAATATATTTTTGACTAATTTGACTAATTTAAACTATAATTTAAACTATATCAATTAAAAACTTAAAAAACCTTTACCACAAGATGCGTTAGGTAAGCTGATAGAATATAAATCAACTCATATTGGTCAAAAGACTACCAAACGTAGACTAGCCGCCGTTTACTTCACCTAACTAGCCGCCGTTTACTTGACCAGAATGTTATTGGAAACAGCTTGATTTCACATCCATGAGTGGATTGATTAATATTTCTGGTGTTCACACTCAGCGGAGTGACGTATACAATATATGTCATTTGAGAATGAGACATATCTCTCCCATCCTCCATTATTACACTATTTTTTGACCGTTTCATGTGACGTATTTATAATATTATTCTAAACAGTTTGCCTAAATGTAACGCGCAATTTCTACGACATCACTCTGTATTAATTGAAGCTCGACCTATATATCTAACAACGCTTTTAAACTTTTTAGAATCTTGATATAAAATACTATATTTTATATTATTTGAATATTATCATTACAGTAAATTTTATAATTAGTAGTTTAATTCAAATTTGTTATACATATATATATATGAAGACGTAATAAAAAAATATTCCATAACATCTAATGCTTGTTTGGAAGAGATTTTAATAGGTTTTGAGAGAAAATGACGAAAACGACTTTCTTTTCAAAAAAAAGCCGCAATATTCGACTGTAAAATTGGTTATTTTGGTCATTTCTCTCAAAAGTCAAAAATGGAAAACTAAAACCCATTAAAATCTCTTCAAACAAGAACTTAGTTGCTAAAGAATCATAATACAATTCGGAAAGAAAAAAAAATCTTAAACCCACCCAATTGGCGTAATCTAGGATTTTTAAGTCGTAGGGGCAAAAAAAAAAAACAAAAATTTGGAGGGAGGGGCTTTGACGGGGTTCCCTAATTTTTTTTTTTTAACAATCTAATCAATCTACAAGTAAAATATAATAACCAAATTTAATTTGCAAATTCACATCACAAATATCAATATACAAATCAACCAAACAATCATTAATCCATTGACCACCCATCTCCATTTCAAAAACAAAAAAATATAGCAAAGTTACGACGTAACATTAAGGTATTATATAAAAAAACATCGCAAAGTTTCGAATAAATTAGAAATATCTATTAAATAAAAAAAAAAGTAGTCTTTCACACTTGTTAAGATGAATTTTGTGAGTAAGATGAGTTTTGTGAGACTTCAATTTGATGATTTTGTGATTTCTTCCACTACTTTTAATCTTTTATATTTTGACGGTGAGAGAAATAAATAGCTAAAGGAAATGGAGTTAGGAAAATAAAAAAAAACAAAAAGTCGAATGTGGACCATTTACTAAAAAAAAAAAAAAAAAAAAATAAAAAAAAATGTAAAAATCAAAAATTTGTCAAATGGGTGTTGGGGCCATGGCCCCCATGGCCCCCATGCCAAATCCGCCCTTGAACCCACCCCCACACATTTTATAAACCCAGACACCTGCGTCTAGAACTACACTGTCAATCTGATTTCTTTGATAATCGTCAATATAAATATTTCTCAAACAGATATTTGTCTCAAACTGATAATAAAATTCAAAAGAAGCATCTTTACATTCCGTACAAATAAAAATAAGAAGATTAGCGAGTGACAAGACTCAGCTTTAATCAAATTAGGCTATATGTCAACAATTGTCATGCAACTAAAAATCAACAACATTAATGTTTTCAAGAAAAGAAAGAAGAGCATAGTCTTGGAGGTGATGTTGGCAGAAATAGATGATTGAACTGAATAACCAAAGAAACAACAGTCAATAATCAATAGTGGGGTGAGAGACCAAAAGAAGTCAATTTGGACAAAATACAGATTGGCTACATCATGGGTACCTAGTGAACTGGATTTTAGGACTATAAAAATTCCGCCTTGAAAATATTGACCTCCACAATTGCAGGTATGGCATTCACTCGTGTTCTTTTCAATGTCGTCTTTGAAGTCTTTTGTCATATGTTGTGGTTGTCTTATGGAAACAACCTTCTTCTTTATGCAATTGAGAATATATATTTATTAACATTCTGACAAAAAGTCTACTCTGTTTGAGCTTATTGAGAAACCGATAAATAATCTCCTAATGATGCCATTTGATAATTATATGTCTTTTTCTCCTCTAAGTGCGACAACAGCAGTGGTGGAGACCTGCAAAAGGTGTTGGGGCTTTGTGCCCCGTTTCCACTCTAGCGTAATAATTAGTATAGTATAGACTCAAATATGCAGAATAACAATATTGAGTATGTATGTTGTGTTTGTACCTGGAGGGCTGTATCTTCAATGGTCATTAATGGCGGGTGCCTTTTCATCTTCTTCATAATTAGGATTTAATGTGGGATGTTTCGTCTTCTTCAACTGTTGGTGTTTCATATTCTCAATGGATGTGGGTGACTGTTGTTCTATTTACTATAGGCAGGCATATGAGAACAATGAGGCGGGGCGGACCGGCGAGGCGGGCGAGATAACTTAAGACAAAGCGTCCATAAGAGAGCAAAGATCATCTACCAAAGTGTAATCATATTTATTATCATAAGCCCCTCTACTTTTCATGGACTATTGTTAATGAGAAGTAGAAATATTACCTTTTAATCATCTACCTTTGGCCAAAACTTTTGAAAAATAATTCGTGTAATAAATAATTCATTATTTATTTATAATAATGAAAATATATGGTAATTAATCGATCAAATATAGAATAAATATTTTGGGCCTAATTTAAAATTGGTATGGGCTTAAATCTTAGCCCCATTTAGAAGATTTTTTTTTATATATATATATATATAAGAGAGGTAGAGGGATATTATTTGTAGTATTCCCATATCTCCTCGCTTGGCTAGAACTCTTTTTCAGACTGATTTCTTCTTTCCTGTCTAAATTATAAAGGTTTTTTCTTCTTTCATCGATTGAGGTAATATTTTCACTCTTGGCTTCTTCTTCTTCTTTTTATTTTTAAGAAAAATTTGGCCGTCTTCTTTAGATGCATATGATGGTGATTACCTCTAGCAGCAGTTCTTCAACCAATAATTCTAACAGAAGTCCCTCTTATTGTGCCCTATCTATAGGAATAGATGATAATTTTCTGCCAATTAAAGAATAGACATTTGTTAGTTCTTTAGGACGTGGTGGACCTCGATATTTGAATGATTCCGTTGATGAACTTGATGTAGGTCCAGACGAGGAAAATTCATTTATAGTTCAAAATTATTCCACCCGAGTTGAAAATAGGACGGGGCGACAGTCAAACTCACCCCTTGTTAGGGATGGCGATCGAACTCGCGCTACTGCTAGGGGCGGGCTGATAAGTGCGTTTTGTGCACTTATTCGGGTCCTTAAACTAAGCTTTTAATTCGTTATTTTAGTAATTTTCTACTTAATTGGGTGCATTATTCTTTACATTTCAGCTTTTGGACTCGTCTGTGAGAAATTGGAGAAGAATGGATGAAAAGAGGTATAAATTGAAAGTTGAAGGACCAAATTGAAGATTATCAAAAGATGAAGGACCAAGTTGCACATCATTGAAAGATGAAGGATCACAATGCACATTATTGAAAGTTGAAGGACCAAATTGAAGACTATCAAAAGTGGAAGGACCAAATTACAAACTATGAAAGTTGGAGGATCAAAACGTAATAATTGGAAGTTGCGAGCTGGGCGAGCGCCCAGCCGGGTGAACCACAACCAGGGACTAAAACACGCACCTGGGCGATCGCTTGGGATCGCCCAGGCCAACTTTTGACAGCGGGAGATTTTTTTCCTTTTTTGAATTTTAGTTTAGTTAGGTAAGTTTTTGCCCACGATTTCTGGATATTTTTGGCATATTCTAGGGCACCATTAAAGTAGTATATATATGAGTTATTAACTCATATTAGGTTGTTGAGTTTTTGGGCGAAAAACATAGACGAAGGCATTAAACGGAGATCAAGACTGCTTGTTTGAAGAATTGAACGAAGATCAACGACGAGCAATTATTCTTCCAAGTTTTCTTCTTATCCGGGTGATGAATTCCATGTGTTCTTCCCTTCTTATTTTCTTATTATTAGTATGCTAGGCTAGTTTAATTAGCGCTAGAATTACGATGAAACTTGTCGTTTAATTTCTTTTATCTTGAGACTTGGCTTTTGACAATTTACTTCAATATGGTTTTGAATAATTAATTTTGATTTGTTTGCATCTACAATTATATACGTAGTAATTGTATGATTGTTGTGGTGTGTTTTACTATCGAAAGATCGAAAGCATGCTAGACGCTATTTTAATTATCTTAAAGTCCGATAGGGGATAGAAATATACCGCTATGCTTTAGGTGATCTTTAATTATCCATGGAAATTTAATGCTTTCATTTGTATTTGCATTCGTCATAGAAATATAGTCGAGTCATGCATATGAATAGGTTTAATAGTATTCGAGAGAAACTGTTGAACAATCTAGGGATATTGATCTTCATAACTGAATTAATTTGTCAAGACCAAGAATCAAGATAGACGAAATAACAACTACAAGTGGATTCGGAATTCTAGTGCTTTTCCCTTTTTAAAAAGTTAATTTCATTTTTAGTTAATCTCAACCTTTCATTTATTTTGAGAAATAGTCGTTTAATTGTTTTTATTTTACTCTTTCAATTAGTTATAAAACACAAAATCTTTCAAACTTCTTTAGATTCGGTTAAGGTTAGCGTGATTAAATTGAATTATCTAAATCCTCGTGGGATCGATACTTGGACTCAAAATCCATTTTACTACTTGAGCGATCCGTGCACTTGCTGAAATTTTTAAGACATAAAATCGCTATCAAGTTTTTGGCGCCGTTGCCGGGGATTTAGTTTTAGTTCTTTTCAGTTATATTAGCACTAATTCGAACTTTATTTAATTAAATTTTTTTATTATAATTTTTTTAGTTTATTTTAGTGTTCAACTTGTCTTGTTTCAGACCACAACACAAGATGGAAGACCAGGGGATTGATGAAGACAATATGCTAGTTGGAGACTTTTTTATTCCACAGATCATCCAAAGACAATCTAGCATTGATGAAGACAATATGCTTTTTGGAGATTTTCTTGCAATGCAGCATGCCAATATAACAAGATATGAGGCTAATTACAAAATTGATGAGGACAATATGCTTTTTGGAGATTTTCTTGCAATGCAAAGATGCCAATATAGCGAGATATGAGGTCGATTCTCGAAATTGATGAGGACAATATGCTTTTTGGAGATTTTCTTGCAATGCAAAGATACCAATATAGCAAGATATGGGGCAACTTCGATATTGATGAGGACAACATGCTCGTTGGAGAATTTATCACAGATCATCCAAATTTCTCTTGGAATGATAATTACAATAATATCGATCACAATGTCCTCGGTTTCAAGAGCCGTAAAAGAGAACTTCACTAGAAGACATTCTCGGTAAATTCATCGAAAAAACCGATCAATTCATGAGATGACAGAGATCAATCTTCAAAATCAAAGCGCTTCAATAAAAAATTTGGAAATACTGAGATAGGTCGATGGCGAGAGCTATATCACCAGAGTACAAAGTACGTTGTCAAGCAACATGAGGTGAATCCCAATGAAAGTGTTACATCCATTACTATCGAAGTGATGTTCAATTACCGTAAATTCATGTGAAGAGGCATGTTGCAAATAAAGAAAATGAATCATCCATCGATGAGGAGCACGTGGAACAGATCGAGCGGCACAATGAGATATTAAAGCGAGCTCATGTACACCACAGGTTATAGCAACCGTTCCTATCAAACCATATGAGCCTCCGATCCAACTTCCTCAGAGATTACAAAAGCACGAGTCAGACAATCAATTCTCCAACTCTTCTATTTCTTCTAAAATTGATTTTGTGATCAAGGTTGATGAAGAAGTTGAAATTTTCGTGGTTGTGTTCGAGCAAGATGCTACATTAAAACCTTATTTTTATGGGGATCACAAATTCAAAATTTTGAGGATAAATGAAAAATGGCATAAAGTCAATAGATGCACGCATAAAGCAAGTCCTCAAAAGCACTATTTAGAGTGCCGTGAGAAATCAGCCAATAAGTCAAGCTAATGACTATAAATAAGCGCTTAATGAGAGGCAACCCATTTTCTAACCATTTTATTTACTCGCTTTCTATATAGTAGTTTTAATCAGTTTAATTAATTTATTAGTTTTTTTTTAATTTATTATTTAATGCCCTTATAAAGCCTTC
The DNA here is from genome assembly GCA_023638005.1 of Forsythia suspensa. Classification (NCBI taxonomy): domain Eukaryota; kingdom Viridiplantae; phylum Streptophyta; class Magnoliopsida; order Lamiales; family Oleaceae; genus Forsythia; species Forsythia suspensa. The sequence continues at coordinate 40,773,748 of CM042676.1, forward strand.
CTATGTCAATTGCAGGATGTCCCTCTTTGCAAGGCACATGAGTCCTATCCCACTTCAATCCACTTCAACCGGACCTTCAACCAGCCAGATCCATCTTCTCCACATCTATCTCCGGGGAGTACCTAACTCTTTCCCTCCTCTATTTGCTTTCTTTTGCTATTACATTGGGGACAATGTAATGTTTTAGTTTGGGGGTGTTTGATAAGTGCATTTTGTGCACTTATTAGGACCTTTAAACTAAGCTTTTATTCCGTCATTTTATTGAATTATTACTTAATTTTGTGTTTTAATCTTCATATTTCAGCTTTGGACCTGTTTAATAGCAATTGGAGAAGAATGGACGGAAAGAGCAATAACTTGGTGAAATCGACAAGTAAATGGAGTTTTTGAAGTGAATATTAAGAGCCAAACATTGGAGCATGAGGAATAAGATAAAATCAATAAGTTTAAGGTGTTTTGGAGTGACAATGAAGAGTTGAATCAATAGATCAAACACCGTAAAGCTAAAGAAATCGAATTGAGAAACTATCTACAACAAAGACATGGGGAAATTTGAGTACAACTTTTGATATAGAAATCTCCAAAATACAAATGATATACCATTGGAAAGATAATTGAATTACGAGTCTAACACGTTTTACGGATTTCAATTTGGAGTTTCCTAAAGAAGTTATGGCCATTTGAAAATAGCCGCCGAGAAAAAATGCTGAACTGCGCGATCGCCCACGACAAAGCGGGGCGATCGCCCGGAACCTTTTTTCAACAGCAGAATAGCTTTTCCTTGGCCTGGGCGATCGCCCGGGTTTGCACTGGGCGATAGCCTAGTGTATTTTCGGCAGAATCGAAATTTTCTTACCTTTTGAGTTCTAATTCAATTTAGAAACCTTTGGGCCACGATTTTTAGGTCTTTTGACATCTTTTGGGGCACAATTAAGTAAGTATATATATGAGTTATTAACTCATATCAAGGAGGATTTTGGAGGAAGAAAACAAGACAAGAAACATAAAACGGAAGATCAAGATTCATCTCTCCAAGAACGTAAGATCAAGATTAAGATCAAGATTTCTTCGTTTCCGGGTTATGAATTCCATATTTTCTTCTCCTCTTTCTTCTCTTATTATTAGTATGTTAGGCTAGTTTATTTTGTGCTAGGATTACGATGAAGTTTGTAATCTAAATTCTTCCATCTTGAGACTTGATTTTTGACAATTTATTTCATTATAGTTTTGAATAATTAATTTTGAATTACATGAATCTATAATTATATGCGCAATAATTGTATGATCGTTGTGGTGTGTTTTACTATCGAAAGATCGAAAGCATGCTAGACATTATTTTAATTATCTTAAAGTCCGATAGGGGATAGAAATATACCGCTATGCTTTAGGTGATCTTTAAGTATCCACAGAAATTTAATGCTTTCATTTGTATTCGCATTCGTCATAGAAATATAGTCGAGTCATGCATATGAATATGTTTAACTTTATTCGAAAGAAACTGTTGAACAATCTAGGGATATTGATCTTCATAACTGATGTAATTTGTCAAAACCAAGAATTAAGATAGAGGAATTAACGATTATAAACGGATTCGGGATCCTAGTACTCTTCTTTCTCAATTTTAAAGTAATCTTTATTGATCTAATTTTTAGTTATTTGATTTATAATTAGTTTATTGTTTTTAGTTCAAATTCTTATTAGTTCTTAAACAACAAAATCATCCAAAGTTCATTAGATTCGATTAAAGTTAGTATAATTGAACCTGAACTATCTAAATCTTCGTGGGAACGATACTTGGACTCATAATCCACTTTATTACTTGAGCGATCCGTGCACTTGCGGAAATTTTTAAGACATAAAATCGCTATCACGGGCGATCACGCCTGCCCCTAGCTAGGGGCGGGCGGCTAGGCACGCCCCCTGCTGGGGGGACGGCCAAGCACGCCTCTTCTTTGGGCGAGCAGCCTTGCCCGTCCCTTGTTGGGGGCGGGCGGCTTCACCTGCCTTTACCCCGATCGAACCCATAATTGATTTTTCATCTTCTATTGGATTGGTAGATTCTGATGCCGAATCTTCTACAGTATCCTGCCCACTCAATATTCAAACTGAACATTCTCCAAGTGGCAATTTGATAGAATTAGATATACTAAGCGATGCTAGTGTTTACAATTCAAAAGTTTTATAAAATGTTGAAAAATATGAATTACCTCCCGGTTATTTATACCGAGTTTCCCATCCTAGTGAAAGAATTCCAGGATCAGACCCTTTGGAGGTGGTAGTTTACCGTGATAGCATGATGTACCGGTTTAAGATTTCATCTTCATCCTTTATTCGTTTCTTTAGATGCATATGATGGTAACACCGCCGATGCCTACCCACGTTGAAACATTTGAGGGTGAGAGCGTCGCAAAACAGGCGAGGACGACCTGTTCCATATGCCTTGCTATAGCGCGATCGCCAGAACCTCGGCGGTGGAGAGTACGGTTGAGCGAGGTCAAACGCCAGAATTTCGATATGGCATGCAGGCATTGACTATCCCTCACGAACCCCCCGAAGTCGGGTGATACGGGATGTATACCGTCGCTTGAGGCATGTTTGATGGCTCTAGAATAGTACATGTGGCTTCATAGGCGCCACAGAATGTCAACGAAGTCCGAAGCCCAGGTATCACAAACAAACAATCAATGCATATGGAACTAACAAGAATTGGCGCAATCTTATTTTATTTAAATAATTCGAAATACAAGACAGAAACAGATACGCCAGATAATTATCCTACTATCCCGCCACCTCTTTGGGTCGGCACACGTGGAGATATTAGATCTACTAAACCTATTCCCTGGTCTTCGTCATCCCGAGCATCATCAGGAGTGGAGGATCTGATCCCACCATGATAGGAAGTCTCCCGGAACCAACATGAGTTGATTTGGTGACTAATTAGGCCACACCGCTCAAAAATACCGTTGACGCCTTTTGGCGGTGGGCCCTCACCCCATCACGTGTCAGTACGCGTGCTGATTCGAGCACTGGCCTCTGCAGCTAAAGCTGCTAGGCCCGACCCCTCTCCGTACATTTGGTCACATGAACGTTGATTGGTTGGGCGTTTGGTCCTCTGAATGTTGATTCTCTGATTGATAGGAATTTTGGATACCGTTTTTCCAGTCGTACTTCCATCGCTCGTCAGACACAAGAGGCCTGATCACACGACTCGAAAATTTGGGGACAAAGAGATCTAATTCACGCAATTTACCGGAGTTGCGCATACATGAAGACCACGATGGGAGGATCTCAATGTATTCGTTACCTATATATAGAGGCCGCGTTGGAACTTGACACAAAGCAATAAATACGAATGTTCCAAGAGGATTTGGAACGCCACATAAAGGCGCCGCCTCCCTAGGACATTGAAGACGCTAACTCTTTAGATTCTGCCAAAAGTTAGTACCATTAATGCCCAAGGGAGTGATCCTTTGGTCATAGGAACGGCTCTCCGTGCACAATCGTACTTATAATTAAATGCTGGAACAAGAATACATTAAGGAAAAGTAGTTTGGCAATTAATTTTGGAACATACGCGAAAGAAAATTACAAGGTTCAGAGTCCAGATGCCCCGCCGCCTCTTCGGGTCGGCACACTATGGGCCTTCCTCCACAACCGGTGGGGGGTTTTGTTCACTGGCTTCATCGGAAACGGTTTCATGCGCCAAGGCCTTGGTAGGAGCTCGCCAAGGAAAGAGATGTCCAGAAGGACTTCGCGATCCGCTCTACCAACTGTTCGTCCCAATGGTCATTAAGCGGTGAGCGAGGTCCACGATACTCATGCGTGTCCACAAACCCATCCCGATATGCCTCAACCGCCTCGGCCTCGGTACTCCACATAGTCGACCTGCACTCTCTCCAACTCTTGTTTCGCGTGCCGCCGACTTCTCATTCTCTGCAAGGACGGTCTCTAGATTATCGCTTACAGTGTGCAACGCATCTCGGCCCGCAAGTGGTCCGGTCCTCGGCTAGCTTCGAGCCTCCTTGGCCCACTTCTTAGAAGCTTGGCGATCCTCCTTGCCTTTTATATATCCCTCCTTCGCCACCACCAAGTACAATTTGAACCGAAGCTTCCTTTTTCGGACTCCAGTGCGGCTGAGACTCATGGCCTTCAGTTCTTGCCAACTTCATGGACTTGGCCCTTCCTCGCTGTGACCGGCCATCAAAGCTTTCCAAGGTACTGAATAATTCATTGGTCATGACCAGTCCCCGTATCAAGTTCATTTCTCCCATCTTCACCGCTCATGAACAAAGTGGCTTTCTCCGCCTTTTCCCATTTCGGGTCTAGTATTTTTGCACGCCGCCGCGATCATAGTGGGTGAGCAGAGAATATTTCCATGACGGAGGTTTCTAGTTTCCCTTTGCGCTGGGAAATGCAGACAGGACTCCCCTACCCAGCTGAGGAGCCAGAATTCCTTGCGCCCTCAGCCCGACTCAATTTACGGGCATCCCTTATAAACCTTCCAGCGTCTGTAGGAGCCTCTCTCTTCTGCAAAACCGCATCACCCGTGTCCTCAACGATTCCCTTTCCCTTATCTTTGGATGGAGCAGGGCTGGGTGAAGGGCAGGAGGACGAAGGCGGAGGCGAAGGCGGAGGTGGAATGTTCTGGATAGGAACTGGGACATCGGAGGCCGGAGTTTGGACGGACCCTGATGGCATAGCATCCTGGACCTCTTGCGAGGGACCAACCACCTCCCCAGACAAAGCGCTGGAGGAAGAACCCTCTCCATTTGGTAGGGTGGGCGAGAGGGAGCATAGGAATATTTTTGAACCTAAAAGCTGTTAACACGCACACAAATACGCAACACGTTCGTGCAACTTTTCACCGTAACACAAATATATCGAAACTTGCGAGACTTACCCATCGGGCCCGCGGTGGCCAATAAGTTGTCGTCCTTCAACAGGTTGCCAAGACTCTTGAAGTCGCTGCTGAGAGCTCGTACCTTATTCCACTTCGACCTCAGCTCCCCTTGGCTTCTCTTCGGGATTGGTGGCTTCCCGCAGTCTGTAAAAGCAAGTAATACATTAAGTCAGGAACTATAGTCAAAATTTCACACAAATGCGGCGGTATATACCAAGTTCCCCAAATTGACGAGGAATAGACACATGGGGAAGAGGGTTCTCTAGCATAAATTCCCAGTCCCCGCTTACGAAGATGAACCTTTCCTTCCCGATTATGTATTTTGTTGGGGACTGTCGATGGTCAGTCCCCTATTTCTAACCCAAATTGAGGAGATATGTTATACCAACCCATGGATTGACAGGGGCGGTATATGGACTCAAACTCCCTCAGGGACAGGTTACCTCCCACCTCGGCAATACTCCACAATAGGTACGAGGCCACCATCTGCCCCCAACCATTCGGTGTTATCTGACACGAGGCCAAATTCCAATCTTTTAGAACCTCGCGAAAGAAAGGATGCATAGGCGGTGAAAAGGCCTTGTTTGCATCGTGAATCGCGACAAATTCGTCGGAGGTTCATTGAACGTTCCTCCGGGCCCGGAGCCCTAAGTATTACAGACGCGAGAATATCATACGATAGCCAGATATCTTCCAACTCTTCCTCGGTGATCCTCAAACGCGCTATAGAGGCTTCGTGTGCCGACCGCCCGCCTCCTCGTCAAGTGCAGGGCTGCCGGGCATCCTCTTATCAATCGACCCCCTCATCTCGTGCACCCCGTTGTCTTGTCCCCTCTTCTCCGTAGTCTCTCTCATCGGAGCAGCTGGGCAAGCCCCCCTCCTACTTGTGGATGGAGTCGACGGGCATACATCGAGAGAGCTTGATTCACTCCTCTTACGACCTCGAGAGGTGGAGGACGATGAGGCGTATGTTGTTGACCCACCTCTTATACTAGGGTTTGTTCGAGCATCCGATTGATTTTTGAGAGTCGGTTGCCTGTGAAGACATCACAAACCCTTCTCTACCCCAGAATTGGTATTCTCGCTATCGCCGAACATGTGACCGTGTATAACCCCAAACCGTGAAACCATGGAGTCAAGAAATAATCGGAAAAACAAATAACAAAAAATCACAAAGAACTCTTGGCGCTTACCTCGGAAAAGTGTAGAAACGTTGCAACACTTGGAATTTTTTTTGTTTTTCGCGTAACACTTGCAATACTCACTACAGTACGTAAACGAGAAGAACTTGTAATGCAGAGGGCACCAAACTTTATAGGTTAAGCCATTCCAATCTCCACCGTCTACTTCCCACATGTTGCATCTGAACCGTTGGCCAAGGGACATGTGTTTGGCACGGTGCATCAGGCGGGAAACGGAACCCTAAGCGTTTCTTAAAACAAGGACGCACGCGACTCACTCGCGTCTCCATTCTCCGCTACGCGCTGCTGGCATTAAATATGTACATTATCTCACTCATGATGGTCTGGCCACGGATTGACAGCCTTGATTGACAGGATCCCACCAACCGTAGACATGTCACCAAATGTGAATTTTCTGAAGCCCTCACCCGTCATAAATGTTCGGCTTCGGACTTGGGGGACTATACACACGTTAGTAAGTTCAATTTATAGTTCAATTTGGTTTGTTCAATATGGCGAAGACCAAATTTTCTTCTCCCACCCTCAAAGTCCCACGCCCATTATAAATAATAGGCTCAGACTTGGGGGACTATTGTTACCACCCGATTTTGATAGGGCTCCCACGTAAGTAAAGGTCCAATGGGAGTCCTATAAAGGCCCAATGGGAGTACCATAAAGGCCCAACGGAAGTCCCATAGAGGCCCTGCGAGGTCCTCGTAAACCCTAAAAAGGGGTCAGAGGCCCATCAGACATCTTAGCACTCTCGAGCCATAATATCGCGAGGCCTAGAGAGGGTCTCGACATTCACAGCCGATCCATAGGGCCTCGCCAAATTTCGTGATTTACCACAATTAATAGGCAGCAGGATATTCTGGAATGACCAGAGAAGTAATTAAGGACAGATTGCGTTGGATTGGCGCACGGATCCTTACAAGGAAACTAAATCATAATCTCCTAAAATCATGCAACGTGATAAACTCAAAGAAGGAAGATAATCTTGGAGATTTCCGGTAATGAATGATCCCTATCCCATAAGGAAGGAGGGTCCGATCGGGTATCTGATTGATTTGTTTCCTAAATCAATCGAACTCCTGCGTTATAAATACAACGTCTCTAGTTGTTCCAAGGTATGTTCTTTTTCCGCTTAAAAGCCCACCCTAAATTCTACTCAAATCTCTACCTGCTTGTCCCTTCCACACCCAGTTATTTTTCCCCTCCGTGTATTCTCTATATACTGACAGTTGACTTGATCGTCGGAGTACCAATGATCGCCGTACCCTTTTTCTCCAAAGATGTTGGTGTCTAATGATTGTCCTAGTATGCATGTAACATACGAGTTGGCAGAGGAGTGATTGGAGATTTGTTGACATATGGACGTTGCAGGTTTCGACGTAACAAAAGGTTTGGTTTTTTCAATAATCTGTCATAGATCAAGGTACACTTCCCAATGCGTTATTGATTTAATTGTTTAATATGAAAATTATGAAGTTTCAAGATTTGGGAATTAGGGTTCATGTAATTTATATAAAATAATTGATTTCTTACAAATATCTCCTGGTTTCGGATAATCTTAAGGCCGCTAAGGGCACCCGTATGGCCCATTCTCTTTTTGCATATCCAAGAGGCTTAATATCCTTGCTTCATAAACCGGGTTTGTGTGAAATGAGTAGCTTAGTAGGAAAAATCTAATTCCGTATCTCAAGAAACCAGATTACGAAACCAGATATCCCATTGGTTTCGGACCCAAACTCCGGCTAGTTTGGGTCTCGAAATCGGTAGGGAGAAATTTCCCTATTTCGCACAGATTTGGTGAAGTGGTGGTGGTGGTGGTGGTGGTGGTGGTGGGGAAGAAGATGACCTTTTCCATTTTTTTGGTTTTGGTTTTTTAATTGTTTTAAATAATAGAATGTGAAAAGATTATTTTATCTTTGTTAAGTTGGTCAAATTTAGGCCACGAGTTTGACTTTTTGTTAAGAGAAAATAGCATATTTGGTCTACAATCTTTCAAAAATATAAGAGATACCACTAACTGTTAAAAATAACATTGGACATCCCAATGTTTAAAGATATAGACATGGTAACAAAATTGCCCCCTGTTAAAAAACGAAAAAAAAAAGAGACAAGAAAAAAAAAACCAAATGTACCCCCTAAAAATAAAAAATAAAAAATAAAAAAATGCCATTTTATTCCTTTATCCAATATTATAAAACCCATCACCCTAATATAACCCTCCATCCTCTTGTTGTCCTACTACCATTATTGATCTTTATTTTTCTCTCTTACAACCTCAAAATCTCATAAAAAACTCAATCTTTGATTAAGATTCCTTAATAAACATGAAGTGGGAGAGACATAAATTTGCATTTTCTACATTTAATCAGTCTTTACTTGCTTGAGTGTTTCTTGTTTCTAGGCTCTCCAAGTTGAAGCAAAAGGTTAATTCAGCTAGATGAAAGAGAAGGGTGAAATAGAATTTGTCTCATAATTAGTCGTTGGATATACTTGGAGAAAGGCACGATTCTATTGTGTAGATCTAATAATGATGAATATTGGAGACTTTCGTCTGGATTAGATAGAATTGAAGTAAGGAGGTGTATAGTTTATTTAAAATCCAGAAACCTCAAAAATTTATCTGTTAGTTGGATTCCGATCTCAATTCTTGTGTCTTTTGGTGATTCCATTTTCTATTTATTCTGTTTTATGTCAATTTAATATGAAAATGGCCCATGGAAAGATGTTAAATGTCTTCTTCAGTGTTCTTTTGTCCTTAACACATTATACAATCTCAATTTCTCTTAAAAAAAATGAAGAACCCCCCCACACATAACTCATCGGCTATTCACAAATTTCCAACTTTTCTAAAATGGGTTGTAATCACAATCTTATATGTAACCTTAGACTTCACCATTTTGCTATTTCTTTTCTGATTGTATTAATTTCATGCTCATCCCAACTCAAAATTAACAATGCAAGAGGGTAAATTGGTGGCATTAGAAGGATTGGAGAGGTTCCATATTATTGGATGAAGGAATAAGAGAACATTTTTGTTATTTTTCATTTTGGGGTACATCCCGTTGGTTTTTTTATTCTTCGTTTTATTTTTCTTGTCTTTTGATTTTTGTTTATTTAAAAGAGATGGTCATTTCGTCATAAAGAACCAACCATGCTTTTATCTTCAAACGTTGGAGATGTCCAATGCTATTTTATAAAGTTAGGAGAATATCTCTTATATTTTTGAAAGATTTGGGGACCAAATATACTATTTTTCTTTCGTTAATTAATGAACCTTTGGACGAAACCCATAAAGACTCTAGAGGTTATTTCAAAGAACATGTATTGAGGGACATATGTGTCAGATTAGAAAATTTGGGACTTGATGACGCATTTTTTTATTATTCTAAGTAAAATTTGTAAAAAAAATAAAAGGTTTAGGATTAGTTTACACTTTTGAAAAAGTTAGGGATTCCAACTGCAAATTTTTTATTATGTATTCTATTTTTCTATTTTAATTTATTTAAGCTATGGGTAAAATTGTTAAAAGGGACCATTTGAGACTATCTCGCATTTAATTAATGAAAGGATGAGAGTGATATGCACGAATAAAAATGATTGTAGATGAAATTGTTACAAACTTAAAAGGATGAGGATTGTAAGTGTTATTTATCCTAAATTTTAATTCACCACATCTTTTGTCGGCGTAATTTTTTTAACAATCTTCGTTGCATGTATCTGTTTTATAGTCTTTTCCACAACTTGCAACATATATTCTATTAATGTTGGATTGAACAACTATTACTCTCCACTTTATTCTAGTATAACGATTGTTGACGTTTAATCATTGTTGTACAAAAATTCGTTCCTACTTATATGAAAACTCCAAAATTCTGGTTTGGAGCATATCTTTTGATGTCTGGATCATTTGTTATGTTAGTCTATCGATTATGTTTCAATACGTGATAAATCGTGATAGAATCCAAAGGTTTCTATTTGATTTTACTGGTACTAGAGCTCCATATCACCGCACTATATCTTGAACATACAAGGCCACGTACTATTCTGTCTTAGAAGCGATTTCTATAGACAGAGACTGAGCTTGTTTTATCGATAAATCTACTAATTATACCCATAATGCATCGTAATCGATATTGTTATAGCACATCGTAATCGATATTGTTATAGTTCAGTCTACCGTAGCACTATATAGTCTATACTATTTCATTTAGGCATTTTCTTCCTCATTGACTCAGCGAAGATGCTCATCTTCTAAAGCTCTGCTATTTGTGCTCGCACGTAGGCTGAATGAGGAGAGAGGTTTCAATTTGAGTCTTAGAGTTCTTTACTCAGATCCTTCGATCTTCGACCTTTGATAGGCAACTTTCGACTAAGTGCATCAACACCAACATTAACATGTTTCTATTGATGATGTAATTTTGGTGTAGTTTTAGTCATTGACGTTGTCGTACATTAAGGTATTTTTACACAAAGAAGGTACTTTATACCCTTGTTGTTCATGCATATCTCATTTGAGAGGAAAAAATGAAAAAAATTAGAGAACTACAGAATGGCTAAAAAATGTATTTCTTTTATTGAATGATGATTGTTAGAGTATCTTCTAACGATTCGCTCATCATAGATCACGTGTCGGTATAATAGGCGGACTTCTAGTTCATGTGGCACTACGTCTATAGAATAGACGGTCAAATTAAAATTCATCTCCAATGGGTTCCGTCTAAAACTAATACTACCGCTTATGTAGCATTAATTTTTTTTTATAAAATAATAATAAAAAAATCCCATATAACAGTGGGGATTTAAATTTGTTGACTCACTCCGTTTAAATTTAGACGGACTTCTAAACGGAGTCTATTTTTTGGTGTGCTACATCAGCTAGGCGGAGTCCTCATCAGCATGCATTGGAGATGGTTTTTTTATAACTCCGTCTATATGCGCTTATGTGGCACGTCTAAAAAGTTATAAACTGAGTGCATTGGAGATACTCTTAGCGTGAGCACTCACTACACATTGATTAAATAAAAAAAATATAACAATCAGATCAAGATAACCAAAAAAATAACAAATATATCAAGCTAGCTAACAAACAAACAACTCTATTTTATTTCTATAAAAACTCCTCTACTTGACTGATTCAATCAATACACATTGACTCGAATTTGAACTGATACATACTTTTTAATGTCAAATTGATGTGATTGTACTTTTAATTCATGCAATATATTCTCATCTAGTTGAACTAATATTTGGTTTGAATTTGCTCATCCCAAGTCTTCTTCATCACTCAACCTCTCTCCACCACTAATTTTGAAATCATTGTGAGGATTAACAACCTTATCACTCCAAGATTTTTAGGTCTCTTTATTACTCATTTGGTCCTCACAAATTTTGAAACATTGCTAACAAGTTGTTGTCATATACATAATTAATGTTTCCACGTTCCATCGCAAAGACATTAGCGGTGAAACAATGAATCATAGTTCTAGCTTTTAAAGAAAAATAAGAAACCCTGACTTACTATTCTAAACAAGGACAAACTCTAGAAAAATTAGTCTAAATAAATCTCATATTAATTTCGACACAGTTGGCTGTCAAAATATTTGATTGCATAATCATTTTTTGAATAATTCAAATCGAGCCAACTCAAAACAGTCAATAAAAGTAGTCCCCACATTTGTCATATATTCTATCCATCATATCAAATAGGGATTTTGGCGCAAATGGTCCTCACATATGCACTTAGTGCAGTTTTGGTTTCTAACCTTTCATTTCTGGCTAGGAAGTCCCTAACCTATGCATTTGGTTGCAAAAATGGTTTCTATGGACGAAATTCGTCCAATTGTGCCGTTAGTTAGTTAGGTGCGTACACTGCAATCTCCATTAATTTGTTTTGGAATTTTGGTGCAAATGGTCCCTAACCTTTGCCCTTAGTATGGAATTGGTCTATAACGTTTATTTTTTAGCATACATGTCCCTAACCTATGTGTTTTGGTGCAAAATTGGTCCTTATAGGATGAAAATGACAAATATGCCCTTAGTTAATTAGAAGAAATTGTATGTGGATTTCTAATCATTACAAAATGTACACATAGGTCCAATACTTTTATGTTTTATAAAAAATTAAAGAAAAATAATGAGTTTTTTTTTTTTTGAATTAACACTTTAATAATAATAAACATGTCAAATAAAATTATTGTTTTTATTATTAAGTAATTATATTATTTAAAATTTAGACTCTTATTTTATTGTTGTATAAAAAAATAACTTTGTCACAAAACTTGATGTTCAAATACTTTTATTTAATTGAGTTATATATTTATTAACTACAAATATTATAGATCCAACTATATTCTTCATATTTTAATTTATCGTTTTATTTTTGTTCAAAAATAAAACACATAATGTGTAAATTAATTTTTATTAGTATTTTTATGTTAATTTATCGTTTTATTTTCGTTTAAAAAAAAAACTTTACCAGAAGATGCGTTAGGTAAGTTGATAGAATATAAATCAACTCACGTAAGTCAAAAAGACGCCTAAACGTGCAATAGCCACCGTTTACTTCACCTAACGTTCTCTGCGTTTTGGTGTAAAGCAAATAAATAAAAGGATAATTAGCTCATATACCTTTTTTTTTTTATAAAAGTTGATATATACCTCTTTTTTAAATTTTTATACTTATCTACGTCTAAATAATATTTATGAAAAATACATTCTTCTATATTATATAAACTCTTTTAAAAATATTTATTTATTGCATAGTAGTGTATGTACTTTATATAATATTCATTTTAGTCTTTATATTTTTAATTATATTTCAATTAAGTCCTTCAAAATTGCATCTTAAGTCCTTAATCTTTTATATCATTACACTTTGGTCCCCAAATTTTTAATTATCTTTCAATTAAGTCCTCTAAAAATTGCATCTTAGGTCCTTCAACTTTTAAATATTTACATTTTGGTCTTCAAATTTTCAATTATCTTTCAGTTAAGTCCTCCAAAAATTGCATCTTAAGTCCTTCAATTTTTTACATCCTTACACTTTGATCTCCAAATTTTCAATTATTTTCAATTTCTTATTCTTACCCACGTCTAAATAATATTTATGAAAAATACATTTCTACTCTATTATATAAACTCTTTTAAAAATATTTATTTATTGCATAGTAGTGTATGTACTTTATATAATATTCATTTTAGTCTTTATATTTTCAATTGTATTACAATTAAGTCTTTCAAAAATTACATCTTAGGTCCTTAATCTTTTACATCTTTACACTTTGGTCCCTAAATTTTCAATTATCTTTCAGTTAAGTCCTCCAAAAATTGCATCTTAGGTCCTTCAACTTTTTACATCTTTACACTTTGATCCCCAAATTTTCAAATACCTGTCAGTTATGTCCTCCCAAAATTGCATCTTAGGTCCTTCAATTTTTTATATCCTTACACTTTGATCCCCAAATTTTCAATTATTTTTAATTTTTTATTCTTACCCACATCTAAATAATATTTATGAATAATACATTTCTTCTCTATTATATAAACTCTTTTAAAAATATTTATTTATTGTATAGTAGTCTATATACTTTATATAATATTCACTTTAGTCCTTATATTTTTAATTATATTTCAATTAAGTCTTTCAAAAATTACATATTAGGTCCTTAATCTTTTACATCTTTACACTTTGGTCTCTAAATTTTTAATTATCTTTCAGTTAAGTCCTCCAAAAATTACATCTTAGGTCTTTCAACTTTTTACATCCTTACACTTTGATCCCCAAATTTTCAATTATCTTTCGATTAATTCCTCCAAAAATACATCTTAGATGTAGTAACATATGTGTTACCCGTGTCAAATTGATTTTAATGAAATTGAGGAAGTAACATATAGTAACAAATACTGTAACATATATGTTACCAGCGTAAAAATATTGTTTTTAAAAATAAAATTAGAAATATTTGATTTTACCAAACTAATGTATTTTTAAAAAAACATTTACAAATAGATAAATCATAAAATAACATTTGTATTGAAAATGAGGAAGTAACATAAGGTAACACATGTGATAACATATGTGTTACTCATGTCAAATTAATTTTAATGAAATTGAGGAAGTAACATAGGATATAATTTGATTTTAGACCAAACTAATGTATTTTTTAAAAAACATTTACAAAGAGATAAATCATAAAATAGTAATTGTATTGAAAATGAGGAAGTAACATAGGGTAACATATGTGTTACCCATGTCAAATTGTTGATATTAAAAATGAAAAAATTAAATATATTATTTTTATTTAACATAATTCGTAATTCAAAAAATTATAGAAGGATATAATTTGCTAAAAATTGATTTTAATGAAATTGAGTAAGTAACATAGGTTAACAAATATGGTAACATATATGTTACCCGCGTAAAAGTATTGTGTTCAAAAATAAAAATTGGAAATATTTGATTGTAGACAAAATTTTTGTATTTTTTAAATACATTTACAAGAATATAAATTATACAATAGTAATTTTATAGAAAATAAAGAAGTAACATAGGGTAACATATGTGTTACCCATGTCAAATTGTTGTTATTAAAAATAAATAAATTAAATATATTATTTTTATTTATAATAATTCATATTTCAGAAAATTATAGAAGGATATAATTTGCTAAAAATTGATTTTTATGAAATTGAGTAAGTAACATAGGTTAACAAATATGGTAACATATATGTTACCCGCGTAAAAGTATTGTTTTCAAAAATAAAAATTAGAAATATTTGATTGTAGACAAAATTAATGTATTTTTTAAATACATTTACAAGAATATAAATTATACAATAGTAATTTTATAGAAAATGAAGAAGTAACATAGGGTAACATATGTGTTACCCATGTCAAATTGTTGATATTAAAAATAAATAAATTAAATATATTATTTTTATTTATAATAATTCATATTTCAGAAAATTATAGAAGGATATAATTTGCTAAAATTGATTTTTATGAAATTGAGGAAATAACATAAGTTAACAAATACGGTAACATATATGTTACCCGGCGTAAAAGTATTGTTTTCAAAAATGAAAATTAGAAATATTTGATTTTAGATGAAATTAATGTATTTTTAAAAACATTTACAAGAATATAAATTATAAAATAGTAATTGTATAGAAATTGAGGAAGTAACATAGGGTAATGTGTTGCCCGTGTCAAATTGATTTTAATGAAATTGAGGGAGTAACATAGGTTAACCAATATGGTAACATATATGTTACCCACATAAAAGTATTGTTTTAAAAATATAAAATTGAAAATATTTAATTTTGGACTAAACTAATGTATTTTTAAAAATATTTACAAAGAGATAAATCATAAAATAGCAATTGTATTGAAACGAGGAACTAATATATGTGGTAACACATGTGTTACCCGTGTCAAATTGATTTTAATGAAATTGAGGAAGTAGCATATGTTAAGAAATACGGTAACATATATGTTACCACGTAAAAGTTTTGTTTTCAAAATTAAAATTTAGAAATATTTGATTTTAGACCAAACTAATGTAATTTTTAAAAAACATTTACAAGGAGATAAATCATAAAATAGCAATTGTATTGAAAATGAGGAAGTAACATAGGGTAACACATGTGGTAACATATGTCTTACCCGTGTCAAATTGATTTTAAAGAAATTGAGGAAGTAACATATGTTAACAAATACGGTAACATATATGTTACCCACGTAAAAGTATTGTTTTTAAAAATAAAAATTGGAAATATTTGATTTTAGACCAAACTAATGTATTTTTTAAAAACATTTTACAGAGATAAATTATAAAATAGCAATTGTAGTGAAAATGAGGAAGTAATATAGGGTAACACATGTGGTAAACATGTGTTACTCGTGTCAAATTGATTTTAATGAAATTGAGGAAGTAATATAGGGTAACAAATTCAAGAATATATATGTTACCCGCAGAAAAGAATTATTTTTGAAAAATAAAATTTTGAAATATTTGATTTTAGACCAAACCGATGTAGTTTTTGAAAAATATTTAAAAGGAGATAAATTATAAGATAGCAATTATAAAGTGTTTTTAAAATAAATACAAAGTATTGATTTTATTGCAAATGAGCAAATAACACATAGTGACATAACAATTTGATCTTCTCCATTCATCAGGAGATTTATTTAGCCCATCGAATATGTGGAGAACAAAATGTGTTTGATATTAAAGTCAAACACTAGTGTATCTGGGCAAAAATAATTATCTCCACTAAGTGGAAGAGAAACAAAATTCTCAAGAATATATATGTTACTAATATAAAATGTTGTTTTTAAATAAAAATTGAAATATTGATTTTAAATGTAAAGAATGTATTTTAAAAAATTTATAAAATAGAGAAATGATAAAATATTGATTTTAATAAAAATAAAGAAGTAACATATAGTAACATATATGTTACCCGTGTAAAAAATTGTTTTAAAACAAAAAAATTGAAATATTAATTTTAAAGAAAAATAATGTATTTTTAAATAATTATAAACTATTGATTTTATTGCAAATGAGCAAGTAACACATAGTAATATATATGTTACTAGTATAAAAATATTTTTTTAAATTGAAAATTTGAAATATTGATTTTAAATAAAAATAATGTATTCTTAAAAATTTAAAAAATAGAGAAATGGTAAAATATTGATTTTAATGAAAATGAGGAAGTAACATATATGTTACCCGTGTAAAAATGTTGTTTTAAAAAAAAAATTAATTTTAATTTTAAAGAAATATGACTTAATTTTTAAATAATTATAAAATATTGATTTTATTGCAAATGAGCAAGTAACATATAGTATATATATGTTACTAGTAAGTAATATATATGTTACTAGTATAAAAATATATTTTTTAAAAATTGAAAATTGATTTTAAATGAAAATAATATATTTTTAAAATATTAATAAAATTAGAGAAATAGTAAAATATTGATTCTAATGAAATATGAAGAAGTAACATATATAGTAACATATATGTTACCCATGTAAAAATACTATTTTTCGAGTTAAAAATTAAAATATTAATTTTAAATGAAAATAACATATTTTTTAAAAAATAATAAAATGAGTAAATTATAAAGTATTAATTTCAATGAAAATGATGAAATAACACATATGTTATTCGTGTAAAAAGATTGTTTTTCAAATTAAAAAAATAAAAATATTTATTTTATGATAATACTGTATTTTTAAACAATTATCAAAGAAAATAATTGTAAAATATGATTATAGTTATTATTATATTTAAAATAGTATACAAATATGATACAAATATGATGGTAGGTGGTGGTAACACGTGTTAATTTAATTTAAATTAAAGTAATATATGTGTACTATAATTTAAAATAGTATATAAATATTTATTTTGTTCGTTTAGATGAAAATTGAGTGTAAAGTCAAAGATTTAATTGAAAATGCACTTATTTTGACCACTAAAATTATACTTATTTTGGCCACTAAAATCAAGGATTTGGAGGACCAAACTTTGAACATGTATAAAGTTGAAGGACCTAAGATGCAAATTTTAGAGGACTTAAGCGAAAGATAATTGAAATTTGGGGACCAAAGTGTAAAGATATAAAAGTTGAAGAACCTAAGATGCAATTTTTGGAGGACTTAACTGAAAGATAATTAAAATTTGGAGACTAAAGTGTAAAGATGTAAAAGATTAAGGACCTAAGATGTAATTTTTGGATGACTTAATTAAAATATAATTGAAAATATAAGGACTAAAGTGAATATTATATAAAGTACATAGACTACTATACAATAAATAAATGGCTTATTTGCACAAATGGTCCCTGACTTTTGCACTTACTGCGGGTTGAGGACCTATCTTTTCATTTTTGGCAGTTTAACCCCTATTTCAAATGTTTTTGGCAGCAATAGTTCTTTTCAACAATTTCCATCCAAATGGCTGTCAAATTTCACGGTGGAAGTTTTTATTTAAAAATGCTTATTTGCACAAATGGTCCACGACTTTTGTAAAGAAAAATTTAAACAAAGTCCCAATATTTTAGAAAGTATTGAAAAGTCCCATAACCTTCTAATCCTAACACATATGACCTAAACTTTTTTTGACAATTTTATCCCTAACTTAAATAAATTAAAAATAACTCACAAACCTTTTCAAAAATACAAATAAGTCCTAAATTTTTTTTTTTTTACAAATTTACACTTAAAATAATAAAAAGTGTGTCATCAAGTCCCAAAACTTTTAATTTTATTCACCAAAATAATATTTAAAATGTGTTTGATTAAAATCAAATTTTTAGTAAAAGTGATTGAAAAATTGTGGGACCATAAAATGTGTAGTTAAAATTAATTGTTGACTTTGACTTTAGCTTTTTAACAAAATCAAAATTGAAAACAACCAGTTCTTAGAGTTTCACAGATTTTTGTCCAGGTGATCATTAATTAACAAAAAAATTATACCCCGATCAAAATTTGACCAATTTAAAATTTTAATTTATTTTTCATATCAATTACTAGAGGTGGCAAAATGGAATTAAATTTCGGATAGCCTGCTCTCTCAGTTGGGCTAGTCCAATAAAAGTTGATTCAATAAAATTAGGTCAACTTAGTCCGGTACAACTAGCCAACCAGGCTGGCCCGATAATTTTTTTTTTTCCCAAGTCCTTACCCCACACTTCAAACACCCCACCCCTAGCAGCCACATTTCAAGGAGAGAGGATGGGTGGGGTGTTTGAAGATGTGAGAGAGGACTTGGGCAAAAAAATTATCGAACCAAATTTGGTTGACTAGTTGTATCGGACTAAATTGACCAAATTTCTATTTAATCAATTTTTTATTGGATCAGCCCAGCCCAAAGACCGGGCTATCTGGACAGCCCACTGGGCTGGCCCATTTTGCCACCTCTAGTAATTGATATGAAAAATAAATTAAAATTTTAAATTGGTCAAATTTTTGGTCATGGGTATAATTTTTTGTTAATTAATGCACCACCGACAAAATCAGTAGAGACTCTAAGAGTCTCGCTTGTTTTCAATTTGATTTTGTTAAAAAGTTAAAGTCAAAATCAACAATTAATTTTAAAGACACATTTTATGGTCCCACAATTTTTCAATTACTTTTACTAAAAATTTGATTTTAATCAAACACATTTTAAATATTATTTTGGTGAATAAAATTAAAAGTTTTGGGACTTGATGACATACTTTTATTATTTTAAGTGTAAATCAAAAAAAATAAAAAGATTTAGGACTTATTTGTATTTTGAAAAGGTTTGTGAGTTATTTTAATTTATTTAAGTTATGGATAAAATTGTCAAAAA
The DNA here is from genome assembly GCA_023638005.1 of Forsythia suspensa. Lineage (NCBI taxonomy): Eukaryota > Viridiplantae > Streptophyta > Magnoliopsida > Lamiales > Oleaceae > Forsythia > Forsythia suspensa. The sequence goes on from CM042676.1 coordinate 40,793,190, forward strand.
GTTTAGGGTCATATGTGTTAGGATTAGAAGGTTATGGGACTTTCAACACTTTCTAAAATATTAGGGACTTTTTTGCAAATTTTTTTCTTTACAAAAGTCGGGGACCATTTGTGCAAATAAGCATTTTTAAATAAAAACTTCCACCGTGAAATTTGACGACCATTTGATGGAAATTGTTGAAAAGGACCATTGTCGCCAAAAACATTTGAAATAAGGGCTAAACTGTCAAAAATGAAAAGATAGGTCCTCAACCAAGCAGAAGTACAAAAGTCAGGGACCATTTTTGTAAATAAGCCATAAATAAATACCACATCATCATTCCACATTATAAATTATTATTTTTAATTAAATGAGGTATTTTTTAAATCAAACCAAGAAAATAAGGTATTTTTGAATAATTAAAAAATAGGTATTTTTCAACTTTTTACAAAAAGAGGGCTCTTGTCAACTTTGCCCTAAATAAAAGTGTACTTTTCCTTAAATTACATAATTTATTTTGTAAAAATCGAAATTGACCAGAATGTTATTGGAAACAGCTCGAGTTCACATCCATGAGTGGATTGATTAATATTCCTGGTGTTCACACTCAGCGGAGTGACGTATACAATATATATGTCATTTGAGAATGAGACATATCCCATCCTCCATTACACTATTTTTTTGACCGTTCCATGTGACTTATTTATAATATTATTCTAAACAGTTTGCCTAGATGTAACGCACCATTTCTACGTTTGCTGAGTAATTTGAAGCTCGACTTATATATCTAACCACGCTTTTATATTTTTAAAATTTCGATTTAAAATAATATATTTTATATTATTTGAATATTATCATTACAGTAAATTTTATAATTAGTAGTTTAATTCAAATTTGTTATATATATATATATATATATATATATATATATATATATATATATATATATATGAAGATGTAATAAAAAATATTCCATCACATTTAATACTTGTTTGGAAGAGATTTTAATAGGTTTTGAAAGAAAATGACCAAAATGACTCTTTGCTTTCCCATTCTTTTACTATCTCAAAGTTGTTCTTAGTTTAATAGTTAATTGTTCTTAGTTTATAGTTGAATTAGTTTTTAATCATCAATTTTCCAAAGTTCATTAGATTCGGTTAAGGTTACTATAATTGTAATTGAACTACTTAAGTTTTCATGTGAGACGATCTTTAACTCATAATTTATTTTATTCTTGAACAATTAAATGCAACTCATGAATTATTAAATACATAAAATCGCCGACAAGTATAAACAACTGGCTATGACACTTGATTCAGGTTGCACTGTTAGGAGATCATTCCTCACTGATTTACTTTTTTTTGAAGAATGGCAGAATAATTGATACAGCTCCTTCCTCCTGAGATCTCCTTGATGCATATTTGCTGGAATATATAAGATATTTTACCTCATCAAGACTGTAGTCACCGGATCCCTTTGTAAGTAGGTGTTTCTTTATAACTATTCTCCACCATGGAATTACCCAACATATGGGCACCAAGAATGCTACCAACATTGCAGAGATGATAGATCCAGTATCGAGTACTCCATGCATCAAAATTGCATAGGCCACCAAAAATAACATAAGAGGTCCGTATAGAAAAGCATAGAGTACTGGATGAAGTGAGAGTATAAAACTCGTACCCATTGCCATACCAAAGCAGATTGTGTTGACAATTGTAAAATTAGTAATTTGAGTTTTATTGTCGATGTTGGTGCTATTGGGAAGGATATAAGTAGTAGGATTAACGGATGTGGTATTGAGAAAAATAGCGTTAACAGAAGTGTTTTGGCCACTGGAAAAGGCAGAAGGGGGAGCAAGTGCGGCTTGATAGGCAGCAGTTGCAACCAATGCAATAATTACTAGAAAAGCATTTCGCATATCCCCTGATAAACCCAAATGCAGATAAGCACCAAATTTGATAATCGTATCAGACAGATTTGTCGATGAACTCAAATACTTGTAAGGGGAAGAGGTATCCTCTAAAACTGATGAACATGTATAATATATTGCGTGCATTAAAAAGTTCTTTGCATTTCCACTTCGAAGATCTTGGGGTCGGATATCCAAGGGCGTCATACCTTCCGAGTTTTTGGCATTTACATCTACAAATTTGAATAATGACTCCATAACCTGAATCCATAAACATGATGTTAATTAATTTATAATCTAATTGAACCACATAAAGTGCTCAGAAACAAGATGTCTAATGCTCTCAACAAAATATGCTTTTTTTTTTTTTTTGGGAAGAATTGTTTATTTGTTTATATTTGTATAATAAATTTAATTCAATAAGAAATCAAGAAATAAATTAAACTTTACAATTTGCCTATATGGAGAGTTGAATTCAATGTTGACTTAAAGTAAGTTTGCAGAGTTGTTTGTCAATTCAAAATAAATATATATATGGAGGTTTAGTAAAAGGAACATGCCTCCGGTTGGTTTGTTAATGCTGCAAGATGGAGCACGGTATTTCCTTCCTCGTCTCTCCATGTCAACACTGCTGTGTTGTCAGTTCTCCGAATCCAACCAAAAGAACCTTAAAAGCTGTAAAGTTTTGTTTTCTGACAGCAATATGCACAGCAGTTTCCTGTCGAACTGTCAAGTCCTTGATTGAGGACGGGCATTCAAGAAGAAATCTGATCAAAAGATCAATATTCTCCATTTCAACCACATAATGCAAAGGAGTGATTCCTCCTCTCCCTTGAACACGAATGAGGTTCGGATCATAACTGATGAGCCCTCTCACTGTGGCGGTGCGTCCATTACGCAAAGCCTTGTCCAAGGGGCTAAGGCCATCAAGGTTCAACTTCTTCCCCAGTGAAGGCTTTAGCCTCAACATTTCAAGAGCAAGGCGGGTATCGCCTTCAAAAGCGGCTCTATGGAGAGGTGTCTCGAAAACAGTTTGTCGTTGGGGCCTTCTAAGTAATTTCGATCGTTGTTTATTGAGTTGTACAAGGCAATGATAGCAGAATCTTGAGCAGCGTCCATTCTGCAAACTACTAAAGTGTTTTTGAACTGAAGCTAGATTGTAAATGAGAACTGCTTTGAGTATTCAATGACTTCTGATCTGAGTTTCTTTATATGGTTAATATGGTGAATTCAGCTGAAAGTGAATGCCATTTAAATTGACCTTGAAAGGAATAAAAATATGAAACCTCCTTCTTGTCTTCTTTCTTCATGTTTTGCACATGCTTTTTTTATCCACACATTTTGAATTATTCACAATTTTTATTCATTTTTTATCCAAATATTCTAGCAACTTATAATTATTCAGATTTTTTTTTGGAAATTGGATGTAGTTACTAGTTCATGATACATGTTTGGCAATGTTGAAATTATTTTTTAAGTACTTATAAATTGTGGGTCCTATAAAATGTGTAGATAATAGGTAGATAGTAAGTGCTTGTTCGGTTGCCATTTTTTCCAAAAAAACCCATTTTTTGCCTACAATTTTTGACTTTTCAACCTTTTTTACACTACCAAAAAAGTTGAAAAGTCAAAAAGTAACCAAAAAAACTCATTAAAAACTCTACCGAACAAGCCCTAAATTGTAAATTATACGAAATGTATATATAAAAAATATTTTTGACTAATTTGACTAATTTAAATTATAATTTAAACTAAATCAATTAAACACTTAAAAAAAACTTTATGAGAAGACGTGTTAGGTAAGTTGATAGAATATAAATCAACTCAGATAGTTCAAAAAGACGCCCAAAGCATTACACTAGCCACCGTTTACTTCACCTGACATTCCTGCGTTTTTGGTGTAGCAAAGAAATAAAAGTGTACTTTTCCTTAAATTACGGTGTGTCTCGGAATCGATTCTACAGCGATTAAATTATTTGACCAAATAGTAAAAGTGTTAAAATATTGAAAACAATTCAGAATTTTCCAACAAAGGCTGCCATTTCTTACCTATAGTACCGCAATTGTCGACTAATTCAAACAACTATGGACAAAAATGCCCTTGATTTTATGACTATTTCAAAAGAGATGAAAATATGGGAAGCAATTGAAAGGTTAGAAAGGTAATTTGAAAGAGATAAACATAAATGGCAAAATCCTGTATCAAATTCGGCTTTTCAAATTAAGTGGGTCCTATTGAACCACAAAGTCAAAATGAATTTAGCAAAATCTGCTATTTATGTTATTCCAGAAGGCTAATTTATTTTGTAAAAATCAAATTGACCATAATGTTATCGGAAACAGCTCGAGTTCACATCAATGAGTGGATTGATTAATATTTCTGGTTTTCACACTCAGCGGAGTGACGTATACAATATATATGTCATTTGAGAATGAGACATATCTCTCCCATCCTCCATTATTACACTATTTTTTTGACCGTTCCATCTGACTTATTTATAATATTATTCTAAACAATTTGCCTAGATGTAACGCGCAATTTCTACGTTTACTGAGTACTCACGCATCACTCTGTATTAATTTGAAGCTCGATCTATATACTTAATCACACTTTACACTTTTTAAAATACTAATTTATAATAATATATTTTATATTATTTGAATATTATCATTACAGTAAATTTTATAATTAGTAGTTTAATTCAAATTTGTTACACACACACACACACACACATATATATATGAAGACGTAATAAAAAAAAATATTCCATCACATTTAATGCTTGTTTGGAAGAGATTTTAATAGGTTTTTGAGAGAAAATGACCAAAATGACTATTTGCTTTTCAAAAGAGTCGCAATATTTGACTAGAAAATTGGGTTATTTTGGTAATTTCTCTCAAAAGTCAAAAAATAGAAAACTAAAAACCTATTAAAATCTCTTCAAAACAAGCACTTAGTTGCTAAAGAATCATACTACAATTTCGGAAAGAAAAAAAAATCTTAAACCCACCCCACACATTTTATAAACCAAGACACCTGCGTCTAGAACTACACTGCCAATTTGATTTCTTTGATAATCGTCAATATAAATATTTCTCAAACAGATATTCGTCTCAAACTAATAATAAAATTCAAAAAAAGCATCTTTACATTCCGTACAAATAAAAATAAGAAGATTAGCGAGTGACAAGACTCATCTTTAATCAAATTAGGCTATATGTCAACAATTGTCATGGAACTAAAAATCAACAACATTAATGTTTTCAAGAAAAGAAAGAAGAGTGCCCCCAGGGGCGTAGGCGAGTTGGTAAAGCTTGAGTTGATGTGGGGGAGAAATCCTCCGGCAACGCAGGTTCGATTTCCGTGTAGGGGTAGATTTTCTTGAAATATAATGGGGGTGCATCTTGGGGTTGGCCTGTTGGCTCTTTCCCTTAGGTCTCTGCCACTCGTGCACATCCCTCGATTTACAACCCATCTGGTCAAGGGGTCTCTGACACAGGTGAGGGACTTCGCCTTCGGGACTTTCTCCTTATCAAAAGAAAAGAAAAAAGAGCATAGTCTTGGTGGGGATGTTGGTAGAAGTAGATGATTGAACTGAATAACCAAAGAAACAACAGTCTAATGAGTCAATAATCAATAATGGGGTGAGAGACCAAAAGAAGTCATCAATTTGGACAAAATACAGATTGGCTACATCATGGGTACCTAGTGAACTGGATTTTAGTTTTTTACTAGCCCGTTTGGTAGAGTTTATAAAACAGTTTATTTGACAAAAATGGTTAATTTGACCAAAAATTGTTTATTTGACAAAATAATTTGCCTTGGTAGCCGTCATTTTTTTACCATTCTTGGTCAAATAAACTGTTTTGATCAAATAAACTAGTTTATAATCTCTACCAAACAGGCACTAAATCCGCCTTGAAAATACTGACCTCCACAATTGCGGGTATAGCATTCACTCGTATTCTTTTCAATGTCGTCTTTGAAGTCTTTCGTCATATGTTGTGGTTGTCTTATGGAAACAACCTTCTTCTTTATGCAATTGAGAATATATATTTATTAACATTCTGACAAAAAGTCTAATTTGTTTGAGCTTATTGAGAAACCAATAAGTAATCTCCTAATAATGCCATTGGAGCAGAATTTTTTTGTATAATTTCTTTAACAAAAGAGATGTTAATATTGGGAAGGATACTGTAAGGCCAAGAATGATCAGATTCTTTCAAGAAGATAAAACATTCAAGATATCTAAGCAACATAAACGAAAATAAAACTGTAAAGAACACAAGATTTGTTTCGGCCTAAGCCCCAAAGGTTCGGTGACCAAATCTAACACCTACATCCTCTGTTGAGCATCCACAATGTGGAATATGCTCCATGCATCAATATAACAACCAATCGGCAACCAAAGTACAATATTGTTGAATATTACAGACTTTTCGTAAACCACCAAGGTTTTACCCTCAAGAAATCAACGAAATCAACCCGCAGTTACTGTTCACACAAGAACATCACAACTATCTCTTGTTTGATTCGGCAACTAAGAGTAAAGAACCATAAGGTCTTTATCTATTACCAAGAATCATCAACAGATGATAATAACAAAAGAAAATTTGAAGGAGATGAAGATTTCAGAATTTCAGAGAAGATGAAGAGAGATTGTTATTGATGCGAACCCACGAAGTATTAAAACCCTGGACCCACAAAGGTTTGATCTGAACCCCAAGAAAGCTAAAATCCAGCCGCAAAAACTTGACCCGATGAATTCTTGAAACAACGAACCAAAGTTATGAACGCCACAAAGAGATGCGAATTCTTTGATAAGTTTAGGTTAGTTCGATTAAGAACTAGGAAGAAAGTGAATCCTCACTTTGATTAATCTCACAAATAACGTAATTGTCTTATGTTTACAATGAAAGATGTTTAAATAGTAAACGTATGAATAATTCTAACCTAAATCGAAATTAAGTAACTAAATTGAATTAAGAGTCCTAAACCCTAAAGGAAACTAAAACTTGCCAAAACCCGGATTTTCTCCGAGAATACGCCTTGCGATCGCATAGGCAATATCCCTGCGATCGCATGGTTTGGCCAAATAACATTCTGCTTTTGAATTGTCACCCGTGCGATCGCAGCGATAGATAACCATGCGATCGCATGGCTATTTCCCTTGAGCCTCCGCGCGGATTTCTGCCATATTTGCATTATGGTCCTCCAACTTTGTCACCTGCTCCTTTTGGTCCCCCGATCTGCCATTAGAATCTGATATACTTCCAATATAGTCCTTAGCTTGAATTAAGTATACCAAAGTTGGCATCGGATTCTTGGTATCGATTTCAGCCCACGTAGCTTGAACAAGACCTTGCATATCTTCATTGATCTTCTTAGCTCTTGCCCTCGTTAATGTTCCTATCGAACTATGTGTTGAGTCCTGGCTAGTCAGTCCATGGTCTGCCAGTCCTTGGCTCGCATCATCCCCTCCTTCCCAAAAAGGATTCGACCTCGAATCATAACCTGCATCAAATGGGGAAAGATCAGAAATATTAAAAGTAGTCGAAACATTAAACTCACCTGGAAGATCAATTTTATAAGCATTATCATTTATTCGTTCAAGAACTTGAAAAGGCCCATCCTCCCTAGGGTGTAGTTTAGACCGTCACCGGACAGGAAACCGTTCTTTCCTCATATGCACCCAGACCCAGTCTCCAGGTTCCAAGATAACTCGTTTACGGCCTTTGTTGGCTTTGGTGGCATACTGTTTATTATTCTTTTCAATCTGTTGTCGCACACTCTCATGGAGCTGTTTTACCCTTTCTGCCTTCCTGTGTCCATCCAAGCTAGTCCTTTCATCAACAGGTAGAGGAATCAATTCTAAAGGCGTTAATGGGTTAAAACCATACACAATTTCGAATGGAGACATATTTGTAGTAGAATGCACACTTCTATTATATGCAAATTCAATAAAAGGTAAACAGTCTTCCCAATTCTTTAGATTCTTTTGGATGATAGTACGTAATATAGTAGATAAAGTTCTGTTTACTACCTCAGTTTGGCCATCCGTTTGAGGGTGACAAGTAGTTGAAAACAACAACTTAGTCCCCAACTTACCCCACAAGACTTTCCAGAAGTAGCTAAGAAATTTAACATCTCGATCAGAAACAATACTCTTTGGAACACCATGTAGGCGGACAATTTCTCGAAAGAATAATTCAGCAATGTTAGTAGCATCATCTGTTTTATTGCAAGATATAAAATGCGCCATTTTAGAAAACCTATCAACAACCACGAAAATTGAATCCTTATTTTGTTTTGACCTAGGCAAGCCTAAAACAAAGTCCATAGAGATATCAATCCAAGGCTCGTTAGGTACGGGTAAAGGGGTATACAAACCATGAGGTAAGACTCTAGATTTGGCCTGTTTACATGTGATACATTTTGCACACAATCTCTCTACATCACGTCTCATTTTAGGCCGAAAAATGTTCATGTAATACCTCCAAAGTTTTCCTCACCCCAAAATGTCCCATTAAGCCTCCCCATGTGCCTCACGCACAAGCAACTCACGTAAAGAACTAAAAGGCACACATAATTTATTTGCTTTAAACAAGTAGCCATCTAGTCTATAGAATTGCCCAAAAGTATTGTTCTCACATGCCCCATACATACCAAAGAAAATTATTATCATTAGCATATAAGTCCTTAACATACTCAAAACCTAATAATCGGGTATTTAAAGTAGTAATGAGGGTGTACCTTCTAGACAACGCGATCAGCCACAATATTTTTTACCTTGTTTGTAGTGAATGACATAAGGAAAAGTGTCGATGAATTCTACCCACTTTGTATGCCGCCTATTCACACACCTCGCCCTGCCAGTGCTTTAGGGAATCATGATCGGTATGGATTACAAACTCCTTGACCATAGGTAGTGTTGTCAAGTCTCCAAAGCTCTCACCAAAGCGTATAATTCTTTGTCATATATTGGATAATTCAAGGCGGCTCCACCTAGTTTCTCGCTAAAGTAGGCAATTGGGCTTTCTCTGCATTAACACGGCTCAATACCTATACCGAGGCATCACATTCAATCTCAAAATTTTGTTAAAGTTAGGTAGCGCTAACATTGGTGTAGAACACAATTTATCCTTAATAATATTAAAAGCATTTTTCTTGATCAAGGCCCCAATTAAACCCAACACTTTTCTTTACTATCTCAGTGAGTGGTGACGCTAGTGTACTAAAATCTTTAACAAAATGCCTATAAAAACTAGCCAAGCCATGAAAGCTCCTCACCTCAGTGACACTTCTCGGCGTTGGCCAATCCTTAATAGCCTTAATCTTTTCTTCATCGACCTCAATACCATTTGTACTAACAACATAGCCAAGAAAAACAACTTGTTTCATGCAAAAGGTACACTTTTTAAGATTAGCATACAATTTCTCATGCCTTAAAGCATTAAGAACACAACGCAACTGTTCAATGTGCTCATCCAAGTTCTTACTATATACTAAAATATCATCAAAGTAGACTACTACAAATTTGCCTATGAAGGCACGCAAAACATGGTTCATTAATCTCATAAAAGTGCTTGGGGCATTAGTTAAACCAAAAGGCATTACTAACCACTCATACAAACCATATTTAGTCTTAAAAGCAGTTTTCCATTCATCTCCTTCTTTCATTCTTATTTGGTGGTATCCACTCTTAAGATCAATTTTACTAAAAATACAAGATCCATGCAACTTATCAAGCATATCATCTAATCTAGGTATGGGATGACGATATTTTTATCAGAATGTTATTGATTGCCCCGCAATCAATACACATCCTCCAAGTCCCATCCTTTTGGGCACAAGTAGCACCGGCACCGCACATGGACTCATGCTTTCTCTCACATATCCTTTGCCCATCAACTCCTCAACTTGCCTTTGAAGCTCCTTGGTCTCTTCTCGGATTACTTTTTATCGTTGGGCGATTTGGAATAACAAATACGGGTACAAAATCAATTTGATGTTTGATGCCTCGAATGGGTGGCAAGATACTAGGCATCTCTTCAGGAAACACGTCCTCAACTTCCTGCAACAAAGAAATAGCTAAACTGGGGAGGGAGTGATTAATGTCGCTAATTACAAGGTTGGACTCCTTGTAGACTAGCAAAATCAATGGTTGATTTTCGATGAGGGCTCTCTTGATCTCTCTTTCTTTAGCAATGAAGCTCACTTTTGTTTTCTCTCGTGATTTTAAATTATTTCCACCCACACTCTCATTTTTTTCTTCCCTTCTCGTTTGTTCTTGTGCCTCTAACTCTCTTTTCTTTTGATCCACATCGTCCTTTAATTTCATTTGGTCTTCATAAAACTGTTTTGGTGATAATGGGACAAGAGTAACTCGGTTTTCCATCTTTGTAAGTTGTACCTATTCTCGAAACCCATCATGTATCACTTTCCTATCATAACGCCAAGGCCTACCCAACAAAAGATGGCCGGCATGCATAGGGACCACATCACACATCACATCATCATGATACTTCCCAATACTAAAGCTCACTAAGACACGCTTGTTAACCTCGACCTCCACATTCATTCAAATTCAGTAACTTATAAGGCCTAGAGTGTTTTATCATAGAGCAGACCTAGTTTCTCAACAAGTGTGGTACTAGCTACATTGGTGCAACTCCCCCATCTATTATCGGACTACACACTTTGTTATTAACATAACACCTAGTATGAAATATGTCTCTCATTTCGCTGCTCCATATCATCTACCTTAATGTGTGCATTAAGAGCTCGCCTCGCAACTAGAGCTTCACCTTCTACGGGGTATTCTACACCAATATCCTCCAATTCAGGCATTTCATCACTATCACTCTCAACCTCGAGATACCACCTCTCCATTGTCACATAAAACCATCACCCTTCGGTTTGGGCATTGTGAAGCAATGTGCCCGACACCCAAACATTTAAAACATTTAATGTCCCTATTCCTAGATGGTTGAAAATCTGATTTGGTTCTGTTATTGGTAGGTGCTACATTGGTTCCCTTAGGTGGTTCGGCTTTCCCTCTTGAAACTTGATCATCTCACCCTTGTTATTATTATCCCCGTGGTTTCAGGAGGGTTAGATCCGAAGAATACCATGCTGCCCCTTTTTGTTTCAACTGCCTTTCTACCTTCATAGCCATGTGCACCATGTCCTCCAACTCCACATAATGTTGTAACTCAACTATATTGGCTATGTCTCTATTTAACCCATTCAAAAACCTAGCTAAGGTAGCCTCCATATCCTCCTCAATGTTAGCCCTAATCATAGCCGTCTCCATCTCCTTATGGTAATCCTCTACACTACTTGAGCCTTGAGTAAGGCTCTGCAATTTTTGATATAGGTCCATATGGTAATGACTAGGTATAAACCTCCTCCTCATGAGAGCTTTTAAATCATCCCAAATTTCCATAGGCCTTTCATGATTCCTCCTCCTATTGGTCACTAATTGATCCCACCACATGATAGCATAGTCAGTGAACTCAATTACTGCTAATTTGACCTTCTTTTCTTCCGAATAGTTATGACAATCAAAGATCAATTCCATCCGCATTTCCCACTCTAAGTAGGCATCAGGATTATTCTTGCCTTGGAATGAAGGTATTTTCAATTTAATACTCCCAAGGTATCTATCTATCCCACCTTGACCTCTATAATCAACCCGGTCTAGGTGGTCTTTCATGCCTATCTCTCCGACGTCTCATTCTACCCATCTCAGCCCCATAGTTATAGGCTTCACCATCCTCACTCTCTGCTACCATCTCATCCTCAAAATCTGCCAAAGGGCTATGATACTGCCTATCCTGTCTCCTATCATGAGTAACCCCGGGTTGTTGTTCGCCTAATAAGGTTGTAAACATAGCACTATGTTGTTCCACTGTAACCTTTAAAGCATTATTAGTCTCCCTCATCTCGTCAAACACCACGTTCATACGATCAAATTGTTGTTGCATGGCCCTTAACAAGAAGAACTGGTTGTTTTCACTCCCAGTGGTTGTTTCTCCGTGATTAGACATTGTTTAAAAATTGAAAAATTAAGAAAGAAATAAAAGGAAAAGAAAATTATCTGCCTCACGTGTTTGCACTCGTGTTTCGCTCTATATGGATTTTTCCCGATAATAATCTCACAACTCTTGCCTTTTTCCACTCTTGTATTTCTTACCAAGTTCTCTAAAGAACTATCTAAACTCAATCAAGAATTCTAACTCCCGCGGCATTCAAGAACAAGAACAAGAAGAACAACGGAAAGAATAAAGATTAAAAGCAATCAGGAATAAAAAACAAACACTGGATGATAATTTACGACGAGAATTTCAAGGAACTCGTTTTCTTGAATTTTTCATGAATTTTCGTTTTTTTTTTCAATTCAACGCAAGAACGAAAAAAAAAGGATCACAAAGCAAGAATTAGAAATAATTAACTTTGGTGCATGTATGGATCATGCAAGAACAATTCTTGAAGAGGATGAATAAGGAAAGAACAATTTTTTTTTTTTTTTTGATATGATTCAAGATGAATCGATAAAAGCAAAGTAAAAGATAAAACACGATTTTAGAGCCAAAGCTCGATACCAACCGATGCGAACCCGCCAAGTATTAAAACCCGAACCCACAAAGGTTTGATCTCGAACCCCAAGAAAGCTAAAATCCAGCCGCAAAAACTTGACCGATGAATTCTTGAAACAACGAACCAAAGTTATGAGCGCCACAAAGAGATGCGAATTCTTTGATAAGTTTTGGTTAGTTCGATTAAGAACTAGGAAGAAAGTGAATCCTCACTTTGATTAATCTCACAAATAACGTAATTGTCTTATGTTTACAATGAAAGATGTTTAAATAGTAAGCGTATGAATAATTCTAACCTAAATCGAAATTAAGTAACTAAATTGAATTAAGAGTCCTAAACTAAAGGAAACTAAAACTTGCCAAAACCCGGATTTTCTCAGGAGAATATGCCTTGCGATCGCATGGTTTGGCCAAATAACATTCCGCTTTTGAATTGTCACCCATGTGATCGCAGCGATGGATAACCATGCGATCGCATGGCTATTTTCCTTGAGCCTCCACGCGGTTTACGCCATATTTGCATTATGGTCCTCCAACTTTGTCACACTGCTCCTTTTGGTCCCCGATCGCCATTAGAATCGATATACTTCCAATATAGTCCTTAGCTTGAATTAAGTGTACCAAAGTTGGCATCGGATTCTTGGTATCGATTTTAGCTCACGTAGCTTGAACAAGACCTTGCATATCTTCATTGGTCTTCTTAGCTCTTGCCCTCGTTAATGTTCCTATCGGACTATGTGTTGAGTCCTAGCTAGTCGGTCCATGGTCTGCCGGTCCTTGGCTCGCATCAGTTATCCATGAAGAAAATCTAAATCTATCTGACCAGAGAAGTGCAGAAGCCAAAGGGTCAAAAGGCATATCGAAGCAAGTTTCCATCTAAGGTTGATAAGACTCACGTGTCTTCATCTTGTGCATTGTTTCCACTCACAAAATGTGATTTGATCTTTGAAGTTTAACAATTCTGGTGGCATACACATGACTTTTCCCAACAGCTCCACCTTGCTACCAGGAATTGACCATTTTCATTGATGCTTAGAACATTGTCATCATTGTTTCATTGCTCTGTACCTGTAAGAAAAATTTTAAAAAAATTAAATGGAGGAAAACAAACTAATCAGACTCAATCTGATCAATTGAAAGAATCTTCAAACAATTCTTAAATTTATTTAAAGGAATTACTTTTGTTCCCATATCAGAAGGATTGTACTGAGTAGCAATCTTCTCAAGTTTCAAAATACCTTTTGAAATGATATCTCTTATAAAATAATATTTAACATCTATATGTTTTGATCTATCATGAAACATGGGATTTTTACTCAAGTGTATAGTACTTTGATTATCAGAGAACACAATAGCATTTTCATCTACAAAACCAAATTCCTTTAATAAACCTCCAAGCCAGATACCTTCATTTACTGCGTTAGCAGCTGCAATGTATTAAGCTTCAGTAGAAGATAGAGCAACTACCTTTTGAAGTTGAGATTTCCAACTGATTACAGTACCACATAATGTAAAGAAATAAACAGATGTGGATCTTCTATTATCTTTATCTACTACAAAGTCAGAGTCTGTATAACCTTTAAGGGTTATACCTTCTTTGCATTTTCTGAAGATCAAACCCATATTTGAAGTGCCTCTTAAGTATTTGAGAAGCCACTTAAGTGCTTCCCAATGGCATTCACTAGGATTAGACATAAATCTACTCAGAACACTAATGCTATAAGCAAGATCAGGTCTTGAACAAATCATCAGATACATCACAGATCCAATCATATTAGCATAAGGAACATAAGCAATATTTTCCATTCTTTCATATTCTTCTTTAGAATTTGAACAGTAATCAGAAGACAATTTAAAATTATTTGCAAGAGGTAAACTAACAGGCTTTGAATTAGACATAGCAAATTTCTCAAGTATCTTTATCACATAAGATTGTTGATTCAAAATAAGTATGTCATTTTTCCTGTCTCTTTTAATTTGCATACCTAATATTCTCTTGGCAGCTCCTAAGTCTTTCATATCAAACTCAGAATTTAGTTTGTCTTTTATTCTTTTAATTTCATCTTTATCATAGCTGGCAAGTAACATATCATCAACATACAGCAAGAGATAAAGAGAATTGGCCCCTCCAGAACCTTTACAGTAAAGACATGAATCAAATTTGCTCTTCTGGAATCCCAGATTTTGAACAAAAGTATCAAATCTTATGTACCATTGTCTAGGGGCCTGTTTAAGGCCATACAAATATTTCTTTAAAAGACAGACCAAATCAGACTTACCTCTCTTCTTAAAGCCTAAAGGTTGATTCATATAAATGGTTTCATCTAACTCACCATAGAGAAAGGCAGTTTTAACATCTAACTGATCCAATTCCCACCCAAACTGAGTTACCAAAGATAAGATAATTCTTATAGTAGTATGTTTTACTACGGGTGAGAAGATTTTAGAATAATCAACACTTTCTCTTTGAGTAAAATCCTTAGCTACAAGTCTGGCTTTAAACCTGACATTGTTTATACTACCTTCACCTTCTTTTATCTTGTAAATCCATTTACAATCAACTACCTTCTGATTTTTGGGGTTTTCAACCAAAATCCAGGTATTGTTTTGCATTAAGAAAGACATTTCTTCCTCCATTACAGCTTTCCAGTTTAAAGAATCTTTACCTTTCATTGCCTCATCATAAGAGAGAGGCTCATTTTCAACCACTTCCTGATATGTGAGAAAAGAGACAAAATTATCATCATTGAATCTAGCAGGTGGTCTGATCTGCCTTCTTTTTCTATCTCTTGTGAGTTGATACTCATCAATAGGCAGAGTTGCAGAATCAGCATTGTCATCTGTAGATTCTTCATCATTTTGTAAAGTTATTTCTTGATGATTCAGATTTTCTCTCTCCCATAACTTCTGTATTCTCTAAACTAGAAGACTCCACCTCAATCCTGATGTCTCTTTCTTTCATATTAGAGGTGGTTTCTTTTAAACAAGGCATTAAAGACTCATTAAAGACAACATCTCTTCTAATTATTACTTTAAACATTCTCTCTTTTTTCACCCAAAGTCTATACCCTTTTTGTTTTCTCCATATCCTAGGAGAACACACTTAAGAGACCTAGGCACAAGCTTGCCTATATTTTGGTAAGCATAGGCAGCACAACCAAAGATTTTATGATGAGAGTAGTCTCCGGTCTTTTGGACCAAAGCTGATTCTCAGGACTTTAAAGTTTAAAACCTTTGGAAGGACTTCTATTACACAAATAAGCAAAGAGTTATAACAGTTTCACCCCGAGCAGTTTAGGTGAACCGAAGTTAGAAGCATGCATCTTACTTTATTTAGAAGTGTTCTATTCATTCTTTCAGCAACACCATTTTTTTGAGGAGTGTAAGTCACAGTTCTATGTCTGATTATACCATGTATATTACAGAATTCATTAAACTCATAATTGCAGAATTCAAGACCATTATCTGTTCTTAAGGTTTTAATCTTAAGATCAACTTGATTTTCAATTTGGGTTTTCTAAGTCTTAAACACAGAAAATGTTTCATCTTTAGTTTTTAGTAAGAACACCCAAGATTTTCTAGAAAAATCATCTATGATTAACAGATAATATCTGAATCCAGCTTTAGTACACACAGTAGCATGTCCCCACAAAACAACATGTAAATAATCAAGTATTTTTCAGACTTGTGAGTTCCTTTTGAAAAGGGAAGCTTTACCTGTTTTCCTAATATACATGTTTCACATGAAGTAATATCACATAGATCCAAATTTTCAAAAACACATTGTTTCTGTAAAAATTTAAGCCCTTTATTGCCTATATGACCAAGTCTTTCATGCCATAGTTTTGAAAAACTAATTTTTCATTTGAAGTAGCTGCTGATAAATTGTGGATTGACTTAGTGTGTAGAAAATATAAACCATGTTTCTTCTCAGAGTTGATGATTAAATCACCATCTTTGAAGATATTGATTTGTCCATTTCCAATCCTAATGTCAAACTCCATATCATCAAGGACACCTAAGGATATTATGTTTCTTTCAAGGTCAGGAACAAGCCTAGTTTTATGGAGAATCAGATTGGTTCCATTTTCTAAAACTATCTTGTTGTGCATATTCCTTTTATATCACAGGTCATGTCATTTCCCATAACAACATGACCTCCATCAGTTTTTTAATAATTGGGGAACCAGTTTCTATTTGGGCACATATGAAAGGTACAACCTGAATCAAGAATCCATTCCTGATTTAGGTGTCTTTCAGTGTTGACAAGAACTACACTATTTTCAGATTCTTCATTATTATAAGCTAAGACCGTAGTTCCTTCTTTTGTCCCCTTTTCTTTTAGCTCATTTTGTCTTTTGAAACAATCTTTAATAAAATGCCCTATTTTTCCATAGAAATAACATTTCTTTCATTTAGCATTACTTTTATTCTTTTCTTTACTCTGGCATTTCCTTTTTCCCTCAGCCTGATCCTTCTTGAAGTGAAAATTAGATTTACTTAAATTTTTCTCTTTAACTACTAAGTTTTCACCTCTCAGGTTCTCTCTGTTTTCAGATTTTAACTCTAGATCTTTGTTTTTAAGGGCACTAATTATAATATCAGTGGTTAGGGTATCCCTTCCATATTCTAGAGCAATTTTCAAATCTTTGTGCCTATCACTTATGGAGTTTAACAGAACCACAGCCAATTGATCTTGTGAAAGTTTTTCATCACAATTGGCAAGGTCTTGGGACAATTTTGTAAATCTGTTTAAATTTTCATCCAAGTCCATTTTAAAAGAAAAGAATTGTTTCGAAAGATAACACTTGTTTGGAATAGTTTTCGACACATAATGTGTCTACATTTTGGTCCATAGTTGAGCAGCAGTACTTGTTTCTCCTATGGTTCTTATCACATTGTCAGATAAGTGTAAAAAGATAGTGCTCCAGGCAATTTCTTCCATTTCAGACTTCTTAATTTCGGGCATATCATCGGGCCACGAGTCATTAAGAGCTTTTGCACATTTTGTTGCATCAAAATAGCTTTTAGTTTTCGACCCCACATATTAATATCCCATTTCCCATCAAAGATATTCAGTTCAAATCTTGTTGAAGTCATTTTTACAAGACTTCGAAAAAAAAAACTTTACAGAAAGAATTACTTAGAAAAATGTAAAAAAATATAATCACAAAGAAGTTTTTCAAACTATAATCGATGCTGACAGATCATATACACAATATGAAAAAGAACTACACTATACACATCACACAACTTTTGTCTCCAGCAGAAAAGAACTCTAGGATCACTACCCGTACTAGATTTATCTCAGATTCCCAAGGCCTCTTAAGGAGCCTTTGGACAAAGAATAGTCTCTAGGGGGTTTGTTAGTGAACGGAGTAGTTTTAGGAAACAAAATGAAAGAACCTATCTATTTAACAAGAATAGTTAAAAGAAAAGGTTAGATCTCACCATAGGATTTCTTAATCTGTACAGAACGTTGAAGTTTTTCAAAGATCCTCTTATACAAAAGCAAAATCCAAAGCTCTGATACCACTGTAAGGCCAAGAACGATCAGATTCTTTCAAGAAGATAAAACATTCAAGATATCTAAGCAACATAAATCAAAATAAAACCGTAAAGAATACAAGATTTGTTTCGGCCTAAGCCCCGAGAGGTTCGATGACCAAATCTAACACCTACATCCTCTGTTGAGCATCCACAATGTGAAATATGCTCCATGCATCAATATAACAACCAATCGACAACCAAAGTACAATATTGTTGAATATTACAGACTTCCCGTAAACCACCAAGGTTTTACCCTCAAGAAATCAACCCTAAGTTACTGTTCACACAAGAACATCACAATTATCTCTTGTTTGATTCGGCAACTAAGAGTAAAGAACCATATGGTCTTTATCTATTACCAAGAATCATCAACAGATGATAATAACAAAAGAAAATTTGAAGGAGATGAAGATTTGAATTTCGGAGGAGATGAGAGAGATTGTTATTCACGAAGAAAACCTAAATCTATCTGACCAGAGAAGTGCAGAAGCCAAAGGGTCGAGAGTCGTATATCAGAAGCCAAGTTTCCATCCGAGGTTGATAAGACTCCACGTGTCTTCATCTTGTGCATTGTTTCCACTCACAGAAACGTGATTTCGAGATCATCTGAAGTTTAACAATTATAGTGGCATACACACGACTTTTCCCAAGCGCAAGTGGTATTGGGAAAGCACTACGCATTTCTCCTGATAAACCCAATTGCAGATAAGCACCAAGTTTCATAATCATATCATTCATACTTGTCGCTGAACTCAAATATTCATCACACATTAAAATTTTAATTTCATTTCCACTTCGAGGATTTGGGTGTAGGATATCCAAGGCCGTCTTACCTTCCAAAATTTTGGGATCTGATTGAACCACATAAAGTGCTTATTAAATAGTGTGTTTGGGAAGAATTGTGACTTAAATTTTAACAAATAAAATGACAAATTTATGGAGGTTTAGTAAAAAGAACAAGCCTGCCGTTGTTTTGTTAATGCTGCAAGATGGTGTACTGTATTTCCTTTCTCGTCTCTGCATCTCAACATTGATGTGTTGTCAGTCCTCTTAATCCAACCTTAAAAGCTGTAAATTTTTGTTTTCTGAAAGCAATATGCACAGCAGTTTCGTATCAAGTCCTTGATTGAGGATGGGCATTCAAGAAGAAATCTGATCAAAAGATCAATATTCTCCATTTCAACCACATAATGCAAAGGAGTGATCCTCCTCTCCCTTGAACACGAATGAGCTCCGGATCATATCTGATGAGCCCTTTCACTGTGGGCGGTGCGTCCATTACGCAAAGCCATGCATGTCCAAGGGGCTAAGGCCATCAAGGTTCAACTTCTTCCCGAATGAAGGCTTTAGCTTCAAGATTTCAAGAGCAAGGCGGGTACGGTATTATCAGAAGCAGCTCTATGGAGAGGTGTATTGTCTGACAAACTGTTTGTTGTTGGGGCCTTCTAAGTAATCTGGATCGCGGTTTATTGAGTTGTACAAGGCAATGATATCAGGATCTGGAGCAGTGTCCATTCTGCACACTAAGTGTTTTTGAACTGAAGCTAGATTGTAAATGAGAAGCGCTCTTGAGTATTCAATGAGTTCTGATCTGAGATCTGGGATTAATTATTTCAGCTGAAAGTGAAAGCCGTCTAATCTGACCTGAATGGATTAAAAAAATATGCAACCTACTCTGTCTTCTCAGTTCATGTTTTGCATTAGATTAAATTAACATTAAGCATATACGTTATCTACTAATTAGCCGCCGTTAATTAATATTTTCCTCACCTAATGTTCTAACGTTACTTCTCCTTAAATTATAATTTGTTTTGTAAAAAATCAATATTAATATATATGTCATTTGAGCATGAGACAAATCTCTACTTTCCTACTTTCCTCCTTTCCTCCTTTATTATATATGCCTAATACATTGTTAATGGGGAATGAGGTAACATAGCCTCCTTTCGACATGTTTTTGTTCAAAACGCCTTTGACCAAACTAGAAAATGACCAAGTCAATTTTTACTAGAAAATGAGACAACATTATAGGAGCTATGAATGGTTTTTCTTATTTCATCATACTTAGTGTTGACCATACCAGATACGATTATATATATCTGATAGTTTTGAAAAGTTCAAGAAATTCAAAACTAAAGAAGAAAAACAACTGAAGAAAAATATTCTAAACATTCAGATCTAATTGAAGTAGAGAATTTTTAAGATCATCTTACAGAGAATGGGATTCTCTCGCAGTGGACTGTGCCATATACGTCACACTTTGATGGTGTATTTGAATGGAGAAATCGCACATTATTGAAAATGGTGTGATCAATGATAAACATTATTCCACAAAAGGATGATAGTGGAAGATACAAGTATTATCGATTTAGTTATTTGATAGATGTGGGACATTTATACTTAATTGGTGGATTAGACTATGAACTAACGGACCAAAATTACTTAATATGATTAATTAATTTTTGGACAATTAATTAATTTTGAGCTCAATAACGTTAGTGCTATTATCCTAATAAGATTATGATTACTAAAGTCTATATATAGTTCAACATTAGGGTCGAAGAAAATAGATTTTTGCTAGCACACAAATACTTCTATCTTCCCAATATAGGAAATTCTCTTCCAACTCTCTTTGTTAGAGGTAGAACACTAGGAACTTTATAAGTAGATCAAAATCTGGAATAAAGGAATTGTCAGTATTTCTATCAAAAATCATGTTATAACATCAAAGTTGATCCTAAATTTCCGTTAAGCATATATGCATGTTAAAAAAATAATTCTCGAGCTACACAAATGAAATTATGACATTATTAAAAAAATGTAATAAATTTGACAAGGACTACGAAAATTGTCAAAATTTACCTGGAATTTCTTTTAAAAGGCTAAATTGCATGGCCCTTCTCTAACCTTTAACAGTTGTCACAAGTTTTCTTCTAATTTTGACGAACTATTCAATGATGAGAGAATGATTCCTATGTTAACAGATGAAGTTAATTGTTGTACAATTTTTTCTTGTTAATTCAATGATCAGACAGTGTATCTGTTAATAGCATAAGGGATTATCTGGTTGTTAAAAGACAGTATGTTCGCATGATATGTGTTTGAATCTTGTCTAAGTAGTTTATTAAATTCTGGTTCAATGTTTGAGCACTGCATTAATGTTTAGATACATGATCATGAGCTAAATAATGTTTATCGTGGAAAATCCAAATTGACAAAAGACAACGTAATTTTGACCTCCCAATCCACTAGAACTCAAACTGGTTTGGTTTTACAATCTAAAACAAGCAATTCTAATTTGTTCCAACTACTTGGAACTAAAGCATTGGACTCTCAACTACCTAAGCATCGTAATTGAGCATGCTTAAAATATTTGATGATTTGTAGACAAACTCGTACAGTTCCTTCTTTAGATCTCTTTGATGCATATTTGCTGCTATATACAAGATATTTCAATTCCTCAAGGTCGGATCCCCTTGTAAGTAGCTCTTTTTTTATAACTATTATCGACCAGGGTATTACCGAAAATATGGGCACCAAGAATGCTACCAACAACGCACAGATGATAGATCCAACATTGAGTACGCCATGCGTCAAAAATGCATAGCCTACCAAAAATAAGCAAAGAGGTCCATAGAGAAATATATAGAGTGCCGGATGATGTGTGAGTATAAAACACGTACCCATTGCAAAACCGAAGAAGATCGTGTTGACAATTGTAAATTTACTAATTTCCACAACGGTCCGAGTTCTATTGTCCATGATGGGATGAATAACAGTTGTAGCATTAACAGAAGTGATAGCAAGAGTAATGGTGCTATCACCACCACCAGGGGGAGTGAGAGCGGCTTGATATGTAGCAGTCGCAACTAGCGCAATTATTACTAGGAAAGCATTTCGCATATCCCCTTTCAAAGCCATATTTAAATAAGCACCAAATTTGATACCCATTTCAACTATCAGATATGGCTCTGAACATAAACAATCTTCAAAAGTGGTGTCATCCTCTACAAGTGATGAACTTGCTTTAGCTCCTCCGTGCATTAAAATTTTCCTTGCAATGTTTCCACTTCCAGGATCTACGATATCCAAGGCCGTCTTGCCCTCCAAGTTCTTGGCATTCACATTTTCCATTTTCATTAATAACTCCAAAACCTGAACCCACAAACACCATGTTATGCACGAAATAACACAATATATAATATATCAGAGTTATGGAAACATGCCTGGGGTTGGTTTGTTAATGCTGCAAGATGGAGCATGGTATTGCCTTGCTCGTCTCTACATCTCAAAACTGTTATGTTGTCATTCCTACGAAGCCAACCAAGAAGAACCTTAAAAGCTCTCAACTTTTTGTTTTTGATAGCAATATGCACAGCCGTTTAATCTCGAACGGTCAAGTCTTTGATTGAGGATGGGCATACTATAATAAATTCAATCAAAAGATCAATGTCCTCGGTTTCCACTACATAATGCAAAGGAGTGATTCCTTCCCTCCCTTGGACGCGAATAAGTTCTGGATAATATTTGACGAGTCTTTTGACAGTGCTGGTGTGTTCATTACGCAGAGCAAGGTCCAAGGGGCTAAGACCATCAAGGTTCAACTTCTTCCCCAGTTAAGGCTTTAGTCTCAAGATTTCAAGAGCAAGGTGAGTACGGCCTTCAGAAGCAGCTCCATGAAGTGGTGTCTCCGCAAATGGCATATCATTTTGGCCTTCCAAATATTCTGGATTGGTGCGTATCCTTTTGTACAAGGTAATTATATCAGGATCTTGAGCACCATCCATTTTGCACCCTAATGAAAGCCCGAGCAAGGTATGTGATTTTGTATGAAGATGAGTACATATATATGCTAGTTATGATACCCTTTTGAGTATATTTGAAGTTAAAGCAAATAAAGTGATTATATATTCCCCTAACACAACATTACTTTTACTTTTTTTGAATGAATGGAAACATTATAAATTTCTTTAATTTTTTTTTTTAATCAAATCGACAATATTTTCATTGGAACTTCAATGTACTATGTTATGCAATTGAAGTTGCATTTCGCACCCATGTCAGTGACAGTGTAACTTATCAAAAAATTATATATATTGTAACAAGATTAACATGGAGAATGTAACTTACCAAAAATTATATATACTGTAACAAGATTAACAGACAGTGTAATTTATGATCATTATAATTTATTAAATACAGGTTTCTCAAATTTCACCGTATTTTCCTTTAAATGGTATTTATCAATTAGCCTCTCTATTCAACATTATTTGTGTAAATTGCCCTTTATTCATTCAAAAGAAAGTCATATACTATATATTTTTTATTCGGCTTAAGTACCGCAACCTCCATATTATGTTATATGGTTGATAGTGTAAATAAATATCTTTTGAATAAAAATTAAAAATAATATCTACTTTAATCCATCATATAATACTATCTACCTATTATTATCTATGGTCGAAGAGTGCCTTCCCTAAATAGTATAATATTTTGATTTGATTTAACTTTTTATCCCACAAGATTTAATTCTTGGCATCCATCACTCCCAATTTTTTATATGATTAATGTACCAATGCCTCATGTCCTTATATAATTAGCAACCAATGCCTTCATGTGAGGGCATTGGCTGCTAATTATGTAAAAGGTTGGGGTGATGGATATCAAGATTTAATACTTAGGATACAAGTACAAATAAAATCAAAGGTTGGGGACACTAGCTGCAATTTACCCCATTTAAAATTTTGAATTTGAGCTGATTTTGTGGAATATTATTTGAAGAAAATTAAATAACGATTGAATTGATTTGTAATTCAACATTCTCATAAAAATCAACCTCATTTGGCTTTAATAAGGCTAAGTATTTTTCAGTGCAATGTAGTAACAATCTAGTGGTATTTTAATTAGTAATTTCGAAAAGTACATTTCATAATACTATTTAGATGTAGTGTATATATGTAAAATTTCCTTGTTCTTATGTCTGAAACAAAACATATATCTTGGATCTAGTAAGAAATAGAAAGTACTAAACAATATTAAAAAATAAACAAAAATCTAAATCTCATCAATTGTAGTATCTACAATATACTTAAAAGAAAATGTACATCGAATATCGAGAGTTACGACTCAAGCAATTTTGGTTACATTATTGTTATTGTTGGCATCGTCCTGATAGACTCTACCAGGGAGCCTGAGAATAGCGTGATAAGTAGTGGTGATTAATAAAGCTACCACTATTACGACAATGCGCACATCAAGAACAATGTTTTTAGCATGAGAACAAAAATTGTTAGAACCTGGGGCATGTTGATACAATATTTAAATGATAAATTAAGTTTTTAAATAACGTGATTCAATACATACTTTCATTAAAAATGATATTATTTAGAAAAGAAAATGAACATATTCGTATTGTGATCTCAAATATAAGGAACAAGAGGTAGAACATGTAAAATAATTGTCTATCTACAAACTGAATATGTACCTTCCTTTCCCTGTCCAAAAAACAACCTCAAATTAGCCCCCTTTTTTAAAGTGAGAATAATTAATTAAACTTTGGAGCTGGACAAGGAAGGAAAAGAACTAACTAGAATAAAGTATTCAGTTTTCATGTGGATTAGTAGTGATGCAATTTTTACAATTTATAATCAGGTCAAAGGATTTTCAAAACATGTTGGTTTTTTTTTTTCCCCACTGTCGTGAAACGACGTCTTTTCGGTTTTACCCTCCTGGACGACATTGTCCTGACCTCAAACTCCCATTTTCCTCTCTCTTCCAACCAGTCTTTCCTCGATTTCATTATTTGTCATTCACACGCAAAGTTATATGATACACTGGTGGATTCTGCGATTTGTAGTTGTTCGATTGCAAATTGTATCAATTTGTGGTGGACACCTCATCCCCGGTTCTCTTTTTCAGTATTGTATCTTTCTCCTCCTTTTCAATTTGAAGTCGGAGTCGGTAAGATGGCTGCGTTACATTTTTTAAGATTTGTAAAAAAATTCGCAATAATTGTGTGCTCTGTTGTGTATTTAGGGTATTTAGGTAATATGAGTTGTGTATTTAGGCAAGATGGTTGTGTTTCTACTTATACCATTTTACGTCAATTTAGCATGAATATGGCTCATGGAAAGAGGTTAAATTTCTTTCCTTCTTCAGAGCTCTTTTGTCATTACACATTATACAATACCAATCTCTTTAAAAAGAAGAAAAATCCCTCACACAAAAATCTGCTGTTCACAAATATTTCCAACTTTTCTAAAATGAGTCGCAATCACAATTTTATATGTGACCTTAGACTTCACCATTTTGCTATTTCTTTTCTAATTGTCTTAATTTCATGCTCATCCTAGCTCAAAATATCCAATGCAGTGGGTAAACTGGTGGTAGGAGACATATTGAAGGAAGAATAGGGTCTTTTTTGTTATTCTTCATCTTTGGGGTACATTTTGTTATTTTTTATTCTTCATTTTCTTTTTTCTTGTCTTTTCTTTTTTTGCTTATTTAAAAGAGAATGCAATTTCATTATAAAAGACCCACCATGCCTATTTTTTTAAACATTAGGATGTTTGGTACTATTTTTAAAAATTAGATTTTTCTTACGTTTTTGAAAGGTTGGAGACCAAATATAGTCGGGGATTATAGTTCGAATGGTGGTGGAAAGTGTCGCCTCTACTTTGAGGGTGGGTAAAGGTTGGTGGTGGGGAGCATTGGGAAGAAGACTACTTTTTTTTTTTCCTCAAAAGAAAATTTCATTTGCCCTTGTGAAAGAAGTCGTGTGCATTGCACGTATTTCTTTAACTGAGAAATTGAATGGTAACGAACGAAAATGACTATTTATATTATAAAATGTTGAAATAGGAACGTCATTTGTAAAAGAAGGAAAATAATATTTTGCCTTTGAATTAATTTTATTGAATCAAGAGCGTAGTTTTATACAAGAGATTTCCTACAATTAAGCTAATCTATTCTAGGTAGTCAAGTATAAAAGGTGAATCGAATAAATATACAACTAATACAATATATTTGTCAATAAATGGCGAGATATTATTGACCTTTCTTTTCAACACTCCCCCTCAAGTTGGAGAGTGAATGTCAAGAACTCCCAACTTGCGTATCATAGTTGAGAAAGCTTCATTTCCCAATGGCTTGGTGAACACATCCGCAAGTTGATTTGTTGAGGCAACATGTTTGGTTACAACCATAGAACCATCTTGTATTTTGTCACGAATAAAATGGCAATCCATCTCTATATGTCCGGTTCTTTCATGGAAAAGCAGGATTAGCGACTATATGTAAAGGCGTCATTGTGTTATCACAATATAATAATGTGGCCGGATGCAATATTCTCAAATCCTTCAATAATGAAGCGTAGCAAGATAATTCACAACATGTACCTGTCATGGCTCTCATATTCGGCCTCTCACGAGGAGAGAGATACGGTTTTACGCCTCTTTGTCCGCCAAGAAATAAGAGAAGATCCCGGAAAAACACAATAACCGTAGTGGATCTACGAGATATTGGACAACCAAATTTGACCCAATCCGAATCGAAAAAAGCTCGCAAAGATAAATTATTATGAGAAGGGAAAAACAAACCTTGCCCAGGACTATTTTTCAAATAACGCAATACACGCAAGACAGCTTCCATGTGTGGTCTACGTGGTGCATGCATGAATCTGCTTAACACATGGACCGAATAGGTGATATCCGGTCGAGTAATAGTCAAATAAATTAGGCGTCCAACAAGTCGCCTATACTGAGACGGATCTTTAAGCAATTCACCTGAATCCGAGAGCTTTATGTTTTGTTCCATGGGAAAGTTAACAGGTTTAGCACCCAAAAATCCACCGTCTTTTAAAATTTCCAAAGTATATTTTCGTTATGAGATGGAAATACCTTTCTTCGACCGAGAAACTTCGATGCCCGTAAAATACTTCAAATCACCCAAATCTTTAATCGAAAATGACTATGTAGAAATTGCTTGAGAGCTACTATGGCATTGACATCATTACCCGTAATAAAAATGTCATCGACATATATCAACAAAGTCAGTAAAAGATTTGTCTTTCCGACATGTGAATAACGAGTAATCGCCTTTGGATTGAACAAAGCCGGCAGACTTGGATAGTTTGAGAGAACTTGGCAAACCATTGTCCGGAAGCTTGCTTTAAGCCATATAACGACTTGTGAAGGCGACACTAGATTCTCCCCCGTCAAGAAGACCGGAGGTGGAGACATATAAATTTCTTCATGGAGATCGCCATGAAGAAAAGCATTGTTGACATCAAGTTGGTGAAGAGACCAATTGCAGGCATTTGCTAAAGCCGATAAACAACGAACAAGAATCATTTTAGCGATGGGAGAAAAAGTGTCATGGTAATCTATACCTTCTAGGCGTGTGTAACCTTTTGCAACCAAACGAGCTTTGAAACGCTCAATAGTACCATCCGAAAGTGCCGTTTGATTTTATAAACCCAACGACAACCAATAAACTTCTTATCGGGAGGAAGAGAAGTGAGGACCAAGTGTGGTTGGCTTCTAAAGCGACCAATTGGATTGCATTGCTTCTTGCCAATGGGAATGAGAAGTCGCCGGCATAAGATGTAGGCTCAATATCTTGACCGATGTGAGCAATAAAAGAGCGATGTTGTGGTGAGTAACGATGATAAGAGACAAAATTGCAAAGGGGATATCGTGTACCTTTTGTGGACACGATGACAAAGGCGGCAAATGGTTGGGAGACGTTACTTGGTTGCGCAGACATAATCACGTAAAGCCATGGGAGGGTGGTGGGGTCTTTGGGAGCAGCGTAAAATGGGTTCGGTAGGAGGACTAGCGGTGGTGGGTGAGTAGAAATTGGATTCGGTGGTGATGGTTGTTCAATGGTGGGGAAGGATCGGATATAGAAAGAGGAATTACGGTGGTGCGAATTTGAGGAAGGGATGGAATGGACTCATAAGGAAAAATAGTTTCATGAAAAACAACATCGGTAGTGGATTCATCAACAAAATCGCCCTCGGATTGACTTGTAGGACTCATTGAGTCCCATGAGAAATGCATCAATCTGCGTCTCTTATGGTGCGCCCCACAAGAGCAAACGGTGTCATTATAGGATCCTAGTTCATCCCATAATTTTTTAGCTTTGTGTAATAAGTCGCAACATGATTCTCGATCTTGAGAAGACAAGCAATGTCCTCTCAATTTGAAAAATACGAGGGGCATTGCTTTGAGAAAAACGATCCCGAAGGTCTTCCCATACCTCCTGGGCGGTGGTCGAAAAAATGACACTGTCTGCAAGGTCCTGTGTGAGTGAATTGAGAATCCAAGAGAGGATCATATCGTTGCATTTTTTCCACGAAGCATATTAAATGCAGTGTGTTTGTGGCGAGACGGCATTGTGGTGGTCCCGTCTATGAAACCTAACTTGGATTTGGCGTTCAAAGAAATCGTCATGGCTCTACACCACGTCGAATAATTATCCCCATTGAGGGGCTTGGAAACAAGCACCATTCCTGGATGATCAGAATGGTGAAGAAAATATGGATTGGCAGCATCAAGCTTGCCTCCATTCGAAGGTTGCTCTTCCGTCATGATAATGAGAAATAGCGAAAAAAGAATGGCAAAAAGAAAGAGGGCAGAGAGCTAGGGTATCGTTCCCTGCTCTGATACCATGTAAAAGAAGGAAAATAATATTTTGCCTTTGAATTAATTTTATTGAATCAAGAGACGTAGTTTTATACAAGAGATTTCCTACAATTAAGCTAATCTATTTTAGGTAGTCTAAGTATAAAAGGTAACTGAATAAATATACAACTAATACAATATATTTGTCAATAAATAGCCAGATATTATTGACCTTTCCTTTTCAACATCATTGCCAAAAATAGAAGGATAGGTCCTCAATGTGCAGAAAGAATATGGAGTATGGACCATTTGTACAAAAAAAACAAAAATTAAAAGGGTAAGCCCAGTTCCAAGAACAGTTGTTGCTTCACCTACATCTGTCATACTTTTCACTTGCAAATATTCAAGATTTTCAACGTTGGATGGGCCCATTTCCTCGTTTACAAATTCTTTGCACTGCAGAATTTATTTGGGTAAATTCAGGGGTCGGTCCTTTGTTTGGGCACTTATGGGCTCTAAAGTCATGTGCTCAAAACTTAATTCAATTAAAGTCATATTTTAGAGCTAAAAGATCAACATACCCTTAATTGTAAAAAAAACGCTAATTGTGAGTGGTGATATTTTAGAGCTAAAAGACCAACCTATGATTTTGTACTAGTAATGAAACATTTTAAGAACAATAGTATTCTCTTGTTTATTCTCTACTGATTAATTCGTCTAGTTACCATTAAACACCTTATAAATTTATACTTATCTATTCAATGAGAATCTATATCCTAATTGAATCTCAAACATATTCAAAATCAAGGGAAGAATTAGAAACATTGTTTATAGTTGCATGACTTCCTATTAACTTGAGAATGATTGGCAGTTCTTCTTTCTTCATTTTAGCATTGCTCTGAAGTATGTGTTTGCTTTTAAGGGACTCAGATACCTTGGAAGAGCTTTAATTTGCAGCAAAATGATGTACATTTATCCGTGATACTGTTTTAGAGGATTTGTCATACTGTTTTGAAAAAAAAAATTAAAGATTGTCATTTTAAGCTAAAGAGACGACTTCAAACGGGTAAAATCTATTATAGGCAATGGCAAAGCGACTGGTCTTGACCGTCTCGTCGAGACCATTCCGAAAACATATTATAATAAAAATTCTGAGCACGTGTGCAAATTCTATGATCATTTCTATTGTGATACTGTTTTGCATAATACAGTATCAAACAACACACATGACTATGATATCATACTTTTATTTTTGATACTGTTTAATTAGTCATATATTTTGTTTGATAATGTATTATGCAAAACAGTATCATAGATTAAAACATGGATTAAAACAATATCAATTTATATTAATGCACATTACCTAAGCAAAACATTATCATGGATTAAAACTAAGACATTCAAACAGTATCACATGTTCAAACCTTGTCATAATTAAACAATATCAAAGATCACATATATTCAAACAGTATCACAGGATAAAAACAGTATCATGGATTAAAACGGTATCAAAATATACTAATTACCTAAACAAAATAGTATCATGGATTAAAACAGTATCATAGATTAAAACTAAGACATTCAAACAATATCATATGTTCAAACCGCCGACATAATTAAAAAGATCAAAGATCACATATATTCAAACAAGATTACGAGTTAAAAGCAGTATCATTGATTAAGCGGTATCAAAATATACTAATTACCAAAACAAAAGCAAGTATCATGGATTAAAAGCAAGATCATAGATTAAAACTAACACATTCAAACAATATCACAAGTTCAAACATTGCCATAATTAAACAATATCAAAGATCATATATATATATATATATATATATATATATATATATATATATATATATATATATATATATTCAAACAAGATCACGAGATTGAAACGATATCATGGATTAAAACATGTTTCATATGATAGTGAAATATTATGACAAAGTTTCAACCTATTAAACATTGCCATAATTAACAAAGATCATAGATTAAAACTAAGACATTAAAACAAGATCATGGATTAAAACTAAGACATTCAAACATTAGATGTTGGAACATTCAAGCTCCTATTTACAACAATTCTATGTCCATTTATATTGTGATCATTGTTTTACGTGAATCTCGTTTTGTATAATATAATATCAAATAACATACCATGACTAAACATTAGATGATGAAACATTCAAGCTCCTATTTGCAGCAATTAGATGGTGGAGCATTCAAGCTCTTATTTACATAAGATAGTGGAGTATTCAAGCTCATATTTACATCATTCAAGCTCATATTTACTGAGATTCTATGCCCATTCATTGTGATCTTGTTTTGTATAATACAATATCAAGTTGCTATTCTATAATACTGATGATCAACAACAGATATTACCTCATTATTTATATAAGCGAAAAATGCTCATTGTTTACATAATCGCTAAAATGCTCAACCCAAATACTCAACCCGTGTTAATCATATTGGTCGGTCTCTCTTGCAAAGACGGATAGATCAATGTTAAGCTGTTAAGACATTAAGAATTAAGATTAAAACAAAGACATTAATAACAATATTCCTACGTTAATTTGTTACCTCAACTGGATTCTATGAAGTAACTTGTCATTTATTTTTGTAGTTTCACAGCTAACAACATTCAGTCCTCAACTGAAAATTGATCCAAAATCTTCACAAAAAAATTGTCTAAAAAGTGACAATGTGCCGTAAAAGCACTTGCCGGAAGTCGCCGGAGGTCATGGGAGGTTACCGTATGTGGAAGCGGTTGTCGCTGGAGGTCGCCGGAGGTGGAGGTGGAGGTGGTTGTAGCCGGAGGTCGCCGGAGGTAGAGGAGGTTGTGGCCGGAGGTGGAGGAGGTTTGTGGAGTTGGAAGATTGTGTCAATGAAAAATATGGTTAAAAGGGGTGATTTTAGAATTAATATAAAATATTGATATGAAGTATGACTTAATCACAATTTAAAAAAAAAAATTTAACCTAATTTGAAACAAGTCATTTGGAGATGACTTATTAACAATTTTCCCAATTTATTTCCTCGATTATTGGCTTCTTCAATTGAGAAAACGGACTAATGTCCCCAATTCCAGTTAAATAAAAATTAACGACAATTTAAGGAAACCATTAATTGCTGCACCATCAATCCCCAATTTAACCAGACTATTGTAAACAGTGCATCTTTTCCACCATCAATCCCCAATTCCAACCGGTCAAATGTCCCCAATTCCAGCCCAGATAATTTATTTGCTTCACTTACATCTGTCATCCCACAATTGATCCTCCTCCAAGCTTGAAATCTTTGTGGTTGATGCCACTGTCACTTTGCGGCATCTCTTGGCAATAACTGACCAAGCCTTCAATGATTTTGTCAAATCAACCATTGGATTAAAATTTCCATCAATATAAGCCATTGAAGCAATCCTATCATCCATTTTTCGAATCTCAACATCATATGAAGAAGACAACCACAAGTTGTTTCGTGCCATTGTTGGGGGTTGAATCCCCTTCCAATCTTTCTTCACTTGTTCTAATAGCTCATCTCTTCTTAATTTTTAATTATTTTAAATAAAGGAAGGACCATTTGCATCATAAAAATTGAAATAGTGATGTCACTAACAAAAATTGAAGGATAAATGCTCAATCCGTAGCAAGGACAAACGACAAGAACCATCTGTGCAAAAAAGTCTTTTCCTTTTGTTAATTAACCAACATTTGGATGAAATCCATACTGACTTAGTGACTCTAGAAGTTATTTTGACGCACATATACTGAGGGACATAAGTGCCAGATTAGAAAATTTGGACTTGATGATACATTTTTATTATTATTTTAAGTGAAATCAAAAAAAAAAAATGGTTTAGGATTAATTTCCACTTTAGAAAAAGTTAGGGAT
This sequence comes from Forsythia suspensa, assembly GCA_023638005.1. NCBI lineage: Eukaryota > Viridiplantae > Streptophyta > Magnoliopsida > Lamiales > Oleaceae > Forsythia > Forsythia suspensa. The sequence continues at coordinate 40,825,758 of CM042676.1, forward strand.
CCTAACTACAATTTTTTCATTGTGTTTTCTACGGTGTTATCGAAGCAGGCAGTAGGTTCAACCCAGTAAGCTCTGGTTTGGTTATGTAAAAAACCCACTTTTTAAAACCCGCTTAAAAACCCGTTGTTGACCTGGTTTTAAGAAACCCATTGACTGTTCCGGTTTTATTGGTTTTAAAAGTTATTTCTTTCCACAATTAATTGTAACTGACCATTGAAATTCATCTCTCTCCTTGCACGAAATGGATTAAAAGAATGAAAAACCAAAAAAATTACTTTTGAGCAATTTTTGTGATTTTCAAAAACTTATTTTTCATTTTTTTATTTTCTTTTGTAAATTTTTTAATTTTTTTAATTTCTTAAAAATCACCAGGTCCACCGGTTCGACCCTTTAACCCTTTCACTTTTCCGGGTCGATGCCCGGGTCAATTTTTAAAACATTGGTTTTCTAGTTTAATTTATTTAAGTTAGGAGCAAAATCGTCAAAATGGACAATTTGGGGACTATCTATGTGAATTGATGAAAGTTGAGAATGATATGCACGAATAAGGCTTGGTTTGGTATTCTTTGTCTTTTAAGAGAATCGAAACACTGTTTGTCTTTGTAGAAAGAATCATTTGTGGGAAGAATCGAGATAAGTGTTTGGAAACTCTTGTTTCAAAATCTTGTATGTTTCAAAAATGTAGTTGAGCGTTTGGTAAAGCAAAGTGATTTATTGTTATAGCAGTATTAAATTACTAAAAAAGACATTGATTATAATAATGTTATTTTGTATTATTATTATTATTATCACGAGTGGTAAATTTCTTTTTCTTTTTTGCCTAGTCAAATATTTTTTAACAAGACAATGCATTTATTATTGTTTTAAAATAAAAATTAAACACCTAATAAATTTCAAATTTTATAAAAATTACAAAATAAAAGTAGAGTCGTGCAAAAATTAATTAAATTTATATTATTTTTTATGCATCCAACTTGCATCAATTCGATTTCTCAAATGAGTATTAAAAGAATTATTTTAATTAATTAGGGGTAAAATAGATATTTTAATAATATAAATATGAAAAGTTAAAAGCGAGAATCAAAAGCTACCATTTCACAACTTTTCAAAATCTTTCTTAGGGTGGTGATTGTTTTATAATCGACTTTAAAAGAGTAAATTTAACTAATAATCATCCAACTTTTACCTAACATTACCACTGCTTTCACCCAACTTTAAAGTATTACTCGATTCTTCATTTGATCTATCTTAAACCATTACCCATCCATCATTCGACTCAATTCGATTCAATCAATAACCTTAACGGAAAATGCCACGTGGCGGATGGCAAGTGATGTGGCACAAAACTATGTTAAAATTGCCACGTAGATAATTTAAAAAAAAAAAAAAAAAAAAAAAAAAACCAAAAACCTGCAACTTTAACTCACGTCTCTTACCAAATCAAAGAAAACAAAAGCCCCAAATCAAGAAACCAAAATCAATTAACATTCAATTTACCCTAATCAAACAAATTCATCTCCAAATATACGCATTGAAGAATCTGACATTGAAGGTTGGTGAAAGCTCAAGAAAATTGAAGAAGTAGAAGCAAGCTTTTGAGGTCATAGAGATTTTGGTGGTCATGAAGAATCTGCCATTGAATCGGAAGTTGCTCAAGCTTGTGCCGAGGCGTTCTATTACTGCGTAGAAGTTAACTCGTGTTAAATTCATTTTTTTTCTCATTTTGTACACAATCATAGTGTTGGAGATGTGATGAAAACTGTAAATTATCAGAATTTGTTATAATAAAAATTACACATTTTTTCTATTAATTGGTGTATGTGGCTTTACTTTTGAATTGACTGTTAATGGGATGATGTTTTCTTATTTGCAAATTTACTCTAAATTGGTTATGTGAGTCATTGTGGATGGAGTTTGTAAGGAAAGCATTTATTTTGACATTCATGTTAATCAGCCTCTAAATGCGAGGCTCGTGGTCGAGGATGGGGTCGGTGTTGAGGTTGCAAAATTGGTGCAAATCTGGTGCAAAATTGGGGGCATTTGGTGCGGTGAAACTGGTGCAAAATTGGGGCTTTGCACCAGTTGCTGGTGAATTTTGGCTGGTGCATTTTGCACCAGTTTGATGGTGCATTGTGCACCACATAACTGGTGCAAATTGCACCAGTTGCTAATGCAATTTTGCCGATGAAAATGCGAGGCTTGTGGTTCTTGGATGAGGTCGGTGTTGAGGTTGTAAAATTGGTGCGAATCTGGTGCAAAAATGAGGGCATTTGGTGCGGTGAAACTGGTGCAAAAATTGGGGACTTTGCACCAGTTGCTGGTGAATTTTGCACCAGCCATGCTGGTGCATTTTGCACCAGATAACTGGTGCAATTTGCACTAGTTGGTGGTGAGAATTGCACCAGCAAACTGGTGCAAATTGCACCTGTTATTTGGTGCAAAATGCACCAGCCATGCTGGTGCAAATTGCACCAGTTGCTGGTGAAATATGCACCAGCATGGCTGGTGCAATTTGCACCAGCAATGCTGGTGCGCACTTTGCACCAGCATTGCTGGTGCAAATTGCACCAGCATGTGCACCAGCAATCTGTGCATAATGCACCAGCATGGCTGGTGCAATTTGCACCACATAGCTGGTGCAATTTGCACCAGCATGGCTGGTGCATTTTGCACCAAATAACAGGTGCAATTTGCACCAGTTTGCTGGTGCAATTCTCACCAGCATCTAGCTGGTGCATTATGCACCAGTTGCTAGCCATGGCTGGTGCATTTTGCACCAGATAACTGGTGCTAATTGCACCAGTAGTTGGTGCATTTTGCACCAGATATCTGGTGCAATTTGCACCAGTTTGCTAGCCAAATTTGCAGCAGCCATGTGGAATGCATTTTGCACCAGATAGTTCTAAAATCAATACAGATTTTAACAATTCTGCCTATGAACAGATCACCTCAGTCTACATATGAACAGATCAATTACCAAAATGAGACCATAATGAACAATTCTGCCGATGAAAATTTCCATTAATTCAAAATACTTACACCTTACTCAATTCAACATAATTTCTATTAGTGCATAGTCATATCCAACATACAAAAAATAGGGTATCAGCACAGCATTGAGTCTTGTGAATAACTGATTACAATCCCAACAAAATTTCAACATAATATTGTATCACTTAATATCCGACATACAAAAAAAATCTAAGTCATAATCTATTGAGTTGCTGCATTGTTCCCTCTCCTTGGAGCTGCAAAAGGCATTGAGCCTCTAACCACTCGAAAGTTCTTTGCTCTCGTTGCCCTCTTCTTTGCATTTTCTTGATTCTCGATCTCTTGTAAATCTTCCACCATGGTTTGTAGCGATGTAATTGCGGGTGTTGGCATGGTAAGTGAAGGACCGGATTTGTCAACATGTGCATCATTTGTCAAACCTATCCCAGGTGTTGGCATGAACTGGAACTCGGATGGTGGAGGTGGCAGTTGTTCCACTTCATCTCCTAAACTAGTAATTGGTCTTCTAGGCACCAGTTTTGCCTATAAAATTCAGCAAGCTATCAAATATTAATTTGTATACATATTGATCACACTCCAAGAATATTGCTTAAATGAAAAAGTATATGATTACCTCGAGCGGCCTTTGTCTATTTGGCTAGACCTTTGTGAACATGTATGGTCCAAATCGTTTGCAAGCCATTCGTCATTAGCAAATGTATGAAATAATTATCATCATTCTACACAATGGTAAGTTATGACAATTGGAACGAACACAAACCTCATTTCAGTGCATCAGGCCTCTGGTGGTACCTTTTGTTGTGCCTGTTCCCCATTAATACAAGTCATAACCACTGCTCCGTGTTTCTTCAATTTTGCCTTGAACACGAACGTGTGATGACATCTTCTTCTTTCCTCTCCTTCTTTCTTTTGTTTTCTTCCCTTTGGAGACCAACCAAACTGGGGTTTGATCGGTGGGGCATCAACTGGAGGCCATAATTTCATCCCGTTTATAGGATTGATAATATTCTCATAGCAACGGAGGTAGGTCTGCACACTATAGCACTCATGCACATACCTCCAAGGCTCAATCCTTCTATCCAGCATAGCAGCAACTGCATGAGAACATGGAATCCCTGTCAAATCCCATTTCCTACAAGCACATGTCCTATTGTGCATATCAACAACATACTCTCCAGTCGAACACTTCACAAAAGATTGTGGTCCCCCTGACCAATCCACCTCAAACCCCGCAGCCATTTCAATAATCCTCATCAATTTCTGTTGCACTTTAGGACACAAAGGGCATGTGGCTCTTTTCATCTGATCCCTCCTATCTCGTATCCTCTTCATGAAACTTATGTGTATATCGATCAACATGGTCAAGATGGACTTTTCCCTATCCTCCAACACCATCTTGTTGAATACTTCGCAGAGGTTGTTCAAAGGTATGTCACTCTTAACTTTTGTCAAAAAATAAGCCTTACTCCACTCACTAGGATGCCTCTTCATTAACCAACCATGTGCAGCCTTGTTCTCTTTCTCAATCTCATCCATCCAATGCTTCCAATCAGCCACTGTAGTTGATTTTGCAGCTCTCCATAAGTAGTCTTTTAGAGCCAAACCTTTAAAACCAGCACTAAAGAAATTGGTGTACATGTGTCTGACACAATATCGATGTTCTGCCTCTGGATACAAGTCATCTATCACATTTTGTAAACCCTTCTGTCTGTCAGTCATAAAAGTCCACTCATTGTTATTCAGGATCTTCAAATCTTCACCTAAATGTTGTATAAACCACCTCCAAGTCGTAGTATTTTCTCTCTCCACTATAGCATACGCTACTGGATAAATACAATCGTTGGCATCTAATGCCACTGCCACAAGCATCTGACCTCCAAAAGTACCTTTCAAGAAACACCCATCTAATCCTAGAAGCTGCCTACAACCTGCCAAGAACCCCCTCTTGCAAGCTTCTAAACAAACATATATTCCTTGAAACTTTCCAACTTGTATGGCAACTATACAAGTAGAACCTGGATTGGTTCTCAGAATTTCAGCAGCAAAAGACCTAAGCAAGCCAAACTGGTGCTCATCAGAACCCTCTAATAATATCCTAGCATATCTTCTAGCTCTCCAAGCAATGCGTTGTTGATTGTCAACTTCACATCATCATTTACTGACCTTCTTTATCAAACTAGTCTTCCAACCGGGTTCAACTTTAAAAGTCTCCAAATACCTCTTAGCTATATACATTGCAGTACAATGCCTATTTGTTCTATCCCTAGTGCAAGTATGTTCCGAATTCTTAGACTTTATTTGGATACAACCTTTTGCCTTATTCAACGATGCCCAAATCTTGAATTTACAACCATCCTCCTTGCATCTGGGCTGTGCTCTCTCATCATCATTCGGCCTAAACCTAAAATTGCACCTAGTTGCAACCCCATGATTCCTAACGACTTGTCTAAACTCTTCAATATTTTTAAACTCCTTCCCAACCTCTAAGCGTGGTCGACTTCTCTTTTTCGACATCATAAATAGGGAAGCGATAATTGTTTTCCTCACTAGAAGAATAATCAGTGAGCAAATCTTCTTCACTTGGACAATAACCATCGTCTGAACCTAACTCATCTACACCTGTTGTCTCAAGTTCGATTGTAGGGTCTGCATTTAATCCCACCGCAACACGTTCAGTTGCATTCGTGTCATACAGATAACCATCATCGTCAACCTCGTTATCTGAATCATTTAAGTTGCATTCTGGAGGTATAATTTCCTCTTCATCAAAGGTTGTGGCTGCATTGAAAACACAAGTGTTATGATTTTTCAAACACTTCTCAAATGCATATACAATATGAATATATAAAAGTGCATGAATATTATCCAAAAAAAATAAAGTGTGGTCCCAGAACTTCAAAATTTAGATTCCATAATATTAAAAATTGGTTATAGAACAACTATAAATGGGTAAATAAATGTGGTCCCAAACAAAGACAAGAGGTAAAAGCAAAATACATTTAAATGATTTACCTGCTGGTGCCGGTCCCTGTCCCTCCTCTTCTTCCAATAATGTTTCTTCCACATTTACATTATCTTCCATGTTGAATAATGTGGGTCACCTTTGTCACTCAAACTTGAGACATAATTGTTGTTGAGTTGATTCAATGAGTATATTTGGAGATGAATTAGTTTGATTAGGGTAAATTGAATGTTAATTGATTTGGGTTTCTTGATTTGGGGCTTTTGTTTTCTTTGATTTGGTAAGAAACGTGAGTTTTAAAGTTGCAGGTTTTGGTTTTTTTTTTTTTTTTTTTTTTCCTTTGATTTGGTAAGAGACGTGAGTTAAAGTTGCAATTTTTTTTTTTTTTTTTTTTAAATTATCTACGTGGCATTTTTTAACATAGTTTTGTGCCACATCACTTGCCATCCGCCACGTGGCATTTTCCGTTAAGGTTTATTGACGGAATTGAGTCGGGTGATGGATGGGTAATGGTTTGAGATAGATCAGTGAGCAACGAGTAATACTTTAAAGTTGGGTGAGCAAGTGGTAATGTTAGGTAAAGTTGGATGATTATTAGTTAAATTTACTCACTTTTAAAAATTTTGCCAAACTTTAAATCAACTTCCGATTGTTTGAGAATCGAAGTTGAGGCTCCAAAATCAATCCCAAACAGGCCTTAAAATGATTGTGGATGAAATTGTTACAAACTTAAAAAGATAGGAACCGTGAATGTAATTTATCCTAAATTTTAATTGTCTACATCTTTTTGTCTGCGTAATTTCTTTAACGATCTTCGCTCCATGTATATGTTTTATAGTGTTTTCCACAACTTGCAACATATCTTCTATTATTGTTGGATTGAACAACTATCACTCTTCACTTTATTCTAGTATAACATTTGTTGATGTTTATTCCATGTAAGGCTTCGGATGGGGACATACTTATTGAATTTCGTTAATCATTGTTGTACAAAAATTTGTTCCCACTTATGCGAAAACTCCAAAATATAGGCTTGGACCATATATTTTGATGTATATAGATCATTCGTTCTGTTTGTCCATCAATTATGTTTCAGTACGTGATAAAACATAATAGAATTCAAAGGTTTCTATTTGATTTTATTGATAAATCGTAATAAATCGTAATAGAATCGTAATAGTGATAAATTATTTTAAACTTGACTAAATAATTAGAATAGTGATACGGTTCAGTACTCACTTAATATACTGTTGAATTTCTGGACAATTGTTTAGTACATACCAATGAGCTCTTTTATGATCCTCACTTAACAAATTTTTTTTTTTTGGTAATACATATGTGTGGGTTTTTCATTTCCTTTGCCTTTTTCTAATTTTTTTCACTTAATAAGATTTTTTTCTTATCGAAACTTTAGAAAAAATGTTTAGTTCCAAGCATTTTTTGCCGGCCAAGTAGTTCTTATCTGATTGAATTTTTTCACGAGAATCACAAACCCAATTCAATTGCATTGTTAAAAGGTGAAACTATTTTCTGTTTTGCATATTATTTTGTTTAATTGCACATTATATTTTGAGGTTGATTTTTATTTATGAAATAAGAAATATGTATTTTTGCTGTGATTGGTGGGTAATCAAATATAGAAGACCACTGAAATCTCAATTGAGCTCAAGATTATTTACAATTAAGACAAATATAGTAGCAGAGAATTCAGGAGAAATGTAAGATTCAAGAAAATATGTACGAAATTTTATTATTATTTTTTTTTTTGTCTTTTTCTAATCTTTTTGACAAATTTTTTTTCTTTAGTTTATTTTTCCTTATTTGTTTTTATTTTACACCTTTTCATTCAATTTTTTCATTAACCTTTTTTATTTTATCTTATACGCAAATTTGAATTTTTTTATTTTTATTTTTATTTTTTATAATGTTGTCGAGTTACTTGACAATATTGAATTTGAATTTGAATTTTTTTTTTTTTGTTGTCGAGTAACTCGACAACATTGTAATTTGATTTTTTTTTTTTACACATGTTGGGCATTGACCCATTTTCATTTTTTTTTTATTTTAGGAATAATTGTATGAATAATTGTAACGTTACTGTTCACTATTTTTTTATTTTTTTATGTAGGCTACGAATCATTAAAATTTTCATTTATGGGAATCGTTTTTCCTATTTGTTTAAAAATTTTAAATTTTATTTTTTTTATATCTCGCTTCAATTACACCTAAAACTTTTCATTACATTTTTCACATACGCCAAGAACGACATACGTACTAAAACTAATATATATATATATATATATATATATATATATATATATATATATATATGTTGCTTGATGTGCTTATTGTCTGAAGAATGGCAGAATAATTGATACAGCTCCTTCCTCTTGAGATCTCCTTGATGCATATTTGCTGGAATATATAAGATATTTTGCCTCATCAAGGCTGTACTCATCGGATCCCTTTGTAAGTAGCTGTTCCTTTATAACTATTATCCACCATGGAATTACCAAACTTATGGGCACCAAGAATGCTACCAACATTGCAGAGATTGTAGATCCAGTATTGAGTACTCCATGCGTCAAAAATGCATAGGCCACCAAAAATAAAATAAATGGTCCGTAGAGAAAAGCATAGAGTACTGGTTGAAGTGTGAGTACAAAACTCGTACCCATTGCCATACCAAAGCAGATTGTGTTGACAATTGTAAAATTAGTAATTTGAGTTTTATTTTCGATGTTGGTGCTATTTGGAAGGATATAAGTAGTAGCATTAACGGAAGTGGTATTGGGAAAAATAGCGCTAACAAAAGTGTTTTGGCCATTGGAAAAGGCAGAAGGTGGAGCAAGCGCGGCTTGATAGGTAGCAGTTGCAACCAACGCAATAATTACTAGGAAAGCATTTCGCATATCACCTGATAAACCCAAATGCAGATAAGCACCAAATTTTATAGTCATATCAGACAGTTTTGTCGATGAACTCAAATACTTGTAAGGGGAAGAGGTATCCTCTAAAACTGATGAAAATGCATAATCTCGTGCGCCCATTAAAAAGTTCTTTGCATTTCCACTTCGAAGATCAAGGTGTAGGATATCCAAGGACGTCTTACCTTCCGAGTTTTTGGCATTTACATCTACCAATTTGGTTAATAACTTCATAACCTGAATCCATAAACATGATGTTAACTAATTTATAATATAATTGAACCACATAAAGTGCTCAGAAACAAGATATTGTCTAATGCTCTCAACAAAATATGCTTCTTCTTTTTTTTGGTGGTCCTTACAGTGTGTTTGGGAAGAATTGTTTGTTTGTTTACATTTGTATAATAAATTTAATTCAATAAGAAATCAAGAAATAAATTAAACTTTACAATTTGCGTATATGGAGAGTTGAATTCAATGTTGACTTAAAGTAAGTTTGCAGAGTTGTTTGTCAATTCAAAATAAATTTATATATGGAGGTTTAGTAAAAGGAACATGCCTGTGGTTGGTTTGTTAATGCTGCAACATGGAGCAGGGTATTTCCTTCCTCGTCTCTCCATGTCAACACTGCTGTGTTGTCAGTCCTCTGAATCCAACCAAGAAGAACCTTAAAAGCTCTAAATTTTTGTTTTCTGACAGCAATATGCACAGCAGTTTCGTATCGAACCGTCAAGTCCCTGATTGAGGACGGGCATTCAAGAAGAAATCTGATCAAAAGGTCAATATTCTCCATTTCAACCACATAATGCAAAGGAGTGATTCCTCCTCTCCCTTGAACACGAATGAGGTTCGGATCATAACTGATGAGCCCTCTCACTGTGGCGGTGCGTCCATTATGCAAAGCCAGGACCAAGGGGCTAAGGCCATCAAGGTTCAACTTCTTCCCCAGTGAAGACTTTAGCCTCAATATTTCAAGAGCAAGGTGGGTACGGCCTTCTGAAGCAGCTCTGTGGAGAGGTGTCTCGAAGAACAGTTTGTTGTTGGGGCCTTCTAAGTAATCTGGATTTCTGCTTATTGAGTCGTACAAGGCAATGATATCAGGATCTTGTGCAGTGTCCATTCTGCACACTACTAAAGTGTTTTTGAACTGAAGCTAGATTGGAAATGAGAATTGCTCTGAGTATTCAATGAGTTCTGATCTTAGTTTCTTTATATAGTTGATATGATGAATTCAGATCTGGGATTTCAGCTAAAAGTGAAAGCCATTTAAATTGACCTGAGAGGAATAAAAATATGCTAAACCTCCTTCTTGTCTTCTCTGTTCTTGTTTTGAACTAGTTTAAGTGTATGTTTGGTTATGCTTTTTCAAGTTTATAATTTGGTTAAATATTATTTTTATCCACACATTCTCAAGGATCCATAGCTAAATTTATTCACTTTTTATCCACATATTTCGTTGGAATCACAACTTATAATAAACGCATGTTTGGCGATGCTGAAATTATTTTTTAAACGCTTATAAGTTGTAGGTTATATGAAATGTGTGGATAATAAGTGGATAGTAAGTTGTAAGTACCACAAAATATGTAGATAAAAAATATATTTGACTAATTTAATCGACTCAATTTATAATTAAGCATAGCCAAACTTGGGCTAAAGAGATGTGGAGGAAGTTGTTAAAACATGTTACAGGCCGTCACGTGGTTCTGTGGCCACCGAACATCTATAAACAAGGCCTTCCCTAAATACTAGAATATTTTGATCCCGTAAGCAAGGGAGATTAAGGTCCAAGAAAAGATGAATAATAGACAAGCAAATATGAGGCAACCACATAGGATTGTTGTGAGGATGACCATGGAGCACAAGTAGTATCATCACGATCGAAAGAGTGAAGGCCACTCTATTAGCTGGCATAGATTGGTTGTACTCGACCATTGTTATGACTATCTTACCAACAAGGCATTTGTTCTTATGCCTGAAACAAAATATATACCGTGTCTAGTAAGTTGAAATAAAAAGTACTAAACAATATTAAAGAATAAATAGATATCTTATTATCATCTATTGTAGTATTTATGATATACTTGAAAAGAAACGTATATCGAACAAGAGGTGGAACATGTGAAATAATTGTCCATCTACAAACCGAACATGTACCTTCCTTCATCTGTCCAAAAAACAACTTCAATTTAGCCCCCTTTTTTAAAGTGAGAATAATTAGACTTTGGTGCCGGACAAGGAAGAAAAAGAACTAAATAGAATAAAGTATTCAGCCCCAGCGATGTATTTTCATGTGGATTAGTAGTGATGCAATTTTTACAATTTATAATCAGGTCAAAGGATTTTCAAAACATGTTTGGATTTTTTTTTTTAATTTTTTGTGCTTTGAATGTAAATTCACAACAAACTTTCCAAGTTGGGACAAGTTGTTCACCATTTTTTAAATCAAAATTCTTTAATTTTTTTCGAACAATAAAAAAAATCACAAGAGGGGAAAATGAGTTTAAAAAATCTTACTAGAAATTTACACTTCGCATATCATGTGTATTTACACGTTATCTTACTGTATTTTGTAAATTTACATTTTACATATCACTTTTTACTGAATAGTAACAAAAAATACATTTCCACGCAAAAATAGAAACTTTACAAATATCACTATAAATAGTTGAACTAATCAAAATACTTTTAATTGAAAATAACAATTCATTATGTTACGCCCCATTCCCAAATAGACACGTGGAAGGCCACGTGTTCTATCCACGTAGCCAGGGAGGAGGTTGTCTGCGATCGCGTGTTGAAGAAGTCTGTCTCTGACACGTTAAGTATGAATGGACGGATAGACGAGTCTATTACCTGCCGCTGTACCTAGCCCTAAAAAGCGGCCCAATGGGACTTCCCATTTAAAGCCAGCGGCGGCATGATGGGATTTCACACCCAAGGTGTGACGGGTAAACTCTCAGGATCCAGCCACGTGTCGTACATCCAAAGAGGAGAAATTGGTTAAAAGCTATCTATAAATACCGGATTCAAGGCCACAAGAAATGGATGTTGAAATCATTACTCTCACAAGAAATATCAAGTCCTCTATACTAATTATTTTTCAAGTATTATAACCACCTGAGAAATCGTTAGTTAGAGGCCCTCAAGCTATTACCTTTACTATTCATGTTGCCAGCCATTTTTGGAGGTCAACAGAATGGCTCCGTCTGTGGGAAACGTAACTAAAAGCCTGAGCCTCCTTCAGCAAAGGAGTCTCCCTGAACAAGGGATCAACCGACCCACCAAATGAGCGGAAACAATGACGATGAAAATCCAAGAAGAACCAGGTCCGCAACAGACGGAGAAACCGTGGAGGGAGCAAGAGTCGAAGAAGCCCCTCGGAGAAGACGTGGAAGGAGGCCTCCCGCCAATCTTGAGCGAGAAATGAGAACAGATGGCGCCAAAGATGAGATAGCCGGCCCAACACCATGCCCAAATGCAAGAATATATCCAAATGATGCAGGTGTGAGGTGAGAACCGTCCTCATGAGTTTGACCCATATGATCCCGATGAAGAGCATGAAGTTGACAGCAGTCATCCTCGTGATCCGCAAGTCAGGAGAGAAACCTCGCGCGCTAGGACATGCGGGGAAAGAGCCAACCCCCCGGTAGCAGACATGAGGCCCCAACTGACGATGTCTGCCAGCGTATTTGAAAGACTAGGTGAACACGGAAACAGAAAGTGGCCTCAGGAGAATCTACCAAGAAAAGAACAGCCTCAGAGTCCCCCTACAAATAGGCGGGAGAGGAGAGCAAGGAGGCGGAAGCTTGGAGAGAATTTGACTTCACCCTACCTACCTCAACAAACCATGCAACCGCAGCCCCAATGCTATGGGGACGAACAGCAAGCTCAGCACCTCCCACAATATCCTCCGGAGATGAATGTTGGAGAAGAATATCTGAGGCCAGCGAGATCGTTTGAAATAGACGACGATGATGAGTACCTCCTATTTTCGGCCGAATCGGGAATGCATCCATTCTCCATATGTTTCGCTGCACTCCAAGATCGCTCCTTACACGCGGAGATTCCTTGAACCACGTAAACATGTATAAGACAGAAATGAGTCTCTGAAGAGCTACTCCGGCCTTGAAATGTAGAGCTTTTCACCTTACCTTGTCAGGGGGAGCGAAACGATGGTATAACAAACTAGTCACTGGAAGCATTTCTAGCTGGCCAGAGCTGAAAAAGACGTTCATCAATTACTTCTCGTCACAGAAGCCTGCTCGGCCCCGGTCCAACGCTTCCATAACTTAAGGTAAACTCCAAATGAGCCACTACAAAGCTACCTAGGCTGCTTCAACGAAGAAATGCTATTCTGTGAAAGAATAACCGATGCCGAGGCCCTATCCGCTCTAAAGACAGGGCTAGACATGAACCTTCTATTTTGGAAGGATGTCCGCAACAAAAATCCAGCCACCTTTGACCAGCTGGTGGAGATGATCACCGAAGAGATAACCAATGAGAACATGATCCTTTACAGAAATCAAGGTAGATTGGAAGCCAACCCTGCGTCTAGAGCCGGATATGTCCAAAGCCACGGCAGACCTCATCTCCAACATAATCCGTGCTGGAGAAATTACCCATCCGACCCAAACGTTGGAATGAATTATGTGGTCTCTCCACAAGAGGGCCTGCTCTCCTTTATACTGTCTCAGTAGCGTCGGGCCCGGTGGCTAGACTTTATAACTACGGTATGTCTCCATCCACCTATTATGAAGCGGGAACCAGCAGCACCTCCGGTGCTTCCTCCCCCTCAAGCGGCTTCTACAAAATATTGCTGCATCTACCGAAGTTATGGAGATAGCACAGATGAATGTCGTGAAGTGGAAGATATGGCTACAGAAGGATAGCCAACCCGGGGCACAGACGTTGGATGAATCCTAGGTGCGTAGATCAACCCCCGATGAGAAGACGTCGGCCGCCATTCTAAGACAGACACCCCCAGCAATAGGATAGGAGGCCTTTGGGCCAAGAACCACGAAGGAGGCGTAATTCAAGAAGCCCAGCTAGACAGCCTCGACTGGAAAGCGTCCCAGAGCCCCGCCTAATCAAGGGTCTGAGAAGGCCCCGATTCGGGAGATAGACACCATTTATGGAGGTCCTTATATTGGAGGTCAAACCCAAAATGCCCGGAAAAGCTATGCCAAAGAGGCCGAAGTGATCCAAATGACCAATTGATTCATCAACAGTCGACCATCAGGATCAAAAAGGTAGACCCTATCACCTTCACCGAAGAAGATATGAAGGGTGTGCATTACCCTCACTGCGATGCCCTTGTAGTAAGGCGGTTGTGTTTCAAACGGACTAGGAAGAATGCTCGTGGATAATGGCGGCTCACAATGTCATCTTCTTAAGCACTTACGAGAAGATGAACGTAGATATCCCATTGGAACCATCGAACGAGCCTCTCTACGGATTCACCGGTGATTGTGTAATCCCGAAAAGGATAATGTGTCTCACCGTTACTATGGGAGAAGAGCCTCTTCTCGCCTACACTTTCATAGAATTCACGGTAATAGATAGAAGATCAACCTACCATGGAGTCCTAGACCGACCGGCCCCGAAAGAACTTTGGGCCATAACACGATTCACCACATCTCAGATGAAATTCCCCTACAGAGGCGACGTGGTGATCAGACGAGGCAACCAAACTGAGGCTAGAAAATGTTACAGAAATGCCCTTAGAAAGGCAGAGAAAAAAAGATAAATATGATATTTTTGGACGTGGAAATGATGGATGCCTCGGAAGAGGCACCAGGGATACATCAATGGAAGAAGCGATTTCCTCCTCAAGACATAGATCCAAGGATAATGGGGCCGGCTCCTAAACTTCACCAATCGAGGAGTCGGAAAGTTTCACGGAGATCCTGATGACCTACGAGGAGGCTCCAAGTAGGAAATGATCTCCCGAGAAGAATCCAAACGAGGCCTCGAAAAAGTTCCTCACCCACAACCACGGATTTTTTGCGTGGAAACACGAGGATATGATTGGGATCGACCTAAAGGTAAGTTGTTACCACCTCAACGCCGATCCTAAATTTCCATCCCACCGGCAAAGGCGGAGACCCTAAACCCATAAAAGTACAAGGCCCTTAAAGAAGAGATGGAGAAACTCCTACAAAGCAACTTCATCCTAGAAGCCCACTATCCTAAGTGGGTCTCCAACCAGGCTCGGTTAAAAGCCGGGGAGAAAATGAGAATTTGTATAGATTTCTCCAACATCAACCAGTGCATCTCAAGATAGCTTCCTACTATCTCGGAACGATCAACAGGTGGATTACACCCCTGGGCATGAACTCCTAAGCTTTATGGATGCATATTTAGGCTATAACCAGATTCCTATGTATCTACTGGACAAAGAGCACACATAGTTTGTAACAGACATATGCCTTTACTGTTACAAAGTCATGCCTTTTGGCTTGAAAAATGCCGGGACAACCTACCAGAGGCTCGTCAACAAAATTTTTGCTGATCAGCTCGGTTCAACCATGGAAGTCTATGTAGATGATATGCTGATTAAGAGTTTGAAAGCTAAAAATCATGTGCAAAGACTTGGAAAAGACTTTCCGGACCCTCGAGCTTACAAAATGAGACCGAACCTCCGAAATGTGTCTTCGGGGTCGCCTCTGGAAAGTTCCTGGGCTATATGGTGAACCAAAGAAGTGAAATCGCCTAGAAGGCCCAAGGATGTACAATGCCTCACCAGAAGAATGGCGATCTTTAACCGGTTTGTCTCGAAAAGCTACGGATAAGTGTCTTCCTTCTTTAAAATCTTGAAAGGAGGTAACCGATTTGAATGAACAGAGGAATGTGAAGCCGCATTTCGGGCCGAGAAAGGAACACCTTGGCCATGATCCTCCTATCGAAGCCCAAGTTGGGAGAAATTTTATTGCTCTACCTAGTCAGATCCTCGTAATCAGAAGCTCAATCCTTATCAAGAAAGATGAGCACCACTACCTATTTACTACGTAAGCAAAGCTCTCTCGGGAAGCCGAGGCACACTACCCGCACATGGAGAAATTAGCATTATCACTTATCACAGCTTCTAGGAAACTGAGGCCATACTTCTTGGCCCACAGCATCCGAGTCCTAACTAATTTCTCCTGAGGCAGGTAATGTAAAAACTCGACGCATCAGGGAGGCTATTGAAATGGGCCGTCGAGCTGAGCCAGTTCGACATTGCATTTAAACCCATGGCATCTATCAAAGGGCAAGCCCTCGCTGATTTTGTGGCAAAATTTGCTCACGCACCTGAGATAGATACCCTGATGATGCCCTTGGAACCACCTACTTGGTGTCTTTTCGTGGATAGTTCCTCGAGAGATATGGGCTCAGCGCCTGTGGTGGTCCTCACTCACCTCAAGGCCATAGGCTGAATTGTGCAATCATATTTGAATTTAAAGCCTCGAACAACATTGCAGAATATGAGGCCTTACTCTTCGGCATCTGCTTGGCCAAAGAAATGAAAGTACAGAGGCTCTCAATGGCAAGCGATTCCCAACTGGTTGTCAGCCAAGTTAACGGGAGCTTCACCGCCAGAGAAAGATGAATGGCTTTCTATCTCAAACCGGTAAGGATCTTATCCTCTGCTTTTGAAAAGTTTGAGCGATCAAAATACCCAAGGCCGATGACGCCAACGTTGATGCTCTATCCAAGTTGGCAAGCAGCAAGGATTCAGAGCTCCTTAAGCTGGTTCCCATTGAATACCTTGCCAAACCATCCATAGAGACCGCCACGGAAGTAATGTGGATTGATGAGACCTATACTTGGATGGACCCTATCCTGGCATTTTTGAAAGACCAAACCCTCCCCACCGATAGAGACGAATCTAGAAAGCTAAGGAGGAGAGAAGCACACTTTGTCATATCTGAAGAAGTCTTCTATAAACGAGGTTACTCCATGCCCCTCCTCGGTGTGTCTTGAGCCAATGAAGCTAACTACATCCTGAGAAAAGTCCACAAAAGAATATGCAAAGCAACCACACGGTGACGATTAGCCTTAGCACAAAAAATTCTAAAAGAAGGCTACTTCTGGCCCACTCTGAAGAGGGACTTCTTCCTTCACGCTCAAAGATGTGACAAGTGCCAGCGCTTCACCATCATCCTGCGACAACCCCACCAGGAACTCACCACGGTGTCTAGCCCCTGGCCTTTTGCCAAATGGAGAATAGATTTCATAGGCCCCATGCCTAGGAGAAGAGGCAACGCATGCTATGCCCTAGTCGCCATTGACTATTTCACGAAGTAGGTCGAGGTAGAACCGATGATAAAGATCACTGAGGCTAATACCTCCAAATTTATATGAAATAACATCATCTGTAGATTCAGGATTCTACACTCTCTAGTGTCTGATAATGGAAAACAATTCGATAACAGGAAAGTCAGAAGCCTCTGCGAGAAATTCAGGATCTCCAAGCACTTTTTGAGTCCTCATCATCCCCAGTCTAACGGTCAAGTAGAAGCTGTTAACAAAACCATCAAATACACCCTCAAGCGAAAACTTGATGTATCCAAAGGAGCGTGGGTAGACGAACTTCCACATGTCCTCCGGGCGATCAGAACTACCGCAAGAATAGCAACTGGAAAACCCCATTTTTATGGCGTATGGAACTCGAAAGCAGAAGCCCAGGTGGAAATTTGTGTCCCCGTCGCCTTGCCGCCTTCTATTCGGTGAAGACAACAATGATAGTCTTATGAGATCCGGCCTCGATCTACTCGAAGAGCAAAGGACACTTCTCAAGTCAAGTTAGCCGCTTACCAAATAAAGATGTCCCGGTATTTCAACAAAAATGTAAAGAAGAGGTCTTTTAGCCTCAGAACTCTGGTCCTGAGAAGGGTTTTTCCATCCACCAATGACCCAGGAGCTGGAACCCTAGGCCCCAACTGGGAAGGACCTTATCAAATCACCAGAGAAATACGACCGGGGACGTATCGATTGAGAACCTCGACGCTAAACTACAACCTCATCCTTGGAATGCAGAACACCTGCGTCAGTACTATCAATAATCAATAAAAATGCAAGGTTGGAGAAGCTTACCTCTCACGTCTTAAACTTTTATCTGATATGTAACGTAGTGCGTCTATAAGAAGCTTTATATCTCACTTTTGATAGTTCACTTAAGAAACATTGACGACTTAAGTCACCCAGTTATTAGCTATGTCATGACAAGTGCTTGTGTTATCAAAATTGAACGTATAATGTCATCGATAAATTTGCAATTAAATTGGTATAAGCAATTATCGTAAGCACTATCTAAAACAACAGTTGAATAGCATTGCATATTCGAAATTACAACTAGACTATTTACATAGTGCATCACAAATTTAAAACATTTCTAGTCTAGATCCCATCCTACTCCCCCGCCCTCTTCGCCTCCCAACTCAACCGGAGCGAACTTTGACTCTAGCACGGTTAAATCCAAGTCCGGATAATCTGCTCAAAGAAAAGCCAGCACCTTCCGATGACCCACGCTATGAAGTAGTTGGAAAAAGCTGGCGTATGCCTCGGTTTGGTGAAAGTTAGCGACAAACTCGGCCTACACCTGTGCGGTTTTGATTGTAACTTCTATCTCTAACAAGGATGAAGCCACGTGAACCTCGACCTCGCCTTTCCCTTTTAGATTCTTCCAATTCGAGCGCTTGGATCTTGATATTTCTTCATGTCTCGTCAAGGCCTCCGCCATCATCTTTCGCTTCTCCTCATTCGCCGCTTCTAAAGTACTCGAAGCTATGTTCTGTGCATTCAAGGCATTATCGAGTCTCTTAGTCAAGATGGTTATTTGACTCTTCGCCTCTACCATTTCTTGTTTAGCTTTTTCATATGCCAACTTGGCACTCTCTCAAATAAGGCAACCGCATCGTCGAGGCACTCCTTCATTTTATTAGGCGGGAGGTGCTCTCTATTGCGGCAACAACTTTCTTTTTAACTCTCTCAACACCATCAGGATTTCAACCGGTAGCGGTGAACGCACAAAGCAGCCAAAGAGGCCTCCATCCAATCCTCGGTGTCTCCATCGTTGAGAAATGCCTTCCACGACCTATTCGGTACTTCCGAAAGCTTTCGCAGCGATTGCCGAGTACAATACCAAATCTTTCGTCTGGGATCCGGGAAGCCTCATCTCCAAATCGCCAATAAGTTTAGTGAACATGTATCTTGGCGAGACTCGAGAGCGATCTCTCCCGACAAAAGAGCGCGCCACCGCCTCTTGGCTACTGGCTGGGACATTATTTATGGCTACGACCATCCCGGTTGCTGTCACATCCAACTTCCTTTGCTCGGGATCTAGAGGAAGCACGATAACCCCCTCAACCACTTCAACCGATATTTCTTTCCCTACTGGGTCTCCCTGTCTTACCGCTCTGATCACCTAGACGACGTAGGGCGAAGGCCTTCGGGAACTGGAACTTTCTTCTGTGCAGCCGAGGAGTTAGCCTTCTTCTTTTTACTTAAAGGTTCCTCCTCATTAAAAGAAACGTCCTCTACAACAATCTCAGAGACAACGCGCTGTGCCTCTTCTCTTGTCGCCGATTGGTCGATCTCCTCGAGGATTTTCTTTTGTCACTATCCTCGAAGAGCGGCGAGCTCTCTCACCTTTGAAGCCATCGGCCCTAGCCAGCGATGGCGTAGGCCTTTTACCTTGCTCAAAGTCAGCTTCACAAAAAAGTAAGTTTGTCAGAAACAATTAGAAGAATGGGCACTGACAACGAATAAGTTTGTCAGAAACAATTAAAAGAATGGGCACTGACAACGAGTAAAAGCGAGGCGAGTACATGCCACCTTACCTTTCCTGGCCATATGTCATAGTTCAATTAAAGCGTCTCAACGCTTTCAACAAAGACTCAAATCGCCTCTCATTTGCCGAATGCCTGTAAATTGCACGAAGGATGTCGAGCTCCTTCTCTTTTAATTCACAATGGGGAAGGGGCATCTGCAAAATACAATACCAAACGTTAGTTCTACCTTCCACATAAACACATTTCGAAGCCCCAAATCCACTCACTCGCAAATCCGTAGAAGCTAGGCACATTCAAGGCAAGTTCTGAATCATTAATCACCCTTTGCCAATTTCTAGATACCCAGAACGACTCATCCTTCCAACGCTTAATAGACGAGGGACAATCTAGCACAAACAGCTTATGCGATCCCCACGGGCCGAAGTAGTACCACCCCAATTCTTCTCCCTTGTCCTTTTTCCTTGGCATCTTCTTCGGAAGATATACCGTCTGAAATACATGTAAAGGCATCTCAAATCCAAGAGAGTGCATGAACCAAAGATAAAGACTCCCAGCCATCTGGCTCCAGCTGTTGGGAGACACTTGAGTTGGGGCTAGACCATACGCTCTGAAAACCCTCCTATAGAATGGATTAGGGAAGCCTCATCCCAGCATTAAATGATTAGCATTGGAAAGCGGTTGCAACCCTCCCTCGGATGGAAAGCTCTCATGGGGCCCCGATATTGAAACTCAATGTTGCTAGGAACTTGAAACATCTTTCTAATGTTCCCTAAATATACCTCATCCACAACCCAAGGAACGCGTCCATGGCAACCCGCTGTCGCTAAAGGATGGCCAGACGAACCCGGTCACATCTCCCAACAGGGAAATTGAATAACCCATCCCACCCCCGGACTATAGCAAATTTCTCCTATGAGGGCATCAACGCCGGAGTGGTCTTACTTCGACTATCGATGGGGAAACTTCGGAGAACTACTTACTACAATATTCATGGGTTGGCCGGATGCCTCAGACCTCTTCCGCGTGAGACATTCATCCTCGTACGCTTTAACAAAACACAAAGAATCCCAAAAAATTAAAGAGACGAAGAAGAGTTCAGCGGGATACCTAAAATAAAACTAGAAATCTTCGAAATCAGCAAGACTTCACCACAAACTCTTTTCCTTGCTTAAACAGGATGGCCAGAGAGTTGGTTTCCTTCTTTTTTAGCGTTCAAACAAATCACGAGAGGAAATGTAAAAGTGATCAGTTTCCTCCTTTATATAACCATGCGAACCCAACCCCCATCCGTTGGATCGTAATCAAGATCCATCTTAGCCGTACATCGCTGCAGGATAATCTTGGCCATCGAATCCAAACAGCCGCGTAAACAAACCCCAATCAATGACCTGGATCAATGAGTTATACCCACTCACGCGTGGAAGAGTGTTGGATACGTTAAACTTACCTCTGACGACTACAACGTATTAAATGCATGCAGCCGTCTTTTCAGTACGTCTAATATGACGTTCCATACTCCTGTGCCTGTGCAATCATTACACCAACTGTCTCCAGTAATCTTCTCCCAATTGGAAAGTGGCGCTTCAACATCCAGCGCTCCTTTCACTTGGGATTTGGCGCTTCAGCTTCCAGCGCCCCTCCCACTTGGGACTTGGTAATTTAGCTTCTAGCGTCCCTCCCGCTTGGGACTTGGCGCTTCAGCTTCCAGTGCCCCTCCTGCTTGGGACGTGGCGCTTCAGCTTCCAATGCCCCTCTCACTTGGGATTTTGTGCTTCAGCTTCCAGCGTCCCTCCCACTTGGGATTTGGCGCTTCAGCATCCAGCACCACTTCAACCCCTTCTCCTTTACACTCATCACGAGTCAAACACTACATCTAACATAAATGATGTAGATCTAGTGCTTGAGGGACTAATGATTTCTATCACCATTTACAAACATTTTTGGATTCAATTACGATGCCATTACCACCTACCTCCACTCTAAAGCCACGGCTACATCACTCTCTCACCAAGTTCAGTACCATTCATAAATGACGCGGGCCTTGAACTTGGAGAACTATGTGACGCCCCATTCCCAAATAGACACGTAGAAGGCCACGTGTTCCATCCACGTAGTCGGGGAGGAGGCATCTGCGATCGCGTGTTGAAGAAGTTTGTCTTTGACACGTTAAGCATGAATGGATGGATGGGACAACCTATTAACTGCTGCTGTACCTAGCCCTAAAAATCAGCCTAATGGGATTTCTCCATTTAAAGCCAGCGGTGGCATGATGGGATTTCTCTTTTAGGGCCAACAACACGACACCTAGGGTGTGACAGGTAAACTCTCAAGATCCGGCCACGTGTCGTACATCTAAAGGGAAAAAATTGGTTAAAAGTTATCTATAAATACTGGACTCAAGGCCACAAGAAAGGGATGTTGAAATCATTACTCTCATAAGAAATATCAAGTCCTATATACTAATTATTCTTCAAGTGTTATAACCACCTGAGAAATCATTAGTTAGGGGCACTCAAGCTATTACCTCTACCATAGTGTGTTTCTCTTTATCTTTTGTTTACATATCCACCCGATCCTAGACTTATCTACGTGGTTGAATAAACCACGTGGCAGTCCAAGCAAGAGGAGAAATACACGTAGGAAAAGGAGGCGTGGAGTTCCTGTTGGCAGCCATTTTTGGAGGTCAACACATTCTATATATAATACCTCATGTAATAATTTATACCATTTTTAACTATTTTATTATTCTTCAAATTTGTAATTACCATTTCTTTTTCATTAAAGGATTTAAATTTTTGTCGATTTTCTTGATTACATTATCAACAGAACTTTTTTTTTTCTCTATTTTCCTTTTTACACAAAATTATAAATCTAGAGAGAGAAGAGATAAAATTATAAGAGATGCAAAGTAAATTGTAATTTTATTATAACTAGGGACTCATATTTATAGGGTTCTAAAGACTTGTAGAGTAAGTAAGACATATTTAAATATGGTCATTAATAATTTTTCATAATTTTACAATACTTTCCATTTGATGACTATTAGTACAATAATTGTCTGGTTTTGGTGGGACATAACATCAAACAAAAAAGAAAAAAAAAAGTTATTAAAAATTTGGAGTAATCAAATGCTATCTCGTTAAACCTTATTAGGAAAATTCAATAGGACAAAATCTAAGGTAAGGAAAAAGAGTACATATACTCCCTTGATTTGAATCAATGAAAATCCTTGTATCGAGCCATCCAAATCTTACGCGTCACTGTCTTCAATTCTATAATCTTTTTAAAATTTGTATAAAACAATTCTGGTGAAATATGTTCCATGTTGTTATCCTGCTATAGCTTTCCAACAATACCAATTCCATACAATAACTTTGGTTGATTGTAGTGAGCATGATGGTCTAATGCAATTATAGAAAAAAAAATCTTGCTTTTGCTCCCTTCAAGGTCTCATATACAATTTATAACACACGAAAGTATAATCATATAATTATGTTTAAGGTAAATATATTTTAGGTTATTGGCATCTATAACTATAACATATATAACATTTCTCATGGATATAATCTACATAAAAAAATATGACTCGTTAAAATCTTACTAGAAAAAATCATGTGGAAAAAACTCTAGTGATGGAAGAATAGTACTTTATTCTTTTGAATACACTAAAAAAGTTACCTCATTAAAAACATTGCGAAGAAAATCCAATATGACAAAACCTCGGTCAAAACACGTATTTACTCATCCTCAAGATAATATCACTTGATATTTGTACTTTGATCAATTAAATTTCTTGGAAAGTTGAATTATATACTTATGGCATATTAGATTTTCGAGGGATTTGTATACATAGTATTATTAGTTATGTTAGATGGGTTAGTTATAATCCTATTCATTGGACGCATATGCATTGACAAGCTAACGAGATATTGACTTGTGACACCTTTGCAAAATTCACAATGTTAAGAGTCATACATCACATTATAAATTCATTTTCACATAATTATACACATTTAGGTAGACATCCCATAAATCACGAGCTCGGCTCGCCCATGGGGACGAGCCGAGCTCGCCTCTCTGGCCTCGTCTCCAACTGGTGGGCTCGGTTCGGCCCACGGTTCGTGAAACGAACGAGCCGGGCCGAGCCTCGGCTCGGCCCTGCCTTTTTTTTTTTTTTTTATTTTGTTTAAAATTTGAAAATAAATTATTATATTCTAATTTCTATTTATTTTATTAAAGAACAAAATGTAAATATTTAAAATGAATCATTTATTTATCTTTATCTTTATGTTAAAGATTAAATATTTATCACGTTGTTAAAATTTTATTGAATCATCTTGATTATGTTTTTAAAATCCTCATATTTGATTAAGTTTTTGTTTTGAATTTGAAAATAAAAAGAAATTTGAAAATAAAAAAGAAAGTAGAAATAAAAAATCATTTATGTTAAAAATTAAAGATTTAAAATCCACCTTATTTTTTTGTGTTTTACATTTTTTAAATTTGAAAATAAAAAGAATACATAATCGAAAATCGTTTATGTTAAAATGTAAAACTAAAACCCTCCTCCTTTTTCCGGCTTGGGACCGGCTACTTTAAAAGTAGAGCGGAGTTAAAATTGTACACGAACAAGATATTACGTGTACAATTTTTATTAAAATAAGAAAATTCTTCAAATACGTGAAATATTAATGTAAAATAATACTTACTACGATTCTACGAATATGATTAATCCATATTCAAATCTTCAAGTTCTTGAGACATTATTACATCCACTTTGTCTTGGATTCAAGTTCGGCATCATCCCAATCCTTTTAGACACGATAAACTTTCTAAAATGTCGGCTTTGAGTCTTGACACGATATCGAGATAAAACCCCGCCACTTATACTAAATGACCTTGATGCTCTGATTGACACCGGAGGTGTTAGTAGATCACGTGCCATTTTGGAAAGAATTGGGTAACTACGTTGATGTTGTTTCCACCATTTAAGTATATCAAAATTTTTCTCTCCTCTTCATCTAACATACTAAGTACATCATGTGCAAAATACCTACCTAACTCTACGGGTGTATCATTAGAATAAGGGAAGGAAGAAGAACTAGAAGAAGAACCAACTAATTGTTGACTTTGAGTGGTCCTATGTGTACCGACGTAACTCCATAAGTCAATGTCATCGATTGATGATTGAAGTATATGTTGGATTAGGGGTCGCATAACGTTTGTACCGGCCTTTTCAAAGATAAATCTCATACATAGAACATAAAGTTTGTTCTAAATTAGAACACGTGAATGGATTTTCAAAAGTTAATTTATCTGAAATTGCCATTATTGTTACTTTTGTACCCTCTAAGTTAAGTCGAGGATCCATGATACATGCTAATGGAAATAACATAGGTAATTGTTCCCAATATTTTCTAAATTTAGCTTCCATGACATGTATAATACTAGTAAAAAGAGTAAAATTCTTATACTTATGAAAATTGTTAGCAATATAATAGAAATGATTTAAAACAAGTGGAGTAGTTGGGTAATAAACACCAGAACATGCATTTGTTGCGTCGTAAAAAATTTTTAAAAATTTTCTAACATGACCACATATTTCCCAATCATGTAATTCTAAATCATATTTCGAGCCGTGTGTGAGTGTCGACCATTATAATATCTGAGAATGCAATCTTCATAACCTTCACACGATTCAAGCATAAGATATGTTGAATTCCACCTATTGCCAACATCGGTTGCAAAACATTTTGATTATGACCCATTTTCTATACATAAAGCAAGCAAAAACTCGTTTTCTTGATGGTGAAACCGAAATATAATTAATAGCAAATCTAATTTTTTCTAATTGTGGGCGTATAAATTGTAATCCATCTTGTACAATTAAATTAAACACATGGCACACACAACAAATATGAAATAAAATACCATCAAATTGTGGATTACAATGTTGCATTAATTTTTCAATTACTATATTATTTGTACTGCATTATCAAATGTAAAACTACGAGCTTTAGAATCACATTTAAATTCATGTAACACACTTAATAAAACTTGATAAATATTATTTCTATTATGAGGATAGTCTATTTGTTTAAATGCTATTACTTTTTATGCATTAACCAAGAATTATCAATGTAGTGTGCGTTGCTACCATGTATCCTTTTTTGTTACAACTTTCGTCCATAAGTCGATGTAAAAGATACAACACCATTGTAATTATTAATATCATTAATAATAGCTTCTTTTTAGTATTATATCTAACAATAGTATCTCTCTGAAGTGTATTTCTAGAAATACTAACGCATGCCTTGGTTGTAGATATTTTTGGATGAATGTAGTCCAATGAGGATTGTCCACCAAGTATAGTGGAAACCCGACATTTGCTATCAATTCCGGTAGTCCTTCGTGTCGAAGTTCTTGTGAGTATATCCGGTTGTTGAGAGTAGGACCACTAGACCCGGCCCCGGAGATCCAAACCGGAGATGTGCACGATTTGTATCCACACCTCCATGTTTGTATTGACACTTTTTGAAGTGTCTGTTTAGATGGGTCGTCCAATCCCCTTCGCCAAGCAAACTTCTCCGACGGTGTTTACACCGTGCTTTGAACTCGTGGACTCCGTTCACTAGTTTACCGGTTGGCACCAACTCAAAATGCTCCCAACATTTAGCCTTTTGTTTGGTGGCTTTTCGTTTAGTGCTAGAGCCAATGGTAGTTTCATGTGTATTGGCGTGCGTCATGAATGTCTTCTAAATCAATTGGATCAAGTGCTACCACCAAACCGATCAATAATGTCATCTGAATTGGAATTTCATTAAGACCATTGAAATCATCATCACTTGGGTTGTATGCCATTTGGAATAATAGAGAAAGAAAATATGAGAAGATGAAGATTTAGTAGAACGTAGAAATTAGAAAATAGAAATGTAGAAAATTAGTAGAAGTAGAAAATTATAGCGTAATATCTAGATAATAAGATACTAGATACTAATTACTTAAAACACTAATATTGAGATTTGAGAATTTATAATAGATTGAGTATGTAATTGAATGAGAGATAAAAGATTGAAGTGTGAAAAAAATGAGTTTAGAAATAGGGTATTTATAGGAAAATCATGAAAGGAAAAAACAAAAAAAAAGAAAAAAAGAAAAAGAAATGACCGTTGGTGAGCGGTCACGAAATCGTGACCGTTGGATGATCATCCAACGGTCACGATTTCGTGACCGTTGTGGACGAGCCACGCAGCGGGCTCGTCCGCTCGCTCAGGCACGAGCCCACAAGGCTGGACTCAGAACGAGCCGGGCTGTGGGTTGTCGGACGAAAGCCGGCTCGTGGGCTCGCTCCCCACACGAGCCTGAACCAGCCGGCTCGCTTTTTGACGAGCCGAGTTTTTTTCCTCCGCCTTGGCCCTAGCTCGTGTTCGTGGTTCGGACGAGCCCGAGTCCGAGCCGGGCCGAGCTTTTACTGAGCCGAGCCGACGAGCCGTTTTGCCACCCCTACATTAGGTGTTCGAATTTTAGGTCTAGAAACTTCAAGTTTCTCTAGTAAGTTCAATTTTATTTGAGTTGCGTCTTTTTATTTGGTCAATCATTTCTGCGTTGATATTCTTTAATTGATTTTGATTCAACATCTATGCTTTCGTTTACAATATTGTGCACTATATTGTAAATATGTTGTCGACAACTATCTATTTTAGATTTCATTTCTTTCTCCATAACGACATAACTTATTTAGATCTCTTCATTTTCAATATTTCAACTACCTGAACTTCTTCTATGAGTTTATAATTAGTTATGTCTATATACTCTCCAAAATTAAACACCTCCTCAATCGACTATTTTTGTGATTTGCTCTATTTTTCTTTTGAGGATTTTTCTTTTAGAATCAAATGTTACCATACTTTAGGCGTGCTATTAATTTATCAAATATAATGCAAACGGATTGTCCTTCCAGGATGTCAATTCGAAGTAGAGCATTTATAGCTGTCAATTGTATAACTTAAAAATAAATTATTTGTGGAACTTCTGGTTCATATTGTGCGAAGATGTAGAAAACATAATATGATACATTTTTACGTACTCTTTCCAGCTATTTAATTTCTCCTCATAATATTGAGAAAATTGTCTTATCAAAATGACAATTAATAAACTGTGTTATAAAATATCATCCATTAGGGTTTAAGATACTTTATAAGGGTTCTAACTGCACATATATTCCCAGCATTCTTTAATGTCCATCTCAATGCACTATGGTAGACCGATTATACATATATTGTATTATCAAAAATTATTTGTATCTAATATTAGGCTCTAGCCATAAGTTAACCATAGGGGAGATAACTTTTATGGTGGCATGATACGTATTAGTGATGTTGCATATAAAAATAACATTCTCTAGACAAAAATATAAAGCTCTTTGTTATCAAATAGTAATGATTTAGAAATTAAATTGAGGCGTTCAATAAATAATAATGCTAAACCATTTATCATCATCTCAACTAGCATTTATTAAAAGTTTGAGATAGAAACACATCTTGATTGTATAATCTTAAAATAATGCTCATAATTTAAAATTTTAACGAGTAATCTCGCAAACTTCATAATTTGATAACAACAAACAATCATCTAGTAGATATATCTATTAGATATAAATAATATCTAAATGGTCAACATGGAGGATGACGGGACCTTATACACCACCCTAATATAATTTCCATAAATATAGAAAGTCCAGTCTCGATTTTAGCTAATGAAGGTACACTGGTTTATATACTATGAGAACAAGCAGTACGTGAGGATTCATTATATTGAAAAATCTTCTAGCTTGATATTCTCTTTAATTATTCGCATCATATTGATCCGGGATGGTCAAGCTAGTTATGGCAATTAATAAAGATTTTTAGGACATAACTTTTAATTCAATGTAGTACTTGATTAATTGTAATAAAATTTGTATAGCACAAATTAAAAGAAAATAAGTAACACAAAATTCATCTCATCATTCTTCTCTTTCTCCTTCAGGGAGTCATTAGAGGCATGTATGTAAAATAGGTATGTAACTATTACCACCATGTCAGAAATTTAAGAGTTCTAAACAACATGCATAAAATTTCTTAGATTAACGAACTTTGGGTTAGAAAAATATTTAACTCAATGATCTTTTGATTATATAATATATTTCAAGAAAAAGAGTGCATATAGTTTTATTATTGCGTGCTTCAGGCACTATTGCACATATGTCACACAATGAAGAATGAGGCTTGACTAGAAATTCTACTATCGAAATAAATGACAATCTATAAATGGAACATAGTGGATATACAATGGAGTCTATGTCACATACTACTCAAATCATCATCTTCTACAATATTTTGAATGAAAATAACCAATAACCATCCACGAAATATGATAAATGACATTTAAAGTTGCATTTCTAATTCACTTAGTTAAAGTGAATAATTTACTCTCAATTAATTATATTCTCAAACAGAATACTCAAAATCAAATCTTAATGAATAAAAATCTCAAGTTGGTTCATCAAGCATGACATGTAGTTAACATGATTTATTTTTCACACATCCTTCATTTTATTCGATCCTTAAACATGACAATTTTTTTGACATGAAAACCTTGGACAGTGTTGAGTCAAAACAATTGCATAAATATTAAGCCAAATAAAAGGGACAAAAGAGACACTAAACAAGAAACAGTTATACCAAACATGGGCAAAATTAGATCACCATCCTTTTTTCTTTAGTTTAATTCATTAGAGCAAAATACTTAATGGCACAAAAGGTAAAATCAGCAACTGTAATAAAAAAATGAAGTTTGTAAAGAATTTTGTTCGCCACATGCTCTTTGACTCCAACAGAATGATACCTAATTAAGCATCTTTGTATAATTTTTCCAATATTTGAGATTCAACTGTATTTTGTAAATAGCTAAATTATGTAAGGTCATCTTAAAAGTTTTATTAAATATCAATTTTTTCTTCAATCAAAGTATTCATAACAACGTATGAAAAATAAATTATCGTTCACACAAAAAAATATTATGCCTTCCTTCTAGGAAAAGCAATCTTTCATAAATTTCACGAGAATATCAAATCTTTTCTTCAAATTAAATCATATGATATTCTTATGGAATTACTTATGTTAATTATTGACATATTGAAGTTGTGCTTCTTCGAGAATATCAACATTATCTTGTTACAAAATATTGATAGACTAAACTTGTGCTTTTTTATGTGCAAAAATTCAATATTCTAATATTGATATAATCTAAAGTTTTGCTTCTTTTGAAGTTTTGACACAAAACTTTTTAGATTTTCTGAAATATTGATGTGTATGAGCAACATAATATTCTTCCACAATATTAATATAGTTAGATTGTGTTTATTTAAGAATAACACAATATTCTTCTGGATTGTTGATATGTATAAATTACTACTTTTTGGGAGTAGTAATCTATTATTCTTTTAGAATGTTGGTATGTAACAATAAATAATATTTAAAAATATTTTTCTACCATTAATTAAGATAGACAACAATATAATAAAATAATATAATATATATCAATTTGTTCCATATGCGTAGTACATGATATAAGTTGTATGCTTTCCTTCAAAGATAAGCATTCGTTCATAATATATATATATATATATATATATGTCAATTTTTTCATCATTTAATTAGGTGGTACAGTATTCTTCGATACATGTACTTCTTCAAAAACACAATAATTTTTTTTATTTAGACTAATGCTTCTTCGGAGACAATATCTAAATTATTATGTCATGCTATTCAAGAACAAATAAATTTGTGCCAAAATATAAATATAGCGTTTGCTTCTTCAGGATCAACACCAAATTATTATTTTGGAATATTGAATTGTATAGAGATTTGTTCTTCAGGGCAATAGCAACTATGGAATCCGAGATGAACTCCATGTACGAAAACAATGTTTGGACCTTGGTTGACACACCTGAAGAGGTAAAATCTATATGTTGAAAATGAGTTTACAAGAAAAATTCGACATGGATGGTAATATTCATACTTACAATGCAAGATTGGTTGCAAAAGGTTTACAAGCACATACAGTGAATTGACTTTGACGAAACTTTCTCACCAGTAGCTATGTCTAAATCAATTGGAATTCTACTTGTGATAGCAACATACCATGATTATGAGATATGGAAAATAGTTATCAAAACCACATTCCTTGACGGGAATCTTACGAATATATGTACATAACACAACCCAAGCTTTTGAATCCACAAAGCCAAATAAGGTATGCAAACTATAGAGATCCATATATAGATTAAAGCAAGCCCCTCGGAGCTGGAATCTCCGCTTTGATAAGACAATCGAAATGTTTGATTTTATAAAAAATGAAGATAAGCCATGTGTGTATAAGAAGTTTGGTGGGAGTAAAGTCGTGTTTTTAATTTGTATGTGGATGACATACTATTATTAGGAAACGATATCTCCGTGCTAAAATCAGTAAAACCGTGATTATCCAAAAAAAATTATATGAAGGACATGGGAGATGTAGTATACATTCTCGGAATAAAGATCTATAGAGATAGATCTAAAAGAATGGTTGGCCTATTTCAATCTACGTACATAGACAAAATCTTGAGAATATTTAGTATGGAATAATCCAAGAGAAGACTATGTCTCATCGGGCTTGGTATCTATCTCTCAAAAGAGATATGTGCAAAACACATAATGAGAAAGATCGTATGGATAGAATTCCTTATGCATCAACAATAGGATCTTCCTCGATTTATTTTCTCTTCCATAGCATCTAGAACAAAGGTAAATCTTTATATCATAACTTTTTCGTCCCGTACGTCATTATTTTTCATGGCACGTCCCTCAAACGTTAAATCAAATGGAGCATTCTTTCAATCGACAATATTCTAATGAGTACATTTTCCACGTTAAATTTTAGGATAAGATAAATTACACTCATAGTATATATCATTTCAAGTTTGTAACAATTTCATCCTTATTCAATTTTATTTGCACGTATCATCCACAATATTTTATTAATTTGTACAGATGGTCCCCAAATGATTCTTTTTAACGATTTTGCCCCTACCTTAAATAAATTAAAATAAAAATAAAGATTATAATGGAAAAATTGTAGTTGAGATCCCTAACTTTTTTAAAAGTACAAAATGGTCTCTTTATATTCAATTATTTCAATAATTAAGATAAAAAGCAAAGAAAAAATGAAAAAGAAAAAGAAGAAAAATATCCTTCTTCCCCGCTCTCCATCTGTGACCAAACCCCGACCCCGATATCGGACCCTATCTTAACTACGATTATTTCTATATCATTTTCCCTTTTATTTGACATAAAGGTTTGCTGGATGATTAGTTTTGATGGCAGTATGCATATCTCAATTTTTTATTGTTGTATTGTTAAAGCATCACCTATTTGATCTGCAGTGAATTGATAAAAATTGAATTCAAAATGCTTCTTATTGTTTGTTAGAAATTGGTTTTATAAAATAGTTTTGATCATCTTTTGATCAATTATTTGAGTAGGTCCCATGGTTGGAAACGATAATTTCTTTGGCCAAGTTTGTTCTACTCCGTGAGTAAAATAACATAGTATATTTAGTTTCTTAAAACAAATTTCGAGTGAATGAGAAATTAAATCCAAAGTGTGCCACTTAAAAAGAGAATGTTGGAATTAGAAAATAATGGGTCTGGAAAAGAGATAATCCCACATTGAAAAATTAGAAGTAAAGTGTTCACCTTAAATAGCTCAAGTTGTACAATTGAATTTGGGTTTCAATGAATACCAATTATCTTTAGAAAGGAGGAGACCCACATGTCAGTAGATTGAACTAAAGCCCACCCGCCCTCATTGGGCCTCGGGTCATGGGTCGTGAGAAGGTATATAACTTTTATTTCAAACCTTGCAGATTGTGACATGTGGCAATTCTACTAACTACTCAGAACGCACCACGTGTCGATTGGCATCTAGAAATAGGCTGTCCATTTTTGGATTTTATTAATTCAAAATTCATCTTCTGTATTTACTTCTTCCTGCACTATTCTGTGATCTCTATTTCTGTCCCTATATAAATTTTTGCTTCCAACATTCATTCAGAGAGTTTCAAAATACTAGTAGATTCGTTAGTCTTGTAATTGAAGTACTTCTATTACAAGACGATGTCGTTTTATCTTGGGAGACGAGTGTCGGATAATGGTCAGTACCGTGCGGGACATTATCATCTTAAGAAAAACGAGTCGAACTCTTGCCTCGACCAACCTTTATTTATTCGTCTGCTTATTCAAGTAAGTCGATACTTTATTCAATTTTCTACACGTGATTTTTTTTAATTAAAAGAATATAAATTACTTATATTTTACCAACATAATTTACCTCTTTGAAGTATCTGTTTCCACGTGTTATTCAAGCCATCTTTGGAGTTTGACATATTTTTCGTGTTCGAACACAAGGTTTTTATAGTCATTAGAATTATAACAGCACATATGATTATACCGAAGAAGCGAATTGAATTTGTTTAATTCAACGATAATACGAAATAGAGGTGGCAAAACAGCATAAACGAGATTTTGAATTCGGTTGGCCCTGGCCGGAACAAAATCTAGCCTAAATGGCCCAACCCAGCTATCCCGAAAATAAATGTTTTTTATCCTGGACACTAATCACTCATTTTCTAAATAGTCTCAATACATAATCGGTGCCCTTTTGTTATGGATTATAAAGTAGTTTATTTGACTAAAATCGGTTTATTTGACCAAATTTTTTTTATCTTTTTGCAAAGATGACATTTTGACCATTTTAGTCAAATAAATAATTTTGGTCAAATAAACCTATTTATAATCTACACCAAACGGGCACTCAAAATAATATCAATCTAAAATGGCATAAACCCAAGTCTCTAACTTAAGTTGTCTTTTTTTGAAACATTAGCCCAAGAATCTCAAACTCTAACATAAAATTGTTTAGATTTAATTAAATTTAGTTTAATTGAAGTTTCAATCAAAATTATGTTTGGTGTGACAAGTAAATTATTGATTTTAAATTTACTTATAAGTAAACTGTTTAATTTAAGCCAAATATCCTTATATCTCCAAACAATAAGACTAGCATGCTTTTAACTATTTTTGTTTTAGAAAAATGTGTCAAGAAATAGTTTACAATTAACCAAAAAATATTATTATTTTGAAAGAAAATTGATGTTTATTTATTGATTAATACATGAGAGTCTCAATTTTATAAATTAATATCTTTAAAAATCTCAAAATATACATAACCCACATGTGCAATTGCATTCTCTATTAGCATATGGAGTTAATTAAGAAGGATTACCATGTTTCATGCTGCGAGGCATCGAAAATTTTAGAACAAAAGCTGGGTTTAATTTGGCCCATTTGGTTCTTAAAAAGTTACCAATATTAATTATATATCAAATTGCTTCTTGTGTGTGTGGATGTATTAATGATGAATATTCTATACTATTGACGTAATTTGGTACGTCAAATTGTACATGACAACTAAGATTGTATTTGATGCAATGTATTAGATTGTATAAAACAATTATTTTTTTAAAAAAGAAAAAAATAAAATTAAGACCGATTTAGTAATTTGGTCAATTTGGATTGAAATTGCACAAGATATTTTAGCCCCTACAAAGCGGGTTATACCGATCCGGTCTAGTTTCAAGTGTGGTCATGCTCTAGCGGGTTGGGCTGGCCCATCTTGACTTATTTGCTAGCTCTAATACGGAAGAAGACTTTATGAGATAATTATCTGAGGTTGATGGGTAAGACAACTAAGTATGATTCTTTTCTGTTTTCTGTGGACAATATCTCCCTGGTTTCGGGTAATCTCAAGGCCGCTAAGGGCACCCGTATGGCCCATTCTCTTGTTTGCATATCCAAGAGGCTTAACGCCCTTGCTTCGTAGACAGAGTTTGTGTGAAATGAGCAGCTTAGTAGGGAAAATCCAATTCTGTATCTCTAGAAACCAGATTGGGAAACCAGACATTCTCCCGGTTTCGTGGAGTGGGGGTGGGGTGGATAAGATGACCTTTATTTGTTGGGGATCTCAAATGCAATTTAGAAAAGTTAAGGATTCCAACTGCAATTTTTTTTATTGTTTTCTATTTTAATTTATTTAAGCTATGAGCAAAATTGTCAAAATGGACAATTTGGAGACTATCTGTGTGAATTAATGAAAGGTTGGGAATGATAAGCACGAATAAAAATAATTGTGAATGAAATTACTACAAACTTAAAAGGATGAGAATTGTGAGTGTAATTTATCCTAAATTTTAATTGTCTACATCTTTTTGTCTGCGTAATTTCTTTAACGACCTTCACTGCATGTATCTGTTTTATAGTCTTTTCCACAACTTGCAACATATCTATTAATGTTGGATTGAACAACTATCACTCTTCACTTTATTCTGGTATAATGATTGTTGACGTTTATTCCATGTAAGGCTTCGGATGGGGACATCCTTATTGAAGTTCGTTAATCATTGTTGTACAAAAATTCGTTCCCACTTATGCTAAAACTCCAAAGTACAGGCTTGGAGAATATCTTTTGATGTCTAGATCATTCGTTTTGTTTGTCCATCGATTATGTTTCAATACGTGATAAACGGTGATAGAATCCAAAGGTTTCTATTTGATTTTACTAGCACTAGAGCTCCACATTACAGCACTATATTGTTAGAAATATAATCTATATTCTTTAATTATATATACATAATTAAAGACACTATTTATCATGTTAAAATTACCAAGTATAATAATATAGAAGAATACATGTCTCCATTGGTGTTGAAATTGAGAGGGTTGGATCTTCCGCAGTCTTATCATCTCAATAATGCTCAATGGAATCTCTGTCTATAATGGTGTAAAAGAGAAGAGCACAAGTTGTGATTGACTCGGAGACCATAACCATATTTATTGTATTCTGTATATCCTAGTTCAATTAGAAGTCCATCAATCCTAATTGGACTAGGATTCGGTCTCTACACATTACAAAGTCCGTACTCAATTCAGATGTTTCGAGGGCCCAATCAACAGATCACTTAATAGCCCTATTAATTAGATAGCCCATATAATTGCAATACAATATGTAGCCCATTATAGAGATAAAAAATCCAACAATCTCCCACTTGAGCTACATATGTTATCTGAAACAATTATATTTTAAACTTTATGTGTATACTTAAATTGCTATCTAGCTTGAAACATCTCCGCATAATCGGTCTATCTACTATATCAAGATGAGATCAAAGCACCTTTCGTCACATTAATCGGTAACTAAACCCATCAATGGTCATCATACCAACATATTCAATGACATAAATCGAGTATGGATGTGTAGCATGGAAATTACATATAATGTGATCTTAACACATGTCAATTTCCAACTTGTCCTACTTTATTCTTTAGTGAGATCATACCAAAGCATTCCAATCTTAATGTTAAACCACAAATGGAAAGACCAAATTCAGAGATTTGTAAAAATCCATTATACTTTATTCTGCAGAAAATAATCATAAAGTGTGTCTATTACTGAAAAGTATCAAACTACAAACTCCCACTAAACCAGCACATTATCAAATGATACAACACCCGTATGAGCTATATGCTCGTAAAACACCTTGGGCAGTAAACCCTTGGTGAGCAGATCCGCAATTATGGAGTTTGTGTCAATATGCTCTATAGGCACCTAACTACTTTGAACTCTATCTTTAACAACAAGAAACTTGATATCTATGTGCTTCGACTTCGTACAGTTTCTATTGTTGTTGGAATGTAAGCACAGCTGATTTATTGTCACAATATGTCTTCAATGGTCTTTCAATACCATCTACAACACGCAACCCAGTGATAAAGTTTTGCAACCATATCCCATGATTAGATGTCTCATAACAGGCTGTGAACTTAGCTGTCTTGGTAGATGGAGCTATGAGCGTCTGCTTAACACTCTTTCAAGATATAGCTCCTTTAGCCAGCAGATAAATATAGTCCAATGTGGATCTCTTACTGTATTGGCATCCAACAAAATCAGAGTCGAATACCTAATGATCTCAAAATGATCCGACTTCCGATAGGTGAGCGTAAATCTTTGTTCTCTCAGTAAACATTGCATAACCCTTTTAGCCGCTTTCTAATGATCCATCCTGTGGTTACTTAAATATCGCCTAATAATTCCACTATGAACGCTATATCCGAACTCGTACATAGTTGAGCATACATAAGACTCCCTATAACCGACGCATAAAGAATCTTTTGCATTTCTTTAACCTCAACCTCATTCTTGGAGCATTGACTGAGGTTGAACTTATTTCTTTTAGCAATGGGCGTATCTCCTGGTCCAAAATCTTTCATGCCGAATCTGCTAAGTAATCTTTCAATATAGCTCTTTTGTGATAACCCAATGATATCCCGAGAGCGATCTCGATGTATCTGTATGCCTAATACAAAAGAGACGTCCCCAAGATCTTTCATTTTAAATTTCTTAGTTATAAATCTCTTGGTTTCGTGCAATAAGCCTATATCACTGCTAGTTAGTAGTATATCATCAACATATAATACCAGGAAGATATATTTACTCCCATTGAACTTATGGTACACACAATCATCAACTGTATTTAACTCAAATCAAAACGAGATAATGACTTGATGAAATTTGTAATACCATTGATGGGATGCTTGCTTGAGACTATAGATGAATTTCTTTGGTCTGCATACTATTTTCTTTGGATCACCTGATACAAAGTTTTCTAGATGCACCATATGTATCGTTTTCTCAATATTACCATTGAGAAACACATTCTTTACATTCATATGATGTAACTCCAAATCAAAATGAGCTACTAATGCCATTACTATCCTGAAAGAGTCTTTCAATAAAACTAGAGAGAAAGTCTCTTTTATAATCAATGCCTTCTTTCTTAGTGAAACCATTGACAACAAAACGAGCCTTATATCTCTCAACACTGCCTTTTGAATCTCTCTTGGTCTTAAATATCCATTTGCAACCAATGGGTTTCGCACCTTCAGGCAATTTGATGAGATCCCAAACGTCATTGTCTTTCATGGTTTCATCACATCTTCCATGGAATCAACCCACTTTTGAGAATTAGAACTCTGTTTGGCTTGATGGAAGTTGATTGGATCATCTTCCACCACTCCTATGTCTACCTCATGTTCTTGGAGAAAGACGATATAGTCATCCAGAAACACCATTCTCCTTTCTCTAGTGGATTTTCGCACTAGCATTTGTTCTTGAGGTTGTTGAGTTTGCTCATCAGGAGAACAACTTTATTTTGGATAGGAAAGTTGTCAACATTGTCTTGATAATCCAAATTCACTTCTTGAACAATGTCGAATCTGATCATTGTCAATAGTGACAGCAGTAAGAGAAACGAGTTCATCTTCAAAGATGATGTTCTTAACCTTGTATTTCCCTCCAAACTCAACATCCTCAAAGAATTTTGTATTTATAGTCTCCAAAAAGGACCTAGTAGAGGGATTATGGAATTTATAACCCTGGACCATTCTAGGTATCCAACAAAATAGCGAATTTTACAGGTTCTTGAGTCCGATTTCTTTTCACTTAGCCTATAAGGCCTTGTTTCACCTAGACATCCCCAAATGTACAAGTTCTTATACCAGGCTTCTTGCTGATCCAAAGTTTATAAAGGATTTTAGTT
Source organism: Forsythia suspensa (assembly GCA_023638005.1). Taxonomy (NCBI): domain Eukaryota; kingdom Viridiplantae; phylum Streptophyta; class Magnoliopsida; order Lamiales; family Oleaceae; genus Forsythia; species Forsythia suspensa. The sequence continues at coordinate 40,864,166 of CM042676.1, forward strand.
ATCGCTTTATTTGGAACCTTGTTAAGGATGTATGATGCGATCTTTAGTGCTTCTCTCTATAGGAATTTTGGTAAATAATAATGACTAATCATTCTTTTTACCATGTCCTTAATAATAACTTAAAAGTCCCTATAGCCTCAATCGCAATCGCTTTTGCCGTCGCCCACAAAGATGAATCTTTCAACATCAATTGGTTGTCGACTCCACAGGCAACCCTGTATAAACATACTTATGTGTGTGGTAGCGCCAAAATCCACCCACCAAGTGTGTCTAGGTATAGAAACTAAATAAATTAACTTCAGAACAAACCATAACGAGAAGCATGCATTTCTTAACACGTCGTGCAGCGTAACTGGGGCATTCTTTATTTATGTGTCCACCGTTTTTGTAAAAGTAATAAGTGAACTCCTTATCCTGTTTTTTTTTTTTTTGCACTTTATGTTGTGGTGCCCCAACTGCAGCTTACTTTTTCCTTTTCCCTTTCTTGTCTTGAGGAGTGGTTAACGAGTTAGTACTTTCAGTTATCTCACGCTTAAGTCTTTCCTCTTCTTGCACACAGTGAGTCTATTTCTCATTTTGGGTGTTGTAACTCACTTTAAATTGACCGTATTGTGTAGGAAGGGAAATCAAAACCAGATGTACGAGCAAGTCCTCAGACAGCTCTAACTTTAGTGCCTTTAGTTTGGAAGTGAGATTAGACATTTCCATAATGTACTCCATTACATTCATTTTTCTTTCATACCTCATTGAAACAAGGTGATCAAAAAGATGACTTGTTTCAGCCTTTCGTTTTTGGCAAAACACTTTTCAATTTTCTTAAGGAACGTCTTAGCATTTCCTCCTCAGACATAACACTCCTAAATGTTTCTGGAATGGAACGTTTCATGATCATAAGACTCATGCGGTTAGAACGATCCCAATTTTTAAGTCATTTTTATCCTGAGTGGAACTTTCATCAGTGAGAGTATGAGGTCGTTCTGTCCGAAGCGAAATGTCAAGATCCATGTGACCGAGAATAATCGTAATGTTCTCTTTCTAATTCTTGAAATTTGTGCTATTAAGCATGTGGATGAAATTAATGTTGGCGAGATATTGTAGAAGGCGAGTAAACCCGAAAACGAGAGAATATTTCAAGCTCACAATTAATGATTATGTCATAACATATATATGACAAATTATATAACGGTGGGCCCATTACAAGATACCTAGCACAACATTGATATTTAGTCTTTGGACGTAAAACATCAACTTGTAAGTGGTACTCTACGTGTAGTAATCAAATATTGTTAATTAATCCGCCAAACAATAAGCCTTTCTTTAGATCGACTTATTGTCCACATGAAAACTTTATAATTGTCACATATTTATTACCACAGGTATATCTGCTATTTAGCTAAACAGTAACCTTCCTTTGGACCAATCATTGTTCGCATAAACAACAGACACACACATCTTAATATTTCAAAATAAGCAAATCTACGTAATAGAGGTTACTTTGACAACGTATCATTTCAATTGATTTATTTTGAAATATAAGATGATTAATTCAAGGAACTGAAGATATTTTAGGGATTAAATTCAAAAATTCCAAACTTTAAGGGCCTAAAATTTTAAAATCTGAAAACTTGAATGACCTATGATTTAAAATCCAAAACCTTAAGGACTAAATCTTAAAATTCAAAAAGCATGTATTTTATTGGTAGGTCGTCACAAGATACCTAGTACAACATTGACATTTAGTCTTTGGACAGAAATATCAATTGTAAGTGGTACTCTCCGCGCGGCAATCAAATGTAGATAATAAATCTGTCAAACAATATGCCTTTCTTTGGACCGACTTATTGTCACGTGAAATCTTTATAATTATCACATATTCATCGCCACATGTATGTCTCGCTATTTGACCAAACAATAACATTCCTTTGGGCGGTCATTATTCACATAAGTAATGAGATATAGTCATCTTTATATTTCAAAATAAACAAATCAATACAATAGAGGTTACTTTGACAACATATCGAATTAATATTATTCACTTGAAATATAAGACATTTGAATCAAGAATTTGAAAATTTTTGAAAAAAAACTTTAAGATTTAAAACTTAGAGGACCTTAGAATTGAAATTTGAATACTTTAGAGATTTAAAATTTGGGATTTATGAAGTTTTGAGAATCAATCCTAAATTTTAAAACTTTAATGGTCTTTTTTTAAAGAAATTTTAAAATTTTAGAGTTAAAATTGCAAAATTTAAAATTTTAGTGGCCAACTTATAACAAATTTCAACTTTAAGGGCTAAATCATTAAAATTCCATAACTATGGGGTTAGATTACTTAATATTTAAAACTCCATAACTTAGTTTTAAATTATCATGAGAGATTTTAATTAATTAAGTTTTAAATTAAAAGAACTTAAAGTGCAATATAACCTAAATCTTCAAAATTGTACCCCAATCCTTGAATTTATCAAATTTACTTTAGAGGTCCCGTTTCTAAAAGTTGCAGCTAGGGTAGGGTTCGAAACCCTAGCCGCCAGCCACCGCCCTCAAAATCTCGCGGGAGGCGGGCGTTGCAAACTTCAGAACCGCCCGCGGTGCCACAAAACGCAACTCCAGCAGTGCCTCCAGCCAGCGCTGCTGTTTTCTCCCATCGCAGCGCCAGCCAACGCTGCTGTTTCCTCCGACACGCCAATTTCCTTCCCAGCAGCGCCGGTTTCACAGCACAGAATTAGGGACGCAAAGCAAACTCATTTCCTCTCTAACTTCAAACAATTTTCGAAGATTTTCAATATTGCAAATACAGTTCAAGCAGAGAGAAGCTGGGATGAAATTACTTGCACAGAACAGGAAAAAAATCTTTGATTGTGTAAGCGAATACATATAGATAATACATGTTACCCAAAATTCATTTATCCAAACATTGCAATAGCTGTGAAAGCGATGAGAAAAATCCATCTAGATAATAACTTCAATAAATTTTTAATCTTTAATTTCTTTAGATCTTTGTTTTCTTCAACAAAACTACCTAAAAAATTCATACATATAATGATTTTTACCCAAAAAACTCTTTATAGGCATATTCATTCAAAATCAAAATATGTATAATTTGAGCATTTAATAAATTGACTAAAACAATTATCATACTAATAACTCAACATGATATTAGCTCTGATACCAGTTGATAGAAATATAATCTATATTCTTTAATTATATATACATAATTAAAGACACTATTTATCATGCTAAAATTACCAAGTATAATGATTTAGAAGAATACCTGTCTTCATTGGTGTTGAAATTGAGTAAGATTGGATCTTCGCAGCCTTTATCACTCAATAGTCTTTCGATAAATTTCATCTACATAATGGTGTAGAAGAGAAAGACAAATTGTGATTGGACTGGGGACCATAACCCTATTTATTATATTCGTATATCTTAGTTTAATTAGAAGTCCATCAATCCTAATTAAACTAGGATTCGATCTCTACACATTATAAAAGTTCGCACTCGGTTCGGATATTTCGAGGCGTCAATCAATGATCACTTAATGCCATATAATCGTAATACATTATGTAGTCCATTATAGAGATAAAAAATCCAACATATATCTTGTACATGCAAGGTCGTTCAAATCGAGCTAATTATATGTACCAACTTGAACCAGTCAATAAAAGTAGTCCACACATTTGTCATATATTCTATCCATAATATTAAATAGATATCATATTTCATCGAATAGAAAACATGATATAAAATATATGTATTTGCTTACAGTTTGTCCTGAATATGATAATACCAAAGATGCGGGGACCTTATATTTTATTTTCGGTGTCATCGTTGGAGTGATGGCCACATTCTTCTCAATACTTATTTCTATGGAACTAAAGCAACCAACTTATCAAATTCATAGTCGAAAGCAGTCTTCAATCTTTGGAGGTGGAAATATAGGGTAAAAAATATTGATGGTTACTAACTTTAAGGTGAAATTTTATCTAACTCATTGAACTTAGTGTTAGCAGGTTTGTTCAAGATAAAAAAAAAAAAATTTGGGTTGAAAGTGATGATGTTTATGATTAAAGTGATATTTAGGTTGAAAGTGATGTTCGGGATGAAATCAATGTTTGGGTTGAAGGTGATGTTGTTAGGGATGAAGATATTCGGGATGAAAGTAATAATTGGATTGAAAGTGATGTTGTATCAAAATATTTTCATTAGTGTTTATTATTTCAAAAATAAAAAATTGCTACTTAATTTTTCTCCACCCAAAGAAAAATTCAGCCACTAAATGCATGCATATTATTTAAATATTGTCTTTAACACACTCCCTCAAGTATAGGTGGTATTTATTTTTCTCATCAAAGCATAATACATGCACAATTCATTAAATGGGTGGTAGCGAAATTTGAACCAAGACCTTTACTTGCTCTTAAACTATGTTAAGTCATTTGATTATACTACATGTATTTTATTTGATTGTTTCCTTTAACATTCCAAATGTTCTTTTGTGTTTAAACTCTTGAAGAGTGGCATATCCTTTTGCAAATAAAAAAAAAAAAAAAAAAAGATCATTCTCCAGTGATGTAGAACTCTCACTAGAAAATGATGTCAACAACTAATTGATATATTAGACCACTGAGATTATCATTCAAATCCACAATTTTATGCTGCAGTAAAATATCCAACAACATATATAATCATATGACATTTTTTATTCAGGTTGCAATGTTATTTCTTGGAATGTAAAGAAGAACCATAACACAATCATACAATTCTAGGGCTTTTACATGCTCTAATACAATTAGATATATATGTTGCTTGATGTGCTTAGTTTCTGAAGATCAATGGCAGAATAATTAATACAGATCCTTCCTATTGAGATCTCCTTGATGCATATTTGCTGGAAAATATAAGATATATTGCCTCAGAAAGGCTGTAGTCATTGGATCTCTTCGTAAGAAGGTCTTTTCTTATAATTATTATCCACCATGGAATTACCGTACTTATGGGCACCCAGCATGCTACCAACAATGCGGAGATGATAGATCCAATATTGAGTATTCCATGCGTCAAAAATGCATAGGCCACCAAAAATAAAATAAGAGGTCCGTAGAGAAAAGCATAGAGTAGTGGATGAAATGTGAGTATAAAACTCGTACCCATTGCCATACCAAAGCAGATTGTGTTGACAATTGTAAAATTAGTAATTTGAGTTTTATTGTCGATGTTGGTGCTATTGGGAAGGATATAAGTAGTAGCATTAACAGAAGTGGTATTGGGAAAAATAGCGTTAACAAAAGTGTTTTGGCCATTGGGAAAGGCAGAAGGGGGAGCAAGCGCAGCTTGATAGGTAGCAGTTGCAACCAACGCAATAATTATTAGGAAAGCATTTCGCATATCCCCTGATAAACCAAATTGCAGATAAGCACCAAATTTCATACTCATATCCAATAGAATTGTCGTTGAACTCAAATATTCACTAGGGGTACCACTTACAATTGAAATTTTCTCTGAATTTCCACATCCCATATCTACGTGTAGGATATCCAAGGCCGTCTCACCTTTCGAGTTTTTGGCAGTTACATCTACCGTATTGATTAATAACCTCGTAACCTGAATCCAGAAACATGATGTTAACTAATTTTTATAATCTAATTGAACCAAATAAAGTGCTTATTAAACAGTCCTAAGAAAAAAGATGCTAACACTCTCAACAAAAAATTATATACACTATGTTTTATTTAATTAATTTCATAACTTAATTTTTATTCAAAATTTTTCACATCATATAACAATTACGTATACTTAAAGCATACTAATTTTAAATTTTTCTCTTTATGAAAAATTTAATTAATACAATTATAATGATATATTTAATATACTACATTAAATATTATTTAATAAATGATATTAGTATCTTTTGCAAAGTTTAAGAATCTAATTGCAAATTTCTCTAATTAAAATAAGGGCATATTTGTCTTTTTTATCAAATAAATACCAATTGTGCACCAAAACACATAGATTAGAAACCTCCGTGCCAAAAAAATTGTTAAGGATCATTTCCACACTGAGGACAAAGTTGAGGGACTATTTGCACCAATTTTTCTATATATATAAAAGATTGGAACAAGAAATAAATGCAAAAATTAATTAAAGACCACTAGGGAAGGTAAAAATATTCGATTCGTCCCAAACTCGATAGATACCCAGTCTCAATAGAGCGAAAAAATTTTGATCCGCTGATTAGTAGGACAGATCAGGGTGGATCTGGGCGATCTGGGGTGGATTAGATCATGACCGCCCCGATTCTATCCGTCCCATTTGAAAAATAAAGAAAAAAATGATAGAAAAAATAGTAAAGTAGTAATGTTTGTCTCAATATTTGTTTAATTTTTTATATGAAAATTGAACAAAAACAAAAACAAAAAAAGAATACACGGATCAGTCAGCAGATCAAAGTAGTGATTCGCTTCGTTCTGGATCTGATCCGCCCCGAGAAATGACGAATTAATCCGCATATTTGAATCTTCTAAAATTGATCCGAGGTAGATACGGATCAGACCGATCCGATCCGATCCGAATACACTACATTGCCATCACTAAAAGCCACATTACTAGCTGCAGTTAGCGGCCTAGTTAAACAAATAAATGTTCTTAGCTAACATACTAATACATTTATTAGAGAGTTAAATTTGACTTTTAACAAATATCTAATGCTGATGCTAACAGTTGAATTAACACGCCAGTTTCATTCAAAATAAATATATGGAGGTTTAGTTAAAGGAACATGCCTGCGGTTGGTTTGTTATTGCTGCAAGATGAAGCACGGTATTTCCTTCATCGTCTCTCCATCTCAACATTGTTGTGTTGTCAGTCCTCTTAATCCAACCAAGTAGAACCTTGAAAGCTTTAAAGTTTTGTTTTCTGACAGCAATATGCACAGCAGTTTCCTGTCGAACCGACAAGTCCTTGATTGAGGACGGGCATTCAAGAAGAAATCTGATCAAAAGATCAATATTCTCCATTTCAACCACATAATGCAAAGGAGTGATTCCTCCTCTCCCTTGAACACGAATGAGGTTCGGATCATATCTGATGAGCCCTTTCACTGTGGCGGTGCGTTCATTACGCAAAGCCATGTCCAAGGGGCTAAGGCCATCAAGGTTCAACTTCTTCCCCAGTGAAGGCTTTAGCCTCAACATTTCAAGAGCAAGGCGGGTATGGCCTTCAGAAGCAGCTCTATGGAGAGGTGTCTCGAAAAACAGTTGGTCTTTGGGGCCTTCTAAGTAATCAGGGTCGCGGATTATTGAGTTGTACAAGGAAATGATACCAGGATCTTGAGCAGTGTCCATTCTGCACACTAGTCACTACTCAAGTGTTTTTTAACTGAAGCTAGATTGTAAATGGAGATGTGCTCTGAGTATTCAGTGAGTTCTGATCTGAGTTTCTTTATATGGTTGATATGATGAATTCAGATCTGGGATTAGTTATTTCAGCTGAAAGTGAAAACCATATAATTTGACCTGAATGGATTAAAAATATGCAACCTCTCCTCCTTGTCTTCTTTGTTCTTGTTTTGCAAGTCTATTTGGTATGAATTATAAATTAGTTTATTTAATTAAAATAATTTATTTAACCAAAAATAGTTAAAAATATCATATTATAAAGAGAAATTTTTAGTCAAATAAATTAGTTAACCATTCACAACTAACGAACTCTAAGCATATACGTTATCTGCTCGGTAGTCGCAGCTAATTAATATTTTCCTCACCTAACGTTCCTAACGTTCCTAACGTTACTTCTCCTTAAATTATAATTTATTTTGTAAAAAGTCAATATTTCTGGCGTTTACATCAGGCGTCGTCAGTATAGTGACGTACACAATATTATAAATATATATATGTGATTTGAGCATGAGACAAAGTATATACGAGTTGCTTTGAGGAATGAGGATGTGTGATGTGTCGATCTCCATCTTGCATTTAGTATTAGCTTGCTGACAAATTTAGAGTGTAAACAACTAAGGTTGTGTTTTGATTGGAAGCAAGAAATTTGAGTGGAAAAAAATGAATTCTATGAAAAAGAATTGTCAAAAAATTATTAATTTGAAAATAAGACAAATTTTTCATGAAAATAAAATCTCTTTCCCCCTAAGAAAATATTTTACTTGAAAACAAGGAAAAATGTGCCAAAACAAGGAAAATGAGAAAATGTTTTAAATGAAAAAAAAAACAGAATCAAACAAAACAAGAAAATAGGGAAGAAAATATTTTTTCCATGGAAAATCTTGTGCAATCAAACACATCAGTTGGAAAATAGGTGGAAAAAAGGCATTTTCCATGGAAAATTTTGATGAATCAAAACACTTAAGGTGTGTTTGATTGCAAGCAAGAAATTTGGGTGGAAAGAAAATGAATTCCATGAAATTGAATTGCCAAGAAATTATTAATTGAAAAATAAGACAAATTTTCTATAGAAAATACCCCCGAAAAAATATTTTTCTTGAAAACAAGGAATATGTAGCCAAAACAAAGAAAATGATAAACGGTTTTACATGGGAAGAAAAAAAGGTTGCAATCAAACACACCCTAAAAAATAGGTGAGAAAATATTTTTTCCATGGAAAATTTTGTGCAATCAAACATATCAGTTGAAAAATAGGTGGAAAAAAGTCTTTTTCCATAGAACACAGCTTAAATGAAAATGGATCAGTAAGGAGCTTTTTTTTACAAATAGTGCACCGCTACTCTTTGTTACTTATATTTAACAGCTAAAATTTAGCAGTTAGTTCATATCTGTGGCTTATTTCATATTTGGTTAATAAAAATATTATTTATTTTAAATTTACTTATTTAGTTACAAGTAAATTTTTTAAACTTACCAAGTAGTTCAAATTAATGTGGAATGTTAGTATTACGCTCTAGGTTCAATGGTTGTTAGGGTATAATGACTTTATTTTATTATCAAATGGAATTAATTCTATTTATTAGCATGATCTATTACATTGTTTATTTTAATAAATGATTATGAATAATAGAGTACAAAAAATAAATGGAATGATATGTTAATCACAAGGAATTGTGATTGTTAAATACATATCATGTTGGTTTATTTTATTCATAACCGTATGGACTAAATGAGACACACGAATATCATTTGTCCAAATAGGCTAGTACATATTACACTATCTCTTTTGAAGTGATCTTACGAACTAGAATGTGGGGCCACTTGAGTGAATATGTAGATGCTTGTTAGAAGAACAAATTCATTGGAGACCCACCGTGGAGATTACACATAGGTGACTATCTTAGTGTCAGTAAATTATCTATTAACGATGGTTGTGAAACAAATGCTTCGACTTGGTATAGGTAGTCACCTATGTGTAATCCTAACTTACTCTTCTAAACAAAGACAAACTCTAGGAAACTAATCTAAATAAATCTCATATTAATCTAAGATATAAATTATCTAGACAATAGATAAATAAAAATTAATTTTTGCGAGAAAAAAAAAAGTGTGTTAATTTCAAAGCCTAAATGATGGAATTTGGTCACAAAACCAGTGGCCTCAAGTATTTTAGTCCACGAGTTCTACCCATTGGTCGTTTTTGTTTTTGTATGAAAAAGTGGTATTATTTATCCAAATCCGACACAGTTGACAGAGTCAAAATATTCGATTACATAAGCATTTTTGAATAATCCAAATTGAGCCAATTAAATGTACCAACCCAAACCAGTCAACAAAAAGTAGTCCACATTTGTCATATATTATATCCGTCATATTAGATAGATATTGTGATGCCTACTGTGTATAAAATATGAAGGGTGAAGGTTGTGCGAAGCTAGGACTTCAAAAGTTTTGCCTTAACAAAGTCCGTAACCCAATATGAATATTTAGGATTCGGACTTCGGGATTATTGTTATACCTTTGTAAAAATAATCTTTTGGGACAGATTAATCGAGAACCCGAAACAAAGAGGCTCGCCAAGCCCATTAACTTCGCCTACCTTCTTTTTACCTTTGATTAGACAAGGGAGAAAAGGTAGAGACTCCCAAACAACTAGACAAGGGAAAATGAACGAAGTCTTTCCAATTCGCCTAATCAAAACCTTCGCCTATTCCTCAGAATAGGCGAAGGTATAGGATTTAAGAACCAACTGGCAAGTTACTTAAGCCCAACTTCCTATAAGAACCAACTGGCAAGTTACTTAAACCCAACTCTCACATATCTATTTTACCTTCGTCGTCTAAACAAAACTTGCCCGACAAAGGATACGAGCATAGCCGTCACATCACCCAATGATTTCAGATAACAGAATATCCTCGAGATCACATAGTAAACATCCACTTGGCAGAGTTAGTTGCAAAAACACCATGTGAAGATAACAACCACCAAATCTAGAGAAAGAAATGAGCTGGAGCAGTAGCCTTTTGCCATGTGTCATAGAATCCTCTACAACTATGAGTCATCCAACAAAAAGGCGACACGTAACATAAAAGGAACAAAAGACCAAAGGACCCAAGGGCTTACAACACCTCTAAATAGCCCAAATTAAATCAAAAGAAGGCACAAAATAATTATAAACCTTAGCCAAATTCTTGCTTCTTGCATTCTCAATCTTTGGACGCCAATTGTAGAGGGTTGAGTTATTCATCCAAGCAAGGAGGTGGACAAGGATTTGTTGGCTCCGACTTTAGTAGTCAATAGATATCATATTTCATCGAATAGAAAAGATGATATAAATATAAATATTTGCTTACAGTTTGTTGTGAATATTAATAATACAAAATATGTGGGGACCATATATTCTATTTTCGGTGTCATCGTTGGAATGATGGCCACACGTTTCCCCATCCCGAACTAACGCAACCAGCTTATCAAATTCATAGTCGAAATCAGTCTTCAATCTTTGGAGGTGGAAATATAGGGTAAAAATTATTGATGGTTACTGACTTTAAGGCGAAATTTCATCTAACTCATTGAACTTGGTGTTAGCGGGTTTGTTCAAGATGAAAGAGATATTTGGGTTGAAGATGAAATTGATATTTAGGTTGAAAGTAATGTTGTTCGGGATGACGGTATTCGGGATGAAAGTAATAATTGGATTGAAATAGATGTTGTCCGAGTTGAAAGTGATGTTGTATCGAAATATTTTTATTAATGTTATATTATTTCAAAAAAAAAAAAAAATTGCAACTTAATTTTTGCCTACCAAAAGAAAATTTCCTTTTAAATATTGTCTATAACACGCTCCTTCACAAATAAGCAGTGTTTATTTTTCTCGTGAAAGCATAATACACGCACAATTCAGTTAAATGCGTTGCGGCTTGACTTGAACCAAGTTCTCTACATGCTCTGAAACTATGTTGCCTTCAACATTTCAAATATTCTTCTGTGTTTAAACTACTCTTGAAGAGTCGCGTTTTGATTTGGAAATGTAACAAGAAGAAGATCATTCTCCAGTCGACGTAGAACTCTCACTAGAAAATGATGTCAACAACTAAATGATATATTTCGACCACTGAGATTATCATTTAAATCCCCAATTTTATGCTACAGTAAAATATCCAACAACCTAATCATAGACTATATAAACAGCTGGCTACGACACTTTATTCAGGTTGCAATGTTATTTCTTGGAATGTAAAGAAGAACCATAACACAATCATACAATTCTAGGGCTTTTACATGCTATAATACAATTAGATATATGTGTTGCTTGATGTGCTTAGTTTCTGAAGATCAATGGAATAATTGATACAGATCCTTCCTCTTGAGATCTCCTTGATGCATATTTGCTTGAAAATTGTTGTAATATGATCCAAATTCGTGTTGGAAGCCCACTGTGATGAATGGCCCAAATCTGATGATTACCCACAATGAGGAAAAGCCCAAGAGGATTGTGCCCAGAAGTGATGGCCCATGTCTGATGAAACACGCTTATGATTAATGCTGAAAATGCGAGACTGAAGTTGAAGTCGCTGGTTGCTTGTCATCCGTTGATATTGTGCCTTTGATCTCAGCCGTTGGTCTGCCATTTATATAGGCTCATCCATCAGACTTAGGGCAACACTCGAGTCTTGTGACCCCTTCTTTTCGTCTTCTCTCGATTTTCTCTTCTTCTCTTTCGGTTTCCTTTTCTTTTCTGGTGAACCTTTGGTTCTCTCTGCGTGTGTGAGAAGGATTTGCTACGAGAATCGTTCCACGATTCTTTGCTACGGTGTCGTGATTAGTTCTCTATCTTTGTTGTGTTAGGGCTTTTCTTGATGTCGTAAAAGAGTGTATAATGGGAAGAACTTAGGGGAACATTACGAGTGGTCCGAGTCTCAGAACCTTGAATCTTGAACGTTTGTGATTCTTTATAGTGCAAAGAGAGGCCGTATCTATTTTTATAGAGCCTCAGCGCGATGTAGGCATCTCCTTGCCGAATCGCTTTGCCCCTAAGACAGGACAATCATATCTGGTGTTATTTCTTGTTTTACTTTACATATATTGTTATTTCTTGTTTACGTGATAAAAAATTTTGTAAGTATGGTATATCCGTGATCTTGAAACCCCAACAAAAATATAAGATATATTGCCTCAGAAAAGGCTGTAGTCATCGGATCTCTTTGAAAGAATGTGTTTTCTTATAATTATTACCCACCATGGAATTACCGAACTTATGGGCACCCAGCATGCTACCAACATTGCGGAGATGATAGATCCAGTATTGAGTATTCCATGCGTCAAAAATGCATAGGCCACCAAAAATAAAATAAGAGGTCCGTAGAGAAAAGCATAGAGTAGTGGATGAAATGTGAGTATAAAACTCGTACCCATTGCCATACCAAAGCAGATTGTGTTGACAATTGTAAAATTAGTAATTTGAGTTTCATTGTCAATGTTGGTGCTATTGGGAAGGATATAAGTAGTAGCATTATCGGAAGTGGTATTGGGAAAAATAGCGTTAACAAAAGTGTTTTGGCCATTGGAAAAGGCAGAAGGGGGAGCAAGCGCGGCGTGATAGGTAGCAGTTGCAACCAACGCAATAATTACTAGGAAAGCACTTCGTATTTCCCCTGATAAACCAAATTGCAGATAAGCACCAAATTGGAGACTCAAATCATACATACTTGTCTCTGAAAGCAAATATTCGCTAGGGGTACCCTTTACAAATGAAGGAAATGCATAAGCTAGTAAGCGCATTGAAATGTTCTTTAAATATCCACTTCGAAGATCAGGGTGTAGGATATCCAAGGCCGTCTCACCTCCCGAGTTTTTGGCATTTACATCAACCATATTGATTAATAACCTCAGAACCTGAATCCAGAAACATGATGTTAACTAATTTTTATAATCTAATTGAACCACATAAAGTGCTTATTAAACAGTGCTCAGAAACAAGATGTCTATTGCTCTCAAAAAAAAAAAAAAAAAAAAAAATGCTTTTTTGAGGTGCATTCAGTGTGTTTGGGAAGAATTGTGAGTTGTTTATATATAATTAATGTAAACAAACAAAATGAAAATTTTAATTCAATGAGAAATCAAGAATTAAATTAGACTTTACAATTTACCTATGGAGAGTTGAATTCAGTGTTGACCTAAAGTCGTGCATTTGTCACTTCGTGCAAGTAGTACCAGCTCATAATAAAAACCTACCCCACATGTAGCACCAAAGCTAACTCCGTGCAAGTAGTACGAGCTCACACACACCATAAATAAATAAATAAATAAACAAATAAATAAATAAATATATATATATATATATATATATATATATATATATATATATATATATATATACTAATATAATCTTATCTTTAAGATATATATATGGTGACGTAAGATAGGTCGTTGTAAGATAACGAGCGGATCTCACATAATAAATTAATAAATGAAATATCGTTGAATAGGCGTATAAATGTGATAATGTGTGAGAGATCATTCTTATATATATATATATATATATATAAGATTCGAACAAGATAAAAAAAATGCAAAAAAAATTAATTAAAGGCCACATTGCTAGCGACAGTTAGCGGCCTAGTTAACTTACGACACAAATAAATGTTGTTAGCTAACATACTAACACATTCATTGGAGAGTTAAATTTGACTCTTAACTAATATCTAATGCTATCAATTCAATTAACACGTTTGTTGCAGATCTCTAAACTAAGTTTGCATAGTTCTTTGAATTCAAAATAAATATATGGAGGTTTACTAAAAGGAACATGCCTGCGGCTGGTTTGTTGATGCTGCAAGATGAAGCACGGTATTTCCTTCATCGTTTCCCCATCTCAACATTGTTGTGTTGTCAGTCCTCTTAATCCAACCAAGCAGAACCTTAAAAGCTGTAAATTTTTGTTTTCTGACAGCAATATGCACAGCAGTTTCCTGTCGAACCGTCAAGTCCTTGATTGAGGACGGGCATTCAAGAAGAAATCTGATCAAAAGATCAATATTCTCCATTTCAACTACATAATGCAAAGGAGTGATTCCTCCTCTCCCTTGAACACGAATGAGCTCCGGATCATATCTGATGAGCCCTTTCACTGTGGCGGTGCGTCCATTACGCAAAGCCATGTCCAAGGGGCTAAGGCCATCAAGGTTCAACTTCTTCCCCAGTGAAGGCTTGAGCCTCAACATTTCAAGAGCAAGGCGGGTATGGCCTTCAGAAGCAGCTATATGGAGAGGTGTCTCGAAAAACAGTTTGTCTTTGGGGCCTTCTAAGGAATCTGGATCGATGTCTATTGAGTTGTACAAGGCAATGATACCAGGATCTTGAGCAGCGTCCATTCTGCACACTAATGTGTTTTTTAACTGAAGCAAGATTGTAAATGAGAAGTGCTCTTGAGTATTCAATGAGTTCTGATGAGTTTCTTTATATGGTTGATATGATGAATTCAGATCTGGGATTAACTATTTCAGCTGAAAGTGAAAGCCATCTAATTTGACCTGAATGGATTAAAAATATGCAACCTCTCCTCCTTGTCTTCTTTGTTCTTGTTTTGCATTAAGCATAGACTTTATCTGCTCATTAGCAACCGTTAATTAATATTCTCCTCACCTAACGTTCCTATCGTTACTTCTACTTAAATTATAATTTATTTTGTAAAAAATCAATATTTCTGGCGTTTACACTATTCCGGCGTCGTCAATATAGCGACGTACACAATATTAATATATTTGAGCATGAGACAAAGTATATACGAGTTACTTTGAGGATGTGTGATGTGTCGAACTCCATCACGCGTTTAGTGTCTATTACGCACCAATCCCACTGGCAATCCACGTAGGCAAGGCCCCATGTAAGCACGGTCAAAGTCAATAAGTTTTGGCTAAACCCTTCTCTGAGGCTGTTTGGGCCGAGGAGGTTATATAACCGAGGCTGTTTGCATCGAGGAAATTATATAACCGAGGCTCCTAGACCGAAGAGCTTGGATAACCGACCCTGGTTGCCCTTCCCCGCCAAACCTGCCATTTAATTTCGAAAAGACTGATAGGACTACCTGCCAACGCGGCTTGTCACAGTCATAGCCCCTTAGTTTGCGGCTGAAGGTGACTTCCTCATTTAATGCTAATGACGTGGCACCAAGGATGTGATCTAAGAACCCTTCAGATGGAACCACGTGTCGCACATCGAAAGGGATCTTTCTTGTAGAATTTGCCTATAAATACTAAGTTTATTTCCACAAGAAAGAGATGTTGAAATTATTACTCTTATTATAAAGATATCAAGTCCTCTATACTAATCCTGATTAAGTGTGATAACCACCTGGGAAATCATTAGTTAGGGGTCCTCAAGCTATCTCCTCTACCGTAAGTGTGTCCATCTCGATCTTTTGTTTCACTTCCACCCGGTCCAAGAGTCATCTATGTGGTTGAATAAGTCATGTGGCTGTCCTAGTAGGAGGAGAAGTACACGTAGGCAGGGGTAGCGCGCCGTCTGTGGGAATCTGTAACTAAAAGCTTTAGTTGCCTTGAACAAAGGAGCCCCCCTGAACAAGGGATTAACCGGCCCACAAAATGAGCGGAAGCAACGAAGATGAAAACCCAAGGAGAACCAGGCCCGCGACGGACGGAGAGACTGTGGCGAGAACCAGAGTTGAAGAAGCCCCTAGGAGGAGAGCGGAAGAAGGCTTCCTACCACTCTTGAGCGAGAAATGAGAACCATGGCCGCCAACGTAAGGCAACTGGCCCAACATCAGGCCCAAATGCAAGGATATATCCAAATGATGCAAGGGCAAGGTGGTAACTATCCTCACGAACCTGGTTCGCCCGATCCAGATGAGGAGCAAGAAGTTGATAGCGGTCATCCCCGTGGTCTACAAATCAGGGGAGAAGCTTCACACGTTGGGACATACGTGGAGGCAACCAACCCCCCAGTCGCTAGAAGAAAGCCCCAACCAACGATGTCTGCCAGTGTGTTTGAAAGGCTAGGTAAACCTAAAAATAGAAAGTGGCCTCAGGAGAATGTACCGAGAAGAGAACAGCCTCAGAGTCATCCTAGAAATAGGCGAGAAAGGAGAGCGAGAGAGGTAGAAGCCAGTGAAGAATCTAGCTTCCAGCCCTATCTACCTCAACAAGCCATACACCCTCAACCCCAACATTACGAGACGAAGCGGTGACACAGGCGCCTCCTATAGTTTCCTCCGAAACAAAATGTGGGGGGGGGGGAGACACAGGGCCAACAAGATCATTTGAAATAGACGATGATGATGAGAACCTCCCATTTTCGACCGGGATCCGAAACGCATCCATCTCCCACGAGTTTCAAGTGCCCAAGATTGCCCCTTACACCGGCAAGGGGGATCCTTTGGACCACGTAAACACGTATAAAACAAAAATGAGCCTCTGAAGAGCTACTCCGTCCTTGAAATGCAGAGCTTTTCACCTTACTTTGTCGGAAGGGCGAAACGATGGTACAACAAGCTAGTCGCGGGAAGCATTTCTAGCTGGCCAGAGCTGAAAAAGACGTTCATCAATTACTTCTCATCACAAAAGCCAGCCTCGGCCCCGGTCCAGCACCTCCACGACGTAAGGCAAGCTCCAAATGAGCCACTACAGAGCTACCTGGGCCGCTTCAACGAAGAAATGCTGTTTTGCGAAAGAATAACCGATGCAGAGGCCCTATCCGCTCTAAAGGCAGGAGTAGACATGAACCTCCCGTTCTGGAGGGACGTCTGTAACAAAAACCTAGCCACCTTTGACCAGCTGGTGGAGATGATCACCGAGGAGATAACCAATGAGAACATGATTCTTCACAGGAATCAAGGTGGATTGGGAGCTAACCCAGCATCTAGAGTCGGGTATGTCCAAAACCCCAGTAGACCTTCTCTCCAACATAATCCGCGCTGGATAAACTACCCATCCGACCCAAACGTTGGGATGAGTTATGTGGCCTCTACACAAGAGGGTCTGCTCCCCATTACAAGAGTCGGGCCCGGCGGCTGGACTTTATAACTATGGTATGTCTCCGTCCACTTATTATGAAACAGGGACTAGTGCACCTCCAGTGATTCTTCCCCCTCAAGTGGCCCCCTCAAAATATTGCTACGTCCACCGAAGCTATGGACATAGCACGGATGAATGTCGAGAAGTGGAAGAACTTGTCAATAAAAGGATCGCCAACCTAGGGCACAGGCGTGGGACGAACACCAGATGCAGAGATCAGACCCCGATGAAAGAGCATCAGCCACAATTCCAAGACAGACACTCCCAGCAATGAGATAGGAGGCCTTTGGGCCAGGAACAACGGGCAAGGCACAATTCAAGAAGCCCAACCAGACAGCCTCGATTGGAATGCAACACAGAACCCCATCTAATCAAGGGTCCTGAAAAGGCCCCGATTCGGGAGATAGACACCATCTACGGAGAACCTTACATTGGAGGTCAGACCCGAAACGCCCAAAAAAGTTACGCCAAAGAGGCCGAAGGAATCCAAATGACCAACTGGCTCATCAACAGTAGGCCATCGGGATCAAAGAAGGTAGATTCTATCACCTTCACAGATGAAGACATGAAGGGCGTGCATTACTCTCACTGCGATGTTCTTGTAGTTAGGACAGTAATGGCTCAGAACGGGCTAGGAAGAATGCTCGTGGATAACGATAGCTCTGTCAATGTCATCTTCTCAAGCACTTATGAGCAGATGAACGTGGTTGTCCCGTTGGAACCTTCGACTGAGCCTCTCTACGGATTCACTAGAAAGGGATAGTGCGCCTCGCCGTTACTATGGAGGAGGAGCCTCTCGCTACCCACACTTTCATGGAATTTTTGGTTTGTAGATAGAAGGTCAGCCTACCATGGAGTCATAGGCCGACCAGCCCTGAAAAAACTTTGGACCATAACATCGATCCACCACCTCTGTATGAAATTCCCTACGGAGGGCGGTGTGGCGACCGTCCGGGGCAACCAACTCGAGGCCAGGAAGTGTTATAGAAATGCCCTTCAGAAGGCAGAGAAAAAAGAGGTTAATATGATGTTTCTGGATGTGGAAATGACTGAGGCCTCGGAAGAGGAACCAGGGGATACATCGATGGAAGAAGCACAGGGGATACATCAACATCCTCTGAAGACATAGATCCAAGGGTGACAAGGTCGGACTCCCGGACTCCACCCGTCGAAGAGCTGGAAAATTTCACGGTAGATCCCGATGACCTTACAAGGATATTCCAAGTGGAGAAGGATCTTCTAGAGAGATACAAGCAAGGCCTGAAAAGGTTCCTCAGCCGCAATGTGGATGTTTTCGCATGGAAGCACGAGGATATGATTGGGATCAACCTAAAGATAAGTTGCCACCATCTCAACGTCGATCCTAAATATCCATCCCACCGGCAAAAGCGAAGGCCTTTAAACCCAGAAAAGTATGAGGCCCTAAAAGAAGAGGTAGGAAAGTTCCTACATAGCAACTTCATCCGGGAAGCCCGTTACCCTAAGTGGGTCTCCAATATGGTCCTGGTTAAAAAGCCAAGAGGCAAGATGAGAGTCTGTATGTAGATTTCTCCAACCTCAACCAGGCCTGTCCTAAAGATAGTTTCCCACTGCCTCGAATGGATCAACTGGTGGATTCCACCACTGGGCATGAACTCCTAAGCTTCATGGATGCATATTCAGGCTATAACCAGATCATGTATTCGCCAGACGAGGAGCACACGTCCTTTGTAACAGACAGAGGACTCTACTGTTACAAAGTCATGCCTTCGGCTTGAAAAATACCGAGACAACCCACCAGAGGCTTGTCAACAAAATGTTCGTCAGATCAGCTCGGTTCAACAATGGAAGTCTACGTAGATGATATGTTGATTAAGAGTTTGAAAGTTGAAGATCACGTGCAGCACCTGGAAAGGACTTTCCAAACCCTCCGAGCTTACAAAATGAGACTAAACCCTTTGAAGTGTGTCTTCGGAGTTGCATCCGGAAAGTTCGTAGGTTACATGGTGAACCCAAGAGCGATCGAAGCTAACCTGGAGAAAATTAAGGCATTAATAGAGATAAAATCACCTAGGAAGCCCAAGGAGGTGCAATGCCTCACCGGAAGAATAGCGGCCCTTAGCCGATTTGTATCAAAAGCTACAGATAAGTGCCTTCTTTTCTTTAAAGTGTTAAAGGGGAGTAACCAGTTTGAATGGACTGAAGAATGCGAAACCGCCTTCCAGGCCTTAAAAGAGCACCTCGGCAGAGCTCTCCTATTGTCTAAACCTAAGTTGGGAGAGACGCTGTTGCTCTATTTAGCTGTGTCTGCCGAGTCGGTAAGCTCAGTCCTTGTTAGGGAAGATGAACACCAGCTACATGTCTACTATGTAAGTAAAGCTCTTCTGGGGGTGGAGACACGCTACCCAGACATGGAGAAGTTAGCATTATCACTCATCACCGCCTCCAAGAAGCTTAGGCCATACTTCTTGGCACACAGCATCCACGTCCTGACTAACTTCTCCCTGAAGCAGGTGATGCAGAAGCCAGACGCCTCAGGGAAGTTATTGAAATGGGCCGTCGAGCTGAGCCAATTTGACATTGTATTTAAACCCAGAGCATCCATCAAAGGACAGGCCCTCGCAGATTTTTAGGCAGAATTTGCTGCCACTCTCGAAATAGACACCCCAATGGCACCCACGGAGCCACCAACATGGTGTCTTTTCGTTGATGGTTCCTCGAGAGATATGGGCTCAGGATTCGGGATGGTTCTCACCAGCCCCGAAGGCCATAGGCTGAATTGCGTAATCCGGTTCGACTTTAAAGTCTCGAACAATGTTGCAGATCACGAGGCCTGCATTGTCGGAATCACCGCCAAAGAGATGAAAGTAGAAAGGCTTTCCATGGCAAGCGACTCCCAATTAGTGGTGAGCCAAGTGAATGGAAGCTTTGCCGCTAGGGAAAGAAATATGGCTTCCTACCTAAAACTGGTAAAGGACCTCATCCCTTGCTTTGAAAGATTCGAGCTGATTCAAGTGCCCAGGGCAAATAACGCCAACGCAGACGCACTTTCCAAGCTAGCAAGTAGTAAGGACTCAGAGCTTCTTAAACTGGTTCCCATCGAACACCTCAACAAGCCATCCATATATGCTATCGCAGAAGTAATGTGGGTCGAGGAGACATCCACATGGATGGACCCCATTCTAGTATTTTTAAAAGACCAAAAACTCCCTGCAGATAGGGAGGAAGCTAGGAAGCTGAGGAGGAGGGCAGCGCATTTCGTACTATCTCACGATATACTCTACAAACGAAGCTATTCCTTACCCCTTCTCAGGTGCGTCGGGCCTAACGAGGCTGATTATATCCTCAAGGAAATCCACGAGGGAATATGTGGCAATCACACTGGAGGAATGGCTTTAGCACAAAAGATACTCAAGCAGGGCTACTTCTGGCCCACTCTGAAGAGGGACTCTGTACTACATGCCAAGAAATGTGACAAATGCTAGAGTTTCGCCACGATCCCAAGGCGGCCTTACCAGGAGCTTACTATGGTATCTAGCCCCTGGCCCTTCGCCAAATGGAGAATAGATTTCATCAGTCTGATGCCTAGAGGGAGAGGCAACACGTGTCATGCTCTAATTGCCATTGATTACTTTACAAAATAGGTCAAAGCAGAACCAATGATGAAAATCACCGAGGCAAACACCTCCAAATTCATATGGAAGAACATCATTTGCAGGTTCGGTATTCTCCATTCTCTGGTCTCGGATAATGGGAAGCAATTCGACAATAGAAAAGTCAAGAAATTGTGCGAAGAGCTAGGGATTGCGAAACACTTCTCGAGCCCCCACTACCTACAGGCTAACAATCAAGTCGAGGCGATCAACAAGACCATCAAGTACACCCTCAAGCGGAAGATTGAGGTATCTAAGAGAGCATGGGTCGATGAACTCCCTCATGTTCTCTGGGCTATCAGAACCACGGCCAAGACCCCGACCGGGGAGACCCCATTCTCTATGGCTTATGGATCTAAGGCTATGTGCCCAGTCAAAATTGGCATACCCTCGCCCCGTCGGCTAATGTTCAACGAACATACTAACGACGATCTGATGAGAACAAGCCTAGACTTGGTAGGCGAGAAAAGAGACGATTTCCTGACCCGGTTGGCCTCTTATCAGAATAAGATGGCCAAACACTTCAACAAGAAGGTGAAAAGGCGATCATTCCGCCTTGGAGATCTGGTCTTGAGAAGGGTATTTCTGTCCTCCAAAGAAACCGGCGTGACGAACTCTTGGCCCCAATTGAGAGGGACCCTACCGAATCATCGGTGAGATGCGACCCGGCACGTATAATATCGAATACATGAGTGCCAAACGACAGCCCCACCCATGGAACACAGAACACTTGCGTCGGTATTACCAATAACTAAAGAAGGATCGTTGTGCTTAACTTAGAATTCCTCCATCTAGACGACTCAGTCATGTCGGATCGATCCTTATGTTAAACTCATTTTGCTTGTTCATATGAAAGCATGGCAAGACCCGAGCTTGTGTGGCTTGATTAGAATTTAATGTTTGTACGTCGCATTAGCAAAGCTTGTTAGCAATTGGAAACATATCAATTGAAAATCAAATACGATTTGGAAATAAAGCAATTAGAAATCAACTACGCTTCGGAAATAAAAGTTCATTGAAGGGAAAAATGCAATCTATTACAGTAATCGGAGAGACGAGCCTAACTATTACAAAAACCCTAACTATCTTCATCACCCTCATCATCGGGCGGGGGAAACCTAGCCTCCAAAGGCTCGACATCTAGGTTTAGATAGTCAGTTTTAAGCACGATCAGTTTTAGACTCGTCCTGCAACCGCCTGTTCTCTTTGTTGGCCGCCTCTAAAGCCCCGGCGGCCACCATCTCAGCAGCATTGGCATTATCCAACCGCTTAGTCAGGTGCAGGATGTTGGACTCGGACTCCTTCAAGTTCTCTGAAGGCGCTAGTATGCCGAGCGAGCACTGTCAACGACGGTCTGCAGTCCTTCCAGAGCCTGCCTATGCTCCTTGTCTGACTTCGACGCCTCCGCAACGAGTTTCTTATGCTCTTGCATGCGCGTCGAAACTCACCAAGCACCTTCAGCTGCATCCCAGCGGTCCTAATTGTTGAGGCCAACCCAGCCTCCAACACATCTCCCAAGTCTCCATGCGAGGCAAATTCTTCCCACTTGGGGGTAAAGTATTTTTTCACGGCCTGTGCTCCCATGGAAGGATAAAATGGGACATTCGGAGCGCCTCTTCTACAATCCTTGACCCGGAGCACCGATTAGCTCCTTCAGCTTCTTCTTCGAGTCATAAGGTCTCCCGGTGGGACCCCCTAGATTCTGAGTTGCTCGAGGAAGGCCTTCAAGAACAACCTCCCCCGAAGTGTTAACGGCAAGGGTCCTCTGGGCAGTTGGAACACTACTTACCGGGTAGTTATCCACCACCTTGACACTCTTACCTTGGATTGAGAACTGGCCCCGGCTTTCCTCTTTCGGGACAGAAGAGTGTCTGCCTCATGGGGATTTGAGTCCTCTATCTCCACTATAACATGGGCCTCGGTCTCTTCTCTGTGGCCCTCTCGGCTCAGGTCCTCTATGACCTTCTTTTGCCGAATTTCTTCAAAGGATCCAGAAGTCAAAGTCCTCGACCTATGTTTCGTTAGACGCGCAAGTGTCAGCCGGGGGCACCCCCCTTTATTCCCTTATGCTACACAAACAAGTGATTATTAATAAATCACTCAAGGTAGAAGAAGTAAAGAATATTATTACCTTTTGAGCCCATCAAACCCAACTGTATCACACAGTTGTGCTGGTTCAGAATGAACCCGTGTCGCTGAGTAGCGGGAGTCGCCTGGTATATGGACTGAAGTAAATCAATGTCCTCGCTTGACAACTCGCAACGAGGAAGAGTGTCTGCAAAAAATGAACAAATCATTAAAATACGCATAAAACCATTCATGCAACTTGTTCTACCAACCCTACTCACTGGCTATTCCATAAACACTGGGTACATCCAAATCCGGCTCCGGATCGTCAACGACCCTCTGCCAATCACCCGCAACCCAGAACCACGACTCCTTCCATTGCTTGATTGATGAAGGGCAATCCGTTACCAATGGCTTGTGAGACCCCCAAGGGCAAAAGTAATCCCATCCTGGCTCCTCTCCCCCGCCTTTCTTCCTCGGCAATTTCCTAGGCTGATAAACAGTCTAGAACGCGTGCAGGGGCATCTCCTTACCAAACTAGTGCCAGAACCACAGGTACAGACCCCCAACCATCTGGCTCCATCCATTCGGAGCCACCTGGGTTGGGGCCAAACCATACGCCCGTAATATCCTTCGAAAGAATGGGTGCAGAGGCAAGCGCATCCCGCTCACGAGGCATTCAAGTGCAGTGCAGTACACCCCCTCCTCGGGACACAGGCTTGCTCGTTGGGCTCTGGGAGAATAAGCTCGATGTCAAAAGGATCTTGTACCCCTCCCTCAACAATCTCAAATCCTCCGCTACCATTATGGATGGCACATCCAAGGCAGCCCATCTCACCGCATCAGCCAGATACGGATCCTCCGCCTCTATCAGGCTCGGAGAAGAAGTTATGGCCATCGCCTCACCTGATACGTCAATGCCTCGGATGGGCAGAACACTCTCCATGGAGGGAGAAACAACAGGAGACGACCCACCACGCCCTGAAGCGTCACCCTCAACGGACCTCTCAGGCATTTCAACAAACAAAAACAAAAACTCTTTAGCAAGAAAAGGTGTTGGGAAGGAATTGATTACCTAAATATAATCCTTCACCGGAGTTGTAGACGGATGAGCAGTCGCCGGGAGTTCTTGCCGGAATTCTAGGGGTGTCAATCCTCTCAAATTCTCCTAACAAAATGCGTTAGACCAAAAATGAAACCTCCACCTATATATATATATAGGCAACAGGCATCTATTACCCAATGTTGGATTTTATCAAGAGCCATCCACACTGTACAAATCTCT
Source organism: Forsythia suspensa (assembly GCA_023638005.1). Taxonomy (NCBI): domain Eukaryota; kingdom Viridiplantae; phylum Streptophyta; class Magnoliopsida; order Lamiales; family Oleaceae; genus Forsythia; species Forsythia suspensa. The sequence continues at coordinate 40,888,581 of CM042676.1, forward strand.
GAAAACATCCAAATCGTTCAATTCCAACGGTCATTCAGTTCAGGGGTCACAATGCCTGCATGTTACTCACAAGCGCGTGACCCATGGCCCCCAAAATTAAATAAGGATATCATCATTACCTGCAGCTATCCTTTCATCGCGTCCGAAGAGACGTGCGGCAGAACCCCAATCATCACACTCCCCGTGGACACGCCATTACTGCTTTAGCAGACAGTCTCGTCTGTCCAACTTGGGACTCAGTTATTTCCACATACTGGGGACTCGGCCATTCAGGCCTCTCCCAACTTGGGCATCGAGTATTCAGGCATCTCCCAACTTGGGGCTCAACCATTCAGCCCAACTGGGGACTCGGCCATTCAACCCAACTCCCAACTTGGGACTCGGCTATTTCCACATACTGGGGACTCGGCCATTCAGGCTTCTCCCAGCATGGGACTCGGCTAATCCCCCAACTTGGGACTCAGCCATTCAGCCCAACTTGGGCATTCAGGCCTCTCCCAACTTGGGCATCGGGTATTCAAGCCTCTCCCAACTTGGGGCTCGGCCATTTAGCCCAACTTGGGACTCTGCCATTCAGCCCAATTCCAAACTTGGGACTCGACCATTCAGCCCAACTGGAGACTCGGCCATTCAGCCCAACTCCCAACTTGGGACACGGCTATTTCCACATACTGGGGACTCGGCCATTCAGGCCTCTCCCAACTTGGACATCGGGTATTTAGGCCTCTCCCAACTTGGGGCTCGGCCATTCAGCCCAACTCCCAACTTGGGACTCGACTATTTCCACATACTGGTGACTCGGCCATCCAGGCCTCTCCCAACTTGGACCTCGGGTATTCAGGCCTCTCCCAACTTGGGACATTGAATCACCAAGAAAGTCAAGGCTCGCCACCCACATGAATGAGCGCCCGAGCCCTATGGGACTTAAATCCTTACCGCAAAATTAATGTCCAAGTCCAGCATCCCACATGAATGAAAGATTCTGAACCTGGGAGACTGTTGTTACGCACCAATCCCACCTGGCAATCCACATGGGCAGGGCCCCATGTAAGCACGGTCAAAGTCAATAAGCTTTGGCTAAACCCTTCTCCGAGGCTGTTTGAGCCGATGAGGTTATATAACCGAGGCTGTTTGCACCGAGTAGATTATATAACCGAGGCTCCTAGACCGAGGAACTTGGATAACCGACCCTGGTTGCCCTTCCCCACCAAACCTGCCATTTAATCTCGAAAAGACTAATGGGACTGCCTGCCAACGCGGCTTGTCATAGTCATAGCCCCATAGTTTGCGGCTGAAGGTGACTTCCTCATTTAATGCTAATAACGTGACACCAATGATGTGATCTAAGAACCCTTCAGATGGAACCACGTGTCGTACATCAAAGGGGATCTTTCTTGTAAAATTTGCCTATAAATACTAAGTTTATTTCTACAAAAAATGGATGTTGAAATTATTACTCTTATTATAAAGATATCAAGTCATCTATACTAATCCTGAATAAGTGTGATAACCACCTAGAAAATTATTAGTTAGGGGCCCTCAAGCTGTCTCCTCTACCGTGAGTGTGTCCATCTCGATCTTTTGTTTCACTTCCACCCGGTCCGAGAGTCATCTACGTGGTTGAATAAGCCACGTGGCTGTCCTAGTAAGAGGAGAAGTACACGTAGGCAGGGGTAGCGTAGGGTTCCTGTTGGCAGCCATTTTTGGAGATCAACAGTGTCAGCTTGCTATTTCTAAGAAAAATAGATACTAAAAACAAATTTAGGAGTGTAAACAACTAAATGGAAAATGGATCAATAAGGAACTTTGCGGTCGACTATTTTTTTCAACAAAAAGTGCGCTTTTTTTTTTATATATTTAAAATAATAATAAGAATAAGAAAGCATTTTTTCACGCCTCGTCATAGCCTTGTCCACACTTAGGCTCGAGAAGCTTAAAATTTGGCATTCACACTCAGCTACACTTTATACTTTTTAGAACACTGGATATAAGTACGACAATGAACAAAAGTTGAGAACCTTCACTACAATTAAAATGTGATGTAGTAAACAAAATTTTGGTGTTAATATAATGATTTATTTTTAAAATCATAAAACCTTAAATGACTCCATTTAATTTAATTCAATTCTTTTTAGGTGAATGAATACAGGTGTTAATGGGCCGATCAAATCATGGTTTGCACGAGTAAAGTTGCAACCGAAGAAATAGAATAGTGCTATTTGTGATCAAAGTTGATTATCACCAGTCTATTAGATAAATTTGTTGGCATTAAATTATAGGTCTAATGAAATATGGGGACATGTAACTCATTTTGTTGGATCTATCATTTAATGAAACATAAATGGGTCACCATTGACTCAAAAAAATATTGATACAAATAGATAGTTTTATAAATAGAGAATGATAAGATTTGAATTAGAATATCTGGACATAGATGAGCCGAGTTACGTATCCCTCAATATGTTAAAAACATAAATCAATTCAAAGTTGTGTATCTAAGAGTCAATTATGTATTGTAATAATGTGATATATGTATATGAATTTTGTATCTACTTGCTTCGTGTTATTCCCAACACTTCAAATATGAATCATCCTAGGGCGAAGAAAGCTATAAGCCAGTTCAAGAAATCAAAGTGAAAGTTTGTCTTCAGGTATCCATAGTGATTCCCTAGTGCTTGCTTAGTTCGACCGTTGTCGGGCAGGAGATATTCTCGTATGTGCTCTGTTAAGTTACTTATTAACTGCCAAGCATACAAAGACGTAAGATTCATGGGCGAATCATTCTCTGCTTGGGGAGGATGATGTAGCGCCACAAGTGCTGAGTTTTAAGCCACGCACAACCATCCAAAGCATGGGACTACCCCTTCATGTGCAGGCCGCGTTGGCAAAAGGACCGTGTCAAACCTTTCGAATCGCAAAAGCGCCCAATTTATATCAAATAAATTGAAAATGTCTCTTTATGTAAAAAAAAAAAAAAAAAAAAAAAAAAAAAAACTTAAATATCCTTACTTAATAACTACTGTTAACAGACCATAAGCCTGTTGACACACATGTTGTCTGTTAAGGACAAAATTAACAGACCACATGCCTGGTCTATTAAGAGGTCTATTAACAGGCTATGAGGCTGTTAACGCGAATTTACATATTTTTAATTGATTTTTTAATTAATCTACTTCAAATGAACTCAGATTTACAGAAATTTAAAGCAAAAATCACATTCATACTCAGATGTATATATATTTTCTTGATTTATACTATAAAATTCACAATTTCTATCGTGAATTAGAAGAAGATAGAGACAAATGAATTTCTACTTTGAAATGAATTTTCTTACATAGATGAAATGGGTTGGAATCTAATCTTGAAATGAGTTGGAATCTAATAAATCTCTTTTTCAGCAGATGAAATGGGTTAAATTTAAAAGTATTTGAAATGTAATAAGCGGAGAAGAAAATATGGAATAGAAGATAGGATTATATTTGGTAATTTACAAACTAAAATGAGTCAACGGCCATTTTAGAATGGCCGGGTTCAGCACTATTGCCACTTCATGTGCATTGCTGCAAGCAGCCCATGGGATGCTGTTTTAGGCAATGCACAAGGCTTTTTACGTTATTCTTACCTATTTAGATTATGTTTTGAGATAGGTGGCATTGAACCCTTGATTCATTGTCAAATGCATTAAAATACATGAGAACTTCATTCGACAATGAATAAAAGAGCTTACTGCCACCCAAACTAGTGATGAGCACCACATGTCATGAATAGAATTATTCTTGTATTTTTAGTTATTTAATTAATTATTGTCTTTATTTAATTAATGTTTTATTGGGGACAATTTGGTCTTTTACTGAATGTAGGTTTTCACGTGTTTTGTTTAACCACGTTAGTAGACATAGGTTTGCGATTGCTCAATTTTATTAGATAAGAAAAGTTTGAATTTGCTCCAAACTTTTGATAGTTCTTTTGTTCATTTAATTGACTGCGCCACAAATATTTTGGATTGTTGTGTATCATGTTGTACAAGGCAATGATCATATCTGGATGTCGAGATGAATACATTTCATACCCGAAAGCAAGGCATGAGCAAGGCATAAGCAGATCACTTTGGACAAGGGTCAAGGAGGGCCAGGCCACCGCTCAATTTTATAAAAACAAAATTTAAATTTACATATATTGCTTATTTGTTTGGCATGTTTGAATTCAACTGATTCAATATTAACTTTTGATTAGTTCAAATTTGTTCAACTTGCTAACTTTTATCTAAAGGAACTTTTCTAATGTTCAACTTATACTACTTAATTACTCAAGACACATTTTACAGCCACCTCACTTTCTCACTCTACACACACATGCACCCAAGACATGCATAATTTTCATATTTGTAAGGGTAAAGGTCCGTGGGCACAACCGCCTTACTTATTTCTAGAAACATGCTCAAGCTTCTTCAAGTCGCTGTCATGCCGGTAAAGAGTGTTCCATTGCCTAGATCAGTTTTCAAATTTGATGTTAAGAAATTAAATCGACAAAATTTGGCTTAGTTTCCAGTGTATGCATACCTAGAGCATGATGGCTAATAGAGTATTTATAGAAAAATAAGGTAACTTATGTATGATTGGTCTTTGGTTAGAACAAGTGTAAATTAATGAGAGAAGTTTTGAGTAAGTCATTGTGTTTGTTATTTCTAAAACAGTCATACAACAAATTAGAGAGTCAGATGGCTTTGTTATCACAAATAAGGTTTTTCATCAAACGCGTCCTACAAAGTACTAAGTAGGCCGCCCATCACTTGAAAATAGATATGACCATCTTTCGTTGCGATGAATCCATTTGCTTCATAGTCATATGGTCAAGCAAGGTTTCGTTCGATGGTAGGCTTTTCTTGGGTTTATAACCCATTTTGTCAACTCCATGTCTGTCGCTGGTCTAATTTAGTGCTTGTTTCCCTCAGTTTAAATTATAATTTAAGTTAGTCAAACTGATCAAACATAATTTTTATCCACACATTTTGTAGAATTCACAACTTAATGCACATTTATTATTCACATATTTTATAAGACCCACAACTTATTAACACTTAAAAATAATTTCAACACAACTAAACATGCTATATTAGGAAAGCTAAACTCAAACAATAAAAAAATCAATTTAATTAGCTTGAAGTCAAATGTCAATTTTGAAACTCTGCTCGTTCTCTATAACATATCCAACTAACGAGATCACAACAATACTAATTAGGTATCCACGTGAATAATTAAAGAAAATAATAAAAAACTTCTTTTTAATGGTTAATATCATTAAATAAAAGAAAATATATATAATCTATAATCTATATCTATACTCCATCTAAAAGACCTAAAAAGGAGAAATATTTTTGGACTATTTTACCCTTACAATTTTTTTAAAATTCTATATTCACCCTTAGTATTTATTAATATATAATTATTTATTAATATTTTATTTATTACTCTTTTATTGTTCATTATTAATATATATTAAAATTTTAACAATTTATTAAATGTACAATTAAAATTTTTAAACATTTAATCCATTAAATTAAATTTGAAGGTGAAAAGATGATATTGAATTTTTTTTACATTACGTAGATGAAATGAATGAATGGAAAAATTTTTTACCTTTATTTATTACCGCAATAAAATTCAAATCATGGTTGTCAAAACTGAAATGGAGATGAAAAGATTATTTTTAATACATTAGATTACAGTGATTATGATCATGTTTGGTTCAAATTTTTTTAACTTTTTTTTTTCTCAAACTCATATTCAACCACATATTTTTTGGAACCAATAACTTTTATAAACTTTTCAACCACATATTTTACTAATTTTTTTCAAAATCTCTTAAAAAACTATTTTAAAATCCCATCAAACATAAACTATAATTTAGAACTAGCATTTAAAACTTTTTTAATTTTTAATTTAATTTTATTTTATTTTATTAATATATATAGAACATTCTCTCATCTTACTTCTGTCTTTCAACAATATTCTCACAACATAAGCAAATATCGATACTTCTTTAATTTTTGTTTCTTACTTACATTTATGATGTATTCATTTATGTCGTCAAATCAAGCACGTCTAATAAAAAGGTGAACATACACAAAGAATATTGTTTACATGGAACTACTATTCCAACAAATGTATAAGTTATTGTTGGTATTATCACCATATAAAAACTCATCTCTGATTGTAATTGTACTTCCATGAATGCAATTATCTTTTAATATTTTATTTATTACTTTTTTATTGTTTATCATTATTGTACATTAAATTTTTAACAATTTTTTAAACATTCAATCTTTTAAATTAAATATGAAGGTGAAAATATGATCTCAAAATTTTATTTTTTTCATTACAAGATGAAATGAATGAGAAATGGGTTTTGAATTAAAAAAATTGCAACCTTATTTATTACTTCATTAAAATTCAAATCACGATTGTCAAAATTGAAATGGAGATGAAAAGATTATTTTTAATACATTATATTACATTGATTATAATTTAGAACTAACATTTGAAACTTTCTAAAAAAATTTGTAATATATATATATATATATATACACACACATATTTGGACTATTCTACCCTTACAATTTTTTTAAAATATCATATTCACCCTTAGTATTTATTAATGTATATTATTTTTTAATATTTTATTTATTACTCTTTTATTGTTCATCATTATTGTACATTAAATTTTCAACAATTTACTGAATGTGCAATTAAATATGAAGGTAAAATGATGAACTCAATTTTTTTTTTTTTTTTTTTTTTTTGCATTATGTAGATGAAAGGAATGAGAAATGAGTTTCAACAAAAAAAAAAAATGAATGGAAAAAATTGTAACTTTGTTTATTACCTCGTTAAAATTCTAATTATGGTTGCAAAAACTGAAATGGAGATGAAAATATTATTTTTAATATATTATATATTACAATGATTACGAGCATGTTTGTTTCAATTTTTTTTAAAATTATTTTTTTTCTCAAATTCATTTTTAACCACATATTTTGTGGGACCTAAAACTATTATAAACTTTTAAACCGTACATTTTACCAAATTTTTTCAAAATCTTTAAACCCTACCAAACAAATACTATATTTTAAAATGATGAACTCAATTTTTTTTTTTTTTTTTTTTTTGCATTATGTAGATGAAAGGAATGAGAAATGAGTTTCAACAAAAAAAAAAATGAATGGAAAAAATTGTAACTTTGTTTATTACCTCGTTAAAATTCTAATTATGGTTGCAAAAAAGCGAAATGGAGATGAAAATATTATTTTTAATATATTATATATTACAATGATTACGAGCATGTTTGTTTCAATTTTTTTTAAAATTATTTTTTTTCTCAAATTCATTTTTAACCACATATTTTGTGGGACCTAAAACTATTATAAACTTTTAAACCGTACATTTTACCAAATTTTTTCAAAATCTTTAAACCCTACCAAACAAATACTATATTTTAAAACTAACATGTGATTTTTTTTTTTATTTTATTAATATATATATAGAACGTTCTTCTCCTCTTACTTCTGTCCATCAACAATATTCTTACAACATAAGCAAGCATTGACACTTCTTTAATTTTTATTTCTTATTCACATTTATGACGTTTCATTTACGTTGTCAAATCAAACACTTCTAATAAAAAGAGAACATACACAAAGAATTTTATTCACAAAAAACCACTACTCCAACAAATGTACAATATTATGTAGTCAATCATTACATCATCTCACAATAAAATTAGTAATTATTAATTTTATTTTTCGTAAAATACTGCCTTGGAGATCATTAATTCTATAAGATTTGATATTAATAGTTCATCAATCATCAAAGTTTGTATTACCCAAAAGTCTTTATTGAGTTCAAGTTATTGTTGATATTATCACCATATAAAACTTATCTCTTATTGTAATTATACTTACTTGAATGCAATTATCTTTTAATATTTATTTATTACTCTTTTCATTGTTCATTATTATTGTACATTAAATTTTAACAAATTATTAAATGTACAATTATATTTTGTAAACATTATATATATTAAATTAAATATAAATGTGAGAAATGGAAAAAAAATGAATGAGAAAATTATAACTTTTTTTCATTACCGCATGAAAATTTAAATCATGGATGTCAAAATTGAAATGGAGATGAAAAGATTGTTTTTAATACATTGGATTACAGTTATTATAATTGGCAACTAACATTTGAAACTTTTTATATATTTTATATATATATATATATATATATATATATAGAGAGAGAGAGAGAGAGAGAGAGAGAGAGAGAGAGTTGATAATTCTTTAATTTTGGTTTCTTACTTCCATTTATGTTGTTTTCGTTTAAATCGTCAAATTAGACGAGTTTAATAAAAAAAGAACATACACAAAGAATATTGTTTACAAGGAATCACTACTTCAACAAATGTATAATATTATATAGTCAATCATTACCACTATTATAAGTCAATCATGGTTCAAATTATTATTCGTATTACCACTATATAAAATTTATATTTGATTGCAATTCTACTTTTATGGATATAAATAAAATATCAGCATCAAACAATACAATACAACATGTTATCAACAATTATATTTTTTTTATCTTTATTGCAATTGCTACTTTAACATTTTAATTATTAATAATTAAAAAATAAAAAATTTGAAAATATTAAAAATTGACAATATAATTACAAAAGCACGTGCAATGCACGTGTGTCTAACTAGTCTATTAAAGGTCACATGAGTTGAGATTTATTTTAAGGACGATTTTATCTTAAGCATTTTCAGATTATTTCAATAATACCCTTCCATAAATATATAGAAATAAGTCAATGAGATTTTAATTAAAATTTGTTGGAACATATACTAAATTTAATTATGTATTTTTATAATCTATTAAAGGTCAAACGTGAATTCACGAATTATACATGAAACTAATTTTTGATTCGTGCGTTGCACGTAGGGTATACAAAATTTTAGTACAAAAAATATTAAATATATATTACATAAATAATAAATATGAAAAAAAAACATACCATTTAATATAATTAATTAAGTAAAAGCAGAGCGAAATAAACACATAATTCGTAATAAATATTAAATAACTCATACAAAAAAAATTAAATAACTAAAATTTGTATGGATGTTGGTAAAGTGATGTACAATTGTGTACAAAAGTCAAATATTAAAGAATATTAAAGAATATATTTACTAATGACCCAAAAGTCAAATATTAAAGAATTGTGTACAATTTGCTTATAACATCAAATAATAAAAAAAAGATTGATGAAAAATTGAATGAAAATTTCGACGAATATGTAAATAGTAAAAAAAAAATTAAGGAAAAAATAATAGCATTTTTTAGAATAATATGTAATAAATAATTCAGTAAAAATAAATTATAATTTGCTTATAAAATAAGATAAAAAAGATTAATAAAAAATTGAATGAAAAGGTGTAAAATAAAAACAAATAAGGAAAAAAAAAACTAAAGAAACAAATTGTCAAAAAAATTAGAAAAAGACAAAGGAAATGGGCTAAAAGCCCACATAACCCCCCACCCCCTCAAAAAAAAAAAAAAAATATTGCCGAGCGAACAGTACCTCGACAAGAAAGGTGTAAAAAAAAAAAACAAGGAAAAAAAATTAGAAAAAGACAAAGGAAATGGACTAAAAGCTCACCAAAAAAAAAAAAAAAATATATATATATATTGTCGAGGTTATTGTTCACTCGACAAGAAGAGGGGGGAAAAATTCTTGTCGAATGAACTTCACTTGACAAGAAAAAAATTTTACTCGACAACCATTTAGATTTTTTTTTTCTTTTTTTTCCTCTTGCAGTGTATAGATTGTTTATAGATTATTTTACATAAACCTCTCATTATTTGTAAGAACCTATCAAATTACTTTATTTTTAATTAAGTTTAAGCATGATAGTTGAAATTTGTTGGTTGTCGAGTAACTCGACATCACTCGACAACCATAATATACAATGCTTTTCCTTTCCTTTTGGTTCTCAAGTTCTCCACCATTACTGCAATATAACTCCTGCTAAGCAAATGACCAGTCCCTTCCAAAATTTAGCAAAATATTTTCCAATTACCGAACAATGTTTAATAGAGGAAATCCCTTGTATCCAAAATATAAAAACAAATTCGAAATTGAACACCAAAAAGAGTTCAAATACAAATCAGAAACCCAAGTTATATTTCTATTTACATCAAAACTCAGATGAAAATTGACAGAATCCCTCATAAAAATTGACAGAAACCCAAATTATCAAAATAGGGATTTTCCCATCACAAATTGTATATCTAGAGAAGAATACTCAATGACAGCATAGATAAAAAAATTTAGTTTTCAAATCATTACTGTTGAAAGTTTAGAATAATCCTATGGATTTACAATTATCTATGGGTTTGTAAATGTTTTGGCAACTTCTCTGGGGCAGAGAAAATATGAGGTTAAAGGTATTAAAGGTAAATCTAAAATCACATTAGGAACGAATACAGATGAATCCTTCAACTACCATGTCGGCAGGAAAAGCCAGAATTCTAGCTAGCAAGTTATACATTGCAACAACTTCATTTGCATGTACATTGTGTTTCTCTCACAATGAGGAAATTGATTTGTTACTCCTTGATCTACACACTTCAAAGGAAGAAAATCAAGTGACCTATTACTTTTCTTAAATTGGAGTGGTAAAGAATCTTGATTTTGTGAAAAAGAAGTGACGTGACCAATGGTGAATGGGATTGTCGAGTAACTCGAAAAACCAAGCATTAATCTAAAAGGAAAAAAAAAGGTCAAAGATTGTGGCTTCAATGTCAAAACGGCGGCGATTAGACGAAAAAACTATAGTGAAAAAATTTAAGATTCTTATATTATTGTAGGGATATATAAGGAGATGAATATAGTAATTGATAGAGATATGTATCCATAATCTATGATATATTAAATATGACATGAAGTGATAATTATTTTTTAAACGATTTTATCCCTACTTTTCGTTTTCCAACACGTATTCAATTAATTTATTTAATGTAAACATTTAAACATTATTATATTAAAAGTCATACATTTTATTAAGCTATTTTACTAATTTATTTAATTTATTTAGTTGTAAATGTTTACTTCTAATTCATCGTATCCATTAATTATGATAATGAGTCTTTTCATCTTTCATGTTGACTTCTCATTCAATGTATTCATTGAAACTTTAAACACAAATTTAAACTTTAATCACCAACTTTAAAATTTAGTAATCAATTCATCATCTATCAATCTATCTCACACAATTAAAATCATTATCTTTTTGCCTTTTCCATATTTCATTCATGCTACGGACTAAGATGACATGTACGAAGACATGTTCGATGATGTGCATCGATATGATATCGTTAGACAATATTTGGAGTACATATATTAAATATCACATGAAGTGAGAATCATTATTTGAACGATTCTATCCATACCATACTTATATTTTTACTTTTCGTTTTTCAATACGTATTTAATTTATTTATTTAATGTAAACATTTAAACATTATTATTTTAAAATTTATATATTTATTTCTATTCAATTTATTTAGTTGTAAATGTGTTGACTTCTAATTCAATGTATCCATTTATGATAATGAGTCTTTTCATATTTGATCACTACAAGAAAAATGAAAATCAAAGACCAATTTTTTAACGACAAAAACGAATTGGTTGTTGAATACGATTTATAACAATAAAATGAAAATTTTCGTTGTTAATTATTTATTGTGGACCGTAAAATATCGATTTTGTTGCGCAATGTTTTAACAACAAATATTTTGTTGTCAAATATATGTATTCAACGACTAAAGATATTGTTGTGGGTGAAAACTTTTATAAAATTGGCGCCATTCCGCCAAAATTATTTTTCGTCACAATATGGATTTACTATGACAACATTGTTCGTTGTAGAAAATAAAACTTCAACAATCAAAAATTACTCATCGGTGATTGTTTCTAAAAATGGCACTGTAAATTTTCGTTCCCACTAAAAAGAATTAGTAACAAATATGTAATTTGGTCGACGACAAAATATGATTGTTGTATTACATAATTAACGACTATGCATTTCTCGTCATTATAAGTATTAAAAAATTGTCTTGCTAAAACATATTTTCAACAACAATATCTTTTTATCGCATAAAGTAATAAAAAATTGTTATTAAAATTTCCATTCCCCCTAAAGGTTTTGTCGACCAAATTGTACATTCTACAACTACAAAATTTGTTGTTGAAAAACATAGTCAATTTTTAAAAATCTTTAAAAATAGACTTGCTAAGGAACATATTAACAACAACGAAAATTTACTTTTGTTGAAGCTGAAAAACATATTCAACAACGAAACATGCTTCATAGTTGTTTGAATTATGATAAATGAATTGTTAAAAAAAATTTTAACAACAAAAAAATTTGGTCGTTTAAGATTTTAAAAATTTAGCACTCAATTTGAATTTGTGTTGAAATATTTCAACCAAATATACCTTTCACGACCAAAAAAAAATGTTCGTGATTTTCATATTCGACAATGACAAGTGTCGAATTGTTAAAAATCATTAAAATTTTGATTTGCTAAGAAAATTGTCAACAACCAAATTTGTTTTGTCATTGAATATACTAAAAAAATGGGTTTAAATCAATTTTACAATGAAATTTGTATATTGTACGACTGAGGTTTTTGTTGTTAAAAAATACATGTACTTACGAAACTTCATCATTATTTTTTCTATTACATTGTAACATTTAAATCAGTTGGAAATAAAAAACTTTTTGTCTAAAAATATATGTGATTGTATTTATGTCTTTCTATGATTATTCCAATTCCTATATCGAGTTTAAATTGGATTGCTTAGTTGATTCCCTTTAGCGGTGTTTGGGTAGTGATCTTCACAATAGACTTTTGAGAAGACGAGGCCGGCTTGGTGATCGAGAGCTTGCATAGGGGTCTTACAGGGCCATGGACTTGGACGCCACTACTTCATTTTTCTACTTCTTTGTAGTTTCGTGGGATTTGGATGAGCACCACCAAATTAGGATTAACCATCGCTTTCTGCTTGGAGTAGCTCACCCATGTCACTTACAGGAAAGACGGGATGCAATTTTGTTCTCATTTAATCATCTTCGCCTACATCGTCATTTTTCATAATTATCACTTAAAATGAATATAATATACATTTTTCTCCTACTTCAATCATACCTTGTTTGTCAAGTCTTTCTTCCAAATTGAGTTACTATAGTTTTTAAATGGGTTGAACAATATTAACTAAAATATAATTGTCAATTGAAATTATAAATTACAATATAAAACTATTATCATTTTTTTTAAAAGAAAAATTGTTGAAGATTTTTAATATAAGTTTTCCCTTCTTAAATGTTATTTTTATTTTATAAAGCTAGCACCCAAAATGAGATGAGTATTATTAATTAAAATAGAAATTATAAGTTAATATATAAATACATGGAATTTTGACTTCGGAGGACTAACCAATGGAATGCTTCCGGCTCATTCATATTAAACCCTTAATTAACCCACCAAAATAGAATTAGAGGCCCACTAATATTAAACCCCCCAAATTATTCACCACTATCGGTGAAATTGGAGAAACGCCTTACTTTCTCTTTTCCTTATACTAGTATGTAAATCGTGCGTTACACATGATTTAATAATGGTGTTGTGAGATATATGTTTATTCAAATATTTAAATAATTATAACTTAATTAATACTGCATTAAAATACAAAAATCTGACATTTGAAAATATGGTAAAATATAATATTTGTTGTGGTATTCAAACAAATTACTTTCTACAATTGTGTGGCTAGTATCGAACATCTATTTTTAAGGTCTGTAATATAGTCAAATAATATCAATTAAAGAACACAAACAGAAAGAATAAAAAATAGTGTACATAAGTTCTTAAAAATATCGAGCACTCAAACCCATTGAATTTTCTTGCTTTATGAAATGACAAATGATTTATAACAAATCTCTGTAATTTAATATAGCTCTCAAACTATGAAAAGGTTTTAACCCAAAATATCACATGCAATTTGGGTTCGTAGCACCTCAAGTTAAGTAGATTTATCAATCAGTATATAAAATAAAACAAAATAACATTTACATTAGAAATTGGCAAAATTAAGCATTCTCATTTATACAATTTAGTGACCAGATGTCTTCACGTGAACTTTTCCAAATTGTAATAGAGAAATAAAGTAATATTACCAAAACTAAATATTCTAGCGATTTAAGCGTCTTACTCACGTTGGAGCATAAATAGTTAAGAAAAATTAGTTTAAGCAAAATAGATAACAATTTAATTCAAAAGCATAAAAAAGAATAATAGAAATAAGATACGTATCAATAGTGGATTGAAACCATTATTGAAGATAGCCCACAAAGTTTTTTTTTGTCTAGAAAATCTGAAGCCGCAAGTCAATTAGATATGTAAACAATATACAAATATACATGAGCATGCACGATAATTAAAAAATACACCGTAACTTTTATAGTCTAACGCAAATTATTATTTTATTTGAAAAAAAAGAAGAGCATTGCGGGAGGATTATTTACATTAACTAACAAAAACCACAATCACAAATATAAATCTTCAAATGAAGTCTTTATGGACATCACAAACTACATAATTACATTCAAATAAAACAACCTTAAACTTCAAATTAGACCTTAAATAAGCTGAATAAATTGTTGGTGGAATGTTAATTACTATTAATCTTGTAACTGACCAAATCCGTTCTTACAATTCAAAGAAAATATTTTCAAAATTCAGTAATTAAATATAATAAATGGAGATTTAGTCTTTTCAACTTCTAAAGATTATATGTGGTTATATATACTAAATTAGGAGTTTAATTATAACATTAAAGTACAATTTAGAAAATATAAAATATTAAAAATGATATATTTGTCCAAAAATATTTCTCTCTATAAGTCCCTTTTAGATTAGTATAGATTATATGGAAATTGGTGCAAATGGTCCATAACTTTTGTATTTATTGCATAAATGGTTCCTAACTTTTGTTTTTTAGTACAACAATTTATAACCTATGTGTTTGGGTGTGCAATTGGTCCTTATTTGATAAAAAAAGACAAACATGCCCTTATTTTTAATTTTTAAAAAAATTCAATTAGATTCCTAACCTCTTGCAAAAAGTACAAATGAATCCGATGCTTTTTTTATAAAAAAATTAAAAGAAACTAACAAATTGATAATATACTAAATTATTATATATATATATATTATGAACTATTATAAAATAACTAAAATTTAAGCTCGTAATTATTAACAAACATGTTAATTAAAATTATTATTATAATATTAAGTAATCATTAAAATTTAAACTTTAATTTTATCATTACAACATAAAAAGAAAAATAATTTTGTCACAAACTTGATACTCAAATACTTTTATTTAATTGAACTATTCATTTATTAACTACAAATAATAGAGCTCAAATTGTATTATTCACATTTTAATTTTATGGTTTTATTATCGTTCAAAAATAAAGAAGACAAAATGTGTAAATTAATTTTTGTTAGTATTTTTATGTTAAAATAATAATAAAATTGGTTCAATGTCATAATATTGTATTTGCCATTTTGTTATTTATTTAACTTAATTTTTATTCAAATTTTTCATATCACATAACAATTACATATACCTAAAGCGCAATAATTTTATATTTTTCTCTTATAAAATATTTAATTGACACGATAGTGATATATTTAATATACTAAATTAAATATTATTTAATAAATGTATCGAACTTATTTGTACATTTTTTAAAGGTTAGAAATCCAATTGCAATTTTTAAAACTATAATTAAGGGTATTTTTGTCTTTTTATCAAATATTGACCAATTGCGCACAATAACACATAGGTTAGTGACTGCTACATCAAAAAACAAAGATTAGGGACCATTCGCGCAATAAGAGAAAATATTAGGGACCATTTGCTTCAATTTCCCTATATTATATACACAGCCAAATTCTCTACTCCTCCTTTGTCGTCTCCACTTGTGTATCCCTCTACTCCTTGCCCCTTCACAATTGAATTTTTGGGTATTGAAGACTTGTTTTTCAGTTATGCAAAATTTCAGTTCTTATCAATTAATGGTCCAATTGAAAGTTTGCTGTTTTCAATTTATCTAAAATCTGACTTGGCGTGTAAAATTTTGAGAAAATCCCAGCCATCAAATCTTTAGATCTTTTAATAAAGATCTGTGATTTTTAATAAGTATTTTTCTGTTTAATAAAAATCTGTGATTTAGTTGAAATAGTGCAAATAAGAAAATGAAGTCTAAGAATTGAGGTGCACGTTCTGATGTATTTTGTTTTATGAATATTTACATTGTTTTATTGTGCAAATATGTGATTTTGGCTGAATAAGTAGATTGTATTTATTCTATTGAAGAAGATGAAGAAATTTAGACGTGAATTCTTATTTCTCGGTTTTGTTTCATGTTTTAACAAATAATTGGTTTAGACCTAATCATTTCTTTATTTCTTTTGTAATAGAAACAAACAAATAAATTTGCAAATGTCTCTTCGTGTATAATATGGATAGACTATAGGGCTTTGAACATACTAATTAATTTTGAGATGATGTTTACCAAGTAAAGAAATTATGCGTTTACTTAGAATTATAATTGGGACGGAACTCTTCTTATTAAAACCTAGCATCGGGTTACACGTTTAATGATATGATAGGGAGTAAAATGATCAAAGTTATTTAATTATTTTGACCCAATCGAATTTTAGCTTTATTACATAGTTGGGGAGTCTTTATTGGTTTTCATGCTTTATTACAAACACTATATGTTTCTTTACAAGTGTTTTTTCTATCTCTTGCCATGTTTTCATTTGGCCTACTAAAATTGTGTATATCTTCAAATTATATCTTTGGGATTAAGAATATCATAATTTATTAGAGCATCTCCAATGTACTCAATGGATTGTGGCTGACGTGGCAATTGAATAGGAGGACTTCTAGATTATGTAGAATGAATAGACGGTGAAGTCCAAAAATTTTCTCCAATGAGTTACTTCTACAATCCAATAATGTTGATTATGTGGTATTTATTTTTTAAACCAATAAAGAACTCTTCTTATTAAAACCTAGCATCGGGTTACACGTTTAATGATATGATAGGGAGTAAAATGATCAAAGTTATTTAATTATTTTGACCCAATTGAATTTTAGCTTTATTACATAGTTAGGGAGTCTTTATTGGTTTTCATGCTTTATTACAAACACTATATGTTTCTTCACTTGCATTTTTTTTTATTAACACAAAGTACAAGCGGTTTTTTCTATCTCTTGTCATGTTCTCATTTGGCCTACTAAAATTGTGTATATCTTCAAATTATATCTTTGGGATTAAGAATATCATAATTTATTAGTGCATCTCCAATGCACTCAATAGATTGTGGCTGATGTGACAATTGAATAGAAGGACTTCTAGATTATGTGGAATGAATAGACGGTGAAGTCCAAAAAATTTCTCCAATGAGTTACTTCTACAATCCAATAATGTTGATTATGTGATATTTATTTTTAAAATTAAAAGATAATATAACTAATCCACTTAACAAAATTAAAAAAATTACAGACTCATCCAATCTCACAGAATGTGTAAATGTAGTAGAAGTATCTCGTATCTTCTATTTTTTCTGGTGCCACGTCAATCTAACATAGTGCTCCATGTAATGTATTGGAGAAGTGTTTTTAATAGTTATTGCCTATTTTATGATGTGACACATGTTTTTTCCCAATCCATTGAATGCATTATAGATGCTCTTAGAATGTAGATTGTGAGAATAAGGGTAGCAAATCACACGATAAGGAAAAGATTTTTGATAAATACATTGTTTGGAAGTCCTATATATAAAAAAGCCATGTAATGTTATACATTTAACAAGAAGTCAATACAAAAAATAAAGTATAGAATAGCTCGTCCTCACAAATACTACAAGAAACGAGAGTTATTAGCGACGACATTATGTCGTCACTGATAATGTCTGCCAATAGTGACGACATAAAAAAGTCATCATTATAACTACATAGAGACGTTAATGTCGTCTTTATAGTGTTCGTAGATGGCGAGAACTATTCGTGCCATTTCTGTCAACATATGGAGATGACAATTGTTGCCGCAATAGGTTTGGAGCCGTAGTAATTAGTCAAACGCTACAGCGTCGACATGTTATGTCGTCGCAATATGTTTACACCACGTATTAAGACGACATATGTCGTCTTTTCACACCTGACAGATGGCGGGATTTATTGGTGCCTTTTTTATATCTATAAGGACGACCTACTAACTCTATTGCAGCGACATTGTCACCGCTATAACTTCTCCTACTTCAGATCTTCTTCTTTATTCTTCATCATTGTATTTCTGCGAATTTCTGTGAGATATGCTAAAAAAAAGTCATTTTCAGCTGCCAAACTATAAAAAAAAGTCATTTTGGGCCTTTGGTGAGCTACTCTTACCCATTTCCATTATTGTCTTCATTGCATCTTATTACAATGTGTTTTTGCTATGTGTTGTTCGATTTTTGTTGATGGGTTCGATTATGTGGATTGCGGGAATTTGATTGTTTGAAATATCATATTGTATACACTGCATTACACTTGCATAAACCTTAGAAAACCGTTTGAAGATTGGTTTGTAAATAAAAAAAATGTCCACATTGTGGGCGGTTTGTGATTTACAAATTCGTCTTTGAATTCTCCCATTTTTGGAGAGTTCATCATTGATATGTGAATGCTAAATTGTGTTGCTAACAATTTATTCTGTTAAGCATATATTTTCGTGTGTAGATTTTGTTGGTATCTCCTTATTGTTCTTTGGGTGTGTGACTATATTTAATATAGATTGCACACTTAGGAGAACATTTGAGAAATGCTGTCAAAATTTACACTTGAAAATAGTGGCAATAATAGAAATAATTAACACAATTCGCTATTCACATAGCATTGATGAATAGTTAGGGCTCTTACCTTTTAATTAGAATTGGAGTGATAAGGCGGGCTTAGGACATGTTTACGTCACTAGAACTTTTCACTTATTATTTTTCTATGTTCTTGCAGCAAATCAAAGATGGATATTGATAAAAGTTGGACAAAAATTAGAAATCACACAAAATCGCAAGAATTTAGGAACGGTTTGAAATCATTTATAAACAGGGCGAGGCCATTTGTAAACGATAGGGGAATGATTAAATGTCCGTGCACAAGATGTTTAAACGGTCCCACGTATCGATTAGAAATTGTTGAGGCTCACATATTTCGTAATGGTTTTGCAGAGAGTTATGTAACGTGGATTTACCATGGCGAGACCGAGGTTCAGAATGTGAATGTCCATATACATAATGAGAAGGCGAGTGGGGGGGGTGAGATGATGGATGTCATTGATGACATAGTTGGTGATTAGCATGCTAGTACAGGGTTCGATGTTTACTATGACGAACTGTTTGAGGCTCTGCATT
Organism: Forsythia suspensa; assembly: GCA_023638005.1. Classification (NCBI taxonomy): domain Eukaryota; kingdom Viridiplantae; phylum Streptophyta; class Magnoliopsida; order Lamiales; family Oleaceae; genus Forsythia; species Forsythia suspensa. The sequence goes on from CM042676.1 coordinate 40,908,173, forward strand.
CAGACGAACTATACCCAGGAGTTTCTTCATTCTCTTCCTTAAACTTTTTAGTAAAGTTGATGCATATGAAGATTGTGAATAAATGGACAAATAAGTTTGTTAGAGCTTTGATTGGCATTCTTCCGAAAATTTTGATGCACTTGCAGAACATATTTGTGGAATTGAACTTCAGATGTACAAATCAATTTCAGAATTTCTTTTCCTAGCACTGCTTGAATGCAGCAGTTGTTTATATTCTTAGCCAGAGGTCTGAGATTGATTTCGGAATTATTTTTCTTGTTCTTAGAAAAATGATTTATGTAGTCCATTCTAAATTCATACATTATCTATTTCCTATTTTGGGTGGCTCCAACTACTACTCCATAAATAATACAAAATCAATCTAAGGGCTCCTCGTTCATCACCATCCACGAAAAGTAAAATAGACGAAAAAATGTTCTAGCTGTTAATGGATCAATTCCCAGTTTTTTACTTTTAAAGACTTATTTTACAGTTAATGTAAGCATCAGAATAAATTTCACTTATGATGAAGAATGTAAATTGTGTTTTCGTGCATTGAATACTAGATTACAGTTTTTCCAATGTTACATGTATTGGTACGAAGCATCCTTATTTTTCTCTTTATTTTCTAAGGTAAGCAACTCCTGAGATGATAAAATTCTTTTTCACACCATAATGTTCTCCACTTTTTCTTTCTCAACCTTCGCCTCCAGCACAAAGATAAAATATTATAAGTTCTGATGGTTTCTCTATATGACAAAATATGGAAGTTGTAATTAATGAGCAGAAGGCAGGCCTTCGATAATTGCTATTATAGCTTGATCTTTACTTGCTAGAAGACAAAAGCTTGATGTTCGTTCCATTTTGATGATTTTCTTTAACTCACAGTATAGTGTATGATGTGCTTGTGTTCATTAGACAAAAAGAATGCCATGTTCATTTGTATTCTAAAGCTTTTTTTTATATAATTAACAGGATGTAGATGATCCCTATAATGATTTACAGATTTTAGGTATTAAGAAAGGAAGATAGAGAGTTGAATATTTGATAAATTTGCAATTTGTTCATGATTTACATCATCTTTATTAGACATGGATTTCTTATTGTATTAATGATCTTGATTTGTTGGATTTGAGATTTCTTATTGTTTTGCTGGCTAAAACAATAAACAACTTCCCTTCTAGTGGGATTTTGAGCTTTGTATTACTAATTGTTCAAAACTATTTGTAACATGATAATACAATCATCTAGATCATGTGCGCAGCTTGTTTGTCGGTTCTAGATCATGACTAGTATTTTATTTTGTCGGTTGCTACTATGGCTGACGGCATGTCTTACGGAGATGGTGGTGAAGGTGATCCTCCCCAGCCGTCACCCCACAGTTGTAGAGTTCTTGCGAATCTGGTAAAAACTTTTGTTTTAACATTGTATATTTCGAAATTTTTTACCGTCACTTAATTATCGTTGAATTTCTCATTAACAATAACGGGCTCTTTTTTTTTTTTTTTGTAGTGCCGCCGGCGAATAGATGGGGTATCTCTCAAAGCACTAACCTCGAGATAGTTTGGCAGGCGAACATGAAGAGACCATTTTCCATCACGTTTGACAATGTCGAACGGACGATGCAACCGATCGAGAATAACGTGAAGTACTTCATGCGCCTAGTTGAGAACCAAGTAAGATTCACCGTGCCCCCTTGCAACCCTACTTGGACAGAGGTCCCAGAAGAGCAGTGTGCACGATTACGTAGCATCATCGAAGTAAGTAAATATAATTTTCTTTCATTATAAGTTCTGTAAACCTATTGTTCCATATAATATGCATTGACTAATATTGTTCTGATGTTGCAGAACTACTTTGACCTTCAGGGAGATTGGTCGCCCGATGAGTACCGGACGGTCTGTGCCGTTATAGATCACTTGCAGCCGATCGCTATTGGGATTACAAACTCAAGGCATATAATCACTTGAAGGAGCACGGGCCGAGTCTTTTGTACGGCGAGCTGTCCTCCGAGGACTGGCAGAAGTGCGTGGACTACTTCACAAGTCCTAATTTCGTGGTAGATACTATCATTTTTTTAAATATTTTATGTTAATATTTGTATATACTTTATAGATACGTAACACTAACTTTCCGTGTCTCCAGGCACGGTCGACAAAGAATAGGACCAATCAGGTTAAGGCCAAATACCCGAGCGTAAAAAGGTCAAAGAGCTTCTCTGCCATACATTACAATCAGGTACGAGTAAATTATTTTCCTAATACATCATCTTTAATTGGTATTTTATACATGTTTTAACTAAATTTCACACTAGAATTGTTACAGAGGGATCCAAAAACCCAGCAGTAGTCGGGCATTATTGAGCCCTTCTGGACCTTCCACACCTTTCGGTCTAGCAATTGGTTAAATCCAGATGTGGCTGGTGACTACATGAGGAAAACTTACATTGTAATGTTGTAATTATTTTTTCACCTTTCAGTATTATTTATTATTTGTTTTTTCTCTCTGCACAGGATAAACTTGTTGAGGTAACAGAGACTCAATAGACCCAAGCCGTCTTCAGTGGTGCATCGATTGACGAGCGCGCTATTGCGCAGTAGGTCCTTGTAGAACGTTAAGGACACGTCCATGGGGTCGGACGGGTTCCGAATGATAGATCTTCCTCCTTGGATTCCACCGGTGCATCAAATGCCCCACGAGGACAGGCCCATTTTTCTAATTCTGACTGCTTTGATGATCATCGGTTTGCAATGTATGAGATCCAGTTCTGCCGAATGGACAGGATTATTGTACACGTCTTACGGCTAATCTACAGCAGAGAATACCGAGAGTAGTAACAGTGGATGATGAGGAGGATGAAAACAACGGTGGGTGTTTGGGGGACCTGCGGGATTTGTGTACTATCTAATTATTTATTTTTAAAAAATAATAATAAAATACTTTATAGCGACAACAATATCGTCGCTATAAATTAAAAGCACAATCACTTATAGTGACGACAATGTCTTCGCCATATATTTTAACAATATTGCAGCTATAATGTCGTCTCTAAAACAATTCCAAATTACTAGAGACGCCATTGTCGTCTCTGAAAACTTTAACTTATAGCAATGACGTATAGCGACGATATATCGTATCAATGCCCCTAATTTGAAGAAATTGAGCACAACAATGTAACGGCGACATCGGTATAGATGAAAGATCTATATTGTCGTCGCTAAATAGAAAAAATTAATAATCTATTGAGACGACTTATAGCGACGACATTATTGTCATTGTAAATAAAAAAGGACGACTAATTATCATGTACCGACAACAAAAGTCGCCGCTATAGCTCTCCTTCCTTGTAGTGAAATTTACTCCTTCCTTGTAGTGAAAGTAAATTTCCTATTTCATACAAAGTGATATCGAGTTCATTTTTCTCCAAAAATATCAAATATAATTAAAAAATGAAAAGATAAAGAGAAGCAAAATAAAAATAAAATATTTACACCCCCACTTTCGGTTAAAAATTCCCTTCATTCATTCATTCTCTCTCTCTCTCTCTCTCTCTCTTTATTATATATAACAATTTAGGATTAAAAAAAAATAAAGAATTTCATATAATCATAAGAAACTCAAAAGTCCGACTATGTATTATTATTACATATAATATAATTTATATTTGATAATTCACAATATAGCAAAAGAAAGATGAACTTACATATGGCATATAGAAAACATGTTTGAAGAATTATACATCTAAATTGACACTTATAAAAAGTTTAAAAATAACGTAACACATTTGATTATGACTAGTAATTTTAAAATATTTAGTATTAAGAAATGATTCAACATCTCTCAGCTTGAGTCTGGTTGCATCAATGTGGTAATAGTGGTTAATGCAATCTCTATTCACGCCAAAGAGGTTCTGATTTAGTGCAGATTTTTTCTTTAATAGTTTGCCTGGCGTTGCTCATGTTCTAGTATTGCACTTTTCTGGTTCGGAGTGGTTTGGGGAACCCTCAAGCATTATTTGCGAGGTTGTTGTGGTTGATATTAATGAAACATGGCTAAGAGAAAATATCGAGTTGAGTCTCTTCAATAGGAAATTTCATCACCATTATCAAGGTTTTTTTTTCCATCAAATCATTTATTTCAACACGCTCCTTCATGTATAGGCGGTGTTTATATTTTCCATCAAAACATAATATGTACACAATTCAATTAAATGGGTGGTTGGGGCGAGAGTTGAACCAAGATTTTTACTAAAAACTTAAGTCATTATATTAGACTACATGTATATTATTTAAATATTACTTTCAACAATCGATATGTTTCTTTTAATGAAATACATATGTTTTGCAAATGTAACAAGAAAACAATCATTCTCAAGTCAATGTAGAACTTGTTGGATAAAATTCAACATGTGGGGCCAAACATGTATATATTAAAATGTGTGGTACTATCTTAAGGTTTTAGTCAATAAAGTGATCCACTAAAGACTATTTTGGACTAATGGGTATTAAGTGTCATGAGATTAAAGTGTAGAGACGGAAACAATGTTTTAAATTGATGAGGGGCCGATTTAACAACATTGAAACATAATAACTGTCCTGCAGTTATATATACAGGTCATGGTCCCCAATTGAGCGTGGCTTTTTATAACTCTTTGTATCCCCATCAACAAGAGACACTAAGGAGAAAACCACGGATCAATTGGAAGACCATAACCTAGTTCGATCAAACAGAATCATGGATTCGTGCACGCTTCGCCCGGTCTTAATCTTGGTAATTACAAACATGATGGTTTTAAGTCATAGATGTATAATCATACATTTATGGATTAAGTAAATTAATCTAACAAGTGGTATCAGAGCCACCTTCATGTTGTATTATCAGATCTATATTTATATGGACATGATCCTTTTGTTCTAAAATTTTGAATTCATGATCTCCCTATTTTTGACGGAGAATTCGTATATATTATGCATAAATATACGTGCAATTGTTGAAAACTGTGATCATGTATAGATATATATGATTAAAGAACTGACGGTTATGTTCATGGGGAATTTCACGCACAACAATCCAAATAAACAATTGAAATAGATTACGATTACGTATGTATATATTTTCTCGTAATTATGGACTTTTAAATTGGGTTAATTGAAATGCATGATTCCAGTTTCATTATGTACATATATATATATATACATGCATATATATATTCTAAAGAATATGGGATTTCAATTTTTTTTTTTGCAATCTATGAATTGATTTTACGAATTGGGTTTTCGGATTTTATGGTCGGATTTTGTTGGTTGATGTTGGATCATGGATTCATTGTTTCCGTCGTTGGAGAGCGGGACACGCAGTCACGGGAGATGGGGCTGGGCGGGGCTTGACGTGTCCGCCGCCAGCGTCGGCTCAATGACACGCTGCGTGAGGGAGCATCTTGTTGCCGGGATGGCGCTGAGAGGATGGATCTGCCGCCGCGATCTCCGCGATCGTGGATGGCGGCGGCGGCTAGGGTTGAAACCCTAGCTGTTGCATTTTGTGTTTTTTTTGGCCTAGGGACCTCCTTCGGAAATTAGAAGTTCTAAAGGGCTAGTTTGCAATTTCTAAATTTTGGTTTATTTAATCTCAAGTCCCCTTGGTTGTTCCTTCATTTAATTAAACCCTAAAGTCTTAAAACCATTTAAGTTGGCCCTTTAGACTTCTGAATTTATAAACTAAGTCCCTACAGTTTTAGTAATCAATTAAGTTGGGCCTTTGAAGTTCTGAATTTTATGATTCAGTCCCTAAAGTTTAAGATTTTAATTAATTGGCCACTAAAGTTTTGGTAAAATTTCAATTTAGTCCTTCAAGCTTAAAATTTTTCATAATTGGCCAATCAAGTTTAATTAAATTGCAATTTAACCCTCCAACTTAATGATTACTTAATCCTAAAGTTTTGAACTTCAAAAAATTCAAATCCTAAGGTTTTAAAGATATGCAAAACAGTCAATTCAGGTTCAAATTTTGGTATGATGGACTCTTTTGAGAAATATAATATTCCAAAGTGAATTAATTGAAGCAACATGTTGCCAAAGTAACCTCTCTTGTGGAAATTAATTAACTTTGAATATTAGAAGGTTTTGTGTGTGTGTTGTTCATGCGGATATTGATCGGCCCAAAGGAAGGTCAATGTTTGGCTGGAATTTCACATGTACCTGTGGTGATAAACGCGTGACGATTATTTGGTTTAACGTGTGATCAATAAATTGGTCCAAAGAAAGGTTTATTGATTGACATGTCTTATTGTCGATGTTTGATTCTTTGCATTGAGGTACCATTTACAGTCAATATTTACGTCCAAAGACTAAATATTGATGTTGTGTTAGGTATCTTGTGATGGGCCTTACCAATATATTTGAAATTATCATTTGCATAATAAAGTACTAATGTAAGCTATTTCTATCTCTTTCTCTACAAAACTCATTCATCCACTTCCACAATATTTGCAAATATCAATTCAATTCCCATGCTTAATGGGTCAAACTTCAAGGATTGGAAAGAGAACGTTTTAATTGTTCTCGGTCGCATGGATCTCGACTTGCTCTCGGGATTGAGAAACCCGCTTTCTTACGGATGCAAGTTCACACGATGACGGGAGGAACTTTGAGAAGTGGGAACGCTCAAATCGTACGAGTCTTATGATCATTAAGCGCGGCATTCCGGAAGCCTTTAGGGGGCGCAGATTCGAGGAGGTAATCGATGCCAAGGAATTCCTTCTTTGAAATTGAAAAGTGTTTTTGAAAAACGATAAAGGTTGAAACAAGCACGCTTCGCAAAGCTTGATTTCAATGAAGTATAAAAGCAAGGGGAACATAAGGAGTACATCATGCATATGTCTCATATCGCTTCAAAACTTAAGGCACTAAAGCTCGACTTGTCGATGACTTGCTCATGCATTTAGTATTAATATCGCTTCTCGCACATTTCAATCAATTTAAGGTCGATTACAAGCTGTCAAAAGGAGAAATGGACTTTAAATGAGCTCATTTCTTATTGTGTGCAAGAGGAAAAAGGTTGAAGTAGGATGAATCGAAATTGCTAACTCGGCAAGTACCTCCAAAGATAAGGGCAAGAAAAGAAAAGCAGAATATGAAGTCGCTAAGGGTCCGAACAAAAGAAACCACATAAAGATAAAGAGGTTGTTTCTTTTGCGTAAGCTGGATATTTAAAGAAGGATTGTACCAAATATAACGTCTGGCGTGCAAAGAAAGGTACATTTCTTAATTTGGTGCATTCGAGGTTAATTTAGCTTGCACCTAGAAACACTTGGTGGTTAGATTCTAGTGCTACTACTCACATAAGTGTTTCTATGGGTTGCCTGCTCGCCGAAAAGCCAAATGATCTTTGAAAGATTCATCTTTGTGGGCGACGGAAAATCGGTGGAAGTTGAAGCAATAGGCACTTTTAGGTTATTGTTAGGAACCGGTTTTCATTTGGATTTGAAAGACACTTTTGTTGTACCGTCGTTTAGGCGGAATTTGGTTTCTATTTCTTTATTGGACAAATTTGGATATCATTGTTCATTTGGAAATTGTCGGTTTAGTCTTTTTTAAATTCAAATATTGTTGGTATTTGGTTCATTATGTTCATACGATAACTTATATTTGCTTGATACTATTAAGCGTCATGTAATGAAACCTTGCATGTGGAATCACGTGGTACTAAGAGAAAATTAAATAAAGAAAATTCGGCAAAATTATGGCACAAGCGCTTAGGTCACATCTCAAAAACAAGAGTTGAACGACTTGTGTCGATGGCATTTGGATTCCCGGACTTTTGAGACTTTGATGTTTGTATTGATTGTATCAAGGAAAGCAGACCAAAACAAAAAGGTTAGGTGCCAATAGAACTTGGACGTCTTAGAATTGATACACACAGATATTTGTGGACCATTCCCTCGGCTTCTTGGAATGGTCAACAATATTTTATATCATTCATAGACGATTACTCAAGTTATGGGCATCTATATCTTATTCATGAAAAATCGAGTCATTGGACATGTTCAAGGCTTTCAAAGTGAAGTTGAGAATCAACTCAACAAAAGGATTAAAAGCGTTAGGTCGATCGTGGTGGTGAGTACTACGGCAGATATGACGGTTCGTGTGAACAACGCCCGGGACCATTTGCTAAATTCCTAGAGGAATGTGGAATCGTCCCACAGTACACCATGCCAGGATCACCTAGCATGAATGGTGTAGCTGAAAGACGAAACATGACTCTTAAGGACATGGTAAGGAGTATGATTAGTCATTCTACTTTACCAAAATCACTCTGGGGAGAAGCATTAAAGACTGCAGCTTATATTCTGAATAGAGTACCAACTAAATCTGCTGCTAAAACACCTTATGAGCTTTGGACAGGCAGAAAACCTGTTCTAAAGCATTTCCACATTTGGGGATGTCCAGCTGAGGCTAGGCCTTATAGGCCACATGAAAATAAATTGGACTCCAAAACTATATTTTATTGGTTATTCTGAGCGATCAAGGGGCTACAAATTTTATAATCCCACACTTAAGTCAATTTTTGAAACGGGAACTGCAACTTTTTTTGAGGATGTTGAGTTTGGGGGGAGAAATAAGGTTAGAGACATTGTCTTTGAGGAAGAAACTGAGGAAGGATCGATTTCGATTCCTACTGTTACTTTTGACAATGTGCAGGTCTCTGTACCTGTCATTGATCAAGAAGTATATCCGGAACCTCAGCAAGATAATGTTGAAGAACCTCCCACCATTCCAGAAGTACAAACTCAACAACCTCAAGAACCAATACCATTAAGGAGATCCACTCGAGAAAGGAAAAATGCTATTTCAGATGACTTTATAGTATTTCTCCAAGAACATGAGGAAAATAATGGAATGATGGAAGATGATCCAATCAATTTCCATCAGGCCATGAAGGGTTCTGATTCTCAAAAGTGGATTGATGCCATGAATGAGAAGTATAAGTCTATGCAAGACAATAAAGTTTGAGATCTTGTCTTATTACCAGAAGGTGCAAAGCCCATTGGTTGTAAATGGATTTTTAAAACCAAAAGAGATTCGAAAGGTAATGTGGAAAGATATAAGGCTCGTCTTGTAGCTAAAGGCTTTACACAAAAGGAAGGCATTGACTTCAAAGAGACTTTCTCTCCAGTTTCAACGAAAGACTCTTTTAGGACAGTCATGGCACTTGTTGCACATTTTGATCTTGAGTTACATCGGATGGATGATAAGACAGGCGTTTCTCAATGGAGACATTGATGAGACGATTTATATGGTGCAACGTAAAACTTCGCTTTAGGAGACTCGAAGAATATGGTTTGCAAATTAAAGAAATCCATCTATGGACTCAAGCAAGCTTCCCCGTCGTTGGTACTACAAATTTCATCAAGTGATTATCTCGTTTGGTTTTGAGATAAATATTGTTGATGATTGTGTATATCACAAGTTCGATGGGAGTAAGCATATTTTCCGGTTTTGTATGTTGATGACATATACGCTTGCCACTAATGATAATGGCATGTTGTACGAAACCAAGACTTTTCCGTCAAGGAATTTTGACATGAAAGATCTTGGGGACGCCTCTTTTTGTATTAGGATTCAAATATACCGAGATCGCTTCTCGGGGTATTCTTGGATTGTTACAAAAGAGCTATATCGATAAAGTTCTTAAAATATTTGGCATGCAGGATAGTAAACCGTGGGACACCCCTGCTTGCTAGGGAGACAAATTCGGTCTAAATCGGTGCCGAAAAATAATCTTGAAGTTAAGGAAATGCGAAGATTTCCTATGCATCACCGTTGGGAGTCCGATGTATGCTCAGTTTGTACATCGCCCCGGATATAGCATTCATTGTTGGAATGTCAAGGCGATATTTAAGTAACCCCAGGATAAATCATTGGATAGCAACAAAAGGGTTATGAGGTACTTGAAGAGAATAAGAGATTGCATGCTTACATACGCCAGATCGGATCGCTTAGAGATCGTAGGGTACTCGATTCGATTTTGCGGGATGCCAAGACAAGAGAAAATCCACATCGCTGCATATATCTCGCTAATGGAGGAGCTATATCCTGGAGGAGTGCTAAGCAGACACTCGTAGCTTCTTCCACTATGGCAGCAGAGTTTGTAGCATGTTATGAGGCATCTAATAATGGGATATGGCTGCGAAATTTTGTCACTGGGCTGCGCATTCTGAATGGTATTGATAGACCATTAAAGTTATATTGTGACAATAACTCTGCAGTGCTATATTCTAATAACAACAGGAGTTCAACTAAGTCAAAACACATTGACATTAAATTCCTTGTTGTGAAAGAAAGGGTACAGAATGGACAGATTTCCATAGAGCATATTGGGACAAACTCCATGATTGCGGATCCGCTTACTAAGGGATTACCACCCAAGGTTTTTCATGAGCACACTGCTCGTATGGGTGTTGTATTTCTTGAGGATATCATGTTTTAGTGGGAGTTTGTATTTTGGTTGCTTTATGTTTGTTTTGGACATATTTGTGTATTTGGATTATTTTTCATACGTAAATAAAGTATTGATTTATTCCACTCTGTTACATTATGTTTGGTATTGATCTCACTTAAGAAATAAAGTCGGACCAATTGAAAATAGACATGTTTGGATCACATAACATGTCATTTTCATACTACACTCTCATGATTGATCTATGTCATTTGGTTGTATTAGTGTATGTGACCATTGATAGATTTAGTTACGATTAATGTAACGAAAGTCGCTTTGATCCTACATTGATATGATTGATGGACGAGATTGTTTGAAATACCCTTAACAAAGTGATAGCAAAATTTTGAGCTCATAGGTTGTGCACATTTATAAGGATACATGTATGGCCCGGTGGGAGATTGTTGGATAAAATTCAACATGTGGGGCCAAACATGTATATATTAAAATGTGGTCTTTATCTTAAGGTTTTAGTCAATAAAGTGATCCACTAAAGACTATTTTGGACTAATGGGTATTAAGTGTCATGAGATTAAAGTGTGAGAGACGGATACAATGTTTTAAATTGATGAGGGGCCGATTTAACAACATTGAAACATAATAATCTGTCCCCAAGAGTTATATATAAAGTCATGGTCCCCAATTGAGCGTGGCTTTTATAACTCTTTGTATCCCCATCAACAAGAGACACTAAGGAGAAAACCACGGATCAATTGGAAGACCATAACCTAGTTCGATCAAACGTAATCATGGATTGCAAGACGCCCGCTTCCGGTTTTAATCTTGGTAATTACAAAGATGATGGTTTTAAGTCATAGATGTATAATCATCTGTTTATGGATTAAGTAAATTAATCTAACAGAACTATCACTAGAAAATGATGTCAACAATTAAATGATATATTTGGACCACTGAGATTATCATTTAAATCCACAATTTTATGCTGCAGTAAAATATCCAACAACCGAATATCATATGACACTTTATTCAGGTTGCAATGTTATTTCTTGGAATGTAAAGAAAAAGAACCATATATAACACAATCATACAATTCTAGGGTTTGATGTGCTTAGTTTTTGGAAGAACAATTGATACAGCTCCTTCATGCATATTTGGTGGAATATATAAGATATAGTGCCTCATTAAGGCTGTAGTCATCAGATCTCTTTGTAAGCAACTCTTTCTGTCCAAGTATTGTCAACCATGGAAGTACCAAAACTATGGGAACGAAGAATGCTGCCACCATTGCAGGGATGATAATATATCCAATTTTGTCTACTCCTCCACACGTCAAAATTGCAAAGGCCACCAAAAATAAATAAAGAGGTCCGCAGAGATAAGCAATGAGTCGACGACTCGTGAGTACAAAACACGTACCCATTGCCATACCAAAGCAGATTGTGTTGACATATGTAAATTCACTCATTTGAGTTTTATTGTTGATATTGGTGGTGCTATCAACGGAAGTGTTATGCCAATTGGAAAAGACAGGAGGGTGAGTAAGCGCGGCTTCGAATGTAGCACTTGCAAACAACGCAATAATTACTAGGAAAGCATTTCGCATATCCCCTGATAAACCAAATTCCAGATAAGCACCAAATTTCATACCCATTTCAAGCACATGATTTGTCCCTGAGCTCAAATATTTATCACAAGGGGGATCCTTTAAATATTGCAGATAAGCTAATGCGCGAGTTAAAATGTTCCCTCCGGGCATTAAAATTTTCCTTGCATTTTGACTTCGAGGATTTTGGTCTACGATATCCAATGCCGTCTTACCTTCTGAGTTTTCGGCATTTACATCTACCAAATTGATTAATAACTTCATAACCTGAATCCAGAAATGTTTTTTGATTAATAACTTCAAAATAAATATATACGGAGGTTTGGTAAAAGGAACATGCCTGCGGTTGGTTTGTTAATGCTGCAAGATGAAGCGCGGTATTTCCTTCATCGTCTCTCCATCTCAACATTTTTGTGTTGTCAGTCCTCTTAATCCAAAGAAGAAGAACCTTAAAAGCTGTAAAGTTTTGTTTTCTGACAGCAATATGCACAGCAGTTTCCTGTCCAACCGTCAAGTCTTTGATTGAGGACGGGCATTCAAGAAGAAATCTGATCAAAAGAACAATATTCTCCATTTCAACCACATAATGCAAAGGAGTGATTCCTCCTCTCCCTTGAACACGAATGAGGTTCGGATCATATCTGATGAGCCCTTTCACTGTGGCGGTGTGTCCATTACGCAAAGCCAGGTCCAAGGGGCTAAGACCATCAAGGTTCAACTTCTTCCCCAGTGAAGGCTTTAGCCTCAACATTTCAAGAGCAAGGCGGGTATGGCCTTCAGAAGCAGCTCTATGGAGAGGTGTCTCGAAAAACAGTTTGTCGTAGGGGCCTTCTAAGTAATCTGGATTGCGGTATATTGAGTCGTACAAGGTAATGATATCAGGATCTTGAGAAGTGTCCATTCTGCACACTAAAGTGTTTTTGAACTGAAGTTGGATTGTAAATGAGAACTGCTCTGAGTATTCAATGACTTCTTATCTGAGTTTTTTTATATAGTTGATATGATGAATTCAGGTCTGGGATTTCAGCTGAAAGTGAAAGCCAATTAAATAGACCTGAGAGGAATAAAAATATGCTTCTTGTTTTGAACGAGATGTGGAGGAAGTTGCTAAAAAATGTTACATGCCGTCACGTGGTATTGTGGCCACCGAACATATATAAACAAGGCCTTCCCTAAATACTAGAATATTTTGATCCCGTAAGCAAGGGAGATTAAGGTCCAAGAAAAGATGAATAATAGACGAGCAACATTAGAAGAATCTGATGTATACTCCGTAGGCGAGAAATATGAGGCAACCACGTAGGATTGTTGTAAGGACGACCATGGAGCACAAGTAGTATCATCACGTTCGAAAGAGTGAAGGCCACTCTATTTGCAGGCATAGATTGGTTGTACTCGGCCTTCGTCATGACTATCTTACCAACAAAGCATTTGTTGTTATGCCTGAAACAAACATACATCGTGTCTGGTAAGTTGAAATAGAAAGTACTAAACAATATTAAAGAATAAATAGAAATCTGAATCTCATCCATTGTAGTATTTACGATATGCTTGAAAAGAAACGTATATCGAACGAGAGGTGGAACATCTAAAATAACTATGTATCTACAAACCGAACATGTACCTTCCTTCCCTGTCCAAAAAAAAACTTCAATTTAGCCCCCTTTTTTAAAGTGAGAATAATTAAACTTTGGAGCTGGACAAGGAATGAAGGAAAAGAACTAAATAGAATAAAGTATTCAGTCCCAACGTGTATTTCATGAGGATTAGTAGTGATGCAATGTTTACAATTTATAATCAGGTCAAAGGATTTTCAAAACATGTTTGGATTTTTTTTTTTTTTTTTTTTTTTTTTTTTTTTTTTTTTTTTGTGCTTTGAATGTCTCACAAATTCACAACAAACTTTCCAAGTTGGTACAAGTTCACAAGTTCACAACTTTTTTAGTCAAAATTCTTTAATTTTTTTCAAAAAATTCAAAAAAATCATTAGAGGGGAAAATTGAGTTGTAAAAAATCTTACTAGAAATTTATCATATACACCTTGCATATCATGTGTATTTTTACACGTCTTAGCTTACCGTATTTTATAAATTTACATTTTACATGTTACATTTTATTGTATAGTAACAAAAAACACCTTTTGAAACAAAAATAGAAAATTTTACAAATATCACTATAAATAATTGAACTAATCAAAATACTTTTAATTGAAAATAACAATTCATGCCATATATAATACATCATGTAATAATTTATACCATTTTTTAACTATTTTATTATTCTTCAAAATTGTAATTACCATTTCTTTTTCATTAAAAGATTTAAATTTTTGTCGATTCTCTTGATTATTTTATCAACTGAACTTTTTTTTCTCTATTTTTCTTTTTACACAAAATTATAAATCTGGAGAGAGAAGAGAGAAAAATATTAGAGATGCAAAGTAAATTGTAATTTTATTATAACTAGGGTCCCATTCTAAAAACTTGTAAAATAAGTAAGACATATCTAAATATGGTCATCTATAATTTTTCATAATTTTACAACATTCCTCATTTGATGACTATTAGTACAATAATTGTCTGGTTTTGGTGGGACAAAATATCAAACGAAAGAAAATTTTTTTTAAAAAAATTGGAATAATCAAATGTTGTCTCGTTAAACCTTGTTAGAAAAATCAAATGGACAACCTGGGCAAAGGAAAAATAGTATGATATCCCCCTCCCGCCTCCCGCCTCCCGCCTCCCGATTTGAATCAATGAAAATCCTTGTATCGAGTTATTCATATCTCACGCGTCAATGTCTTCAATTCTACCATCTTTCTGAAACTTGTATAAAAAAATTCTGGTGAAATATGTTCCACGTTGTTGTCTTGTTATAGCTTTCCAACAATACCATTTTTATACAATATCCTTGGTTGACTATAGTGAGTATGATGGTCTGATACAGTTACATTTTTATAGCTTTCCAAAAATACCATTTTTATACAATTACATTAAAAAAATAGACCTTACTTTTGCTCCATTCAAAGGTCTCGTACAATTTATAACATACAAGAGTATAATCATAGAGTTATGTTGAAGGTAAATATATTGTAGGTTATTCACATCTATAACTATAACATTTATAACATTTCTCATGGATATCCTCTACATAAAGAATATGACTCATTAAAACCTTACTAGAAAAAATCATATGAGAAAAACTTTAGTGAAGGAAAAATAGTATTTATTCTTTTGAATACACTAGGAAAGTTACCTCATTAAAAACATTGTTATGAAAATCCAATATGACAAAACCTCGGTCAAGGAAAAAAAAAGTACAATACGTATTTACTCCCCTTCAAGATAATATCACTAGAGATTTTTACTTTGATCAATTAAATATCTTGAGAAGTTGAATTATATGCTTCTGGCATATTAAATTTTCGATGGATTTATATACATAGTATTATTATATTATTAGTCATCTTAGATGATATAATAATCATATTCATTAGACGCATATGCAATGACAAGCTAACGAGATTTCGACTTGTGACACCTTTGCAAAATTCATAATGTTAAGAGTCATACATTACCTGTTACAACTTATTTTTCTCATATCATTTTCACATAATGATACACATTTAGGGTGTGTTTGATTGGTAGCATGGAAAAAGGGTGGAAAATGAAAATATTTTCCATGGAAGTGGGAAAATAAATTCCACTATCTAGGTAAGAAAAAAATTTCCAAGAAAAAAGGCAAATCCATGCTTTAAATGATTGTACCTAGAAAATGTATTTTCTTTTCCATGGCCAATCGAACACCAAAGTGGGAAAATAAAAGTGTTGGATTTGACAACATTTTCCATGGAAGTGACATTTTCTATGGAAAATGTTTAAATCAAACACACCCTTAGGTGTTCGAAATGTAGGTCTAGAAACTTCAGGTTTCTCAAGTAAATTTAGTTTTATTTGAATTGCGTATTTTTATTTGGTCAATCATTTCTGCGTCGATATTCTTTGACGGATTTCGATTCAACATCCCTACTTTCGTTTACAATATTGTGCATTATATTGTAAATATGTTGTCGACAGCTACCTATTTTCAATTTCATTTCTTTCTTCATAATGACATGACTTATCGAGATCTCTTCATTTTCAATATTTCAGGTACATGAACCTCTTCTATGATTTTATAATTAGTTATGTCTATATACTCTCCAAGAGTATACGCCTCCTCAATGTGACTATTTTTACTATTTGATCTATTTTTCTTTTGATGATTTTTACTTTGGAATCAAATGTTACCACATTTCAAGTATGCTATTAATTTACCAAATATAATGTAAACGAAATGTCCTTCGAGGACGTCAATTTGAGTTGGAGCATTTACAACTATCAATTGTAAAAACATATGTCAATCGTATAACTTACAAATAAATTATTAGTGGAACTTGTGGCTTGTATTGTGCGAAGATCTTATAAACATAATATGATGCATTTTCATGTACTCTTTCTAGATAATTAATTTCTCCTTATAATGTTGAGAAAATTGTCTTTTCAAAATGACAATCAGTAAATCGTGTTATAAAATATCACCAGCTAGGGTTTAAGATATTTTATAAAGGTTCAAACTACACATGTATTTTTAGCATTCTTTAATGTCCGCTATGGTGGACCGATTATACATATACTGCACTATCAAAAATCATTTGTATCTATTATTAGGCTCTTGCCATAAGCTAACCATAGCGGAGACAACTTTTATAGTAGCATGATGGGTATAAGTATTGTTGCATATAAAAGTAGCATTCCCTAGATAAAAGTAGAAGGGAAATTGGTGCAAATGGTCCCTAACATTTGCTTGTGCAAATGGTCTCTAACCTTTATTTTTTGACACAACAGTTCCTAACTTATGTATTTTGGTGCGCAATTGGTCCTTATTTAATAAAAAAAAGACAAAAATACCCTTAATTTTAGTTAAAAAAAATTACAATTAGATTTCTAACCTTTGTAAAATGTGCAACTAGGTTCAATATATTTATTGAACAATATTTAATTTAACATATTAAATATATCACTATAGTCGTGTCAATTAAATATTTCATAAGAAAAAAACATAAAATTATTGCGCTTTAGGTATATGTAATTGTTATATGATGTGAAAATTTTGAATAAAAATTAAGTTTAAGAAATAACATAATGACGTATATAATTTTATGACATTGAACCAATCTTATTATTGTTTTTAACGTAAAAATACTAACAAAAATTAATTTACATATTTTGTGTTCTTTATTTTTGAACGATAATAAAACGATAAATTAAAATATGAAGAATAGAATTGAGTTCTAATATTTTTAATTAATAAACGAACAGCTCAATTAAATAATAATATTTGAGTATCAAGTTTGCGACAAAGTTTTTTTTTTATGTTGTAATGATAAAATTAAAGTTTAAATTTTAATGATTACATAATAATAATAAAATAATTTTAATTAACACGTTTGTTAATAATTATGAACTTAAATTTTAGTTATTTTATAATTGTTTCGCGCAGAAATATACTCTTTGCTAACAATTAAAAGATTCAGACGATGTGTAAGGGACGCCAAACCTTTTGAGACAAAGTCCCAACAAGGGGTGTTTGATTTATGAAAATTACAATATTAACAAAAGATGAAAGAACAAAACGAAAGACCTCCAAGGGGCACAAGCACACTGGAATATGCTGCAAATAAATGCTTAAAACTGAAAAGGAATGAAATTACATTTTTCTCTGTTTTTTGAGAGTTGTCTTGTTGTTTCTTCCGTTCAATCTTCTTTCTTTTATACTTTACTAAACAGTTTCTTTCAATCTTACGTCAAAACTTCTCATCGTCCAATAACTACCCACTTTCTCCCTAAATGGCAATAACTACCCACTTCATCCATAATGACCATGATAGTTCAACCGCTCGTAACTCCTGAGACGTGGGGAACTGATAAGAGAGAATGAAAACTGTTCAAGAACAGTTACTCCATAAGGTAACTAATCGTTCTAGTCGCCCAACGTCCTGGGCGTTCATTAGGCCTGGGCGACATCCATTCTGGGCCTATCTGGCCTGGATATCTTCTATGGGCCTATACATGAATTCACCTAGGCGTCAATTAGGCCTAGGTGACATATACTCTGAGCCCATATGCTTGGGTACTTTTTATGGGCCCATACGTACAAATTTATTTAAATCTCTTTCTTAGGCCTTTATTCTTTTGTACGTCAACAGTTACCCCCTCCAATATGGCTAAATTAATATAATCACTTATTAATTAGCCATATTCACTTAGTGGCGCTTCACCTTCTGAAAAGTGCGTTTGGCGTTTCGATCCTGTTATCCCAAGTGCACGATTTATATAAGCCCAAAAAAGCCGCCACTACATTGCACCAATAACCACGTTCTGCTTCCATCACGTCACCGTCCATCACATCGCCACCTCTTTCTTCTTCTATAAAAGGACACTGTTCATCTTCTCCTTAATTTCACATTCACTTTTTCAAACTTGTCATTACCTTCGAAATCCTTTCAATTTGCCGAGAAATGGCTACATCAAAGACTCCCTCAGAAAATTGTACCACCTTCGAAGATTTCCGAGACCTCCTATCCAAACCTTATGTAAACCCATCGTGCCTTCTACCTTCTAGACCTGACATGAACGAGTTCTATCTGGGCCCGTCGTTCAGAGATGCGGACTCTATTGGGCGAGTGGCCGTAGCCCAGTTCTTCCCTTGCATCCAAGAACCTCCTTTCTTGGACCCATTTTCTTTGAAGCCAATGTGCGAAAAGAGTATTCGTACTTGGCCTAAGGCTGATACCACTTTCTGCCTCTGGCATGCGCGTATGATGAAACATGGCCCTACGAAAGTGCTTTTTGATCGTGCCAGGATTTTCGACCTTTTGGAAATTGCTACATGTCCTCCACTCTATGACCCTGTCCTTTTTCCAATCGCTTCGAGTTTCTGGTCTTCCGAATACAACACTTTTATTTTTCCTCTGGCCCAATGTCAATTACCTTAAGGGATGTTGGCGCTTTGGTTAATCTCCTCCATCTGGGTGATACCATTTTTCCTGTGATGCTGATATCCTCCCTTGCTCCAAGATTTGATAAGAAATATACAGATTCCTATTCAGGCATGCAAGAGCTTTATGACAACTCTGGCAAAGAACCTACTCATGCAGAGCGTGTAGCCTTCCATCAGGTTTGGCTGTGTAGGTATATTCTTTGTGTGCCTAGTCTTAAACCTTCTATGGCCTACTTGCCTATCGCCCATGAGTTGGCCCTTGGTAGGTCTTTGAATCTCTGTTCTTTGTTTCTGGCCGCTTTCTATAGAGGTATGGCTTACCTTCAACATCAACTTAGGACCAGTGCTTCTCCCACCGGAAGTGGGCCTCTCTGGCTCGCTCAATTGTGGTTGAGAGCATATTTTCCACAACTTGGTATTCCTTCAATACCCCCTCGGCCAGTGAGTTGCTACGGGCTGGTTATCAACCAATTAGCGCCTGTTGATATGTCTAATCGAGATGTCTTCACATTCTTTTATAACTTAAATTCAATTCCCTCTTTCTTTCCTTTCTCTGCTCATCAAATTCCAATCACGCTCAACCTCCTCTTACTCTCGAACGGCGAGTAAGTCTTTGCCCCGCCTGTTTGGGCTCAATACTTGACCGGGGAGAATTATTTCATGACATTTCGACCGGCATCAATGCCAAGGCTGGGGTCGAGGTCTATGCTCCCCAGTTCTTTGCCCGACAACTCAGTTTTGGCCAAACTTGGCCCATCCCTCATTGTTATTCAAAAAGCTTCCAGGAACGCTTTCATACCATCACAAAAATAGAAGCACATGCCATAGATGAACGTAATGTTTCTTTGATGACTGGGTTTTCTTTGGTTCCTTTTAATCCTACTCTGGCCGTTCATCCATTTTTTGAACAATTTTGGCCTTCTGTGAAACGTAGGTTTTTCACCACCAACGTCAACCATGCTTTCCATATACTTGAGGGATCGGGATCTTCCAGAACTTCCATTTCTTCTACTCCTATTCCTATTCTTGCTGTGCCTATATCAGTTAAACATCCTGCACCTTCTTCTTCTCCTTCAAAATCTCCAACAATGCGTACTAGACGCTCTGCTGCGATTTATACTCAATCCAGTTCTCCTTCCGCCCAAACTGGAGCCGCAAAAGGTGCATCCAGCCGTAAACGGCCAACGTCGGATCCATCGATCGACCTGATGATAACAGTGATGATGATGATGATGCTCCTCTTATGACCAGAAGAAATGTAGTATGATTTCCCTTTATTTAAAGAACAATTCAATGTAGATATTGACATTTTATTTGTGCTCTAAACCAGAGAGGGCCCATTTCTCCTTTGAAAGATTCTACTTCTCCCGACCCTTCAATTCCTCCCTCTTCTGAGCCATTCATCGACGCGATTTGCCTGAGAAGGGATTTGAAGATCCAGCCACTTCGATCGCCCAGCCAGTTCGATAATCTTCATCATTTCAAGGTGTTTACCCTCCAAGCGTAGAACCTGATGGTAATATCTGTACATATTTATGATATTTTTTTCAATTGCACCATTTGTCATGACGTTACTCTTGAACTTATCCTTATTCGTCCCTTTACAGAAAGATTAGTTGATTTGTCGGTTGTACAAGAACCAACACGCTCAGAAAAAGATGAATCTTCGCAAGCAGTCAAATCGCCCAGTGGCACATTTCCTCATTCTTCTTCAAAAACTACTGATGAGTCAGTCCACGAGGTAGTCTTCTTTTGATTCACTTTACATTGTTTATCGCCATGAGGATGCTAAGTAATCATATTTACTTTTACAGGATGCTGATACCATCTTGCGCTCTATTCAGGACTTGTTTACGTCTTGGGAACAAGTGAAGGCTAATCAAACTGCTCGTTCTTCCTTGGCTAGTCGTCCTTCTACTGCATCTGCTGCCTTTTCTATAGAAAACATGAACATTCTTAAGTAGGCTGTACTTGAATACACTTCTTTCATGGATATGGATATATCACATGCCAGTGCTGCTAACCAACGAGACGCATTTGAGCGTTTAAGCCACCAAATGGCCCAAGCACTTGAGCTTCCTTCACTCAGACTCTCCACAGACCTCAAGTTATCTCTGAAAATCATTCATCAGGAGATAAGGGCGTTGTTGGCTAAAAATGTGGAACTCAAAGCCAAGAAAACTCAATATGTCAACGCTATGACCAAAAAGGAGTCTCTACACCACGAAATCGACCAAGCTAAAAACAATTTGAACGAGATTTCTTCTGAGGTTATGGTTGAAGATTCTTTGATGATGAGTTTGGCTGCTCAGATGAAAGAAATCCAAGAAAAGATGGACGACTGTAAAGCCAGATTGGCCGCTAAAAACGCAATGCTTCTCAAGAAGTTGAACGAGCTAGATCCTTGCTTGAGCGTTATTCAGGTCTAGAAGTGGACGAAGGAATTATGGACGAACTGTCCACTGCTTCTGTCGAACAGCGCGAGGAATGGAAAAAGCTTAGAGAACATGTGCGTTCTATTTGGGAAAAACTATAATTAAGACTTGAACGTTCTAAGGACAATTACTCTTTTTTGTTTTATCTGATTACACCTTGTAATGGTAGCCAATCATGGCAACCAAATTATCCAATGAAATGAGTAATTTATCCATTTGCAGAACTGTGTCATTTAATGTTAAATCTCTAATCGTTCAAAATCCCAAACTGATGGAACATATTTCTTTAAATACTTACCATTAATAGACCTCACGTGTTTCATACCATCCAATTTTTCTAGATGATATGCTCCATTTGGTAACACGTCCTTTACTCTGTATGGTCCTTCCCAATTTGGCGACCATTTTCCAAACTTTGGACTACTACTATCCAATGGGAGTATCGTCTTCCAGACCAAATCATTTGCACTAAAACATTTAGCTACAACTTTTTTATTATAATACGAAGCCATTTTCCTTTTTTGAATTTGCAATCTATCTAAGACGTTCATCTTCAATTCGTCTAATTTCAATAAATTCTGAACGAGTAATTATGTATGTTCATCGTTATCTACGCTATTTTGCAAGCGTACTCTGATCGATTGCACATTAATTTCCATAGGCAGCACCGCCTCTTGCCCATAAGTTAGCTGGAAAGGAGTCACTTTAGTGCTAGATCGTGGAGAAGTTCTATAAGCCCATAACGCTCTATTCAAACACTCATGCCAATCCCTGGCATTTTCTCCTATCATTTTCCTTATGATATTCTTCAAAATTTTATTTGACGATTCTGCTTGGCCGTTAGATTGGGCGTAATAAGGTGTAGAGTTTGCCAACTTAATTCCAAACTCGCTCAAAAATTCTTTCACTTGACTCCCATTTAAAGAAGTTCCGTGATCCATCACTAAAGTTTGCAGTATCCCAAATCTATATACGATGTGATCACGAATGAATCCTATTACATTTCCTTGAGAGATTTCCTTTAAAGGTATCGCTGCTATCCATTTAATGAAAAAATCTGTAGCGACTATTACAAAAGTGTGTTGTTTGGACGATGGAGGATAAATCTTTCCTATCAGATCTATCGCCCAACACTTGAATGGCCATGGTTTAATAATAGGTTCCATTTCCCTTGCTGGCATCCTTTGATTGGGCTATGTTTTTGACATTCCAAATAACTCTTAGCATACTGAACACATGACTCGCCCATCATAGGCCAAAAATATCCACTCCTAACGATCAACCACCTCATCTTTTGGCCAGTTTGATGTGCCCCGCATATCCCTTCATGCACTTCGGCCATCACCACTTTAGCTTCTTGTAAATTTATGCATCTCAAAAGCACACCATCTGAGCGTTTCTTATATAATTCTCCATCGACCGTGAGATAGTTCGATGAGCGTAATTTTACCTTCCTATCATTCTTCTTATTAGATTCTTCCAAGAATCTTTGTATTTCTTCTCTCCAATCCCTTGCATCTCCATTTTGTATACAATGCACATTGATCTCTTTTGCCCTTCGTTGAACTACAGGCAATATCACCCCATATTCACAAGCAGAATCCTTATCTAACATTTTCGAATAACCTGATGCTATTTGGGCCAGCTCATTTGCCAAATCGTTATATACCCTATTAACATATTGAAGCTCTACTTGGTCGAATTCGTCCAATAGCTTTTGAGTGATGTCATATTGGCTTATGACAGAATTACTTTGGCATTTAAAGTCGCCATTCAATTGATAAATTACTAATTGAGAATCACCTCTGATAAGCACATTTTTCGTCACTAACTCTAATAATAACTCTAAACCCACAATCAGTGCTTCATACTCAGCTTGATTATTAGTACACATTTCATTCAAAGTGAAAGCAAATTTGTAGCAAACCCCTAATGGGTTTATTAGCACTACCCCTACTCCTGCACCTCCAGCAGTCTTTGACCCGTCAAAGTATAAAATCCAGGGTTTCAACTCGAACGAATCGACTTCTAATTCAATTTCTTTAGGCACGTCTAAGCATGGATGATCAGCCAAAAACTTGGCCAACGCTTAATTTTTGACAGCCTTTTGGGGTATGAATCGATTTCAAATTTCGACAAAGGTCAAGTCCAAAGACCAATCCTTTGATGCAAAATAGGACGAGAGAACATGTACTTAACCAAATTCACTTTAGAGATTAAATAAATAGTCACGGGTCATAAATAAGCCCTTAATTTAGTACATGTAAAATATGAGCAAGACATAATTTTTCAATAGCGTAATAATTACATTCACATGTTGTTAAACGTCTACTAAGGTAATATATCGCCCTTTCTTCTCCAAATTGATCATCTTGGGCGACCATCAAATTTATTGATTCTTGTTCACCGATATGTAAACTTTCATTGGGTCGTCCTTGGGTAGGTGAAACTAACACCGTGGATTTGATAGATATGTCTTCGTGCTATGAAAAGCCTCTTGATGCTCTTCCTTCCAGACGAAATCGTCCTGATTTTTCAACTTCAAAAGAGGCGAAAAGCTTTCTTTCGCCCTGCACAATTAGAGATGAAACGTCGTAAAAAGTTAACTTGACTAAGAATTTTTGCAATTCTTTCTTGTTCTTAGGTGATTTAGCCCCTAAAATGGCTTTTGCTTTATTTTTATCAAGTTCAATTCCTCTTTCATGTGCTAGAAAACCCAGGAAATTTCATGCATTAACACCAAACGCGCATTTCAACGGATTCAATTTTAATTTATACTGTCTCATCCGTTCAAATGAACATTTCAATTGTTGGAAATGGTCTTCTTCTTTCAGAGATTTGACCACTATATCGTCAACATAAACTTCAACGAATTCTCCTATCATATCATGAAAAATCAAATTCATTGCCCTTTGATAAGTGGCTCCTGCATTTTTTAAACCAAAAGGCATTACCACCCATTCAAAACATCCTAGAGCACCCGGACATCTGAATGCAGTTTTATGTACATCTTCTTCAGCTATATAAATTTAGTTATATCCTGAATATCCATCCATAAAGGAATACATTACGTGCTTGGTAGTTGAGCCCACTAAAGAATCCACCGTTGGCATTGGATATTCATCTTTGGGCGTTGCTAAATTCAAATTTCTGTAATCTATACAAACCCTAATACTACCATTTTTCTTTGATACAGGCACAATATTGGATAACCATTCAACATATTTGGCTGTCTTAATAAAACCTGCCTTTAACAATCGTTCTATTTCTTTCTTTACCTCGGGCAATACATTAGGAACAAAGCGCCTAGGGGGCTGCTTATGGGGTTTAAAATGTGATTTGGTTGGCAGCCTATGTTCTACCAAATCTTTATCTAATCCAGGCATGTGTTCATATTCCCAAGCAAAACAATCTTTGTATTCTTTTAACAAAGTAATTAACTGGTCACTTACCTCTCTGCTAAGCATTTGACTGACAAACGTTGGACGATCTTCTCGTTCATTCCCAATATTCACTTTTACCAAAGGATCTTGTGCTTGAGCGTGCCCGGGCTTCATAACTCCTATCACATCGTCGTCCGAATTTCCTGTGGTAATGCTTTTTGCGTCCAAACAATCCACTTTATTAACTTCCCAGCCGATATTCTGCTCTAACTCGAACACCGCTAACTTGTTCTTTAAATTTTTCAAAGCCGCTTTTTTTTTCATTTCTTCTTCAAGACCTTTTCTTGAAAGCCATTGACTTGGCTTTGATGACTCAAGGTCGGCCATATTCTTCAACATTTATTATTTGTCTTTTTGCCAATTATTGCTCTCTTCAAGGACCACTATGTTTGGCCTCATTTGATCAAACATTTCAAGAAATGCATCTCATCGATAATGATTCTCGCTTTGCGCGATGATTCGTGTTTCTTCTCCATCTTGGACCACCTTCATAGGTCCATAATTTCCCTCATACATGAATTTTTCCACCGAGTTTGCCTCTGTGACAAAAGGCCTATGATCTGCCTGTACCACTTCTGCTTCACCTTTATCATTCCATAAAACTAGACATTGATGGAGCGACGAAGGTACACAACGATTTTCATGAATCCAATCTCTCTCTAACAACACATTATAGCTAGTCGGCCCGTCTATTACAAAGAATACTGCAGTTTTAGTAATAGTTCCTACTGTTACATCTAACGGCATTACTCCTTTGGCCGAAGTTGCCCCTCCATTGAAGCTTGTAAGAATAACATCTGTAGGGATTAAATGACTCTCCGTCTTTGCAAATTTCTTTATCATTCTAGATGGGATGGTATTTATAGCGGCCCCATTATCGATGAGAACTTTGGCCACTGGGATGCCATTGACTAAAGCTTTTACATATAATGGTCTTAAATGTTTGGTTAAGTTGGCCGTTGGCTTCTTAAAAATGACTTTTTTAGTTGCCTCTATCTCTACTTCTTGCTCACCATCTTTTGGATCAACTTCCTGTACCAAATTCACGTGCAACATTTCAGACCGATCTTACATCCCATATACAATTTCTATGTCGCTCTCTTCTTGCAATTTCTCTTCACTTATCCAACCTGTAGGGGGTGGCAATACCATTGGAAGTGGTCCATATTTTTCAGAGCGTGGTACCCTTATTTTTTTCTTAGGTGTTCCGTATAATACGTAATAATCAAAAGATCGCCCAGATGATTCGCCCAATAAATCAACTTCTCGAACGCCTTCTTGATATAGTTGTTTCAGTAGATTGTTATATGAGACTCCTCTTTTTCTTTTTTTTGATTCCAGGTCAATCTCTTCTTCAACATCGGTCAAACCATCATCTTCTTTTTCCTCACATATATCTCGAGAGGTTTGCCCGATTTCTTCCTCACATTCCAATGTGCATGCTTCTTCTTCCTCATCTTCCTTACTTTTAAACTCATTGGCAAGCAAATAATTATTAACCAAGACTGGGGGCAAAGTACCAAATTGAATAGTGATGGATTGTCCTGTATCATCTTCATTTTCATCTTTGCTACGTCTTTCAAATCTCGATCTACCAGAAGAATTTTCTGGTAATTCTTCCGTTGAATCACCCAAGTTGTATTCTTTCTCATCTTCAAGACTTTCTTTAGCAACTGCTTTGGACAAATCGGGCATTTTGGGACGTACTATCTCTTGTTGTTGCCTCATTATTCATCCATAATTCCTCTGATGACGTCTTTGTTGCATCATGGTCATCTGATCAAAGGGTATCACCCTTCCTGCACTATATTGGAATGAATGCCATACATTTGATCGATGGGGTTGTGGCTCGAACGTTTCATCGTTGAGCATTGGTCTCACCGTTGTGCATCGGTCACCATCATGCATCACCGCCATCATACATTGGCTCGATTTGTCTCTCAAAAGGTGGCCTTGGTACATTTCGCCTTTGAATAGGCTGGAAATTTGGGGTCATGCTAGGATGATTGTAATGTCTCCATACTCCCATTTTTTCTTTACTTTCATTTACTTCTCTACTACATCTAGCACACAACACTCTTTCGTTCCTTTCAACTTCTTTACCTTTGAGACGTTCGAACACACTAGGATGCTGTTCAAGATCTTCGTCTCCATTATCGACTACCAATTTGAACTTGGTAAACCACTTTTAAAACCAGCTATCATATTTACTCCAAGTGGCCACGGAAAAGGATTCTCATCCACTGCCATCTTCTTTTTAGCTTCAAAAGTGATTCGTCCTGATTCAATGGCATCATGTAATACATGACGAAAAACCAAACAATTGTTAGTTGTATGAGACCCTGCATTATGCCACTTACAATATTTCTTAACCTTAATTTGCTCGGGATCCGCAATTTGTGTTTATCGCTTCGATTTTATTTGTTTGTCTTTATACAATCTGTCAAATATAGTATCCGCTTTGGTTATATCAAATGAAAACACTCTAGCCTTTTTGTTTGTATCTCTTATAGGCTCATTTTTTACCGTCGTTCCTGAATTAATCATTAAGGGACAAGCGTACGCATTTTCTTTAACCAATTCGGCCAAACACAATTCGGTTTGATCGTAATACTCGTCCACAATATGAACGTCGAAGTTTGGGTCTCTATAGTAAGTCCCTTTACTAGAATTTTTCATTTGTTCTTCTTCTCTTATTAAACGCTCGTACCTAATCACGTTGGCCGTTAATTGAAAAAGATCAGGAAACTCCCTATCCTGAAATTTCTTTTTTAAATCAAAACTTAAACAACTTTGAACGATCTTAACAAACTCTTTTTCAGGTAAAGGCATGAAGCATTTACTCCTAGCAGTTTTAAATCTTTGGAGGAAAACTTTCGCCCATTCAGTTGGCATTTGACGTAAATTCGCCAAATCGGCCAAGGTAACTTCAGACTCGATTTTATAGAATTGAGCATGAAACAACTGCTCTAATTGTTGCCACGTCTAAACATAATTTGCCGATAAATTAATGAACCATGAGAAGGCTATTCCTGTTAGCGAACTAGGAAACAACCTCATTTTATGATAATCAGTTACCTCACCACATTGTAATATAAATCGCCCTACATGTTCCAACATTGAGACCTCTCCTAAACCTGTGAACAATGAGAATTCTGGCACTTTATATCCTCTAGGCCATGGATATGCTTGGTCTATCCAATCGGGATATGGCTTCCTATAGGTTGGCCTAACAAAAGGACGCATTCCAAAAGCCATCTGATCTTGCATTATCTCTGCGATTTGGTTTCTTAAAGCTATGTTGGGATCGTATGGGACTCCTATAGGTTGGTTCACAGGCGGCATCATTTGAGGCCTATTATTTAGCCCCGGATTTGTAGTAAAATTACCATTATTCACGGCATTATTGCCATTTACTTGGACATTTGCCCCCTCGCTAAAGCGTGTTGCGTTTTGTCCTATATTTGGGATGTTTTCTCTTGCGTTCGGGCTACCCCCCAAGTTGGACGACCCAATATTATGACCATTCAAATTGGTCATTCCGCCTCCTCTTGCATTTGACGTTGATGGTATAAAAAAAGCATTTCTATTCCCTGACTAGGATTCAACGTCGGAGAATTGTGCCCTACGATCGTCCTGGCTTGGATGTGATTCCCTACACTTGGCAAATTTGGTTGACATATTTGGCCCACTAACTTATTCATAAGTTCATTTAAAGTGCCTAATTGTTTGGCCATGTTATCATAATGCACATTTTCATTTTGAACAAACTTTTCCATATCATGAACATTTTGCAGGCTTACCTATCCCACGACTTCTTGTGTGAGTTCGCCAAGCAACGCGCGCATAGTGCATGGACTCAATTCCATCATTGGTTCATAACGACTTTGATTTTGTCCCTCCGTTGTCGGTGTATTTTGCTGCTCTTCATATCGCTCGATCACGGACTAGACTCGCTGGTTTGCTGGCTCCTTATCTGAATTCCTGTGAGGCTTATTGTTTTACTTTCTTGTATCTTCCAACACCAAAAGAGGTCCCACTAGGCGTGCCAAATTGTTTCGCGCAGAAATATACTCTTTGCTAACAATTAAAAGATTCAGACGATGTGTAAGGGACGCCAAACCTTTTGAGACAAAGTCCCAACAAGGGGTGTTTGATTTATGAAGATTACAATATTAACAAAAGATGAAAGAACAAAACGAAAGGCCTCCAAGGGGCACAAGCACACTGGAATACGCTGTAAATAAATGCTTAAAACTGAAAAGGAATGAAATTACATTTTTCTCTATTTTTTGAGAGTTGTCTTGTTGTTTCTTTCGTTCAATCTTCTTTCTTTTATACTTTACTAAACGGTTTCCTTCAATCTTACGTCAAAACTGCTCATCGTCCAATAACTACCCACTTTCTCCCTAAATGGCAATAACTACCCACTTCATCCATAATGACCATGATGGTTCAACCGCTCGTAACTCCTGAGACGTAGAGAACTGATAAGAGAGAAAGAAAACTATTCAAGAACGGTTACTCCATAAGGTAACTAATCGTTCTAGTCGTCCAACGTCCTGGGCGTTCATTAGGCCTGGACGACATCCATTCTGGGCCTATCTGGCCTGGATATCTTCTATGGGCCTATACATAAATTCACCTGGGCGTCAATTAGGCCTAGGCGACATATACTCTGGGCCCATATGCTTGGGTACTTTTTATGGGCACATACGTACAAATTTACTTAAATCTCTTTCTTGGGCCTTTATTCTTTTGTACGTCAACAATAATAGTTCGTAAAATATACAAAATATTTTAGTATATTATCAATTTGTTAGTTTCTTTTAATATTTTATAAAAAAAATAAAAGTATCGAACTCATTTGTACTTTTTACAAATATTAGGAATCCAATTGAAATTTTTTCTAAATAACAATAAGGGCATATTTGTCTTTTTTATCAAATAAGACCAATTGCACACCAAATCACATAGATTAGGGACTATTGCGCCAAAAAAATAAAAGTTATGGACTATTTGCATAATAAGGGCAAAGGTTAGGGACAATTTCCAAAATAGAAAGAACTTTGTTCTCAAATAGTAATGACTTAGAAATTAATTGGAGATATTTAACAAATAATAGTGCTAAACTATTTATCATCATCTCAACTAGCATTTATTAAAATATTGAGATTTAGACTATCTAGCATTAACAAGATACACGTCTTGATTATATAATCTAAAAATTATGCACATAATTTAAAATTTAAACAAATAATCTCACAAATTTCAAGTTGTGAATAATAACAACAAACAATCATCTAGTAGATGTATCTATTATATACAAATAATAACTAAATGGTCAACATAGAAGATAACGGGACCCTATACATCACCATAATATAATTTCCATAAATATAGAAAATTCAATTCCGATTTTAGCTAGTGAATGTATACTGGTTTATATACTATGAGAACAAACAGCACGTGAAGATTTATTATATTGAAAAATCTTCTAGTTTTTCAATAAATATTCTCATTAATTATTCGCATTATATTGATCTAGGATAGTCAACTAGTCATGGAAATTAATAAAGATTTTTAGGACATAGAACTTCAGGTTTAATGTAGTACTTGATTTAATTGTAATAAAATTTGTATATTACAAATTAAAAGAAAATGAGTAACACAATATTTATTTTATCATTCTTCTCTTTCTCCTTAAGGGACTCATGAGAGGCATGTATTTACAATAGGTATGTAACTATTAACACTATATCTGAAATTTAAGTGATCTAAACAACATGCATAAAATTTCTTAGATTAACAAACTTCGGATTAGCTAAAATATTTAACTCAACAATCTTATGATTACATAATATATTTCAAGAAAAATAGTGCATATAGCTTTTATATTGCGTGCTTCAGGCATTGTTGCACATATGCCACACGATGAAGAATAACCATCGAAATAAATGACAATGTATATTTATACAATGAAGTCTATGTCACATACTACTCAAATCATCATCTTCTACAATCTTTTCAATTAAAATAACCAATAACCATCCACGAAATATGATAAATGACATTTAAAGTTGCATATCCAATTCACTTAGTTAAAATGAATAATTTATTCTCAATTAATTAAATTCTCAAACAGAATACTCAAAATCAAATCTTAATGAATAAAAAATTTCAATTTGATTCATCAAGCATGGCAAGGAGTTAACATGATTTATTTTTCACACATCCTTCCTTTTATTCGGTCCTTAAACATGACATTTTTTTTTTGACATGAAAACCTTGAACAATGTCGAGTCAAAACAATTACATAAATATCAAGCAAAATAAAAGGGACAGAATAGACACTAAACAAGAAATAGTCACAGACTATATTTGCCAAACATGGGCAAAATAAGATCACTATCCTTTTTTCTTTAGTTTAATTCATTAGAGAAAAAGACTTAATGGCACAAAATGTAAAATTAGCTGTAATTAAAAAAAAATGAAGTTTGTAAAGAATTTTTTTCAGAGCATGCTCTTTGACTCCAACAAAATGATACCTAATTAAGCATGTTTGTATAAATTTTCCAATATTTGAGATTCAACTATATTTTGTACATAACTAAATTATGTAAGGTCATCTCAAAAGTTTTATTAAATATCAGTTCTTTCTTCAATCAAAGTATTCATAACTACGTAAGAAAATTAAATTATCATTAACACAAAAAAATATTAAGCCTTCCTTCTAGAAAGAGCAATCTTTCATAAATTTCATGAGGTAATATTAAATATATTCTTATACTTAAATCATATGATATTCTTCTAGAATTACCATATGTTAATTATTGAGATATTGAAGTTGGCTTCTTTGAGAATATCAATATTATCTTGTTACAAAATATTGATAGACTAAACTTGTGCTTTTTTATGAGCAAAAATTCAATATTCTGATATTGATATAATCTAAAGTTTTGCTTTTAACACAACTTTTTCAATTTTCTTAAACATTGATGTGTATGAGCAACATAATATTTTTCCACAATATTGATATAGTTAGATTGTGTTTCTTTAAGAATAACACAATATTCTTCTGGATTGTTGATACGTATAAATTACTACTGCTTCGAGAGTAGTAACCTATTATTAAATAATATTTAAAAATATTTTTCTACCATTAATTAAGATAGGCAACGATATAATTAAATAAAATAACATATATCAATTTCTTCCAGAAGCGTAGTAATCAATGTCAAGATGACATAAGTTGTATGCTTTCCTTCAGAGATAAGCATTCGTTCTTAATCTACGCATATATATCAATTTTTTTCATCATTTAATTAGGTGGTATTGTATTTTCAATACATGTGCTTCTTCGAGAACACGATAAATTTTTTTATTTAGATTAATGCTTCTTCAAAGCAATAACTCAATATTCTTCTCGAATATTGAAATTGTTATGTCATGCTCTTCAAGAGCAAATTAAATTGTGACAAAATATGAATATAACGTTTGCTTCTTCAGGAGCAATACCAAATTATTATTTTAGAATATTGAACTGTATATGGATTTGTTCTTCATGGGCAATAGCAGCTATGGAATCTGAGATGAACTATGTGTACGAAAATAAAATTTGGACCTTGGTTGACCTATCTAAAGGGGTAAAACCCATAGGCTGTAAATGAGTTTACAAGAAAAATGTCAACATGGATGGTAATGTTCATACTTACAAGGCAAGATTGGTTGCAAATGGTAACAAGCAAAGACAATGAAATGACGTTGACGAAACTTTCTCACCAATAGCTATATCTAAATCAATTCGATTTTTTCTTGCGATAGTTATATACCATGACTATGAGATCTGGCAAATGGATATCAAAACCGCATTCATTAACACGAATCTTAGCGAGGATGTGTACATGACACAACCTGGAGGTTTTGAATCTACAAAGCCAAACAAGGTATGCAAACTACAGAGATCCATATATGGATTAGAGAAAGCCTCTCGGAGTTGAAATCTTCATTTTGATGAGACAATCAAAATGTTTGATTTTATAAAAAATAAAGATGAACCATGTGTGTATAAGAAGTTTGGTGGGATTAAAGTCATGTTTCTAATTTTGTGTGTGGATGACATACTATTATTAGGAAATATGTCCCCATGCTAAAATTGTGGTTATCTAAAAATTTCTCCGTGAAAGATATGGGAGAGACAACATACATTCTCGAGATAAAGATCTATAGAGATAGATCTAAAAGAATACTTGGTCTATTTTAATGTACGTACATAAACAAAATCTTTAGTATATAAGAGTCCAAGAGAGGACTATGTCCCATCAGGCATGAAATTTATCTCTCAAAAGAGATATGTCCAAAACACAGATTGAGAGAGATATGGATATGCTGATGCCAGCTTTCAGTTTGATAAAGACGATAGAAAATCTCAATCCGAATATTTATTTACTCTAAATGGTGATGTGGTCAATTGGAAAAGTTCCAAACAAGATACGACCGCTAATTCAACTATAGAAGCTGAATATATAGCTACTTTAAAAGCAGCAAAGGAAGCGTTCTAGATAAAGAAGTTCATTACCGAACTATAAGTAGTTCCTAGCATTATTGATCAAATATCTTGTATTGTGATAACAATAGAGCCATCGCACAAGCAAAGAAACCCAGGTCTCATCAATGATCCAAATATATATTTTAGCATTATTAACTCATCATGGAGACAATTCTAAAAAATGATATAAAAATAGAATGAGTCCCGACAAATGATAATGTAGCAGATCCTATGACAAAGTCATTGTCCTAGTACAAACATGATGGTCATACTTCATCTGGTGGTATTAAGATACCTGAGTGATTAGATCTAGTTTGTATGGGATATTTTGTGATATACTCTTTGTTAAATATTGATAAGTATGAACAAATTGATTAATTAAATATTTATCTGTATTTTAACGGATGAGATCTGTTATTTTTAAATTTTATTATTTAAAATAATTGAGTCTGAAGAAAAGTTCATAATAACTTGTTAATCACAAATTGTTTTGATTGTAAGATACAAGTTATAATAACTTATTCTTAAAATATCTCTAGTCATAGTAATAATGAGATACAAATATTATTATTGTTGATAGACTAGCATGTGTTGCATTTCTTTTGCAGAAAGTAGTTGATCTCACGAGCTAAGATGTGGAGGAACATTTGAATAAACACATTAATGCATTGTTATGAGAACATGACATTGGATGACCCGCCTAGAAATTCCACGTAGATAACTATTCAAGCGTTGGTGGTAAATCTCTAATGCGTGGTAGTGGATTTGGTCTTTTGATTTGAGGACATCATATAATCTTATGTGATGACTGATATACTTTAGCGAGCACTTGATGGTGCCCTAAGATTATGAGTCACCAGGAAGACGTCGTGAGAAGAGTTGAAATGAATAATATAATTGGTTGAAATGAGATTGAGGCTGATCTATCTCTCTTAATCAATAGAGTTATATTGATGAAGATATTATATTTCCACGGTAAAAGCACATATATTGGTTCTGTCATACCACATGACATATCCATTAACATGGATTGCCTTGACACATTACTAAATATCAATCTTGGATAGTGATATGAATTGATCGATCTAAGTGAATCGATGAGAAAATCACTGCATTTGTCATCATGAACAGAAACCTAATAGGTAACACAAAAGACGAGAATTAAGTAGGAGTTGGACCTTGTCCAAGTGGAAGATTGTTAGATTAATGTCCAAGATCCAAATTACCGGGTCGGACTTAATAACTTATTGGGCCAAATTAATTATTCGTTAGTTGTGGGCTAACAAAGTTCTAGTAAGACTAGAACACACAATTCTAGTAAGACTAGAACTACGGTTAGCGCTGCTTATATATACTAGGCCACAGTTTGTAGAAATCAAGTGAATATGTCTTTATTATTTACTAGCACAAGCAAGAGACAAAACTCAATACAATTACTTCCAAAGTTCCGCTTTTATCTATTTTTTATCGTGGAAGTCCATATATGTTCTTGTTGTTTGGATTACCATTGGAGGCTAGACAATTGGACAGCTGTGGTATTGAAAATTATACCTCCAGCTAATAGATAATCAGATTCTACGGTGTTCATCGATGTAAACTTCTATCACAAATTTTATCTAAGTACAAGATTCATCCGGCTTATAGGAATTGTAGATTTAATATTTGATGTGCATGTATACGTCAATTCTTTATCCTTGGCACTGCTGGAATCTGCTCTTGAGTCTTGACAATGTTCCTAATCTTCATAAGAAGAAAAAATCGTCGATCTTTCTCGTGATATGAAATGGTCTAACTTTCAAGTATGTAGAATTTCACTTTCTCGGACACATATATGCATACAACGTTTCGTGTCTTACTTTTTATAAAGCATTATGTTTTTACGTGTCGTGTCGTGTCGTGTCATGTCGTGTTTCTGTTATGGTATTTATGCAACTTTGGTTGCACCTAGTGGTGGAGCCACTGGAGGTCCTTGGAGGTCACGTGACCTCCAAAAAAAATTACATCTCCATTTTTTTTAGTATAAAGCAAGAAGCTAGGCTCTTGGGTCATGTGAATTGCCTTTCTTTTGGGTACTAAGAAAGCCCCCAACATCAGCAACACTAGGTGAGTTTGACATGCTTCCGATGGATTCCAAGATAAGTTAAAGACAGGGAATGGTTTGCATGAAATGGGCACCACAGTTAAGATACTTGAGTCATCCAACAATGAGAGATTTCTAACTCACTACACGGTTGGAACTCGATGATTGAGGGGTTGGGTTTTGGGTAGTTTCGATTCTACTCCCAATTATGAATGATCGGGGCTGAACGCAAGATTATTGCAAGATAAAAACGTGGACCGGAGATACCAAGAAATGAGAAAGATGGGTCATTCACCGGAGACTCGGTGGCCAAGTCGTGAGTTTGGCGGTGGTATGTGAAGAGGGACTTTTGGTTTTTGCAGGTTGGATACATTTATACTAAAAAAAATCGAGGGCGCTACCCCTGAACCCCCGTTAAAGGGGTTCTCCTCCCCACCCAGAGCCCCAACTTAAAACTTACGGCTCGCCATTTGATTGCACCCTTATTATCTTTCGTGGATTGTAAGCAAAATCGCCATTATGGACTGTACATCTTCAAGGAAAAGGGTGTCAAATAAATTGGATAGACATCAGGTAATGTAAATTTACTAGGGATAGTACAACAACATGATAGGTTGTAGATAGAGGTAGAGGCATGCCCACATTTTGGCGCCCATGCGAGGCCATGAGGTGGCCTAGGCACGGCCCTAGACTTGTATGCCAAAAATCTTCATGGTCGGGCATGACGGCCACCTCATGTGGGCCTATGAAAGAAAAATATATAACTTTTACGGTAAAATTTTAAAAAGATACTAAATTACAAAATTCCAGAAAGTTGTTAAAATTTAAACAAAATAGTTAAGCTCGTCTCAAATCCACCTAATCTTAGAATTCGAGTTTTGGCCTTTTTGTATATAGATTCTTCATCTTTCTCGTAATCATCTTATCAAGGGTGCCTGTTTTTATTGTCTAATGATTCTTAAGAAAGATATTCTAAAGGAACTGAGTAAGATGTACATTGTTCTACAAGGTTGAAGCCTTGGAAGATTTAGCTATTGGAAGTGTTATACAGTGTTTTTAAACGAGGAAAACATAATAAGACGTTATAATCAATAAGAAAACCTTTAGGCTTGTTATCCACCAACTTGTTCAACCATAATGAAAGGCATGGGTGGAGCCACATGGAGCCGAGTACCGGCGGCCGCCTGCACCGAATTTTGAGAAATTTTTGGAAGAGTAAACATTTCAGCACTAAATTGTAGAGCAACAGAGAAGAAATGGAGGAAGACGGAGAGGAGAAGAAAATTTTGCTACTTTTCTTGCTTTTTCTGCATGTATATGTATATCTATATATATAACTTCTGAAGATTTGAAGATGAGGAGACAAAGTGGGATATTTTAAATTCAAAATTTTACATCTGGTTCCTAAACTTTGAGAAATTAAAAAATAAAGTAATTGAATAACTAAATCCCTAAGTAAAGATTTTATTTCTCCTTAATATGGTAATTGCATAATTTGGAGGGTGGAAGTTGAAGAATAAAGAAAACATTTTTAAAGCTTTTGCTCTGGAATTTTTATATTTGTTATGGATTTGACTTTATTTTAAGTTTTCTCTTGTGCAAGTGGTGGAGACAAATCAAATGTACGGCTAGGACTTCTATCTCTAACATATTGAAGTTATGCCAACATTTTATTTTAGCGCTTAAATCTCGCCCGCACTGAATAAGAATTCTGGCTCCGGCCCTAAATTGAAAGGTACATAGGAGTTTGTTGCTAGGTATTTGAAGTGAACATTTATTTAGGTGGTTTATGTTGGATTTGGAATACAAAAGGAACTTGTTTTATTATATAAACACTTCTACAATATTTTTGATATGGAATACAACACTCACTCTTAGTTGATCTCACTCACCACACATTACACATCACCACACTACACTCATACCATATTTATACTTGGTTACAACATTTCTAGAAAGTTCTATTAATGGAGGTTAATAAATAAACTAGAAAGTTTTAGTGCTAATAATGAAAGCTCCTCATTGTTCTAGATTCTTCTTGATCTATATGGCACAAAGGAAAGTTCTAGAGAATGTATTTAGAAGAAAAAATCTAGAACATTCAAATAAGTTGGTGATAACCTTCAATTCTCCCCTTTAGCACCAACTATTTGGTTTAACTCTTTTCTTCTCATCATTCCCAGCCGTGTCCTTGTACTTCTCCATTGACACATCGGGTTGCCTCCTTACCTTGTATACCCATTTGCAAGATATAGGCTTTACTCTGTCAGGTATTGGCGTCAAGTCCCAAGTTTAATTTTGCTTTAGAGCCACGATCCATTCTTCCATTGCCTTTCTCCACTCCTTGTGTTGGACTACCTCTTCAAAGGTTTCTGGCTCTTTAGTACTTTCATATTCTTCTACCACTACATTAGCGTACTTGGGATTTGGCCTTTGTTGTCTAGTTGATTTTCTTAGTTGTGGTTGAAGACTCGTTGGTACCTCAACCTCTTCTTGTTGACTTAGCCTATTATCTTCTGGTGTTGGTTGATGCACACCAGTTTGTCATGGACCTTGTGTTGCCCTCATAGGCTCTTCTCCATCGCTTGACTCCAGTGAATTTTCAATTTCCTCAGGGCTCTGTTGTATTTTTACGATTTCTTCTTGCAACTTATCTCCAATTTCTTTTGAATCTAGCAGATCCACCCTCTGCGGTGTCCACTTATACTCTGTTGTGTTTTACAGCTTCTCCTTGTCACCTATCATGTGATTGGAACATCCTGAGTCGACAATCCAATCATTTTCATAATCTATTCGTCCAAGGACGACTACCATCAGTGCCAATTCTTCCTGAAATCTTGAACTGCTCACCTCTTTATGAGTTTGCTCAATTACAACGAGCAACGCTTCTGCTTCTCACTCTTCTTCACTATTATATTTTTCTCGCTCGTTGGAAGTTGCCATATTGCCTTCCGCTGGCTTTTTCCTAAATCGGCAATCTCTCGCGTAATGACCTCGTTTGCCACATACAAAGCAAGAGTCATTCACCTATATCTATTAGACAATTGACCTCTCTCGTCGCGATTTTCTTGAGCTCCCATTGTTTGAGAACCTTCTATACATTTTTCTTCTTTTTCTTCTTTATTATTTTGTCGAGGGGATCGACCTTTTCTCTTATAGCTAAACAATGCTTCATTTTCTTTCTTCAGTGAGATCCCTAACATTTGCTTAGTCAACACTTCTTGGTCGGCTAGGAAATTTTCTAGGTTAACCAGTGAAAGTTGCTCTGGCCAACCTTGTGTTGCAGCAATAAAGCCTCTGAATTCAGGTCTCAATCCATGTATGATTATTCTTCTCATCCTAGAATCTAAAATTTTACTCAAAGAATCTAATTCAGAAATTTCTCGACAGAAAGATTTTACCTTGTTGAAGTATTGATTTATCATCATCTCCCCCTGAGGGATGGACAATAGTTTGTTTATCAAAAGCTGCAACCTTAGATTTTTTTTCTTTGAAAACAGTGCTACAAATGTGTCCCATGCTTCCTTTGGCGTATTTTTGTCCCTTATATACTCCAATAATTCCTCATCAATTGTTGTCTTTATCGCAAACATAGCTTTACCTGCTTTAATCTTCCATTTCTTCAGAGCCCCGGCGTCCTCCGGTTGTGTCACTTCACTGCCGCCAACTACATCCCACAAGTCTTGGCCTTGGAGATAAGACTCCATGCATGTCTGCCATGTATTGTAGTTTTGGTTGTTGAGCTTCTTCACTCTGCCTATTACTTGTAGGTCGTCCATCGTGACTTGAATAACCTCATTGTTACCAATCAAAATTTATTGAAGCTTCACAATCTCAATGTGTGCATGATCACAGAAGCTCGAAAATAATCTCCAATCGACTGCCTTGCTTTGGAAACACGTGGCCCTCGATCAAACCACTCTGATATCACTTGTTGGATTTGGAACACAAAAGGAACTTGTTTTATTATATAAACAATTGTACAATATTTTTGATATAGAACACAACACTCACTCTTAGTTGATCTCACTCACCACACATTACACCTCACCACACTACACTCATACCATATTTATACTTGGTTACAACATTTATAAAAAGTTCTATTAATGGAGGTTAATAAATAAACTAGAAAGTTTTAGTGCTAATAATGAAAGCTCCTCATTGTTCTAGATCATTCTTGATCTATATGGCACAAGGGAAAGTTCTAGAGAATGTATTTAGAAGAAAAAAATATAGAACTTTCAAATAAGTTGGTGATAACCTTCAGTTTAGGCACTTTCAGAGAAGGTTGTACTGTTTGGAGAAGTAATGGAATGGTTATTGATAAAAATTAATTGAATGAGGTAATCGTAATGGATTTAGGATTTTATGGTTTAATGTTAGCAATGTCCCTGGATAAGGTAGAAAGAACATGATCTTTGTAACTACTCCAATCAAGTTGAGATGAGACTTCGATATTTCTAAGTTGACTACGCTGATCGATGGACCTGAAGGTTTTTAATCGCACTTTCATGTAAAGATAGAGCAGCATGTCTTTTATGTCCAAATTTGAACATCATATAGAAGAGAAAATGAGGATGTCAAGAATTTGTTTATAATTATCTGACTCTCTTTCTTACACACATAAATGTTTCCATAATACTGTCAAATTTGAAGGTGGCGGAAAACGAAGATAGAGTTTACCACACACTAACCAAAGAATCGCAAGGAAGACGAATCAACAAGTAATCCACAGTGCAATTGTCTTAGATTTGTGTTGGGTATTTGTTGTCAAACAACCTCAAACGGCAATGATGATTTAAGGTTAATTTCATAGGCGTTGGCCAAGGATTGAAATTAAGAGAAAAAATGACAACACTTAGTGAATCCAATTAAAGCTCGACCCAAAACTTAGCGGGCCATTTTGGAACGGCTTATATTGTAGTTGCTCAATGGCCCACTCTATTTAGTAGGTCCAAATAGAGTATTATAAGTGGTCTTTGGTTTTACTCTTATTGGGCCACAAGCCCAATATGGTTATCTTTAACCTAATTACTTAAAACATTGCTGGGACCTTTTTCTTATGAATTATTCCAGCAAACTTCCTTGGTACTGTGCCTGGAGAGAGAGAGAGAGAGAGATACGGTTGCTTCTTGTTCCTTTCTTCACTGGCTGCCATTGTTGTTGGTTTCTTTCTCTTTGTGAGATTATATTAGTTCAAAGTGAGCTAAACTTATTTGGGAAGATAGAGGTGTTCTTGGGTCGAGCTTTATTGTGGTTTCTAGTGTTGTTTAAGCTTAAAAAATGAGCCTAAATATTTTGGTGATTTATATTTACGAAAAATTGGTATCAGAGCTAGGATTTAGTGTCCATGGGTGTGAAAGAATCATCAAAAAGTTAAAGAAATCGGAGAGCTTCAAAATCGAGATGAATCTGTATTTTTTTTTTAAAAAACCGAGCATTCCGACCAATTTTCTGGCAAAACCAGAAGTCCATTTCGTGAAAGGAGACCATATTCGAACTCCTGATAGCGAGGTACTCCTAACCATTACGCTGCGACGCGACGCGTGTATCATCAGAGCGACGCGCGCAGGCAGTAACACGCAGCAGAGACGCGTCGAGAGGCGATGTGGGCGCTGCATGGCGTCTCTTCTAGATTTCGGCCAAAAACACAGTTTGTTCCTTGCTATTTTTGGGACGTTTTGGTGGTGTTGGTTTTGTCACAAGTGTATTGTGCCAAAATCTGGACAGTTTTTTCCTTAGGATACGTTTGGCGGGTCTTTGTTGCTATCCTGTGGGTCATTCTTCATGTTGTTGTTCTTCTTTGGTTTTAGAGTGTAAAAATTTCGCATCTCTCCTAGAATACGAACATCAGATTTGTTCGCTCTGGTATCGTATTCTAACTATTTAATTTTCGCAGTCAAGGCTATCATGTGGGGTAGCCATTTAATTTTTGCAATAGAGATCATCGGGTGGGGTGATCATTAGGATTGGGGTTACCGTGTAAGATAGCCATTGCCTGTTGCTAGACCTAGGATATTATTTGCCGAAATTGTTTACTGATTATTTTTGTTCAGTTGATATAAGTTTTGCGTAACTTATTGTGTAAAAATTGTTTTTGTGTGAAAGTTGCTTTAGTGAGAAATTTTTGTTGAATTATCTCTATTGTTGCAAATTTTGGACCATTTTAATAGCTTTGTGAAAATTGTGTATTTTTGTATTTTTGGTTGATTCGAGTCCTAAAAATGACAACTCACAATTTTGAAATGGCGGTTTTTAATGGAAAGGGAGATTTCTCAATTTGGCAACAAAAGATGAAAGGAATTTTGATACAACAAAAAGTTTCAAAAGCTATAGATGGTAATTTTCCTATAGATTTCACTAAAGAACAAAAAGAAGATTCAGATAAACTTGCTTACTCTGCCATAATATTACACTTGTCAGATGCTGTTTTGAGAAAAGTTGGTAAACATGACACCACAAAAGAACTTTGGAAAAAGTTGGAGGAACTTTATTTGGTTAAATCTATTCCTAACAAACTTTTCTTGCTAAAGAGATTTTTCAGCTTTAAAATGTATCAATCAAAGGATCTAGATGACAATGTGGATGTTTTTAACAAAATTGTTCAAGATATTGTTAATTGTGGTGAAAAGGTGTCAGAAGAGTATAAGGTCATAATATTGCTTAATTCTATTCCCGAGATTTATAAAGAAGTGAAAAATATAATTAAGTATGGTAGGGACACTTTAACCCCTGAGATTGTCATCGATTCCCTTAGAAGTAAGGAGATAGAGATGAAAGCTAAAAAACATGATAAGAAAAATGGTGAAATTCACATGATGAGGGGTAGAACACAGTTTAGGCAAACTGGTAGCCCAGACTATCAAAGCAGCAATGAGTCTAGTAATAATGGGGGTAAAAAGAAGAGCACGAGTTGGTCTAGATCTAAATCTAGAGTGAAAGCTAAAAAATGTTATGGTTGTGATAACATTGGGCATTTTATAAAAGATTGTCACAAAGCGAAGAACAAACAAACCGGTAAGGAGAGAGATGAAGTGAATGTTATGTCCTCTTTTAATTTTGATCAAGGTGAAGTCTATGTGCTAATTAATTCTGTTGCTGATACTGCTGAATTGAATCTAACTGCCAAGTCTTGTTTGCATGAGTGGGTACTTGATTCTGGTGCATCTTTTCATGTGACATCTCATAAAGATTGGTTTGAAAATTTGCATGAATCTGATGATGGGCATGTTGTTTTGTGTGACAATTCTGCTTATACTGCTTATACTGTTGCTGGGATTGGTGATGTTACTTTAAAGTTTGACACAAGTTTTGTGTATACTTTAAATGATGTTAGATTTATTCCTTAATTGAGTAGGAATTTGATTTCAGTAGGGGCAACTAGAGAAAATTGGCTTTACTGGTAAAATTGGAAGTAGAATGCTAAAACTGATGAATGGTGCTGTCGTTACTTGTAAAGGAACGAGAAGGAATGATATATATGTCACTACTAGAGAGATGATAAGAGGTTTAGACTCCTCAATTTCTTCTACCAAGGTTGATCACATACATAAATGGCACAATAGACTTGCACATGTGAGTATTAAGGGGCTTAAGCTCCTTAATGATAAAAGTGTTTTTGGTAAACATTGTGTATCTGATTTGTTTTTCTGTGATCATTGTGTGCTTGGTAAGCATCATAAGTTGTCTTTCTCTATGGGTGTTCACAAAACTAAAAGAATTCTTGAGTATGTGCATTCGGACTTGTGGGGTCCTTCTAACAATCCTACCTCAGGTGGAAATAGATATTTCTTGTCTATCATTGATGATTATTCGAGAAAAGTGTGGGTTTATCTTTTAAAAGATAAGTCTGATACTTTTCATAACTTTAATAATTGGAAAAGACAAGTTGAAAATCTAATTGGTAAAAAGATTAAGTTCTTAAGAACCGATAATGGATTAGAGTTTTGTAACACTGAATTTGATAACATGTGTAAACAAAGTGGTATAACTACGCATAAGACAGTTCCTTATACTCCCCAACAGAATGGGGTAGCAGAAAGGATGAACAGAACTTTACTTGATAAAGTAAGATGCATGATGTTGAGTTCTGGTGTGTCAAAATCTTTTTGGAGTGAAGTTGTTAT
Organism: Forsythia suspensa; assembly: GCA_023638005.1. Taxonomy (NCBI): domain Eukaryota; kingdom Viridiplantae; phylum Streptophyta; class Magnoliopsida; order Lamiales; family Oleaceae; genus Forsythia; species Forsythia suspensa. Next base: position 40,951,907 of record CM042676.1, read on the forward strand.
GACTACTTGTTATTTGGTTAATTTGACTCCATCTATGGCTTTAAATGGTGATACTCCTCATGAAAAATGGTCTGGTAAGCTTGTTAATTATTCTGTGCTTAAAACTTTTGGTTGTGCTACTTTTTCTCATCAGAGTGAGGGAAAACTAGAACCTAGAGCTAGGAAATGTGTTTTTCTAGATTACCCTGAGGGAGTTAAAGGGTATAGGTTTTGGGATAGAAGCCAAAAGGGGTTAAGATCATTTTGAGTCGAGATGTCACATTTAATGAGGCTGAAATGCCATGTTTAAAGGCTGGTTCTGAAACTTTGAATGAGAAAAATCAGCTTGAGGTGGAGTTAGAAAAAATTAGTACACATGTCCCCACCACCTCTAGCAAGATGGAGACTCAAATTCAACAATATGAGGAAGAAGGTGAAGAAGTAGTGATAGAAGAGCATCCTGTTGAAGAAGATCCTTTAGTGGATTATCAATTAGCTAGAGATAAAGAGAGAAGGCAGGCGAGAGAACCTAGGAGGTTTGGATATGAGTCCGAGTTAGCCTTTGCCTATGCTAGCTATGAGAGTTAACTGATAGAGAGCCAAATACTTTTGAGGAGGCGATGAGGAGTGAACAATCGGAAGAGTGGTTAAAAGCAATGAGAGAGGAAATGAGTTCCTTAGCAAAGAATCAAACTTGGGAGTTAGTACCTAAACCTAAAAATAAGTCAACAGTTGATTGTAAGTAGATTTTTAAGATTAAGGAGGGTACTAGTACAGCTGAACCGTTAAGGTTTAAGGCTAGATTAGTTGCTAAAGGTTACACACAGAAAGAGGGAGTTGATTATAATGAGATTTTTTCACCTGTTATTAAGTACACTACTATTAGGGTCATGTTTGTATTAGTTGCATACTTTGACTGGGAACTTGAACAACTTGATGTTAAAACTGCTTTTTTGCATGGTGAACTTGATGAACAAATCTTCATGAATCAACCTAAAGGTTTTAAAGATAAACAAAAACCGGATTATGTGTGTTTCCTTAAAAGATCTTTGTATGGTTTGAAACAATCACCTAAACAATGGTATAAAAGATTTGACTCTTTTGTATTATCTATAGGGTTTCAAAGAAGTAAGTTTGACCATTGCTTATATCACCAACATAATGAAACTAGTAATGACTATGTGTTTTTATTGTTATATGTTGATAATATGCTTTTAGTTGGTTCATCTTCTAAATGGATATGCAAGATAAAAACAACATTGAATGGTGAATTTGACATGAAAGATCTAGGAAAAGCCAAAAGAATCCTAGGTATGGAAATTGAAAGAGATCAATCAAATTCTACGTTGTTTTTGCATCAAACTCCTTATATTTTGAAAGTATTAAAAAGATTTGGCATGCATGAATGTAAACCAGTTACATTGCCTCTAGCTAATCACATTGTGTTAACTAAAGATCAAGCTCCTTGTAATGAAGAAGAAATTGAATACATGAGTAAGATTCCTTATTCTAATGTGATAGGTTCTATTATGTATTTAATAGTGTGTACTAGACCGGATTTAGCTTATGCTATAAGTGCCCTTAGTAGGTTCATGTCTAATCCGGGTCCTAGTCATTGGGAGGCTTTGAAGTGGCTCCTTAGATATTTGAGAGGGACGAGTAATGTAGGTATAATGTTTGGTCGTAGTAAGGAATGAGTGAAATTGAAGGGTTTTGTAGATGTGGACTATGCGGGAGATAGGGATAATAGGAAGTCTACTTCCTCTTATGTGTTTACTTTGTCTAATTCTTGCATTAGTTGGAAGTCTCAATTACAACACATAGTTGCTTTATCCACTACCGAATCCGAATATATTGCTACCACCGAAGCAATTAAAGAAGCTTTGTGGCTTAGGGGATTGCTAAGTGAACTTTGTGTTTTGAATGATGATGTGGTAGTATATTCGGATAGTCAATCTTCAATACATTTGTGTAAAAATCCCGTTTTTCATAAACGTACCAAACATATTGATATTAGACTACATTTCATTAGAGATATTGTGTCACAAGAAGTGATAAAACTTGAGTAAGTGTCTACACAATATAATCCATCGGATATGGGTACTAAGGTGTTGTCCTTGGTGAAGTTAAGAAGTTGCTTGGATCTTCTAAACATCGGTGGAGGTAAATAATTTCCAATTTTATTGGTTCTCCTTTTGGAGTTGTCACTAATGAGTGACATTTTTCTTTTTGTAGGTGAAGATGCTAAGGAAGGGAGACAAGGAAGTGCTACTTCATTGTTCAAGAGTTCTTTGGCATCAAGGTAGAGGTTTGTTGGGTATTTGTTGCCAAACAACCTCAAACGGCAATGATGATCTAAGGTTAATTTCACAGGCGTTGGCCAATGATTGAAAATAAGGGAAAAAACGACAACACTTAGTGAATCCAATTAAAGCTCGGCCCAAAACTTAGCGTGCTATTTTGAAGCGACTTATATTGTAGTTACTCAATGGCCTACTCTATTTAGTAGGTCCAAATAGAGTATTATAAGTGGTCGTTGGTTTTACTCTTATTGGGCCACAAGCCCAGTATGGTTATTTTTAACCTAATTGCTTAAAACATTGCTGGGACCTTTTTCTTATGAATTATTCCAACAAACTTCCTTGGTCTTTGTGCTCGAGAGAGAGAGAGAGAGAGAGAGAGAGAGAGAGAGAGAGAGAGAGAGAGAGAGAGACTGTGGCTTCTTGTTCCTTTCTTCACTGGCTGCCATTGTTGTTGGTTTCTTTCTCTTTTGAGATTATATTAGTTCTAAGTGAGCTAAATTTATTTGGGAAGAACAGAAGTGTTCTTGGGTCGAGCTTTATTGTGGTTTCTAGTGTTGTTTAAACTTAAAATCTAAGCCTAAACATTTTGGTGATTTATATTTACGACAATTTGGTAAGAGCTCTTGGAATCGACTCCAATAACCACACAGAGATATTATAACAGGTTAAACACTTTTAAAATGATGTCAGAAACTCAGCTTGTGCTTCAGAGAGAAGCATTTTGAATTCTCTGGAGAATTATGTGGATAATTGGTCCATCAAACCTGACATTTTGACCCAAGATTTGAATCTCGATTTCAAAGATGAAGCTCACATTTCTCCATTCAAGAATTTCATGTGCCCCTTTGACTAAGGAGGTAATGAAGAATCCGCTGTTGTTGGAGTCGTATCAATCTTATGAACGGACCACGTGAGTACTGGTATGAGTTTTGTATAGGGGATGGTCGTGAGCCCACTTGCCCTGTTACGGGGATGGTGCTAAAGTCGTTGGAGCTGAAGCCCAACATTGGATTGGCAGGTGCAATCGAGGAGTGGGTTAATACGAACATTGAGATTGAAATTAAGACAGCTGTAAGTTCTCTAAGTGAGGATCCATTGTTAGTGGATTCCATTGAACGGGTGCTTCAGAGCATTTATAAGATTGCAGAAGAGAATCCGATTAGCCGATACAAATTGAGGAGTGCTGGCACTGGCGGATCTAGGGTTGAAGTTCAGTTAGGGCGGACGTTGACTGGTCAACGGTCAAATCTTGACCATGACCAGTCAACGGCCGACGCTTGTGAAAAAATAATGTGAAAATATTTTTAATAAATACGTAACTTATTAAGCAACAAGAAAATTATTTAATAGTGAAATATAATTCGATACAAGCCGTAATAATGCTAAAAAGTATTTAGTACAACTCCAAAAATATTAACTCGAGAGTAAAAAACTCTAAAAATACTTTCTTTATTATTCAATTTTGATCCACTTTAAAAAAATAATAATAAATCCTTACTTGATGATTTAGTCATGCAATTACCTTATATTTTAATTTTTCAAAATTTAGAAACCATAAGTGAAATTTTGAATTTAAAATATCTATTCTCTCTCTCTTCTCTTTCTTTCTCTTTCTCTTCTCCTTCACTCTGTAAGTTATATATATATATATATATATATATATATATATATATATATATATACTAGTTATATATACGTGCTATGCACGTAAGTTGTCTGTGATAATCTACTAATTAAAAGCGATTGTGTTAATATAATTTTGATAGAATTTAAATATTTTTTTGTACTTGTCAAATAATGAACTCATTAATTTTTGTAAAGTTATGTTGTTCCAATGGTGGGATTTTATTTATAATTGTCCCATGCCTTTGCTAAGTTAAAAAATTCTAACTCTTTATTTAATAATCTAATAAGCTTAATAATAAGTTCTCCAGAAGCAGCGACAAAAAATAATACAACTCTTAACATTTTCAATGAATCATCTTAGATATGCACGCATGAACTCTCAAAGCTGCACAAAAATCCTCCCTTTTTCCTTGTGAATAATTTTAAATATTAAAAAGTGAAAAAATATCTGAGAGAGAAAGAGGGTCATAATATAATTAATTTTTGTTTACACCTACTCTAATCAAATTTTAATTTATAACATTATTAGTAAGAATGTTATAATTAATAGTTATAAAAATAAAATATGTTGTTGATTTTTTTCACCGAAAAAAAAATTAGAAATGTAAAAGCTCACCATAAAAAAAAAAAAAAAAAAAACATGAGCGATAACTTTTTCGAGTTACTATTCACCTCGAAAAAGTTTGTCGAGTTGAATAGTAACTCGACAAACTTTTTCGAATAAAAAAAAAAAAAAAAAAAATGAATGAACTTTTTCGAGTTACTATTCACTTCAAAAAGTTTGTCGAGTTTAAAAAAAAAAAACAATTCATTCATGAAGATTTTTAATCACTATTCACCTAAAAAAGTTTGTCGAGTTGAATAGTAACTCGACAAAATTTTTCAATTAAAAAAAAAAAAAAAAAAAAAATTCATGAACAGTAACTTTTTCGAGTTACTATTCACCTCGAAAAAGTTTGTCGAGTTGAATAGTAACTCGACAAACTAATTCGAATTTAAAAAAAAAAAAAAAAATTTTAAAATTTGTCGAGTTACTCGACAAAAAATAAAAATGTTTTTTTTAAAAAAAATTTTGTCGAGCTACTCGAATTTAAAAAAAAAAAAAAATTAACATTTTGACGAGTTACTCGTATTTAAAAAAAAAAAAAAAATTTTTTAAATTTTGTCGAGATACTCGAATTTTAAAAAAAAAAAAAATTAAATTTGTCTAGTTACTCGAAAAAAAAAATTAAATTTTTATCGAGTTACTAGAATTTAAAAAAAAAAAATTTTAAATTTGTCGAGTTACTCGACAAAAAAAAAAAAAAATAAAAAAAATTTTTAAATTTTGTCGAGTTACTAAAATTTTAAAAAAAAAAAAAAAATTTTAAATTTGTCGAGTTAATCGACAAAAAAAATAAAAAAAATAAATTTTTTTTTTTTTAAAATTTTGTCGAGTTACTCGAATTTTAAAAAAAAAAATATTTTTTTAAATTTGTCGAGTTACTCAACAAAAAGATAAAAAAAAATAAAAAATTTAAAATTTAAAATTTTGCCGAGTTATTCGAATTTAAAAAAAAAAAAATTTTTTAAAATTTGTCGAGTTACTTGACAAAAAATAAAAAAATTTTTTTTTTTTTTGTTAAATTTCTCGAGTTACTCGACAAAAAAAATAAAAAAAAAAAAAAAAAAAATTTAAATTTCTCGAGTTACTCGACAAAAAAAATAATTTTTTTTTTTTTTTAAATTTTTCGAGTTACTCGAAAAAAAATATTTTTTTTTTTTTTTTTTTTGCTTACTCGACAAAGTGGGAAAGAGTTTGAAATTTTTTTTTTTTTTTTTTTTTTTTACTTCCTCTACAAAGTCTTTGAAATTAATTTTTTTTTATTATTATTATTTTGTATGGGTTTTTTGCTCAATTCTTTTGTGATAAAAAATTATTTGACATAGAAAACGATCACCGAACAATACGAAATTTTAGGGGACATATAATACTCGGTAGCTACGACATATTAAAAATTGGTAGTCCGACGGCATGTTTAGGCATACTAAAATGCTCACCGAAACCTCCTAGGCAGGTTTTTGAATTCATGTCGTCGACAGTTTACAAAATTATCCATAAATTGAGTTATATAACATGAAATTATGCAAAACCAAAGCCAATGGTTAGGCAACCCATAGGGCTATCGTCTCCAACTGGAATTATGTAAAATACTTAATATATAAGGTGCAGTAAATTTTGAGTTGGACAATGTAAAAGCGCATCTTAGAAAAACATAAAGTTTAGCAAAACCTTTCAAGTTCACATCATTAACGTGTAACCAAAACATGAGAATCCACTAAAACTACACAAAACCAAGGTACACAAAAGTTTAAGAGGATATTTACACTACTTAAAGTTTTGTTGATTGGTTTATAATATCGATTCCGGCACGCCGATGGCATAAATCCGAAAAAACAGCCTAGGAGGTTTCGCGATGAGTATTTTAGTATGCCTAAACATGCCGTTGGACTACCAATTTTGATATGTGGTAGCTACCTGAGTATTCTATGTCCCTGAAAATTTCGTATTGTTCGGTGATCGTTTTCTATGTCAAAGAATTTTTGTTACTCCATGACCGGTGAATAAAATTTTCAAAATAAGGGCGGTGTTACTAAAATTTCTTCACCCGGTCATGGAGTAACAAAATTTTGTTTGACATAGAAAAGCGATAACCGAAAAAATATAAAATTTTCAGGGAACATAGAATACTCATTTAGCTAACACATATCAAAAATTGATACTCCGACGGCATGTTTCGGCTGACTAAAATCCTCACCGTAACACCCTAGGCGTTTCTCGAATTCATACGGTCGCTAGATTTACAAAATTGTCCATAACTTGAGTTATATACCATGAATTTATGTGAAACCAAAGTCAATGGTTAGGTAACCCATAGAGCTATCGTTTCCAACTGGAATTGTGTAAAAATACTTAATATATAAGGTGCAGCATATTTTTGAGTTGGTCAACAGAAAGTGGAGTTTGGAGAGCTATCGTTTATCGTTTCCAAATTTGGTTTTGTTGAGTAACTCTAAAAAAAAAATACAATAAAGGAAAAAATACAAAAATTTGTCAAATAACTCGACTTTTTGTTAACCAGAGTTCGACCAAAAAATAAAAAAAAAATAGAATTCAGGACATAATCCCACAAAAATAAAAATAAAAATGGTCGAATTGAGCTTTCAAGAAAATTTAAGATGAATAAAAAATGTTGAAAATATATTCTGAAATTCTGTATCTTGTACTCTTCCATTATATTTTGGTAATTTTTCTTTGTTTTTTTAATGTTGAGTTTATAGAATGCATTGGGGATATTTATTGACTTAGTAGGTGATGAGATATAGTTTAGTGTTGCATCTAATAAATTTTTATGAATTAATTATATTTTATCAATTATTATAACATATATTTGTATTAGCTACATTTATTGACTTGTATATATTTTTTTTTAATTTTAAGTCTTAAATCCAAACTTATCTCATTTCTTTTATTCTTCACCCAATTATCGAGTAAAAAAAATTTATCTCACATACATAACAATGACTGAACAATATGAAAATTTTATGAATAATAGAATACTAATATAGCTACCACATATCAAAATTTAATAGTCCGACGATATATTTCGACATACTAAAATCAAAACAATATGCCACATACCACAATCTCAAAAATTGAAATTTTTATTTATAATAAATTTATATTATAACAAATTGATATTATAATAAATTCATAGTAAATTTTAACATCATTATTAATTATAATAAAAGCTGATTATTGTAAAAAAATTGATATAATGATTACAATTACTACAATAAATTAATAAAATAAATAAATAAAGGTCCAAATGCGCTCAACAAATACATACCCAAATTAAAAAAATTAAAAAAATAAAAAAAAAAAGTTAGTTTAAAATGGGCTAAAAACCCCATTTTTATTGTTTGGGGGGTGTGTTTGTTAAATACACACCTCCAATAAAAAAAAAAAAAAAATTAAAAAGGTTCAAAATAGGCTTTTAGCCCATTTTGATTTTTAGTGGAAGAGTAGGTGTTTGTCGAGTTACTCGACAAACACCCACATACATTTAAAAAAAAAATTAAAATTAAAAAAGCAAATTTGAGTGTGTGTTTGTCGAGTTTCTCGACAAACACACACTCATATCAATGAAAATAGACTTTTAAGCCCATTTTGACTTTACATTTTTTTTTTGTTATATATATATATATATATATATATATATATATATATATATATTTTTTTTAATCCAGAAAACATTTGCGTGAAAAGTAACTCGAAATTTTTTTTCAAGTTACTATTCAACTCGAAAAAAAGTTTGTCGAGTTGAATAGTAACTCGACAAACTTTTTCGAGTTAAATAGTAACTCGAAAAAGTTATTGTTCAATAAATTTTTTTTTTTTTTTTTGGATATGTGGACCAAGATAAGTAATTTTAGTGTTGTATTTTTGTCCAAATGTTAAAATTTTTTTGCATTAGCCGCATTTATAGACTTTTATATAATTTTTTTAATTTTAAGTCTTAAATCTAATTTGACAATTTTTTAACTTTTTTTTTTGTGTCGAGTTACTCGATAAAGGAGAAAAAAATATAATTTTTTGGGTTTTTTGGTAGGAAAAAAAATGGTCGAATAACTCAACTAAGGGAAAAAAAGTTAATTTTTTTTATTTTTTGGTCGAGTAATTCGACAAAGGTTAAAAAAAAAAAAATTCTCGACAAGGCCCAATTATTTTATTTAATTTTTTTTTGTCAACTTTTTCTATTTTTTTTCCTCCCTATTCCAGTAGGATGTTTCGGTAAACATTTTAGTTAACCGAAACGTGCCGTCGGAGTATCAAATTTTGATATATGGTAGATACATCAGTATTCTATGTTTCCTGAAAATTTCATATTTTTCGGTGATTGTTTTCTATGTCAAATGAATTTTTTTTAATCCATGACTAAGTGAAATTTGGAAAAAAAAAAATTTTTTTTACCTTTTTCCCCACTTTGCCTTATAACTCGGCAAAGTTAGTATTTTAAAAAAAAAAAAAAATGACTTTCTCGAGTTACTCGAGAAAGTCAAAAAAAAGTAAATTAATTAAGACTTTCTCGAGTAACTCGAGAAAGCCACCAAAAAAAAAATAATAATAATTAAAGCTTTCGAGAAAGCCACCAAAAAAAAAAAATTTATTTAATGCTTTCTCGAGTTACTCGAGAAAGCTATTTATATATATATATATATATATATATATATATATATATATATATATATATATATTCTCGATTAACTCGAGAAAGTCTTAAATTAATTTTTTTTTCTTTTACTTTCTTAAGAAAGAAAATATATATATATATATATATATATATATATATATATATATATATATATATTTTAACTAAGTTTTGTCGAGTTATCGAGGCAAAGTGAGGAAAAAGTTAAAAAAAAAAAAATTTCAAAACTTCACTTTGTCATGAATTAACAAAATTCATTTGACATAGAAAACGATCACCAAAAAATATGAAATTTTCACGGAACATAGAATACTCATGTAGCTACGACATATCAAAATTTGATAGTCCGACGGCATGTTTTGGCTTACTAAAATGCTAATCGAAACATCCTAGTTCGTTTTTCGGATTCATGCTGTCACAGTTTACAAAATTGTCCATAGATTGAGTTATATAATATGAAATTATGTAAAACCAAAGCCAATGATTAGGTAACCCATAAGGCTATCGTCTCCAACTAGAATTATGTAAAAATACTTAATATATAAGGTGCAATAAATTTTTGAGTTGGACAACAGAAACTGCATCTTAGAAAAACATGAAGTTTAGCAAAACCTTTCAAGTTCACATCATTAACGTGTAACCAAAACATGGGAATCCACTAAAACTACCACAAAACCAAGGTCCACAAAAGTTTAAGAAGATATTTACACTACTTAAAGTTTTTTGATTGGTTTATAATATCGATTTCGGCACGCCGACGGCATAAATGTGAAAAACAGCGTAGGAGGTTTCGCGATGAGTATTTTAGTATGCCTAAACATGCCGTCGGACTACCAATTTTTGATATGTGGTAGCTACCTGAGTATTCTATGTCCCCTGAAAATTTCGTATTGTTCGGTGATCGTTTTCTATGTCAAAGAATTTTTTGTTACTCCATGACCAGGTGAATAAAATTTTCAAAATAAGGGCAGTGTTACTAAAATTTCTTCACCCGGTCATGGAGTAACAAAAATTTGTTTGACATAGAAAACGATAACCGAAAAATATGAAATTTTCAGAGAACATAGAATACTCATTTAGCTACCACATATCAAAATTTGAGAGTCCGACAGCATGTTTCGACTTACTAAAATGCTCACCGAAACACCCTAGGCAGTTTCTTGGATTCATACGGTCGCAGTTTACAAAATTGTCCATAACTTGAGTTATATACCATGAAATTATGTGAAACCAAAGCCAATAGTTAGGTAACCCATAGAGCTATCGTTTCCAATTGGAATTATATAAAAATACTTAATATATAAGGTGCAGCATATTTTTGAGTTGGTTAACAGAAAGTACAGTTTGGAGAAACAATTCACCCAGTCATAGAGCAAAAAAAATTTCTTTGATATAGAAAACGATCACCGAACAATATGAAATTTTCACGGAACGTAGAATACCCATGTAGCTACCACATATAAAAATTTAATAATCCGACGGCATGTTTTGACACACTAAAATGCTCACCGAAATATCCAAGGCAGTTTCTCGGATTCATGTTGTCGCAATTTACAAAATTGTCCATAACTTGAGTTATATAACATGAAATTATGTGAAACCAAAGCCAATGGTTAGGTAACACATAGGGATATCGTCTCCAACTGGAATTATGTAAAAATACTTAATATATAAGCTGCAGCAAATATTTAAGTTGAACAACAAAAACTGCAGTTTAGAGAAAATGAAATTTACCAAAACCTTTAGGAATCGATTGTATTTTGTCCTTTCTTCCCCATAGCAACTGGGGATAAAAAAGCACCAAATTTGATGACTTATTAAGGAAAAATGAATATATATTGACTATAATATATAAGAAGTCAATAATTGCGGCTAAAAGACACTAATATATGTATATTAAAACAAATAAAAGAAAAGAAAAGATGAAGAAGTCAAAAATTGCGGCCAAAGATATTAATTTAATATACAAAAAGTGTCAAAAGATTAGGACAAAATGGTGAGATTTGGACAAAATTAAGACTAATACAACATCAAAACGACGTCGCGTTGGTTGAAGGGTGAATAGTAAACAGGCCATAGACACTTATATTATAGTATAGATACACACACACACACACACACACACACATACTTACACGCCAGAGATCCAATCTCTATTTTTCCTTTATTTCTCAAAACTCCAACACTATTTTTTCCGGAAATTCCAGCACGGGCGGACGCGAGATCTCGCCATGTTGTAAATCCGTCCCTGAGTGCTGGCATTGTTCTTCTTGTAACTAAGTTTCTTAGAAAAAGTTCCAAAAGTATGGGATCACTATTGAAAAGCAAAGCTCTTATGGCCTTATTAAGCATGGCAAAGGACAACGAAAGCAAGGTAGTGAACTGTGATTGATTTCTTTTGTTTTCATTTTATATTTTATTCTCATTCAGTACAGGAATGACAAAATCTGCACTATATAATCTTCCGATGTCTAAGAAACTTCATTAACTTTTAAATAATGAAATATGAATTATTTTCGGATCCTATCAATAGCTTACTGGAAACTTTCTAAAGTCGGAAAAGAGTTTAAGCTAACTGGTAATCTCCTTTAGGGTTCTGCGAGAATTTAATCTTCTCAAAACTCTTGCATGTTTTGTCCTTTTTATTCCATATTATCTATTAAGTACTTTTGTATGTACTTAATAGGTATTTAGCAGTAGCAGGAAGATTGGAACCTTTACTTAGACGGTTATGTGAAGGTATGTCAAACATCCTATTTTCCTCCTAGGATTAATATAACGAATTGATTTATTTCCAGATTTTGGAAGTCCAGTCTTAAACAAAATGAACGACCAAGAAGGATAATTGATGTTGTAAGAGAACACAGAGTTTCTTGAAAAAATTGCTCCAAATGGAGCATAAATGTTGATCTTGAGTGGACAAAATGGTTCATGGTGCAAATACTAAAGCCTTGGCTCATTAGTCAATATACTATACAACGTGCAAAATTATTGATTACACAAATGGTAATCATGAGTAATTAGAGTTATAGATGAACAGGAGAGGAAATGAATAAATGGAGGATATATCTATTAAATTTAAAACACATCATCTTTAAGCTGTTAGAGATTAAATATATTTATTTATTTAAATTTGTCTTAAGCGTGACCCCCACACCCCCACCCCTCTAGAACTGGGACGCCCTCTAGAGTTGGGACAAGTTTAATTATTTAAATTTTGTCTTCAATAATATCAAGCTATTTGGATGGTGGAAAGGATATTGAGCATTGAAAACCAGGCGTACCGGCATTCACCGAACCACCCCTGGAAGTGCAGTCACAAAGAAGCATGATCGGGATGCACTGACTAACTTGAAGCAAATATCAAGGGTTAGTGGAAAGACTTCGAGTCCAACTCGAAGACGCAGGTACACGTGAGTTCTTTTACGATAAAGATCACACTAGCTTATGTTAGAACTTAGAAGGATCACATTGATTATAAGAAATGGAACAATATTACATAACTTTTCAAAAGATGGAATGAAGACTCTTATTTTCATAAAATAATTTTAAAAAGAAATTAGAATAAGCAAAAAATCGTTGACTACATGAAATTTCAAATTGAGTATGAATCCGAGATATTTGCTTTAAATTTATGAAAATTTGAGTCTATTTGTGAAATATTGAATTGGATTAATTAAAAAACAAATAAAACAGAGATTTAATGAGAAAGGCGGAGGAATTGTCTCTAACAGACCATATTAGAATTTGGCCCATTAATAGATATATGATCTGTTAAGGATTTGGTCTGTTATCGTAAATTCTGGCTAACTAGATCATAGCTGATGGTTTGTTAAACAACTATCGGTTGACATACCAAAATTTAGCAAATTTTAGTGACAAATGTATTTAAGTCTTTTCATACAAAAGAGGCATTTGCAACTTAAATTTTATAAGTTAGGTTCTTTGTCGATTTGGCATGTTTGACTCAGCCTTTTAGCCAACGCGGACATTATATCTATCTATATTATATAGAAGCTGTTTTTACTTGTACAGTATTACATTTTATCAATATTTTTTTATTTTGTGAAGTTCTTATTTTCCTTGTCACCTAAAAGGAAAAAAAGAAATTCTATTATATAATTTAGTTGAGACAAGTTATATGGAACTTTATATACAAAGCCATCTCAAGGCATTCGGGAGCCTTAGGCGAAAAAATTTTTATAGTCTTTCAAAAAAAAAAAATCTATGAGAAAAATAAAAAATCATCTTGTCTATCACAATATCATTTCATTAATAAAGAAAAAATTAATAAAAATTTAAGATAAACTCTTAACAATATTGAAAGTCTTATACTAAAATTAAAATTTTGAAACATAATATATATTATTCAAAAGCAACTAAACAACCAACTACAATAATCACAAAAAAAAAAAAACAACAATAAAAATAAACACGATAGATATTTGTTCTTAACTAGGGAGATAACAAATGAGTAAGAAAGATATCACCTAAAAATATTTTTAGAAAAACCTTCAAATAAACAAAAATCCAAATTTTTTCTAAATTAGATTTTCCACTTTACTCAGTTTCCTCCATGATAATAGATTTATATATTGAATCCTAGTAAGTAGAATTAGAAAGACAAGGGTGAGGGGAAAAAGGGCAAAAAGAATAGTTAAAACAAAAATTAACACTAAATTATCACAAAATCGATTTAAAAAATTCACTAAACTATCATAATAGAGAATTTTGTATGTCGGAACTTAGAACTCGGAATCTTACCCAGGCTTGTCTAATTGGCTTCAGAAACGTGTTTGCAAGAAATTAATTTATGAGACTCAATCAACACAAATTAGTGAGTAACCCAATTCCACCAAATCTTAACTTCAGAAAACAATTGACGAAACTTATCTTTAATCAAAATCATTTTCAAGAAAATTATTTTTACTTTGGTTGCACATTTAATCGATGAAATAATTTGGGGTTTTTATATATTTAATTCATTGCCATAAGGAAGATGAAGATAGAGTTTCTAACTTTAGGAAATAAATGGGAAAATGGAAGAAGAATAGAAGTGTATGGCACTGAACTTGACTTGATTCTTGAAATAATTAAACAGTTTGGGTTTTTCATTTTACAACAAATGATTTTGGATTTTTATTGGGGCTAGGTTGTTGTAGGTTGCTTGGGTTTTGCTTTTATTTGTTTTAAAAAATGATATATTAAAATTAATTTTAAAAAATCGGGTGTCTTCTATGAGTCAGGGCGTTAATACCTTAAGCCACCTTTGAGAAATAAGTCTGAGAAAATTCAAAGGTAAAGATAAACATAAGAAGGAAAGGTGCATGCAAAATGCAATCAAGAATCACAAAGGCCACAACAAAAAAGTTTCATGATCTGCGGATTGTTATCACTATTTATTATTTCTTTTATTGCATCTTTAGATGGAGTTTAGGTCAAATCTTCCTTCTAAATTTGTATTGTTTTTTTTTTATTATTAAAATATGCTAACTAAGTGGTTAATTAATCTATATACTTCTAACTAAATGGAGAAATATTTTTGACCATTTTACCCTTATAAATTTTAAAATTCCATATTCACATTTAGTCATTAATATATAATTGTTTTTAATATTTTATTTATTACTCTTTTTTTTCAAAATCTTTAAACCCCACTAAACATATACTATAGTTTAGAACTAACATGTGAAACTTTTTTTAATTTAATTTAATTTAATTTATATATATACAGAGCGTTTTCTTCTTATTTTACTTCATCGTCAGTCAACAATATTCTTAATCCATAGACAAGTATTGACACCTATTTAATTTTTATTTTTACTCCCATTTATGATATTTTATTTACGTCGTCAAATCAAACACGTCTAATAAAAAGAGAACATACACAAAGAATATTATTCACGGTGAACTACTACTCCAACAAATGTACAATATTATGTAGTCAATCATTGAAATTTTTATAATAAAATTAATAATTATTAATTTTATTCTTCGTAAGATGTAGCCCTGGAGAACATTAATACTATAAAATTTGATATCGATAGTTCGTTAATCATCAAAGTTTAAATCACCAAGAAGTCTTAATTGGGTTCAAGTTATTGTTGGTATTATTACCATATAAAACTCATATCTAATTGTCATTATACTTAAATGAATGCAATTATCTTTTAATATTTATTTGTTACTCTTTTATTGTTTACTATTATCGTACATTAAATTTTTAACAATTTATTAAATGTACATTTAAAATTTGTAAATATTTAATATATTAACTTAAATATGAAGGTGAAAAGACAATCTCAATTTTTTTTTGCCTTACGTAGATAAAAGAAATGATAAATGGATTTTGAAAAAAATGAATGAGAAAATTGGAACTTTTTTTATTACCAGATTAAAATTCAAATTATGGAGATGAACAGATTTTTTGAATACATTGTATTATAATGATTATAATTGACAACTAATATATTCAAAAAAATTTAATTTTTAATTTAATTAATAATACATCAGACGCGTTTAATAAAAAGAGAACATACACAAATAATATTGTTTATAAGGAGTAACTACTCCAACAAATTATATAGTCAATCATTACATTCTCTGCAATAAAATTAATAATTATTAATTTTTTTCCCCCGTAAAATACAACTCTGAAGATCCCTATTAATACATTATTAATTCCATACGATTTGATATCAATGGTTCGTCAATCATTAAAGCTCAAATCACCAAAAGCTCTTCACTGAATTCAAATTACTATTTGTATTACTACTATATAAAATTCATCTTTGATTGCAATTGTACTTCTATAAATATAAATAAAATATCAACATCAAACAATACAAAACAACATGTTATCAATAACTATATATTTTTTTATCTTTATTGTAATTGCTATTTTAACATTTTAATTATTAATAATTAAAAAATAAAAATTTAAAAATATTAAAAATTAACAATATAATTACAAAAACACGTGCGTTGCACACGTGTCAAACTAGTTATAATAAATTAATAATTAGTTTGTATAGAGTACAACAATATAGACACCTCTTGTCCAAACAGATATTACTTCCACATGTTTGGTTGACTACTACAAATATGTAAATTTTAATTTATTTGATCCAACTTGCATTTTGACGCAACGAGAAGCAACTAAAACTTGAAATGATACCTACAATTCGTTAATTTTGTAAATACTCAAGAATTTGAGCGTCAAAGATTTAGGGATTAGGATCAAAAAAATTGTTTATTCCTTATAGAATACTAAACAATCAACATAAATATTGCTAAAATTCTTAGTAATGTTTTGCTTTTAATTCAAAAATAAAGGGCCAACTATAAGTCTATAACAATTAACCTTATTTATCTTATAAAGAAACCCTAGTAGCAATCTTTAAGAAACTATAAATAAAGTCCTAGAGTATATTGAAAGTTTGAAAGGTGGCGGCATTGAGGTCTGGGAACATGAAGTCATGTATAGCACCGAAAAATGCATAGCTTAATTACTCTTCACTGATCACGGCTGCATTTATGATTATCTTCAACATTGTTTTGCTGGACTTGTTGAAGGGAAAGTGTCATAAACACCACAAGTAATGTGGGATTATAACTTGTTTCTCGTTGACATAATATTTTTTTTTTATTATCTTTGTTCATGCAATTTATCTTTTGCATTCTGTACTTTCTAGTAAAGTGAAGCAAATGAATCTCGTTGTATAAATTAAGATTCACTGATTCAGACATTTTTTAAACATTAAATTTATTAAATTAAATATGAAGGTGAAAAGATTATCTCAATTTTTATTTTTATTTTTGCATTAAGTAGATAAAAGAAATGAGAAATGAGTAAAAAATAAAATGAATGAGAAAAATTGTAACTTTGTTTATTACCGCATTAAAATTTAAATCATAGTTGTCAAAGCGAAATGGAAATAAAAATATTATTTTTAATACATTAAATTACGGTGATTACTGAGCATATTTGGTCCAGTTCTTTTTTATTTTTAAATTCTTTTTTTCTCAAATTCATGTTCAACTACATATTTTTGTGGGACATACAACTTTTATCAACTTTTCAACTACATATTTTACTAATTTTTTTCAAAATCTTTAAACCCCACTAAACATATACTATAGTTTAGAGAACTAACATGTGAAACTTTTTTTTTTTAATTTAATTTAATTTAATTTATATATATCTGAAGCGTTCTTCTTATTTTCTTACATAAAGTCAACAATATTCTTAATCCATAGACAAGTATTGACACCTATTTAATTTTATTATTTTTACTCCCATTTATGATATTTTATTTCGTCGTCAAATCAAACACGCGTCTAATAAAAAGAGAACATACACAAAGAATATTATTCACGTTGAACTACTACTCCAACAAATGTACAATATTATGTAGTCAATCATTGAAATTTTTATAATAAAATTAATAATTATTAATTTTATTCTTAAGATAGAATCTGTACGGAGAACATTAATACTATAAAATTTGATATCGATAGTTAGATTAATCATCAAAGTTTAAATCACCAAGAAGTCTTAATTGGGTTCAAGTTATTGTTGGTATTATTACCATATAAAACTCATATCTAATTGTCATTATACTTAAATGAATGCAATTATCTTTTAATATTTATTTGTTACTCTTTTATTGTTTACTATTATCGTTACATTAAATTTTTAACAATTTATTAAATGTACATTTAAAATTTGTAAATATTTAATATATTAACTAATTATAATAAATTAATAATTAGTTTGTATAGAGTACAAAATATAGACACCTCGTCCAAACAAATATTACTTCCACATGTTTGGTTGACTACTACAAATATGTAAATTTTAATTTATGTGATCCAACTTGCATTTTGACGCAACGAGAAGCAACTAAAACTTGAAATGATACATAAAATTCGTTAGTTTTGTAAATACTCAATAATTTGAGCGTAAAAGATTTAGGGATTAGGATTAAAAGGTTGTTTATTCCTTATAGAATACTGAACAATCAACATAAATATTGATAAAAATCTTAGTAATTTTTTGCTTTTAATTCAAAAATAAAAGGCCAACTATAACGATTAACCTTATTTATCTTATAAAGAAACCCTAGTAGCTATCTTTAAGAAACTATAAATAAAGTCCTAAAGTATAATGAAAGTTTGAAAGGTCGCGGCTTTGAGGTCTGGGAATCACCATGAAGTCATGTATAGCACCGAAAAATGCATAGTTTACTCTTTACTGATGACGGCTGCATTTATGATTATCTTCAACATTGTTTTGCTGGGGTTGTTGAAGGGAAAGTGTTATAAACACTACAAGTAATGTGGGATTATAACTTGTTTCTCGTTGACATAATATTTTTTTTTATTATCTTTGTTCATGCAATTTTCTTTTGCATTCAGTACTTTCTAGTAAAGTGAAGCAAATGGAATCTCGTTGTATAAATTAAGATTCACTGATTCACACAGGGGCGGAGGGGGGGAGGTCCTGGGGAGACCGGGACCCCCCAACTTTCTTAAAAAAAATTAATTTTTAAATTTGATAACCAACTAAAAACAATACATACTAAAGTCCAAACTCAATAATGAATGAATTAAACAAATAAATTCTAACAAAAGTCCAACAAAATTGATTCATCTAAGATTACTTCTTCTTAGTTCACGTTCACGTCTTCAGCATTTGACATACAAAAATTGATTGGAATTTCATCTTTTCACTTCAGTTGAAGATTTTTTTTTTCTTTTTGCTATGGTAGAACATTAATTCCACGAAACAACTCGAGTTCAAGTCGTGATTCTTTTGTTGTCGGCGGGTTCTCAAATTAGAAGAAGAAACATAGTCTCAGAAAATATATTGAAAAATTAATAGTGCACACAATCTAACTCAGATTAAGTTAAAATCATTCAATAACCAATAAGAAAGTATTGAGGCTAGTCTTTTCAAGCAATCAGACAAACACGAAGTGAGTATCGAATACGTCTAACTGCATTAATCGATTATGTTCAATATCTTCTTGTAAGTTTTTGAAAGATTATGACTTATAAAAAAATATTAGATTCTCATAAAAATTGGCTCAATGATTGTGGTTTGAGAAAAAAAAAAAATATATGGGGCCCCCCCTCGAACCCCGAGAGGGCTTCCCCCCTTTCAGCCCACACCCCTGTTTGAAGACCTCCAAACTTAAAATATCTAACTCCACCACTAAATTCACCATTATTATTATTTTTTTATATGTCTTGTATACATATGAAAAGGTCGTAAAATAGGATTGGGGGATCCAATCCTTTCATGGGGTTTAGGTGGAAGCCTAAAACCACGCTTCATTAGGCTTCGTTGGTGTTTTCAATATAAAAGAAAAATGAAACATATAAGTTATGAAATTTTAAAATGACACGTAAAACCGTGTCGTACTTAAACATTTAATTAATAATTTTAGTCATAATTGTATTTTTGATACTAAAAGAAAAACATAGTTTGCCAACGGAATTATTCGTCGATGAATATGAAAATCAGTTGGAAGTAAGAAAATACCTACGAATGAAGTCTATCGTATGACATCTCATCATTAACACTTACCGACGAATATTCGTTCCATCAGTTAACTACAGTTGGAATAATCAGTCGGTAATTCGTCCGCCAAGTCGTCGGTGCGTCCATTTTCGATTGGATTGAATTATTTACGAGCATTTGTGTCGCTAAACCATCACGATAATGGTAATTAAAAAATACTAAATTTTCAACTATCCGTCAATGAAGTGATAATTAAAAATATTAAATATTTATGTTTTTCGTCGTCAATATGATAAATATAAAAATACTAAATATTAACATTTTGTCAGCAATTTTTTTTCAAAATAATAAAATAATATATCCGTCGGTAATGGATATAATATTTTTTTTGTGGCATTAGGTGGATATTCATTTCATTTGCGAACGTGTTGGGTATCTTGCTTATATATATTTTTTATTTTTTTATTTTTTTTGCGGCATTGGGTGGATATTTATTTAAAGAAAAATGCTTGTCTAACCCAAACTTGGACCAAAACTTGGACCACTATGGATAAAATATCTTTAGTATCCTTTGAAAAGACACATTTGAAAATTTGAATTGTGTCTTTTCAAATGACATTTTGACATTTTATCCATAAATGTCCAAGTTTTGGTCTAAGAATAATGGTCTTTGTAACATTACTCTTATTTAAATTGCCGTTGTGTTGGGTATCTTGCTTCTATCGGCAATGGGTGGTGTTTTGGTGAAGTATATAAAATAAGGATACAATATAGAGAAAAACGAGATTTTGACTTGTCTCCCTTGCATTGGAGAAGCGGGACGGGAGGTTTGAAAGGTGGCTGCTCTGAGGTCTGGGAAGCACCGTGAAGTCATGCATTGCACCAAAAAATGCATAGTTCACTCTCTATTGATCATGACAGCATTTATGATTATCTTCAACATTTTCTGCTGGAGTTGTTGAAGGAAAAATGTCGTAAACACCACAAGTATTGTGGGATTATAACTTGTTTCTTCTAGCTACAAGAAATTTCACTTTTAACAATGAATTTTTTGTCGTAGAAAGTCATTTTAGGTTGTTTTATCGAAAATGGTCGTCGAGAGACTTTACTAGACCAAAATTTTCGTTGTTAAAAATCAAATTTCTTATAGTATCTATATGATATAATATTTTTTTTATTATCTTTGTATATGCAATTTATCTTTTACATTTAATATTTTGCAGCTCTGTACCAAGTGAAGTGAAGTAGATGGAACCTCATTGTATAGATTGAGACTCACTAATTCGCATTTAATATTTTTTGTTTAAACATCTTGAATAAATATAAATGCTCAAAAAATAGAACTTGTCGTGATCTATTAAAATGACACATAAAGTCGTGTCGTACATAAATATTTAATGAATAATTTTTGTGATAATTGTATTTTTTATATTAAAGAAATAATTTATTAACTCTCAGTACAAGAAAAACATAATTTAGTGACGAAATTATCCGTCGGTGAATATGAAAATGTGTTGGTAATAAGAAAATACCGACGAATGAAGTCCGTTGGCGAACATTTCGTCATATTCGTTATGTCGGTAAACTACCAATGTAATAATAAGTCGGCAATCTTTTCAACCAATCGGTATGTCCATTTTCGATTGGATCAATTTAGCTACGAACATTTCTATCGCTAAATCATCTCGACAATGATAATTACAAAATACTATATTTTCAACTATCTATCGCTGAAGGATAATAAAAAATACTAAATATAAATAATTTACGTCGCTAAAATGATGAATAAAAAAATATAAATATTAACATTTTGTCAGCAATTTTTAAAAAAATTAAATATCCATTGATAATGGATATAATTTTTTTTTTTTTTTTTGCGGCATTTGATGGATATTCATTTCATTTGCAAGTCGTGTTGGGTATCTTGCTTCTATGGGCAATTGGTGGTGTTTTGGTGAAGTATATAAAATTATGATACAACAGAGTGAAAAAATGAGATTTTGGCTAGTCTCTTTTGCATTAGAGAAGTGTGACCAGAGGTTTGGTAGGTGGCTACTTTGAGATCTGGGGAGCACCATTGAGTCATGCGTCGCACTAAAAAATGCGTAGTTTACTCTCTACTGATCATGTCAACATTTATGATTATCTTGAACATTGTTTTTCTATGGTTGTTGAAGGAAAAGTTGTTGGAAATCGAGACCAATTCTTTTATTGCCCACAAAATTTTTGTTCAGAGAAAAATAACGAAACAAAAAAAAATAAAAAGATAGAGAAATATTTACGGACTATCAAAGCTTTCACTATATGAAAAATTGTTACAATCATATAGATTTCACCCACCTAAATCTCCAAGTATCTCAAGAAAAATAATATTCTAAGCTTTACCGCACCCACCAATTTCTATTCTTTGTACAACCCACAAAGAAAATAAGAAAAACAACTAGGATGCTAGACTTACAATTTTTCTCTCAAAAACCCTCAAGTCACATTTACAAAAGAGAATAAACCACGTTAATTTATAGCTAACGAATGACGTAATTTTCTTACAAGTTTAAACTGCCAAGGAGTCCAAGATTTATAAACTTGTTCTATTTTAGTCGACTTAGATATTTTCCAAGTTTCGACTACCAAAGTATCCAAGATTAAAAAACTTGTAATTTTAGTCGACCTAGAAATCTTCTCTTTCAACAATTGGTGCATCTTTTGATTTTGACAAGTTTTGAGAAAATATCCCAACAATCTCCACCTTGACGAAAAACGAGTCAAAAATCAATCATCTCTTTTGTAGCTATTCATCTCGATACAAAAAATAAACGGTACACTCTGACAATCCCAATTCTCAAAACAGATAATTAACATACTCTATCATGTAAGTATAATAACTTAGAATTAACGAATTCTAAGAATTTCATCGACTCATGTCGAATAAATTTACTGAAATATTATGGTGCAACTCCCTTGCTTGACTTACTTGGAAGTTCATCAGCCATCGACATCAATTCTACCACACACCTTGCATTAATATCAAGTCAATGCTCGTATGCAAATATGTGGACCCACTAGTAGTAACACATCATCTATCATGGTAACTAGCGCATGCCACGAGGATGTAAATGTGGCGACCCCGAAATTGTGTCTAAATTTTTTTTTTTCTTTATATTCTGTCAGTAGGGTATTAGGAACCAGATTTGAGGATACTAGTACCCTTATACGTAGAAAACAGTTCAGCTCTTTAGTTTGATTAAAAACTAGATTGAAACATATTTGTAATTGTTTTCTTTATTTTCTTTTGGAGAAAAATAGTTAGAAAATAATCGGAGACATCATCTCTAGGTCACCCTTTCTCTTTTGCTTCGAATTCGCCTTATTTTTGTTATGTAAAAGTGTGTATATTTAATAAATGAAAAGTCATAAAATAAAGCATGATAACTTAAACATAGCGGAAGAGTAAAACATGTGAATCTCGTCTTTTGATTCATTTTACCTCCAATACCGTAGGTTATTACGAAACATGGATTTAAGTAAAGGATGGAAATACGTCACTTACAATTTCGTACTAAAATGGTTCATGACAAATCATTACGTCTCATGAATGATCCATACGTCTTAAGCCCGTTTAAAAAGTACTACAAGATACTTTATAAAAAGGAGAGGTACTTATATGTTAAGGACGAGTTCACTTAAGCTATTACATTTTATAAAAGTGGGTTGAGAGGTACTACATAGTCCAATAGTCATATACGTCCCACAACAAGGTAAATAACTTCATATTTTTGTAGCCCGAGTTGATGAGGATATGGAGACCATACATCTATCTTGGTGATCAAATGGTATTCTTGGCCATCCGAAGCTACTGCACACCTTTGTCCCATGACTTTATAGTAATCTCGATCCATTTCCTACAAGAGTCATGAAACGACTATAAATCGTGACATTCAATTAGTAAAAAAATACGGTGCATGTGTGATGTTGCACATAAATGTATCTTTTATCTTTCTTAGGGCACTTTCCTTAAGCAATATTTGTACACCAAGCGCTCAAATAAACATTGTTTGTGCATAAGCACAATGGCCAAACTTCTTTCGACCCTTACCGTCATTTTATGGGCTACTTTTGCCATTGGCCATAATTGATCAACTCTTGGAACCCTTATCGTCCCAATATAAGCTACTATTGCCCTTAGCCGTTCTTTAATCGAACCTCGTGTCCTCATATGGGTGGCTTTAACCCTTGGCCAAAGTTGAATCAACTTCTTTCTTGGGACCCTTACCGTCCCCTATGGCTACTGTTGCCCCTGTGGTGTACAAATAGGCTTAGGGAAAACTTATTGTGTTATGACATAACTTATTTTTGTTTATATATAGACTTTGTTTTCTCATCTCAAGTTGGGCATATATAACACAAAATAACTTTCTCATTCTCATTCTTCTTTCTTGTCGTATAAATGACAAATAGGTTCAAGATGCTCATAAATCTCATCAACATAAGTCGTTTGGAGCACATAAGAGTACATATAATTTATGCACATGTATGTGTGTGTGTGTGTGTGTGTATCTGAACGCCCAGAAAAATTCAGTATTTTCAATTTAAATAAGAAAACGAGAATGAAGCAAGAAATTTGATTGAGTTGTCCCAAAAATATTTCGAAAGTCGTAGCACTTAGAATTTAATTTAAATCCGATTATTAAAAAGGAGAAAATCGGATCTAATGAGTTGTGAAGGACTAGGATGAATTGATCTAAAATTATTGGCTTTTATTAAGGCTTGTTTGGATTAAAGTGAAAAGTTGGGTAAAGACCCAAAAGTGAGAAAACCAAGTTTTGAGCCTTTTTCATTAAAGTTATGTAGCCAACTTTGGAGCCATCGTATGATTTATGTATTGGTCGGAATTCTACGAAACTTACGTTGTTATGGCACATAACAAGACCTTCGGAATGGTACCAAATATGCGTGCTTTTGACTATGAAAACAGCCCCGAAAAATTATGTCCAAAACGTTCCAAGATGTTAGATATCGGGAATCAGCCAAAATTTCAGCAAAAGCGTGTTCGGGCAGCCATCTTTAGAGTGATGTTTTAACCTCTGTGTTGGTCCATTTCTCACGATTCAAAGTGCGTTGAAAAGTACACAACGAGGCCTTGAAATGGTACCAAATACACCTATGTTCGACTCAGGAATCAGCCCCGAATATTTTTGTCAAAAACGTTCCAGAAGTTGGAAATCACGGAATTCTGAAATTTGGTTCTGAGCAGACCATTTTTGAGACGATCTTTGTGATCGATTGTGATGATCCATTTTCTACGATTCAGAGTTCTTTGTGAAGATCCCTATGAGATCTTCGAGATGGTATAAGGAACGTCGAAAAATGAGCACGTTTCGACCTTCAAAACTCGACCCAAAAACAAGTCCAGAAATCTGCCTAAATTAGGAATTTAGCATTTTACCCTATAGGCTACCCCTAGTACCTTCTTAAATGTGAGTAGTTGGGGAAATGAATTTATGAAGGCCAACCATAAAATCTTCAGCAAATCTCCCCAACTTTACATGTGTCACCATGGGGATGAATGTAATCATTGGCAAAGATGCCTTTTGCTCCTATAAATACCCCCCATCCTTTGCAAGTTATCTTTGCCCCTTTCCTCCTCTCCAACCCCCATAACTCTCCCACACCACTCCCCCACGTTTTCTAGCTTTAGGCAAGGAGGAAGTAACCTTCAAATAAGAGAAAGACACCAGAAATAGGAGGTGAGTGTTGGTTATTAAGAAAGCTAGGGATGGGAGGTTCTCTAATTCAATAGAAGAATCTCCAACCCAAGCGCCAAAGCCCCATTTCGGGCAATAGTTTAAAGGGACCAAGAAACTCAGATTTCATGGTGTAGAAAGTTAGTTTTCCTTGGGCCGAGAACTTAATTTCTAAATAAAATAATTTCATCAGGTCTCTGCCCGAAAGGTATTGATACCCTATATCAGTTCTACGATAGGGTATCGATACCCTCTGCACCAGAAATACCTGAAGGCAGTTTCTGTGATAATACTCTCCATTTCCAGATTTAAACAACATTCAACATAAGATCATAATGTTTAGAACCTTTCCCTTTTCAGGTGGATCAAGGATAACGTCAAGTTGTGAGTAAATTACGTTATATGTTTTTATGCAAGATGATAAGTAGTACATGTCCCATAAATTTATATTTAAAATGACATATGCCAATATAATATGACAAGTTGTGAATGGCTCATATTATTTACCTTATGTGTAAAAAATGATAAGAATGTACATCTACATGTGGCATAAGTTATATGTGCTCTTATGTGCTCCAAATGATTTTTATCAATGAGATCCATGAGATTTTATGAGCATCTTGAGCATCTTTGCTATTTGTGCAACAATGAGGAAGAATGAGAATGAGAAAAGCTATGTACTTCATTTATGCTCTACTTGAGAAAACAAAGTTCATAAGCAAATAAAGACAAGTTATGTGATGACACAATCAGATTTCCCTAGCCTATTTGTACACCAATCATGGGGCAATTCTGACCCATCATGGGGACGATTAGGGTCCCAAATCGAGTTGATTCAACATTGGCTAAGGGTTAGACTGACCCACGTGCGGACTTAAAAATCCGATCAGATGGCCAAAAAGCAACAATAGCTTCCATGAGTTGATCAACTATGGCCAAGGGCAAAAGTAGCCCCATGGAAGGACGATTAGTGTCCCGAAGTTTGGCCATTGTGCTTATGCACCAAGAATATTTCGATGAGCTCGGTGTACAAATATTGCTTGTGGAAAGGGCCCTAAGAAAGATAAAATATATATTATGTGCAATATCACACACGCACCGTATTTTACTCATTGAATGTCGCCATTCATAGTCGTTTTATGACTCTTGTAGGAAATGGATCGAGACATGTATGAAGTCAAGGGGCAACGGGTGGAAGTGGCCTTCGATGAGCATGAATACCACTTGATCACAAAGATTGATATATGGTCCTCGTATCCCCACAAATCCGGATTGAAAAAGCATGAACCCACCTACCTTTGCATGGACATATATGATTTTTGGACCATGGAGTATCTTACTACTCGTTATTATGAAGTGTAATGTTTTGATTAACCTTGTCTTTATCATATCACCTCTTTCTTAAAAGTATTTAGTAGTATTTGCTAACGGGCTCAAGCTTTCGGTGTGTTCATAAGACGTAATGATTTGTCATGAGCCATTTTTGAAACAAAAATGTAAGTGAGGTACTTCTTTTACTTACTTGGGCCCATATTTTGTGGTAACTCATACCATTAAAGGTGAAATGAACTAAAAGACCAGATTCATATGAACTTCCGCTATATTTAAGTTATCATACTTTTACCTTATGGTTCTTTATTTCATCAAGTATACATGTTTTTACTTAACAAAGAATAAAGCAAATCCGAAGCAAAATGAGAAAGGGTGATCTCCAAATCCTATCTAAGATTAGTTTCTAACTACTCTCCTCAAAAGAAAATAAAGAAAACATGTTTTAAATCAGTTTTTAATCAAACCAGGAAGTAGAACTGCTTTCTGCGTAAAAGGGTATCAATACCCTCAAATATGGGTACCAGTACCCTACTGGGCAGAATACAACAAAAAAAAAAAAGTTTAGGCAGAATTTTGAGGTCGCCACATATACACTTATCGTTTTGCACATAAGGCAAATAACGTAAGTTACTCACAACATCTCATATCTTTACTTGAATCAATCTCATCAAATGAAGTATTTTGGAGCACATTAAATTTATGAAATGTGTACTTATCGTATTACAAATAAATCTAATAATGTAATTTACTCACTATTTAATGTGGTTAGCCTTGATCCACCTGAAATAAAAAGTTCTATACATCACAATCTTATAGGAGGTGAATGATGCTTAAATCTGTAAATAAGGGTATCAGAACCGTACAGAAACTGGTCTCAGGTATTCATGGTGCAGAGATTTTAGGATATTGATACTCTATCGTAAAAGCGTAAATAGAGGGTACCAATACCTTTCGGGGCAGAGAGGTGTTAAAAGTATTTTATTTTGAAACTAAGTTCTCGGTCATTGAGATCTAGGCATTGCAATGGGCGAGCCGAAATGGCTCGGCCAATAAAAATCTGACTCGGCTCGTTTTGGGACGAGCCTAAAATGTAAGCTTCGGTTTGGCCCACGAGCTCGGCTCTGCCTCAAATTTTTTTTTTGTTTTTGTTTTTAAAAATTTTGAAAATGAGAGAAAAATACAATATCGGGTATCTTTTATGTTGAAAATTAAAGATTGAAAATCCTTCTCCATAGAATAAGAGTATTTATAGAAAAATAATGAAATTAAAAACAAAAAAAATAGTGTAGTGCACGAGCCACGAGCCGAGCCGGCTCGTGATTTTGGGCTCGTGGGCTCGTGGACCGAGCCGAGCTCGTGGGCTCGTTCGGCGTGAGCCCAACGAGCCGGCCGCTGGTTGAGCCCACGAACCGGCTCGATTTTTTGGTCGAGCGAGCTAGCTCGCCCTTTTTTTTTGAGCTCGGCCCTAGCTGGTGCTCGTCTCTCGACGAGCCCGAGTCCGAGTTTAGCCGAGCTTTCACGAGCCGACGAGCTTTTTGCCACCCTATTGAGATCGACCTTCTCCACCATGAAACACGAGGTTCTTAGTCCACATATACTCTTTGCCTGATTTGGGGCCTTGAAACTCGAGTGTGGAGATTCTTCTATTAAATTAGAGAACCTCTACACCAAGCTCTTTCCTTAACAATTTACTCACCTCTTCTATTAGATGTATTTTCTCCCTTTAAGTGGGTTCTTTCCTTCTTCTTTAGTGTTAGAGAGTGTGTGAAAGTGTTATGGTGATTATAGAGAGAAGAAATGGGGTAGGTTGTGGCATTAATTGGAGGGGTATTTATAAGGAGAAATCAACCCTCTCCTCATAAATGCTTTCATTCTCATGGTGAGACATGTAAAGTTGGTTATATTTGCTTAAGATTTTCTTGTTGGCCTTCATTTAATGCTTTCCCATTTGCCCATAGTTTTGAAGGGTGTAATAAAGACACTATGGATAGTTCCTAGGATAATTATTGCAAAAACTCCAATTATTGGCAGATTTCTAACTTCATAGACCCGTTTTTTGGTCGAGTTTTGAAGATCGATGCATACTTGTTTTTCAACATCTCTTATACCATCTCGTAGATCGCACGGGGATCTTTGCAACATTTTGAATCGTAGAAAACGGACCACCACAGTAATTAAAGCATCGTTCTAAAAAATGGCTACCCGAACATGGTTTCGCTGGAAACTCTTAATTGTTTTCCAGATTTCAAACTTTCTGGAACATTTTTGACATAAATTTTTGGGGCTGATTCCTTAGTTGAACGTATGTGTATTTGGTACCATTTCAAAGTCTCGTTGTATACTTCGTAATATCGTAAGAGTCATAGAATTTCGACCAATACATAATCCATACAATCGCACCAAATATGGCTGCTTGACTTATCCAAAAATGCTTAAATTTTACTTTATTAACTTTTGGATTCCCACCCAACTTTTCACTTTTAGCCAATCAAGCCCTATCATTAAGTCTTAAGTTAATTCATATTGGTCCCTTCATAACTCATTAAATTTGATTTTTCTCCTTTTTATTTTTCGAATTTCAATTAAATTCTAAATGTAACGACTTTTGAAGTAATTTTCAGGACAACTCATCTAAATTTCTCGTTTTATTATATTTTCATATTTAAAATAAATTTATTAGAAATACGAATTTTTGGGTCATTACAGTAAATATTTACTCAAGTGACATCATCGTCTCTCATAAAGAGAGACATATTGTCCGTATCTGATGTCGAGCAACTCCACCTTTTGGACAAGTTTTCCTCACGTGACCAGATTGTCCACAATTCCAACAAAATACTTTCTTTTTATAGGGTTATTCTTCTTCCATTTTTCAACAACAAGTAACGAGTTTTCAGATGAAATATTACTTCCACCACTCAACCTTCTTTCTTCAGAAATTAATTTACTTGTAACTTCTTCAAAACTTACAGTTTCTTTCCCATACATCAAAATTGGTTTGATGTGTTCATATGAAGATGGAACAGACCAGTTGAGTCTTAACGCTTTATCCTCATCATCAAGTTTAACTTCAATAGCCTCCAGTTCAAAAACGATCCCATTGAGAACACTTAGGTGGTCTGAAATTTTTGTACATGTATTCATTCTCAAAGAATGGAAATGTTTCTGCAAGTACAACTGATTTGAAAGACTCTTTGTTTGATACAAATGTTCAAGTTTTTTCCAAAGTTCTTTTGCAGTAGATATTCTATGAATATTTGTAAGAACGTTTTTACCTAAACATAGGCGTATCGTGACTTGCGACTTTCAAATCTAAATCTTCACAAACCTCATTGCTCATACTAAATTTTTCGAAGATCTTTGTCGAAGCAGGGGTTAGTTTCCTTCAAAGCCTTATGCGATCCACTGTTGAATCAAAACATCATTGACTTGTACTTGCCACAAGCTAAAATTGATTTTTCAAGTCAAATTTCTACACATCATATTCGATAGACATATATCTTCTCAACACTTTGAACAACATCGAACAAATTCCTTTATTCTCTACAAGATACCACATCTACAAAAGAGAATAACCACATTAATTATCAAAGTTAAAAAAATGACATATAATTTTCCTTATCTCAAGAAAAAATTTTAAGCATCAAGACTCTTTGTCAAAGAAATTTGGAAACTTATTCTATTTTTTTCTCAAAGTCAACCTAAATGTCGTTTTATAGTTAACAAATACCAAAGTATCCAAGAGTTAGAAAAAACTTATAATTTTAGTCAAAGTATCCAAGATTAGAAGAAGTTTTCTCTTTCAACAATTGGTGCATCTTTTGATTTTGGCAAGTTTTGAGAAAATATTCAATAAAAGTGTAAATAAGCATACAAGTAATTTGGAATTATAACTTGTTTCATCTCGATGATATTTTAATAGGAATCTAATGTTTTCTTATTATCTTTGTTCGTACAGTTTATCTTTTACATTTAATGCTTCCATTGCAAGAAAATGCAGTTTGTCGACAGAATATCAACTAATAACAAGTCGATTGATTCCGCGACAAGATGCCGATGGCGTACCAACGAAACATTTAGCAACATTCCTACGACATTTTTAACAAATTGGTAACAACTTATTTATGGACATTACTGACAAAAAACATATCCATGACTAAAGATTGGCACCAAAAATCTCACGACGTTGCCAATTTAATTAGCGACAGTATACTGTCAATGTTTGTCGTTGGCAATGTCGTGCCATTGCACCACGCTGACTTAGCTATTTTGTCAGTAGTCTATCGCACAATGTTAATTGATCAATCAATTCTTTGTCATTGTGTCAGCATTTTACGTTATATTCTCTCACATTTGTCTTATTTTTCTTACACATCTCTCAAAACTCCTCATCCTTCCTTCTCTCCCTGTCGTCACCGTCTCCCAAGGTTAGCATTAACTTCTAATTAGTTAATTAATTTTGATTAATTTAAAAATACTGTTGAGATAAGATTTAAAAATAATTTTTATATTTAAATTAAATTAGTTAATCAGTTTTGATTAATTTAGAAATATTGTTTAGATAAGATTAAAAAATAATTTTAATATTTTAATTAAATTAATTTATGAATTGTGTAGTTAAATAGTTAGAAAATTAATTTAAATATTACAAATGAATAGAAAAACCAAAATGAGTATATATGCTAAGTTATGTAATGGATTGCTTAACCCATCCAACACATTAAACATGCACGTGCTTGTTATGTTCACGTTCAAACTTCAACGTAGATTTTCGCCTAGCTAGATTTTGATACAACAGTGCGGAGTATGCTCAAAGGCAGTAGTGGAAAAACCTATACACAGCAAGACAAGACACAGAGAACCAGAAGCAAGCTAAAAGAAAAATGAACTCAAAACACAAATACACAATGGAAAAACACGACTATAATTACTGTCTAAACAAGGAAAAATCTCCTCAGTCAACTTCTTCCATCTTGCTTTCCTCGTTGTTTTCCTCTTCCAATGCAGGCATGTCAGCATCATCAGCACCAGTTTCATCCTCATCAATACTAAGACCCAACTTCAACATTCTGTGAATTCTCGAAGCAAATGTGTTAGGGTCATCGAGACTGAATCCAGAAGTCAACAGCGCAGTCTCATAGAGAAGAAGAACCAATTCCTTCACCGACTTGTCATTTTGGTCAGCCTCGGCCCTCTTACGCAGCTCCTCCATGATACCATTGTCCGGGTTAATCTCCATAGTCTTTTTGCTTGACATGTAAGCACTCATGGTGGTGTCCCGCAGTGCCTGGGCTTTCATAATCCTTTCCATGTTTGCTGTCCAACCATATTCTCCAGTAACCAAGCAGCATGGAGAGTCCACAATCCTGTCAGAAACCACCACTTTCTCTACCCTGTCCCCTAGAATGTCCTTGATAACTTTGCACAGATTCTCAAACGATTTCTTCTTTTCTTCCTTCTTCTTTTTATCTTCCTCGGATTCCTCATCAAGCTTCAAGCCTTCCTTGGTTGCAGACACTAGCTTTTTCCCGTCGTATTCTTTTAACTGACCAACAGCATATTCATCGATAGCATCAACCATGAAGAGCACTTCATATCCCTTCCTCTTAAGCCTCTCTAAGAATGGAGAGTTTTCTACCGCTTTCTTACTCTCACCAGTTATATAGTAGATGTCCTTCTGACCCTCCTTCATCCTTGTGACGTAGTCCTTCAAGCTGGTCATCTCATCACCGCGCTTTTGTAGAGTAGTACCTGAGAAGATCGGCAAGTTTAGCCCTGTTCTGGCTGTCTTCATGAATACCCAACTTGATGTTCTTGGAGAAGCTTTCATAGAATTTGTTGTAATCCTCTTTGTTTTCTGCAATTTCGAAGAACATCTCGATGCACTTCTTCACCAGATTCTTCCTGATGACCTTGAGAATCTTGTTCTGCTGAAGCATTTCTCGGGAGATGTTAAGTGGCAGATCATCAGAATCCACCACACCCTTGACAAAGCTAAGGTACTCTGGAATGAGCTCCTCACAGTTGTCCATAATGAAGACCCTCCTGACATACAGCTTAATGTTGTTCATCTTCTTCCTTGTGTCAAACAGATCGAAAGGAGCCCTCTTTGGGACAAAGAGAATAGCCTTAAACTCGAGCTGCCCTTCAACGGAGAAGTGTTTCACAGCAAGGTGTTCCTCCCAGTCGTTTGTTAAACTCTTGTAGAATGAAGCATACTCCTCCTTGGTAATCTCTTCGGGCTTACGGAGCCAGATGGGTTTCTGCTTGTTGATTTGTTGCCATTCATGTGTTACTTCCTTTATCTTCTTCTTCTTCTTTTTGTCCTTCTCTTTGTCCTCTTCAACTTCCTCCACATCACCCTCCTCTTCCTTCTTTGTCTCCTCATCTTCGTCATCACTGATCTCTTTCTCTGTAGTCTTCTCAACCAAGAGATAAATTGGATAGCTGATGAACTCTGAATGCTTTTTAACAAGATCCTTTATTCTCCTCTCTTCCAGGTATTCCAACTACAACAATCAAGAAGGTAAACATGAAGTTAATTCAAGAAGCAGGAAGAACCTCAAATCATTTAAGAAAGGCAGCAATGTTTATGAATTCTAGGTCTTTTAGTACATCCATGTACGAGAAAATGTTGAACACTAACATAATCATTTTGAATCTCGATGGAATTCTCTTAAAGCACCTCTACTCTATTTACTAGTAACAGATCCATAGAACTGTCTGACATAAGAAAATAACTAATGCCAAATAGATTGCAACCATACCTGATCATCCTTGAGGAACAGAGTGATTTTAGTACCCCTGCCCAATGGCTCCCCACTAACATCTCTTGTCACGGTGAAAGAACCTCCAGCATGGGACTCCCAAACATATTGTTCATCATCATTGTGTTTGGTTGTCACAATAACCTTCTCCGCCACAAGGTAAGAAGAGTAAAAACCTACGCCGAACTGACCAATCATACTAACATCAGCCCCAGCCTGCAATGCCTCCATAAACTCCTTTGTCCCAGACCTTGCAATTGTCCCCAAATTGTTCACCAAATCTGTTCACATTCAGATATATACTATCAGAGCCACAAAATTTCACATCACTACCATGAATAAACATTTATTAAGTGGAATGCAAGCGTATAACACATACAGCAGCTTGTGATGGAATACTAAAGACATTTTAAGATCAAATTTTTACGCGTACTAAAAGTTTTAATTCCAATTATACCGCCCAGATGTGTAAGTTTCTACATGGTGTGGGCCTTCCATAAGGTAACAGAGATATGCAAAAGGTTTCCTCACGCTGGTTCTCCATTATAACTCTCAGTCAGTCAACTTCTGCTCTTGGAAACATGCACCATTTCAAAATTCCAGTAGAAATGCAATACTTCAAATCTTCCTCTTCAATATCTCTATTGGGTAAAGTAAAAGGAAATCAACAAAACTTTCGTTTTGTTCATGTAACTTTCAGACAGCGTATTATGGGCAACAAAAGGGGAAAACTCCATTTTCCCCTGGCGCCACTTAGAGATTTGTTTTCAAAGTGAGGATATCGAGATTCGTCCTTAGTCATGTCGAGGTCGACTGAAATTGTACTCATACCTGCTTTAGTCATGCCGATACCGCTGTCAATTATAGACAGAGTCTTGTTAACCTTGTCCGGAACAATCCTAATGAAAAGCTCCGGCTGCGCGTCCAGCTTGCTCTTGTCCGTCAAGCTCTCAAAACGAATCTTATCCAACGCCTACACCAAAATTTCATAAACACTTCTTACTTCTTAGAATCTCAATAACAAGAAATCAAAGACAAAAACACACGTATTATCCAATCATTTGCTAATCTTTTACAGTATTCGAGTTAACGCATGCAAATGCAATTAAGTGAATTTCAATTAAATCCTGCTATTAAGTTAATTATTAGTTGGAAGTTCGCAACAATACTTGCAACAAAATGAAAGTTCTAATCAAGATTTTCGAGTATTTTATTGAAGATTCATGAAAGCTTCCGATTTTTTTTAACATTGAGTCCGCTATAAAAACGCTATAATTTTTGTAGTTTTCGTGCAAACGTAGTTCGTATATTTATATATTTGAATACTTACATCGGAGGAATTGCTGATGAGTTCTCGAAGGAAGATTTCCTTGTTGCTGTAAAAAGTGTTGATGATAAGACTGAGAAGTTGGTTGATTTCAGCTTGGAATGCGAAGGTCTCTGTTTCTCCCATGTGAACGTCCGCCATTTTTGCCCACTCTTCAAGTTTAAACTAAACGCCAATCAGAAAAGCACAAATAGAGTTGATAGCAAAATCTGATTTTTAAGATATTGCAGAATTGCAAATCTATGGAGAACGAGTGGCATTTATACTTGGAAATTCGTGCGGGTTTTTCCAGAGGTGTTTCGGGAAGAGTATGGAATGTTTTTTTGGCGGTTCCAGGGGTTTCTACGTTTTTCTACTTTTTATCTTCCAAATGCATCTCTCTCTTTATCCGTCCAATCAATAAAAAATATAGACATTATTATATAAACACAAATATCACCCCTGATCTCCTGCCCATATGTTCAACTGCCCACATGTGGGCAGAAGATCATCCTGCACACAATTATTTAGGACAAGTTTCGATTTCATTTTTTTCTAAAAAAACTCATTTTTTGCTTTATTTTTTGACTTTTTAAATTTTTTACACAGTAAAAAATTTAAAAAGTCAAAAAAGGTGGAGGTAATTATATTCATAGTTTTTATTATTTATACCATATTTTAATTGTAATGAAGATTTTCCAAACTTTGATATTTTTACATTTATGTCTCTAACTTTTTTCGTTATATTTTTATCATTAATTTTCAATTGATTTTTACATCTTGTCTCTGATGACCATTTTTGTCCAAATATTATACTAATGTGCATTGAAATGGGAGATAAATATTTTTTCGAACTTTTATATTTGTTATTTACTTTTCATATTTAAAAATACAGGAGTCAAAAAAAAAATTTCACACCATCCTAATTAACTTTTTGAACAAAAACCATTATCAAAGACAAAAATAAGATTTGCAAATCAATAGGTTAATGAAAAGAATGTGAGAAAAATTAGTTGGGGACATAATTGTAGAAAAGAGCAATAGTTGGGAACTTTCATTGAAATTAAAATGTAGTGTGGTTAATAAAACATGTGGTGTGAATATAATTAACCAAAAAGTAAGCAAAAAACCCATTTTTTGAAGAAAACAAAATCTACACCGAACAAGTCCTTAATGTGTTCATACTTGCTGTTAAGATTGACTTTTATTTATTTAATGATGTTTAAATTTTTTATTGGTGGAATAACTAAGAGAATATATATTTGTCAAAGCAGATCTGAACTCCTATTATACCATTCATTATGAAATATTTTCTAGAGATATGAAAGTGGGTTCGTTTTCAATATATTACTACTATTTAGGTCATGTCCGATCAAACGATCGACAAGATCTATGTTGAGTCGGGCTAACATTTTTTTCTATTAAAACAAATTTGAAAGGAAATGAAAGTAGAAAAATGAATTTATGGAGTTTGACCTTTGTTTTATATCTATATAAAGAAGGGAAATTGGTGCAAATGGTCCCCAACGTATGATATTAGTGCGTAAATGGTCCCTAATCTTTCATTTTTGGCGGAATAGTCTCTAACCTATCTATTTATGTGCACAATTGGTCCTTTTTTATAGATTCCGTTAAAAATCCGTTAAAGACCTTTCCATTTAGATGCGCAAATGGTCCCTCTCATTTTTTATTTTTTTTTTGTCTTTATTATTGGGGGTAAAATTGTCAAGTTACACTTTTTTTCTTTCAATTGGCTCAAATGGTCCATAACATTTACCTTAATGTGGAAATAGTCCCTAACCTATATGTTTTGGTGCACAATTGGTCCTTATTTGATAAAAAGACAAAAATATACTTAGTTTTAATTTTAAAAAATTACAATTGAATTCCTGATCTTTGCAAAAAGTAAAAATTGGTACGATACTTTAATTTTTTATTAAAAATTAAAATAAACTAATAAATTGATAATATACTAAATTATTTTGTATATTTTATGAACTATTATAAAAAAAATTAAAATTTAAGCTCATAATTATTAACAAATATTCTAATTAAAATTATTTTATTATTATTAAGTAATCATATTATTTAAAATTCAAACTTTAATTTTATCATTACAACATAAAAAGGAAAATAAATTTGTCGAAAATAAATTTTTTAATTATGCTCGAATTAAAATTTTTAATTTGTACATGGCTCTAAATTTCTTTTATTTTCTTTTCTTTTCGACAAAACCAATCAAAATTTCAATAATTTCCCAAAGAAAAATCTTCAGTGATTAGTTGGGTTTTCTCTTGATTTGCCATAGGATAAACTAAACATTAACTTCCTAATGTTTTATATGTTACTTAACCTCATCTTTGAGTAAGACATTTTCGATAAAAAAAAATATAGAAGTAATTTTGTTGTTAAAAAAAAAAAAAAATTGCGAATTTTTTTTTGGTTGTGACAAAATAAATATTATTTTGTCACAAATAAATTTTTTAATTATGCTCAAACTTGTGACAATTATTTAAGCTCAAACTTGTCACAAGAAAAATGATTGTCACAAGTTTGAGCATAATTAAAAATTTTATTTGTCGAAAAGTGAATAAAATAAAATAAATTTAGAGCCATCTACAAATTAAAAATTTTAATTTGAGCATAATTAAAAAAAAAATTATTTGTGACAAATTTATTTTTCTTTTTATGTTGTAATGATAAAATTAAAGTTTGAATTTTAAATAATATGATTACTTAATAATAATAAAAATTTCAATAATTTCCCAAAGAAAAATCTTCAGTGATTAGTTGGGTTTTCTCTTGATTTGCCATAGGATAAACTAAACATTAACTTCCTAATGTTTTATATGTTACTTAACCTCATCTTTGAGTAAGACATTTTCGATAAAAAAAAATATAGAAGTAATTTTGTTGTTAAAATAAAAAAAAAATTGCGAATTTTTTTTTGGTTGTGAGAAAATAAATATTATTTTGTCACAAATAAATTTTTTAATTATGCTCAAACTTGTGACAATTATTTAAGCTCAAACTTGTCACAAGAAAAATGATTGTCACAAGTTTGAGCATAATTAAAAATTTTATTTGTCGAAAAGAGAAGAAAATAAAATAAATTTAGAGCCATGTACAAATTAAAAATTTTAATTCGAGCATAATTAAAAAAAAAATATTTGTGACAAATTTATTTTTCTTTTTATGTTGTAATGATAAAATTAAAGTTTGAATTTTAAATAATATGATTACTTAATAATAATAAAATAATCTTAATTAGCACATTTCTTAATAATTATGAGCTTAATTTTTAGTTATTTTATAATAGTTCATAAAATATACAAAATAATTTAGTATATTATCAATTTGTTAGTTACTTTTAATTTTTAATAAAAAAAAATTAAAGTATCGTACCAATTTTTACTTTTTGCAAAGGTTAGGAGTCCAATTGCAAATTTCTTTAATTAAAAATAAGTATATTTTTATCTTTTTATCAAATAAGGACCAATTACGCACCAAAATATATAGGTTATGGATCATTTCCACATTAAAGTAAAGGTTATGGACCATTTGCGCCAATTGAAAGAAAAAATGTAACTTGACAATTCTACCCTAACTAATAAAAAAAAAAAAAAAAATAATAAGAAGAACCATTTGTGCACCTCAATTGAAAGGTTTTTAATGGAATCTATAAAAAAAGGACCAATTGCCTACATAAATGGATAGGTTATGAACATTCTGCCAAAAATAAAAGGTTATGGACTATTTGTGCACTAATGTCATACATTAGGGACCATTTGTGCCAAAGAAAGAAAAATAAGAGGAGAAATGAAAATATTTTAAAAAAAAAAAATCTAAAGAGATAATTTCTTTATTTTTTCTTTCATAATATTTAATCTTTTTCATAAATTTATCCTTTCCCGTATCATTGATTTTTCTGACGTACGGCCCAATGTCCAACCATATATGTTTTACCACTATTTTCATGAACACTTGCTATTTTATTTTATTTTTCATTTTTGCCTTAGTAAGTTTTTTTTTTTTTTTTTATCATGCCGTGCTGTTTGATGCCATCTGATTGCCATATTCTCAAAAAAATTAGATTTGAAAGGATATCACAACAACAACACTAGAATTTTAACATTAGGAATATGGGTGAAATGTAATAAAATTATCATCGGACAATTATACCACAGCATTGTTTCAACATTTGGGATGCTGCAAAATTGGTGAAGCATAAGTAAAATGGATAGGAATGTTGAAACCAATATTTATATGTTTCTCAAATATTTTCACATTAATGTTTGATCATTCTCAACAATTGTATCATTAAACAATAAGTGACAGAACATATCACTTTTCTATCCAAAACTTCAATTCATATTCAAGACAAAAAATAATAATAATAATAATACATTAATGTTTGATCATCCTCAATAATTCATATCACTTTATAATGCACAACAAATATCAAGTTAAATCCAGCAATTAAATCAACCACAAAAAAGATTGTGATCCAAATTTATTATATCACTTGTATACATTGTTCTATCGCTTTTTAAGTAAAAAGTAACAGAGCACGCCACTTTTCTATTTAAAACCTCAATTTATATTCAAAATAAAAAAAATGATATATTAATATTTGATCATCTTCAATAATTCATGTCAATCAACAAAGCACAACAAATATCAAGTAAATACAGCAGTTTAATCAACCGTAGAGAAAATTGTGATCCAATTTTGTTGTGTTTCTTATATACATTACTCTGTCACTTTTCTATCTAAATCTTCTGTCACTTTTCTATCTAAATCTTCAATTCATAATCAAAACAACAAATAAATTAATTAATGTTTAATCATCTTCAATAATTCATATCATTCAATAATGTACAACAAATATTAAGTTAAATCCAGCAATTAAATAAACCACAGAGAAGATTGTGATCCAAATTCATTGTGTCACTTGTACACATTGTTATGTCACTTTTCTATCTAAAGCCTAAATTCATATTCAAAAAAAAAAATTATACATTAATATTTGAGAAGTCTCAATAATTCATGTCACTCAATAATGCACAACAAATATCAAATTAAATTCAACAATTAAATCAACCACGGAGAATATTGTTATCCAAATTTGTTATGTCACTTGTATATATTGTTCTGTCACTTTTGAAGTCAAAAAGTGACAGGGCATGTCACTTTTCTATATAAAGCCCCAATTCATATTTAAAACAAAAAATAATAATACATTAATATTTGATCATTCTCAATAATTTATATCACTCAATAATGCACAACGGATATCAAATTAAATTCAGTAGTTAAATCAACCACATGGAATATTGTAATTTAAATTTATTGTGTCACTTGTATACATTGTTCTGTCACCTTATAAGCAAAAAATGACAGATCATGTCACTTTTCTATCTAATACCTTAATTCATATTTTAAAAAAAAATGATACATTAATATTTGATAATCTTCAATAATTCATATCACTCTATAAGTACACAACAAATTTCAAGTTAAATCCAGTAATTAAATCAACAACGAAGAAGATTATGATCCAAATTTATTATGTCACTTGTATACTTTGTTGTGTCACTTTTTAAGCAAAAAAGCAGTGACGGAGTTGGGAGGTCCTAGGGGAGACCTAGACCCCCCAACTTTTTGGAATTATTTTTTTAATTTTTTAGTTTTTTAATTTTTTAATATTTAATTTAACTTTGACGTAATATTAATCTAATGGTTGACAATTTGATCCATTTACCTAATATCAATTTAATGTAAGGCAATTGGACATTGGCCCAATAAAATTAATAATACAAAATTACAAATGATTAGCACATTCCTCAAATGATATACAAAATTAATAAAATACACTTTGCTTGTTAATACATATCGTGTTCAATTGATTTTTTTCTTTTTTCCTTTGAGCTTGAGTAATATTTAATATCATTTGTGAATCGGGTCTTCCTAATTTGGAGGATAATTCTATAGAAGTCAACGTGAATAAGAAGAGTTTGACTAGTTTTAGATTTTGAATATTTCTGTGTAATTATTTCTTGTAAATTTTTTAAAGATTATGACTTATAAAAAAATATTAGATTCTCATAAAAATTGGCTCAGTAATTGTGGTTTGAAAAAAAAAAATCCCCGTGAGGGCTTTCCCCTTCATCCAGCCTGCCCTATAAGGAACCCCCCCAACGTAAAATGTCTTGTTCTACCACTGCCAAAAAGTGATTAAGCATGACACTTTTATATCTAAAGCCTCAATTCATATTTAAAACAAAAAAATGATACATTAATGTTTGGTAATCATCAATAATTCATGTCACTTAATAATGCACAAATAATATCAAATTAAATTCGGTAGTTAAATTGTCTACAGAGAAGATAATGATCCAAATTTGTTTTCTCACTTGTATACATTGTTCAGTCAATTTTTAAGCAAAAAGTGATAGAACATGTCACTTTTCTATCTAAAGCCTCAATTCATATTCAAAATAAATTTGATACATGAATGTTTGATCATCATCATTAAGTTATGTCGCTTCATAATGCACAACAAATATCAAGTTAAATCCAGCAATTAAATCAACCACAGAGAATATTGTGATCCAAATTTGTTATCTCACTTATATACATTATTCTGTTACTTTTTAAGCAAAAATTGACAGAATATCACTTTTTTATCTAAAGTCTCGATTCATATTCAAAACAAAAAAAAAATGATACATTAATGTTTTTTAATCCTCAATAATTCATGTTACTCAATAATGCACAACAAATATCAAGTTAAATCAATCAGTTAA
Organism: Forsythia suspensa; assembly: GCA_023638005.1. NCBI lineage: Eukaryota > Viridiplantae > Streptophyta > Magnoliopsida > Lamiales > Oleaceae > Forsythia > Forsythia suspensa. Next base: position 40,993,550 of record CM042676.1, read on the forward strand.
GTGAACCACATAGAAGATTGTGATCCAATTTTGTTGTGTTTTTTGTATACATTGTTCTATCACTTTTCTATCTAAATTTTCAATTCATATTTAAAACAAAACAAAAATGATAAATTAATGTTTAATCATAATCAATAATTCATGTCACTTTATAATGTACAACAAATATCAAGTTAAAACAAGTAATTAAATCAACCACAGAGAATATTGTAATACAAATTTGTTATGTCACTTATATACATTGTTCTTTTACTTTTTAAGTAAAAAGTGACATAACATGTCACATTTCTATCTAAAGTCTTAATTCATATTCAAAACAAAAAAAAATGATTAATCATCCTCAATAATTTATGTCATTCAATAATGTACAACAAATATCAAGTTAAATCCAATAGTTAAATCAACCATAGAAAAATTGTGATTCAAATTCGTTGTGTCACTTGTACACATTGTTCTGTTACTTTTTAAACAAAAAGTGACAGAACATCTCATTCTTCTATCTAAAGTCTCAATTCATATTTTAAAAAAAATGGTACATTTATGTTTGATTATTCCCAATAATTCATGACATTCTATAATGCATAATAAATATCAAGTTAAATCTAGAATTTAAATCAACCACAGAGAAGATTGTGTTCCAAATTTATTGCATCACTTGTATATATTGTTCTGTCACTTTTTGCTTAAAAAGTGACAGAGCATGTCCCTTTTTTATAAAGCCTCAATTCATATTAAAAAAAATAATACATTAATGTTTGATCATCCTCAATAATTAATGCCACTCAATAATGCACAACAAATATCAAATTAAATTCAATAATTAAATCAACCACATAAAAGATTGTGATCCAAATTTATTATGTCACTTGTATACCTTGTTCTATTACTTTTTAAGTAAAAAGTGACAAAGCATGTCATTTTTTTTTTTTTTTATCTAAAGCCTCAATTCATATTTTAAAAAAAATGATACATTAATGTTTGATCATCCTCAATAATTCATTTTAGCAGTTAAATAAACTACAGAGAAGATTGTGATCCAAATTTGTTGTATCGCTTGTATACATTGTTCTGTCACTTTATAAGCAAAAAGTGACAGAGCATGTCACTTTTCTATCTAATGCCTCAATTCATATTCAAAACAAACAAAAAAATGTTACATTAATGTTTGATAATCCTCAATATCTATAAATGCACAACAAATATCAAATTAAATCGAGCAATTTAATCAACAACGAAGAAGATTGTAATACAAATTTGTTATCTTACTTGTATACATTATTTTGTCACTTTTTAAGAAAAAAGTGACAGAGCATGTCACTTTTATTTATCTAAAGTCTCAATTCATATTTTTTTTTTAAATGATACATTAATATTTTTTAATTCTCAATAATTCATGTTACTCACTAATGCACAACATATATCAAGTTAAATCCATCAATTAAGTCAACCATAGAGAAGATTATGAAAATTTGTTGTGTCACTTTTATACATTGTTCTGTTATTTTTTGAGCAAAAAGTGACAGAGTATATCACTTTTCTATCCAAACCCTCAATTTTTATTCATATTTACACTTTTACAAACAACTTGTATACATATCTGTAATTGGTAATTGATATTCACACACATTTTTAGAAGACCTTACTCAATACGGTTGATGTAAAGTTGAAATTTGATATATATTAACATAAACAAAAATATATGAAATCACAAACCTATAATAAAGTGAATGAAGAAGGATGTGCTAGATTGAAATCGAAATATGAGATAATTTACCTTTGGAAATTGAAATCGGAATATGAGATAAAATTATTGCTAAAATCTGATATTTTAAACGTGAATATGCTTGAAACTTTGGAAATTTTGACAAAATTCAAGAAGAACATGTTTGAATTGAATTATGTATGTTTGATTTTGGAGTAATTTGTGGATTTTGTGGATTTTGAAGGTTCATCACTATATGTTTTATTTTTGGAATTTAAAAACAAGGAAAAAAATACGATTATTATATGTTTTTAAGAGTATTTACATTGTGAACCTCTATGACTTTTCAAAAATCTCCTAAAATTTAGTGTATTTGTGTAATTTGCCCTTTTAAATTCCTCAAGCACAACATGTTATCTATTACTAAGTAATATCTAAACTTGTATAGCCTTGCAACAATTATAATTTTGTTATAAAATAAAAAGAAAATGAAAGAATCAAAGGTGATTTGAGTATTTTATTATAATGATACACACACATATAATTTCTAATGAGAATAACAAATTGATCAAGATATAAAGTAAGTAACATTATTTTTTAGGTATTCTAATAAGACTAAATAGTCATCAATAATAATCTCTTATTTTACACTACTCCTCTTTGATGACTCTCTACACAATAGCTGTCTCATTAAACATTGTTTGACAAAAATTCATTGCGACAAAAATATCAAACGAAGAGAAAAAGAGTATACTTAATTGCTAAAAATTTGGAATACTAAAAAAAATGAAGCGTCATTAAAATTCAATAGGACAAAACCTATATAAAGGAAAAAGGCTACGGTTACTCCCTTTGATATTAACCACTAAAGATCTTTAAGTTAGCACATACATGTCTCATGTACCAATTTTTTGAACGTAAACATCGATAATACTTTTAGTGAATAAGTCAGCCATATAATCACTCGATCGAATTTGTTGAACATCGATATCACAATTCTTGTGAAGCTCGTGTGTATTGAAATTGTTTGGAGAAATAAGTTTTGGCCTTATCTCCTTTAATATAGTCTCCCTTAAGTTATATAATGTAAGCTACATAATCTTCATATAATATTGTTAGACTATCTTTTGTTGAAGCTAATTCACATAACGCTTAGATATAATAAGTCATATTCCTCAACCATACCAATTCTCAACTTACTTTATGGATTGCAATAATTTCATAATGATTCGAAGATATTGATGTCATAATTTACTGTATAGATCTCCATGATATAGACGTTCTTCCACATGTAAACACATATCTTATTTTTTTATCTAACTTTTATGTGGATCTGAGAAATAACATGCAACATATCTCACTAAAAAATATCTCAATCTTTTTGAATAAAATAATCACATGTTAATAGTACCTCTTGGGTAACAGAAAATGTGTTAAACACAACTCCAATATATTTGAGTTGTTATAAAAATATATCTTGCAAGAAAATTTACAAAAAAAAAAAAAAAAAAAAAAAGAAGTTATATCTAGTTTAGTGCAATTTGTAAGATTGGTTAATACTCTTATTGCACTAAGGTATGGTATTTCAGAATCAAGAGTGAAGATGCAGGTGAAATGGATTTTTTTTTTTTCACATAAAGTGATCAAACGATCATAGGCGATACTAGTGGACGTGTTTTTATCCATATAAACATGTTTTGCAACTTTTTTTTATATGAAGATTGATAAACAATCAGTTCTTCTTGAAAATGTTCATTCTACAATCTAAAAAAATAGTTTTTCTAAATCTCACGTGTCAAATTTATCAAATAATCTGCAGTTTTGTTAAGCTTTTCAAAAATTCCAATAAGATTTAAATTATTAACAAAAACTGCCACAATTGAAAATTCAATATTTGTTTTTCATGAAAACAAATGTGCACACATCGTCATTCTTATAACTCAGTTTCTATAAATATTTGCTAAGACGATTATACCACGTACATCTGAATTGCTTTAATTTGTATAATGATATTTGTAATTGGATTAAGAATATAACTTTGGAGAATAAATCATTTGCTTCTGACATTTTAACTCCTTCATAGATTTTCATGTATATGCCACTATCAAATGAACTATACTAATAAATAGTTACTACATTTATAAAGCATATGTCGAGCCTTTGTGAGAAAGCTAAATTAACTAAAAATCTAATTATAATGTATCTATCATGGAAGAGTATGCTTCTTCATAATCGGTACAAGGTCTTTGCGAGAAACGTTGGGTTATTAGTCGGGTTTTGTATCTTACATTTTCTGATGAACTACAAGTTCAAATACTTTTGTATTTCTCTAAACTATTTAGTACCTACATGATTTCTTTTAATTTTGGCCGATCTTTTTATGTTGACAATTTTTTCTTTTTCGATTACTTCTATTCTCCGGGTGACATAACTTAATTGAGATCTCTTCATTTTCACTATTTTGAGGAACCTGAACCTCTCTTGGGCTCTATGCAAACCTCTTTAAGGAACTATTTGATTAGTTATGTCTCGCGGTCTCTTCAAAAGCATTGTCTATTCAATAAGAATTGATTTCTATAACACGATTCATTAACTTTATTAATAACAGATCATGTACTAAACATGAATCCAAGTCGGAATATTATTGTTGGTTGCCCGTAATGCATTTGGCAAATGATTATCTTATTATATTATGAACTTGTGGTTTACATTGCCTTATGCGAAATAACTATGATGCATTTTTGTAATGTCTCACTAACTATTTAATTTTCTCTCCTAATGTTGGGAAAATCGTGATATAAAAATGACAATTAACAAATTGCATCGTAAAATATCACCTTTTATGAGATCAAGATAATTATATAAAAGGGGATTCAAGCCCTACATTTGTTTCTAACTTTCAAAAATCAATTGTATTGAAGAGAACATATGATAAAAGTTTGGCATGATGCATACAAGTGATGCAATAGTTAAGATAACATGTCCTAATGCACAAAATAAAATATTGTTCTCATAGGTAATGTTCGAGCAATTAATTTCACAAAATTCAAGCGGTGTGTGAAAAATAGACAAAAAGCACGTGAGGATTCATTAATTGAAAAATCTTCTAGTTTTTCAGTTATTGTCTGTAATTATTCACATCATTATTGACTCGAATAGTCTAATCAGTTATGTCAAATAATAAAATTTTCATGACATAGTAATTGTATTTATATATTACAAGATAGTGAGTATAACATAATATTGACTTTTCTAGAACCTTTAATAAAATTTGCAAAACAAAAATATTGTGTTAGCGACTTTTATGTTTAATATTTATATTTCGCAAGTGTATGGATTGAACAAGTAATATAATGATGTTGAGTTCAAGTATCGTACCCACATAGATTTAGATAATTTAATTCAATTATAATTAACCTTAACTTAATCCAATTAACTTTGAAAATTTGGCGACTAAAAACTAACTAAAATATAAACTAAGAATACTTAAATAATTATAATTCAAATAAGTAAAAGATTAAATTTGATAAAAATTACTTTAACTTTGGAAAAGAAAGTACTAAGATCCCGAATCTGTAACGACCCAAAAATTCGTATTTCAATTTTAAATATGAAAAAGAAAATGAAACGAGAATTTAGTTGAGTTATCCCAAAAAGTACTTCAAAAGTCGTAACAGTTAGAATTTAATTTAAATCCGAATAATAAATATAGGAGAAAATCGGATTTAATGGTTTATCAAAGGACTAAGATGAATTTATTTAAGAATGAATAACTTTATTAAGAGCATGATTGATTGAAAGAGAAAGGATGGGTGAAACCCCAAAAGTTAAGAAAGTGAAGTTTAAGCTTTTGTGATTAAGTCAAACAGCCATCTTTGGAGCAACTGTATGAATTGTGTATTGATCGGAATTCTACAACTTTTATGGTGTTGCGAAATACACAACGAGACATTCAAAATGTTACCAAATACACCTATGTTCGACTGAGGAATCAGCCTCGAATATTTATGTCAAAAACGTTCCAGGAAGTTGAAAATCTGGAATTCCAAAAATTTATTTTCGAGCAGCCATTTTTGGGACGATGTTGTAATTGCTGTGATGATCCGTTTTCTACGATTCAAAGATAGTTGTGAAGATCCCTGTGAGATCTTCGAGACGGTATAAGAAACGTTGAAAAATGAGCATGCTTCAACCTTCAAAACTCTACCTAAAAACGGGTCCAGAAATCTGCCTTAATGGGAGTTTTAGCATTAATTGCCCTATAAGTTATCCCTAGTATCTTTATTTCATTCTTTAAAACTATGGGCAGTTGGGGAATGCATTTAAGGAAGTCCAGCAATGGAAATCTTCAGCAAATCCCTCTAAATCTTCTTGTATTTAATGTGGATATGTAATCATGAGAAAGAGATACATTTTCCCTATAAATACCCCTTCACCCCAAGTCACTTTTTGTCCGTTTCTTCTCTTGAAACACCACAGCACTCTGACACGTTTTTCTGGCAATAAACAAGGAGGAAAGAACCTACGAATAGAAAAAAAAAATCAGATAGAAGAGGTGAGTGTTTGAGTAATGAAAAAGCTCGATAAGGAGGCCCTCTAATTCAATAGAGGAATCTCCAACCTAAGCATCAAAGCCTCATTTCGGGTAGTAGCATAAATGGACCAAGAAACTCAAATTTCATGGTGGAGAAAGTCAGATTTCATGGGCTGAAAACTTAGTTTTCGAATAAAATACTTTTATTCCATCTCTGCCCTGAAAGGTATTGGTACCATGTATTACAATTCTACGATAGGGTATCAATACTCCAAAATCTCTGTACCATGAATAATTGAGATCAGTTTATCCACGGTCCTGATACTCTTAACATTCACCTCTTATAAGATTATGATGTGTAGAACCTATGTGAATCAAAGCTAAACCACATCAAGTAGTGAGTAAATTACGTTATATGCCTTATGTGCAATAGATAAGTACATATTTCATAAATTTAATATGCTCCAAATTACTTTATTTGATGAGATTGATTCAAGTAAAGATATGAGATGTTGTGAGTAAACTACGTTATTTGTCTTATGTGCAATACGATAAGTATATAAATATCTATATGTGTGTATAAATTATATGTGCTCTTATATGCTCCAAATGAATTATGTTGATGAGATTTATGATATGTTATGAGCATCTTGAGCCTATTTGCCATTGAGGCAACAAGAAGAATTGTTATAAGCATCTTGAGCCTATTTGCCTATTTCATTCTTGAGACATAATAATTTGTCACGAGCTATTTTGAGACGAAGTTGTGGTTGAGGTACTTTCTTTCTCTCCTTAAACATCTATTTTGTAGTAACTTACAATGTTGGAAGAATAATAGATAAAAAGACGAGATTCACACATTTTACTCTTCTGCTATATTTAAATTATCTTGCTTTCTTTTATGGCTTTTTATTTTGTTAAATATACATACTTTCATATAACAAACATAAAGCGATTCCGAAGTAAAAAGAGAAATGGTGATCTCCAGATCCTGTCTCCAATTATTTTCTAACTACTTTCTCCAAAAAAAAATGAAGAAAACATGTTTCAATCCAGTTTTTAATCAAACCAAAGAGCTAAACTGCTTTCCACATAAAAAGGTACTAATACCCTCAAATCCGGGTACTATTACTCTACTGGGCAGAATAAAAAAAAATTGACAGAATTTCGAGGTCGCCACAAGACTTGGTATCAGAGCTTCGGTTTAAAGGTTCTACAGACTTTGATCAATGGTATTCAGCCATTGAAGACAACTTCCACCTCTGGTATGCCATGACCTCTTTCCATTTCTAGTTTTTAATGTTTTATGGTGAATTGTTTCAATGTGCATAAACTGTCTATTTGCTTAGTAGATTAGATCCGGCAGTTCAAAATAGGAATTTAGAGCCTATAATAATGAAACTTGCTATATGATTAAAGTAGACCATGAATGACAAGTAAGAGCAATATTAAACATTCATGAAAGGATAAGCATAAGGCACAATGTAAAAGTTTTTTTTTGCTTTCAACCAATTAAAGTTAAAGTAACCTTTCAAAAAGCCTAACAAGCAGAAATTATGAGGCATAGTTGATGGACAAAAAAGAGTTAAATGTCTAAGGGATACATATTGAGGGAGGGTAACCAACTAATCTTCATCCCCCGAGTCTTGCAAATTCTAGATCATCTCATCCAAATGATCTTGCCTAGTCATTAGCTCTCGGTTTTGTTCACGCAACTCCGAAAGGTTATCCATCACGTTGACTTGGAAAGTCCAAAAATATGTCATGAAGGCACCCCCAATCAGTTGGTGAAGGTGGCATAAAATGAGCAGCTCCTTCAACCCCTACATCTCCAACCTCCACTCCGGGTTTAGTCCAAACCACATCCACTAATTCGAATCGAGCTTTCATGAGATAATTTGCCCCAATTTTTGTATTGGGATACATAGAGGTAAATTTCTCTTCCTTAAGATCCGCCCCCAATTTGATTGCTATATCAGTGACCAAACGACCATAAAGCAGCCTCAACTCAGGTTTATTCCTATACTCTACCATCTCTGAGGCAATTAAATTACCTAAATCTATTCTTTGACCTAAGGTGATTTTCCACATCATCCATGTATCCTCATTAGTCAAAGAAGAAAGTTTGCCCGCTTCGAGGTTTGAACACGTGAACAATAATTAAATGGAGTGACCGCATGTCTCGGTCTAGCAAAGAAACGTCCCTAGAGGTTTGACCAATAGCCTCATTTTTAAAGATAACCCGACAAGCTTCAAGCCGATTAAATGTTCCACTATAGAATTCTCCTCCAATTGGAATTCCATATAATCAAAAAAATAAGTTATCATCGACTTCAAAGGCTACTCCTTTACGAAAGTCTTAAAATATCTCGACCTTAGGCTCAACAAGTTCGGCATTGGCATAGAAATGCCTTACTACATTTTTGCTATAACCTCTAGATAAACCTAAGAAATCCATCCATCCATCCAAAGCTACGAAATTGCCCTAGGTAAGCAAAATTCACAGATTCTGGAAAGAAAAATCTATTTCCCGACCCGATAGAACCTCCCGATTAGAAAATAGACGATACCTGATAAAAACAGCCTCACTATGGAACCAAATGGAAGGAACCCCATCTTCATTGGTTGGAACTTTAACTTCGAAAAGACCCGCGACGGCACTGCTTTTCCCCGCCGCCGTCTCGACTGGAAATTGGGTAGTTCTCGCCTTGGAACCCACAGATTGAGCCCCTTTACCCTTTGTAGAAACTTTCTTCGAAGGATCCATGAAGAAATTTGAAAGAAATTTTGGAGGAATTGGAAATTAGGTGAAATGGGAGAAGAAGAACAAAGGAATCGGGAAGAAGAGAGAAGAATGGATTGTGAAATTTGGGGTAAAATATAAGGTCAAGGTAAAAGTCCCTTTTTACCCTTGTGAAAAATAAAATAAAATAAAATTTGGGAAGATATTTCAAAAATTTATTTTCTAAAATCCGCGATGGGTATTGATACCCATAAAGCATAGGTATCGATATCCTACCTGAACAAAAAATGTTTAGTATATTTTTGCAAAGGAAAAATTTGTAAATGATTGAATCTTTTCCTCGAATTTTTACGAACCTTATCTTATTTAGAAAGTCAAGGATGGAAAATCGAACTATTGATCGACTGACCCAGTTAGTGGAGCAACATGCTCGTCAATTAGAACAGTTTATGAATCAACCTCCCCCAGCTGCGAACCCACATCAAGAAAGAGATCTCAAGCAGTGACCGTTTTCTTCGCCTCAATCCTCCTATGTTTTCAGAAGCAAAAGATTCGATTGAAGTCGAAAACTGGTTAAGAACAATAGAACATACGCCTATGCTCACGTAACAGATAATGAAAAGGTGACATGTGCGTCCTTCATGCTACGAGGAAGTGCTGGACATTGGTGGGATACGTTGACAAGTATGGGAGAAACAACTGACATGACTTGGGAAAAGTTCACCGAAATATTTAGAAACAAGTATTTTTCCACTTCCACTAGAAACCAAAAGCTAAATGAATTTATCCTAGTTACGATAGGGATCAATAACGGTACCCGAATACATAAGAAAGTTTGAAGAGCTGTCACGATTCGCAGCTCATATGGTCAGCACGAATGGATTGAAAGTTGACCATTTTCTAGAAGGACTAAGGCCCGAGCTGAGCAGAGATGTGCTCATGTCAGGAATCCGAACATGAGTTTCCTAGAAATTACTGATAAGGCCCTGCTAGCTGAGCAAGCTGAAGTTAAAATTGTTCGAGCTCGAGAAGCGATGAATCAAAATCGAAATCAAAATCAAAAAGGGTTTAGGGTCAACAAGAGCTGGAATGAAAATAAGAAGAGATGGGCCGGAAAACGTCATGGAGAAAAACAAAATGAATTTCATTTAAAAAGAGGAAGACCCGACAACCAGACAGAAACTAAGACTACCCGTTCATGCCCCAAGTGTGGGAGATCTCATCACGGAGAGTGTCTAGCAGGACAAGGATTTGCTACTTGTGTAAGAAGCCTGGACACATGAGCCGAGAATGCCCAGATAAGCTTAAAGGAGAGAAGGGAAAAGCAAGAGTATATGCCATGGTCAGGGCCGGAAAAATGGAAAAGACGAGATGAGAGAAAAATTTTCCAAGCTATTTTAGGTAAATTTCGAGGACGAAATTTATTTAAGGAGGGAAGATTGTAACGACCCGAAAATTCTTATTTCTATTTTAATTATGAAAAAGAAAACAAACGATAATTTAGTTGAGTTATCCCAAAAAGTACTTCAAAAGTCGTAACACTTAGAATTTAATTTAAATCTGAATAATAAACAAAGGAGAAAATCAAATTTAATGGTTTATGAAAGGACTAAGATGAATTTATTTAAGAGTGAATAACTTTATTAAGAGCTTGATTGATTGAAAGACAAAGGATGGGTGAAAACCCAAAAGTTAAGAAAGTGAAGTTTAAGCTTTTGTGATTGAGTCAAGTAGCCATCTTTGGAGCAACCGTATGAATTGTGTATTGGTCGGAATGCTACAAATTTTATGGTGTTACGACGTCCACAACGAGACCTTCGAAATGGTACCATATACATCTATGTTCAACTGAGGAATCAGCCCCGAATATTTATGTCAAAAATGTTCCAAGTAGTTGAAAATCTGGAATTCTCAGAAATTTATTTTCGAGCAGCCATTTTTGAGACGATGCTGTAATCGCTATGATGATCCATTTTCTACGATTCAAAGTTCATTGTGAAGATCCCCGTGAGATTTTCGAGACGGTATAAGAAACGTCGAAAAATGAGCATGCTTCGACCTTCAAAACTCGACCCAAAAAAGGTCTAGAAATCTGCCTTAATTGGAGTTTTAGCATTAATTGCCCTATAAGCTATCCGTAGTATCTTTATTTCATTCTTTTAAACTATAGGCAGTTGGGGGATGCATTTAAGGAAGTCCAGCAAGGAAAATCTTCAGCAAATCTCTCTAAATCTTCTTGTATTTAATGAGGATATGTAATCATGAGAAAGAGATACATTTTCCCCTATAAATACCCATTCACCCCAAGTCACTTTTTACCCCTTTTCTTCTCTTTAAACACTACAGCACTCTCACATGTTTTTCTGGCAATAAACAAGGAGGGAAGAACCTACGAATAGAAAAAAAATATCAGAGAGAAGAGATGAGTGTTTGAGTAATGAAAAAGCTTGGTAAGGAGGCCCTCTAATTCAATAGAGAATCTCCAACCTAAGCATCAAAGCCCCATTTTGGGCTGTAGCATAAATGGACCAAAAACTCAAATTTCATGGTGGAGAAAGTCAGATTCCATGGGCCGAGAACTTAGTTTTCAAATAAAATACTTTTATCCCATCTCTGCCCCGAAAGGTATTGGTACCCTATATTACAGTTCTACGATAGGATATCAATACCCCAAAATCTCTGTACCATGAATACCTGAGACCAGTTTTTGCACGGTCCTGATACCCTTATTTACAGATTTAAGCAACATTCACCTCTTATAAGTTTATGATGGGTAGAACCTTTTATTTCAGGTGAATCAAGGTTAAACCACATGAAGTAGTGAGTAAATTACGTTATATGCCTTATGTGCAATACGATAAGTACATATTTCATAAATTTAATGTGCTCCAAATTACTTTATTTGATGAGATTGATTCAAGTAAAGATATGAGATGTTGTGAGTAAACTACGTTATTTGCCTTATGTGCAATACGATAAGTATATATACATCTATATGTATGTATAAATTATATGTGCTCTTATATGCTCCAAATGAGTTATGTTGATGAGATTTATGATATGTTATGAGCATTTTGAGCCTATTTGCCATTGAGACAACAAGAAGAAGAATGAGAATGAGAAAGTTATGTTATGTTATATATGCTCAACTTGAGATAAGAAAACAAAGTTTATATGTAAACAAAGACAAGTTATGTTATAATACAAAAAGTTTTCTCCAAGCTTATTTGTACACCATGGGCAACAGTAGCCCATAGGAGACGGTAAGGGTCCCAAGAAATGAGTTTATTCAACTTTGGCCAAGGGTTAGAGCGACCGATATGAAGACATGATGTCTGATTAAAATGCAGCCAAGGGCAATAGTAGCCTATATTGGGACGGTAAGGGTTCCAAGAGTTGATCAACTATGGCCAATGGCAAAAGTAGCCTATAGAAGGACGATAAGGGTCCTAAAAAGTTTGGCCATCGTGATTATGCACAAAGAATGTTTATTTGAGTGCTCGGTGTACAAATATTGCTTAAGGAAATGACCCTAAGAAAGATAAAAGATACATTATGTGCAACATCACACATGCACCGTATTTTACTCATTGAATGTCACCATTCATAGTCGTTTTATGACTTTTGTAGGAAATGGATCGAGATATCTATGAAGTCATGGGGCAAAGGTGGGAAGTAGCTTCGGATGACCATGAATACCATTTGATCACCAATGTTGACGTATGGTCCTCCAATCTCCATGTACCCGGACTACAAAAATATGAAACTACCTACTTTGTTGTTGACGTATTTGATTATTGAACTATGGAATATCTCACGACCCGTCTTTATAAAATGTAATAACTAAAGTGAACTCGTCTTTTAATCCAAGTACTTTCCTTTTTAATAAAGTATCTAGTAGCACTCTTTAAACGGGCTCAAGATATATGAATCATTCTTGAGACGTAATGATTTGTCATAAACCATTTTGAGACGAAGTTGTGAGTGAGGTACTTTCTTTCTCTCCTTAAACATCTATTTTGTAATAACTTACAATGTTGGAAGAAGAATAGATAAAAAGACGAGATTCACACATTTTACTCTTCCGCTATGTTTAAATTATCTTGCTTTCTTTTATGGCTTTTCATTTTGTTAAATATACATACTTTCATATAACAAACATAAAGCAAATCTGAAGCAAAAAAAAGAAAGGCTGATCTCCAGATCCTGTCTCCAATTATTTTCTAACTACTTTCTCCAAAAGAAAATAAAGAAAACGTGTTTTAATTCAGTTTTTAATCAAACCAAAGAGCTGAACTGCTTTCTGCGTAAAAGGGTACTAATACCCTTAAATCCGGGTACTATTACCCTACTGAAAAAAAAAAAAAAAATTAGACAGAATTTCGAGGTTGCCACAAAATCTACTTATAGTTGTTAATTCCTCTATCTTGATTCTTGATTTTGACAAAGAACATCAGTTATAACGATCAATATCCCTAAATTGTTTAACAATTTCTCTCGAATAAAATCAAACATATTCATATGTATGACCCGACTATATCTCTATGACGAATACAAATACACAAGAATACATTAAATTTCTATGGATAATTAAAGATCACATAAAGCATAGCAGTATATTTCTATCCCCTATCGAATTTTAAGATAATTAAAATAATGTCTAGCATGTTTTTTATCTCTCAATAGTAAAACAAACTACTAGAATCATTCAATTACTACGTATATAATTATAGATGAAAATAAATCAAAATTGATTTTTCAAAACTATATTGAAATAAATCGTCAAAAATCAAATTTCTAAATAGAAGAATTTAAACTACAAGTTTCATCGTAATCATAGCACAAAATAGTCTAACCTAGCATACTAAAAAGAAGAAAATAAAGGGAAAAAGAAAATAGATTATTCATCACCTGGATATGACGAAAACTCAAAAGATAAAATATTGATCTTGATCTTTATTGAATTCTTGAAAGAGTGAATTTTGATCTCCATTTGGTGTTTCGTCTCTTGTTTTTCTCTCAAAATTCGACTCGTCATTATGAGTTAATAACTCATATTTATATTTTCCTAATAGTACCCAAAAGGATCTCAAAAAATCATTAAAATTGCACCCCCCAAAAGTTTCCTAATTGGAGTCGAGCTAAGAATGAAACAAAAATCCTCGGGGTTGAATTTTTGCACTAGGCGATCGCATAGGCAACGAAATCAACCTCAGTCAATTTCTTGAACGCCCAGCTCTAATTTTTCATATTTGTACCTTTTAGTCCTCCAACTTTGGATTGTGTCTTTTTTTAGGCCTCAAAACTTTCAGTAGTCTCCAATATGGTCTTTCAAGTTTCAATTGAGTGCAATTGAGTCCCTATACTTTCAAAACATCTTTCAATTTATTGCTTTTTCATCTATTTTTCTCTAATTTCTTACAGACGGGTCCGAAATAGAAATCGAAAGAATAAAACATTAAATTAAGTAGAAGATTCATAAAATAACATAATAAAAGCTTAGTTTAAATACCCGAATAATCGAATAAGTGCACAAAATGCACTTATCACATTATATTGGGTTAATTATCATTCTTGTCTTTCTTCTTCAGGGAGTAATAATACGTATGATATGTATCCAGAATAAGTGAGAAACAAAATATTTTCTATTGTCACTTTCTATTTCACGAATAAAATCAATAAATTTCATTAAGTTTTGTGAAGTTCAGTAATTGAACCAAGTATTTATAGATGAAAAAAAAATTGATTTGAAAAGTGAGTACTTAAATATGTTTACGATTATCACGTTATCATAATTAATAGAGAACCAGATGATATAAGTGAACAATGATTATTTTAAGGACATTGAAATAAGTATGCCAAATAAATTTGTCTATCATTGCAACAAATTAGTGCACAAAAGAGTGATATACAAATACACATTAAAGACTTGACAAAATGTCCATGAGCTTTAGTCTAATACAATATTATATATTTTATACGACTTAAGATATTTATAATCATGTGCTCTAAAATATTATTTGATGACAATAGATGAATTTAGTGGTTAAGCTAGTCCATATATTAACATTTATATAGTCTCCCCATTGGAAAACATAATAAATAAATAAAAAAATTCATGTATGACAATTATATCAAATAATGAGAACAAAGACGCTATAGCTTGATGTTGCATTTGCTTCAAGCAAAATTGCTAACCAGATGGACGTAACTCATAATTTTTGTCAATAATTCATTGTTTTATTTAGCAACTAGCATACAAGATATGAGTTTTGAATATTTTTTAAAATCACTCTCACAGTACCATTGTAGGAGCATATTTGAGACATGAAAAGTGGAGAAAGTTTTTTCTAGAATATAGATCACGATTTTTCATGAGATTAGTTCATATGACATTCTTCGAGAGAACAATAAAAATTTCTTTTAAAATATTGATACACTTAGACTGGTGGTTTAAAAATAATAGTTCAATATTCTTCTAGAATATTCAAATTTGTAATGCCATGCTCTTTAGAGATAAGTAATATTTTGCTATAATACTAATTTAATATTGTGTTTCTTCAGAAGCAACTACAAATTATTATTCTAAAATATTGAACTATATAAAGATATATTCTTCAAAAGCAATATCATAATATTCTTATAAAATATTAAATAATATAAAATTACGTTATTCATGAGTAAGTAATATTCTACTAAGATATTAACATAATATAAAATTGTGTTTTATTCAAGAAAAGTAATAACGTACTTAGTATTCTAGAATATTAATAGATTTGTGAAAATTGTATTTATCCAAAAAAATAAAATTAAAAGTAAATCTTATTCAAAAATTGATAATTTGATACTAAACATTAACATAAGAGTAATTACACTACGTTTTAATTTTTATGAAGGTCTACCGATCTTTGATTTTTTGACACTTATGGCTTCAATTTTTTTGCATCGTATTTTTTTCATTAGTTTTTAATTTATTTTCACATTTTGTCTCATATGAGAATTTTTGTCCAAATATTATGTTAATGTGCATTAAAATGAAGACAAATAATCTTTCAAACTTTTGTATTTGTTATTTATTTTGCTTTTTTAAAAATACGAGAGGTAAAAAATATTTTTATGCCATCCTAATTAAATTTTTGGATATAAACAATCATCAAGGACAACATAAGATATTTAAATTAATAGGTTAATAATAAGAATGTAAAAAAAAAAAAAAAAAAAAAACAATGGGGACATAAATGTCAAAATGAGCAATAGTTGAAAACATTCATTACAATTAAAATATAGTATTATTAACAAGAAAATGTAGCATAAATATAATTACCCTTAAAATAATACTACATGTATCGTCGAGGGTAAAAACTAAACAAGAAGTTTTTCTTACAAGCAACTAAAATATTAACAAACTTTTAGAGTTATTTCCAAGTATTACATGGTACCATATGCCATCCGATAATATATGCAGATTAATTGTTGAACCAAGACATAAAAAAAAAAAAAAAAAAAAAAACAAACAAACAAACAAATATTACACCAAATCCAAATGCACCAAGGACGACAACAACTAATCTTACCCACAAATAAAAGACAAAATTTATATTTCATAAAACCAAATGAATCATGCTTTATCTATCTATCTATTTATTTATTATTTATTTATTTATTTATTTATTTATGACAGCTAAAGACCCATATCTCGCACGCCAATTGAATCAACATTGACATGCGGATTCATCTAAAATTATTTAGATTAGCAAAAAATCCATTATTAATCATCAATAAGTATAATTAGAAGCATACAAGAAACATAAGAACCACGATTAGATGAAAGTAGTTGTACTAATTTTCATACGATCTTATAAATAATAAAAAATATGATAGCATTCGTTTTGATAATATATTGTTGAAGATAATATTTAAATGATATATATGTAAATCTATCTAGTAGCTTAAATTTTTAGATCAAATGGTTTAATATGGTATCAGAGCAAGCAAAAATACTGGGTTCAAATATCACTACCACCCATTAAAATGAATTGTGCACGTCAGCACGTGTTAGGTTTTGATAAAAATAAAAATAAATCTTGCATACACGTGAGAGGGGCGTGTTGAAGATAACATTTAAATGATATATATGTGATCCTATCTAGTAGATTAAGTTTTTAGATCAAGTGGTTTAACACGTATTATAAAATAAAAAGAATATGAGAAAATCAAATGTGAATTATATGTATTACATATTATAATAATTAATCCATATATATAGGGCTCCACTAAGAGTTATAAACAAATAATAAAGAAACAAAAGAAGTTGAAATTTTGCATACCATGTGTAGAGGGATGGAGCAAGAAGTAAAGTTTAGGTGGAATAAAGTTTAGGTTAATGGTGTACTATAATAGATTCTAAGACATACGAATCTTGAACATATACTTGTCATCTTTACAAAACTTCAAACGTTTTAGCAAAATATTGCAATGACACTTAAGAAATTTTAATCTAACATAATTGTCACTAATCAAATTTTTACATCATGAACTGTATCTCGTTGCCTGAACATGAGAGAAGTACAAACTCTATTCTTAACTCATTTATATCACATTTTAACAAACGTTTCAATTTTAGGTCCATCTTCAACGTTGTTATCAACCATTTCAACTTCTAACAAGATGTTAAACCTTTGTTGGAACCAAATTCGAATTCACTTAAGAAATCTTCCAACAACCGTAAAAATAAAAATCACATTACCAAAAACCATTATTTTGCATAAGACCACAAATAGGTGTATATCTCTCCATTTCCACGCGGACGGACCATTTGGACCCACATTGTGGTTATTGATGATTTGACTTCTATGTTTACAATGTTGAAAGATTTCTTAAGTTAATTGGAATTCGAGCGGAGATAGTGTCAAGTTGATTAGTTAATAGATGACTGGAGAATTGAAACTCCGTACACTTATCTTGTTGACTAGGTTAATTGGAGTGTCCCTCATTTCTGTCTTTAACTCACATAACGTTGTTTTACCTAGATTAATGCATTAAATGACACATAAAAAGTTGAGGTTTAGGAGAAATTGTGAAAGAGACGCTTGAGTAAAAGATGGACCATAAACAGCTCCTATTATAATTGAGGAGGTTGTGAGTAATTAAGATATGAGAGGGACTTGTAGGGACTAATTCATAAATTATATTCTTTTCTAGAATTGTTAGTTGACACATTCTAATCAATAAATAATGCAAAAAAAGGTCACAGGAAAGTGTGAACAATCTCTATCTCTTGTCATCGATTGAAATCAACAAGTTCTTTAGCCTTTGTTTAAGCTAATTGCATTAGACAAATTGGGATTAGGTGACAAAGATAAATTTAACAAGCATTATTAATATTAAAGATCATTGATAACAATTTATAATTACTCAATTAGATGCGGCCAAATAACATGTCTACACTAACCGAATTATCACCTATTTGTAAAGGACACTCTCTCGTTTTAATAGTTTCAAAGTCATCATTGAAGCTTATTTGTAATTTTTTTTTTTCCCCTTTTGAATGTTCCTAGAGTCGATTTTTTTATTTAAACATAAAATTGTAGTACCTAAACAACATCTTGTGACAAAATTTTAATTTTCTTTTTTTTTTTTCCTTATTTTTCAGAGGACTTTTGATGCATGGTGGCACAATCACTTTTCGCAAAATTATTACTAGTAAAAAAGAAGCAATCAAACAATTTTTATCATCCGAAATTAGTTGTGAGAATCAACTCCCAACACTATTTATTTGGATCTTATTTTTAGACTCACTACTAAGAACTGTTTTGGATAACTTCTACTTCTATTTTTTTGTAGAAGAATTTCCCAAGCAAGTTACATTAGACCAATTTCATTTGAAAAGTTTTTTTTTTTTAGTGAGAGAAGCACTTTGAAAATATTATTCAAGTCCAAAAGTCTTTTTTTAGTCTCAATATTTAAATTTGGATAAATTTCACTATTCATCCCTAATCTTTGGCCAAAATAGCAATCACATCCCTAACTTTTTTTCATCCGATTTTTGTCCCAACCTTTGAGAAATTAGCAGACTTCGTTCGTACAAATGATATCCGTCCAAAAACTTGTTACCTTTGCATAAAATGACAATTTTACCATCTAACTTAAATATGAAAAATAAATTAATAAAGCAACCAAAACAAAAAGAATAATAAAAAAAAAGTCTCATAACCCCACCTTCGCCCCTCCACCGGAAAACCCCATTTCCCCAAACCCCTGGCATTTCACCCTTATCATCGCTACCATCGCCCCTGGTTCAACCGCTCCACTACTCCCCACTGCCTCCTAGAAAACCATCTGCTTTAGTCACCATCAGTTGCCCCAGTCTACCATTTTCCCCACATTTTCCACCACCACTGCAAAACTCTGACTAAAAAAAGAATAAGCAATTGAATGAGAAAAACATGTAGCTATCACCGCCAGCTTTATAGATTCATCACCACCACCACAATCTTTATAAATCCGTCAGCTACCGTCTACCAATAGCCCTTAGATCCACTACAATTAGTCCAAATTTATATAATCCTAGCCACTGTCATCGCCCCAGAATGTAGACCAGGTTTGATTTCAAAAGTCCAAGTCATTTTTTTTTTTTTTTTTTTGTAAAAAAATGAAAGATATTTTTTTGTATTTTGTTTCCTAGTAATAACTATGTATTGATAAATGTGTTGTAAAGTTGTTTTCTCCTAATGTTCAAAAGTCACGGGACATTCGGTGGTGGCTCGATCAGACATATAGGGATGGAAGAATTTTTTTCATTTTTTTATATTTCATTTTTCTCTTTCTTTTCCTATTTTCGTTTGTTCGTTTTGTTTTGCTACTTTATTTTTCTTGTTGATTTTAATTAAAAGGTAAAATTGTCATTTTATATAATTTAATAGCTTTTTGGACGAAATTCGCTCGTGGGCTATATAGTATATGGCCTTTTCAATAATGCTTGTGTGGGTGCACTCACATTATTTGGCTTCTCTAAAATCAAATATTTTGAAGTTGATAAATAACCCTCCCATTTTTTCAGTCAACATGAGTCCCCGATATCCTAGGACATTGGCTTCCGCCAACAAACAGTAAATTGTTAAGGATTTTTAGCCTTTAGAAAAAGGCTCTCATGTGAAGCTAACATGGCTGGCTACATTCAAGTATAGCCAAATCAAGAGGAGACGGGACGGACGGTCAGAGGCCGAATCGGGCCACCACTTGGGATGGGAATGGCTCAGCCCACATGCATCATTTGATGAAAGCACTCCAGTCCAGTCGCCTCCTCGAAGTGGAATCACGCATGTATTCTACATTCTAGCTAGCATTTTAGCTTCTATTTCTGGGATGTCAAATGGAGCTCGATTACTTTTCTGCTACAAAGTCGTCTGAAAGGTTGGGATGAAACCAGACGAAATAAAGGTTAGGGATAATATTGCTACTTTGGCCAAATGTTGGGAATGAATATTGCAATTTATCCTTTATTTTTTATTCTTATTTGAACGGATCTTTGGAATTGAACTTCAAAGTCAAACCGCGTCCACTCTCTCAAAACCCAGTAAAATCCCAGTCTTCCGCTCACTCCGCCGACGAACCCTTTACTGAATAACCGGAATCGCCACTGCCGCCTCCGCCTCCTCTTATCTCTACTATTCTGTCATATCTTAGAAATCCATTTGTCTGTTTCACGGCCATGGCTCCAGAAACCTGCTCAACATCAGTTTCAACAAATTCTAACATAAGAGGAGTGCTGACGCATGGTGGTAACTACGTGCGCTACAATCTGTATGGAAACTTGTTCGAGGTCTCCAGTAAATACGTTCCTCCGATACGTCCCATTGGTCGTGGTGCTTACGGCCTTGTCTGGTTAGTACAAAGTAGTATTAAGACTTGGGTTCCAGTCTTAAAAGTCTTGTTAGGAAGAACAGTCGAATCCTTACAGTTGATTAGTATTTTTATATTTAACTGACATAGAATTTACCCTTTAACATACATCCTTGTTTGTTAAGACATAAGAGTAGTCCAAATGTGCCTGGGATTTGCTCTTACAACTACAACCCCCTAAGAAAAAGAAGCATGTGAATTTCTTGCTTCATTGATGTGATTCGTTAATATCTGGGTGGGGTGAATGACATCTCAGATTGATGTTAGGGAACACAAATTGTAGTTTTTAGTACAATTCCTTCCCTCTTGTAACATATTTGAAGCGAGGATTGAACAGCAATAGACATCAATGTTAATGAAGAAAAATAAGTTAAAATCTTGTTCATTATAGTAGCTAGAACTCTTCTATTTGATGTACCAAGAGTATGTGGAAAATCCTTCATTTCGAAGTCCATAAGAGTGCTCTACCATATCAAGAAAACAACTTTAGAAATGTCTTTTCTATTCTAGAGGTAAATACCGTTTACAATCATCAAGAACATTTCTTTGAAGACAATCATATTCATGACCAATCACCATCAATGGTGGAAGCCAAAAGCAAACAATCTCTTGCTTCCATACTTATGGACAGGGGCTGTTACAATACATTTATTTATTTAGTTTTTTTTTTTTTTTATGGACTGATCATTACAATACATTTATTTTTCCATTATTTTTTTAATTTTTGCAGTGCTTCTGTCAATAAAGAAACAAAGGAGGAGGTCGCAATAAAGAAGATTGGAAATGCATTTGAGAACAGAATAGATGCTAAAAGGACTTTGAGAGAAATTAAACTCTTACGCCACATGGATCATGAAAATGTATGTTTAGTACTACTTGGTTATCCTTTGCAATCCTAAGAAATACACAATGGGCACTTGCAAATAATTTAATTCCTTTGGTTTTTGTTATTTGTTTAACTTAGATTATTGCTATCAAGGATATCATAAGGCCGCCACAGAAGGATGCTTTTAATGATGTGTACATAGTTTATGAATTGATGGATACAGATTTACATCAGATTATTAGGTCCGATCAACCTCTAACGGATGACCATTGCCAGGTTTAATCTCTACTCACTCTCAGTGAAAGAAAATTGTTTATTTTGTTTACTATCTTCAAAATTATACCGTGTTTTGGTCCTGGTTATTGTAAACCAACTATAAAAATATCCTATTGTCTTATCAGTGGTTAGTTTCTATAATAAGTCTATTTCTAGCAATAGGCGATTTCATCTGCGGGGTTATTGAAATAGTCTGCGGGTTAATCTTTGATGTACTTTTTGTAGTACTTTCTATATCAACTGTTACGAGGATTGAAATACGTACACTCAGCAAATGTCTTGCATCGGGACCTTAAGCCCAGCAATTTGCTTCTGAATGCAAACTGTGATCTAAAGATAGGAGATTTTGGTTTGGCAAGGACGACTTCTGAAACGGATTTCATGACTGAATATGTAGTCACGCGTTGGTATCGAGCACCTGAATTGCTCCTTAATTGTTCAGAATACACTGCTGCAATTGATGTATGGTCTGTTGGTTGCATTCTTGCTGAAATATTGACCAGAGAGCCTCTGTTCCCTGGCAAAGATTATGTACATCAGCTCAGGCTCATCACTGAGGTATTATTCTATAGCAGAAGATGACATTTTCTCTAGCTGATTGATCCTTGATTATATTGATTGAAGTCTTACTGTCTCTAATGAAGATTAGTTGGGTAATATTTTATTTTGAGAGCAACTTGTATGATTTTTACGCAATCATTTAGACAATTAAGATGATGATGAAAGAAAAATCTTTACAAACCTATAGTTAAGGAGTTTTCTTATATCTTCCATGAACAACTAGTGTGGAGGCTGGAGCTGTATCATAAATAAAAAATTCTGAGAAATTGGCTAAATATTATCTAAGTCAGTTCATCCTTCTTATATTATTAGAAATAAGCCATAATAGATGGGGAACAATTGAGAGATGAATTTATATGTATTTTGCATGTATCATAACATGTATTTTCTCTTTTTCTTAAAAGCTATTAGGCACACCCAATGATGCGACCCTTAAATTTCTACGAAGTGATAATGCCCGAAAATTCGTAAAACAGCTTCCTCAATTTCCAAAGCAACAATTGTCGGCTAGATTTCCCAATATGTCTCCTTTGGCACTGGATTTACTGGAGAAAATGCTTGTGTTTGATCCCGACCAACGTATAACTGGTAAAAGTATCTTCTGTTTTAATTACAAAAATCATTAGGTTTCATTTCCCATTTGAGTCAATTTTGTGTTATTATTCTGACATTGACTTTCTGGATCATACAGTTGATGACGCTCTCTGGCACCCATACCTGTCCTCTCTTCACGATATCAATGACGAGCCAATCTGCTCCAAGCCTTTTAGTTTTGATTTTGAGCAGCAATCAATAACTGAAGAAAACATTAAGGATCTTATTTGGAGGGAATCAATCGTGTTCAATCCAGATCCAGTTCATTAGTCTTTAGTGATCATAAAGCTTTGCATTTGCTGTATAAATATGTATTGCTGCCTTATCTCTTTAATGATCCCCCACGAGTTCGTCGTTGTTCATTGTTGTTAAGAGAAAAGTGTTAAGAGTTGTTTGTCACCCTGGAAATTCAAAATTTTGTACGAGGAGATGTGCTCATGATTAGTAGGGGTTGTTGGGTCCTTAGGACAAGATATTCCTAGTGTTGTAATATTTTTGACACCTTGTTACAATCTTTGTGATGTAAATTAAAGATGGATCTGATATCTTTGTAATATTCATGACTTTAAGTTATATGCTTATGTAATCAACATCAGCTATAAGGAGCTCTCCAAATTTTATTACGATTTTTGTATATTTTATATTCGTTTTTTGTCTTTCAGAAGGTAGATCTCTTTGCAAAGTGGAAGATAGCAATGACAACGCTTTTGAAAATTCATAATTATCATCTATGGCATGTTTCTTTTGATATCTGGCTTCTGTTATCAAAAAAATTTTCCTTGAATTATTGGAAGAGATCGGACGGTCTTACACTTTTTTCTTACATTTTGGTCTTTTACCCCTTCCTTAATTGGCTAGCAGTGTTATTACACAGGTCCATTGCCGAGGTTTAAGACAAGTCAAAGACTTCCAGTGTGGATGATATTATTTTGAGCCAAAGTGTGAAAACATAATTGCTTGATAAGATCTGTAATGTTATGAATCAGTGGGTATGAAGACCAGCTACTGTATGGGACGTTGAGTTGAGACTCAACATCCAGGTATGCTTTTCATCAAGAAGTTACTTTTATATCTATTATTCTTCATGCTCAGAAGTCTGAGGAGTTTCAATTATAAATACTTTATTACAGAGTCCAATGGATATTTCCTTCTGTAAGAACATATCTGAACATCAAGATTATCAATTGGTAAGCTGTCTGTTGGGAAATTACATGCTGAAATATACTCTGATCCATGCTCTGGTAGCTGATCACAGGGTTGAGGAACCACACCACTTGAAATCCCTTCAATGTTTGTGCAATTCCAAGGTACTTTCTTTGCTATCTTTGCCAATTCAATGGTTACATTAGATATGCAAATTCCTGTAAATGGATCACCTGAGATTCCCTCCAACCTAGCGGCCATAGTGACGTTTTCTGCAATCATATCTCGATAATTGATATTCTGAATAACGGGAAGTGCATTTGGGTCGTAGTTATTATCTGCATGAGAACCATAATCTCCCGTCATCCAGAATGCCCATTTCATGGTTTTCATGGTCATCCCTCGAACATATATATCCTTCACGTACCCTCCTCGTCCAATCGCAGTCTTGATCCTAACTCCCGATTCTGAATTGATGGCTAGGATATCTTCAGCTCTAACATCCTGGATTCCTCCAGACATTTCACTTCCTAAGGCAATCACAGCACTGAATGGAGAAATGCAAGTGAGCCTTCTTATAACAAGCTGCTTTGTAGGCATCCCAAAAGCAATTCCATACTCATCCCATCCACTCTTAACAGCAACACAATCATCTCCAGAGACAATGTAACAGTCTTCAATTCGAGTATTTAAACACGAATCTGAAAATCATAAAAATAAGAAATAACTAAACATGTTTCCATTCTTTATTTCTGGATTTAAGAAATGTTGAACTCTTCTGTTTACCTGGGTTGATACCGTCAGTGTTTGGAGATGTGACAGGCGCAATGATTGTAAGGTCTTGAACTATAATATTACTGCATTTCGTATAAGGAAATAAAATTGTTTGCATCAATGCATATCCCCTCAAAAACCAACACATTGAAGAATTCAACACAGTACCTGCTGTATACAGGATGAACATTCCAAGACGGGGAGTTTACAAGTGTGAGGTTCGATATTTGAATATTATCGGAATACATGATTTCGATCAGGTATGGTCTTGTGTATTGTAATTCTCCCTTGTGAAATTTGTCCCACCAGGAAGCACCTTGACCATCAATGGTGCCATTATCCCCTGAATCAGATTGAATAGGCTGTTTCATGAGTCAATGATGATATAATTTTCCGTTTCTCAAAAACCCATTTAAAGATTTACTTGCTACCTGTTATTACTACATCAGTGAGGTTGGTACCAAAGATTAGACTGATGTATCTTCCACCTTCTGTGTCCCTTCCTCGACCATATGATGGTAGGGGGTCTATTACAGCCCACTCATTTTCATCCTACACCAGTTCATGAGATGTACAATTAGGATAAATTAAGATTCTTTTTCACACATTTTGTTTAACTACATAAATCATTTCGATCAATCAGTGCATCTACTTGGAAATCATGTCTTTTGCAGCAGATCGTGCTAATTTTAGTCTATCTTTCTCTTTTTAACAAATATAAATTGTGACCTGAGTGATATACTATATCTATATCCACAAACACATCTGTAATCAGAAAAAAGAATAACACCTGAATTCTGGTCAACATTAGCCATCTAATGAACTAAGAAGATAATTGATCAAGACAATCAGGAATAAATAAGTTTTATTGAACTTTTCACCAAAATAAGTCCAGATCTGGGGATCAAATCCTAAATACTTGAAAGTTATATGTTGTGCAGGAGACATCATTCATAATCACTTCAAGAATGGGCAAACCTCTGTTCAGCTGTGTCTCCAAGTTTGTGCAACTTGTTTCATTTTGCTTGGTGGTTCCTTCTATTTAATGTTATTATTGAATTCAAGAAGTTTATCCCGGAACATATCTTTTGTAAATATTAACGGTTGGGGCCTAAATTGAAGTAAATTCGGAACATCTATACTATTTATAACAGACTACTCATTTCATAATTAATATTAACATACTTCAAAATTCCTGAACTGCAAAAAGAATTGGTCAAACCTGAGAAGCAAGAAGAACAGCATCTTTATGGAGATACAGAGTGAAATGACTGGTGATATTGAAGCTTCCTGTCAACCATTTCCCCGGCGGAACAAAAAGCATCGAACCACCATCCGCTTCAAACTGGCTGAGATGATCAATGGCTGCCTGAAAAGCTTTGCTATTCGACGTTATGCCATCTCCAACACCTCCAAAATCTGTCAGGGATGCACTGTGAGCCCTGCAGGTTATAGCACCGTACTCAAAGTAATTGAGGTGGTCAACATGCCTCCCACGAACATTTCTTGATCGTAGCAGAATCGTAGCAAAAATGAGTAAAACTATATGAATTACCTGTGAAATTCACATGGAAGTATTGGAAAGCATGTTAAAATATAGACTAGTCGACCTCAAATTTATCACTAACAAGACTTAGTTTGTTATTCTACGCGTTAATCCAGTTCATTTTGAACTTTTTTAGAAGGAAATGAAATGAGTAATGGGTTTAGGATGAACTTACTTGAGGTATTCTGGGACTTCTTGGAAACTCCATCTTGGAGTTACAGTTGAGGATTGTCTTGTTGCGTAGGCAGTATAATTATATATATATAGCCCGTGAACTTGTGTACAACGTTACTCTTGTCGTATAGCCCTGATGATGTCGTTTGCTTGCCGGGACTTGAGGTTGTAAGAAAGAGAAATTTGTAGAAACAGTTTCTACTTTCATCCCTGCCCATGTTATGTAACTTCCATATTTGATTTCCCATTTTTTTTTGCAAAAAATTAAAAAAAAGGATAATAAAAAATTAGGTAGAATATATTCTTGTTAGTTGACCAAAAACATTACATTTGAAATAGGTATTGACTATTAAAATATATAAAAGAAATATATAAAGATTAGAAAAAAATATTTTAGGTATTATGCAATGTGAATGGTGGATTTTTTCCCGACTGAGAGATGTCACACAATGTAATAACACAGAAAAGAGGCTGATTTGAGTGTTGGAGGGATACCACTATACAAGCACAATGTTTTCTTAAACGAGTATTTTTTGTAGAATAACACTATTAGTAGAGATCATCATCAGTTTAAATGACAGTGCGTCTTCTGATTTATTGTCAAATGCATTAAAATACATCATAATTTTACTGGACAATGAATCCTGGGATCCACGGTCACTATTAGCAATTTTTTAAGATCAACAAATAAAATAGTTTTTTTTTTTTTTTTTGTGTGTGTGTGTGTGTGCGCATAGAAATACAACGGATTGGCACATTTTCTGTTGCTGGTATTTGAAGTTTTGGTAGACTCATAAGAATTGAACAAGTTATATTGTTACTTGCAAAATTCTGGGTTCCGGCACTTGCAAGCAAAGGAAAAGATGGGCAGAATTATACAAGGTGCAAATAAGATATAGATTGTCCAGCTGATTTTTATTTTTAATTTTTAATTTTTATGAGTCTTCAGTTTTCCAAATTACGCATGTAATACAAGATGCAATTAGAGTTGAATCGATATGGATACTTTCTTATGTATGGATTTATGCATCATGTCAACATTTTTGTTTTAATGCTTGGTAGCATCCCTAATATGTGTAACCTATTGAACTCTATGCTTTAGGAAGTGTTGACATAGAATTCGTAAAGTAATTTTTGGTTAATCGTTAATCGCTTGAAACACTTTAGAATGTATAAAATAGAAGATTGTCAATAAACTCAACCACCAGGAGGATGGGGTTTTATAATCGAAATTAGTTTGATGAAAATTAAAAAAATGAACGACCATGTTGTATTTATAAAGAGTTTTAAAATGTGACGGACACAAGAGACAATGACTTGAATTTTAATTTAATTTTTAATTTTTTTTTATATACTACGAAAAACTTTATAGAAAGAAAATATAAAACTATTTTCATTGATTGTGTAGTTCCACCAAATCCCTAATATTATGCAATCAGATTATCCCAATCAAATCTCTAATATTAAGGAATCGTTTGACAGAGCCAACCTCACGATCATTTTCCTACTTTCCTATTGGATATATAGTTCATTGGAGGGATTTCCAATATTCATATAGTAATATTTTGTTGACTTCTCATTGGTGGCTTAAGAGGTGCAAAGATAGGTGGGTTGATTGGTCGATCTGCCACACTCGAGTTTGATTGACTTGTATAAAAAAAAAAAGAGGTCCAAATTTTCTCTGTATCGTCATCCAATTTAAAAACCAAATTGATCCACTAACCTGTCAATATTGTGGGCAACCCGCGGTATTTTTTTTTTTTTTAGGTTTTTAAAATTTGATATGATTTAAAAGTAAGTCACAATTGAAAAAATAAATATTCTTATTGATGTGTTTGCATATTATATGGTTAAATTGATTGTAAAATATAAAAAAACAATTGAGTAAAAAATCCGCCTCCTCACCCAACTTACATGCATGTTCGTAAATGATCACTTCACTTTTTTTCCCATTATTAGTCACATATCTTTGTAAAATTTCACCTTGTTAGTCACTCCATTAGTTTGTGTTGCAAAAATAAGTGAAGTGGAGCACGTGTATAAGAGCATCTCCAATGCAATAATATCTATTATATATATGTGGTAAAAGACCATTACCAAATCATCTTTTCATTTTACACCTCTATTTTGTTAGTTTTATGCTGTGGAAACTAACGAAGTGACTAACAAGTAAATTTTTAAAGTTAAGCAATTAAAAAGTTGGGTGACTATTTAAGAATAAGCACGTAAGTTGGGTGACCATACATATTTTTAAACCCAAAATCATTTTGAAAGTAAAGTGTACTTGTAATAGTAAAATTAAATTTTAATCAAATTTAAAAACAATAGAATATGAATAATTGAGAATGTCTTTAACAATAAAAAATCCAACATTAGGTGAAGGACCAAATGAGTCATATCGCACATGAAAATAAAGTCACATGTAGGTAGGTATATTTCACACGTCGGTCCAAATCCTTGACTCTTTAACAAAGAATTGAACAAAGGGCACCTCTTGTGGGGTCTACATATCACATTCCCCTTTGTTAATGTGCGCATACCACTTTGATACTCCGTGCCACTATTTGACATATTCACGGGTTATGGTGCAGAATGTGAGGTATGGGACCAATTGCATGTTCAATAATTGTTTAAGGCTAAATCATATGTTTTGATATATTGTATTGTTGTATCGAAGTAATCTTGAAACAAATGAAGCAGTCAACATCGTTATGAAGATGGGTTCCAATTGAAACACACTATCATAAATAATATTTGTTATTTGTATGTAACCCCGACAACCAAATCAGCTAAGTTAATTTTTTTTTTGTCAACATGTTTCACGGGCCGCCTTCTTGATAGCTCAAATGGGGCATTGTGTTGTAGTAGTATGCTCTGCTACATTGCTACATTCCAACTGCCCTAGGATCTAATCACAATAGCGGCGATCACAATTATTAGAACTGAAAACAAATAAATAAATTTATAGAAGATTTGAATGTATTGAAAATAGTTTGTTTATTGAATGGCGAAAGTAGTAAATTACAATGGTTGGTGCAAAAGCCGAACACCAGAAAACACTAAAGAAGTTTTCGAATACCACAAAAGGCAGAGTACTTTTACAAATGAAAACAATTACAACTGAAATAATATTTACAAAGTGTTGGAAATCTAGTGGTGCTTTTGAACCATAGTTTCTCCAAACCGAATTGTACATAGATGAGAAAGAATTAGTCTACTGATATGGATAATTCTGCACAAAGCTAACTTGCTCATCAGATGGATCAGCTGTTTGGATTATAGGACACTCAGCAACATTATGGTTTAAGCAACAATTTTTGCAAACCAGGCTCGCAATTTGTATTGTATTAGGCTATTAGCTTATTGATCTTTGGCCATTTCTTCTACCCGTTTTGTTAATGCAATTATCTATGCGAACAAAGCCGTGAATGTGTCGACCTCACGAAGACTATCAACTTTCTTGTGCACTATTCGCTCAGCAGATGGAAATAATGTATTGGTGGCTGTCAACCTTTCTAGCAGTTCAATTGTCTTATTAGCAGACTTGGTTGTCAAAGCCATTTGCTGCAGTATCAAGTATTATTCAACTGATTGGAGTTAACCCACCATAGAAGCACTTAACTTGAGACAATTTCTTCAATCCATGTGTTGGGCACTTTCTAAAGCAATCCCTTGAATCTTCCCATGCCTTATAAAGTTGTGTAAATGAGGTGATGTCTTGAGCAACTTAGTAGCTTTAGCTGGGAGAAAATATTTTGTCAGAAATTTCTGAGATAAATCCTCCTAAGTTGTGATGCTCCTTAATGGGTGAGATGATAGCCAATCTCGTGATGCTCGTCTTAGTGTGTGTATGTGAATAGTTTTATTTTTACTGCATCATCTAACACCCATGCATATGAGGCTTAGTATTGTAGATTTTAAACCCGCAAGTGGTCGGATCGTTAACAAGTAATAAAGTGATGTAAAGAGTATTGAACCCATGATGACTAGCTACCAATTAACCTATTAATGTATACTTCTAGTTTTAATAATATAAGAATATAAATTCCTTTGTCAATTTAATCCTAAAATTATTCTACTTATGTTAAATTAAATCTAAATTATCTTGCAATCAAAAGTAATTTTAAGAACGAATTCGAATTTTACTAGCGCTAGGATTTGTGAATCCACCTACACGTTCCCTAATCAATTATCTGTTAATCGCTTTAGTTTATAATTATCCTAGATTAAAAATCGGTAATTCTATAATAATCAAAAGCCTCTTTCGATGGTCAATCAATTATATATTGATATGCGAACATAATTATCTTTAATTAAGTTTCGAACAAAAAAATATGTATTTAAATCACAAGAACACATAAACAGATTTCATAAGGCATAATAATAATTTCTATCTATTATTGGATCCTATGTAATTCAATATCATGTGTTTATCTAAATTGAATATCTCGACTTCAATATCACAAAAAATTCTAATGGTGATCAAACATTAAAACATTAGAAATAATGAATAAAGAATAATCAATTCAAAAGAAATTAATTACTAAAACGGAAAAACTTCTAATTAATTAAAAACGTGGGGCTTCATTGTTCATCCTAGCAATAAGTAATTTAGTCGGACATGATTTTGTAAAATAATACAAGAATTGTATTAATCATGTTTCGGAGGAAAAATAAGAAAATAGAAAGATAACCCGTGATTTCGGCCCAAGAATCTTCAATTCGTTCCTTGATCTTTGATTCTTCTCTTCTATTTTTCTTCTCAAAATTTGTCTCCTGCGATTTGTCTATTTAGAGGCCTTTTTATATCCCTTTCTAAACTCTTCGAAACATGTTTTAAGTAGTTATTTTATTCTGGACTGAATAGAGTTTTGTTTCCATTAGGAGACAACAAAATAATTCACGTGGGAAGTCATGAAATCGCATGCTTCAAATCCCTGCGATTGCATGGATTTGTTAAATAACTTTCTACATAAAATTTTGGTAGCTTGCGATCGCATCCATGCTTAACTATGCGATCACATGGTCAATTTGGATGCAGTTCATGAATTTTTCTCTTTGATATTTGCATGACATGACAAATCCTTCAAGTCTCTTTGTCTGTTCAATTGAGTCTATTTTTCTTTCGTTTGCTTTCTTTTCGTTTGATCGACACTTGAATTTGATTATTTTCCTATAATGATAAAAAACAATATGTCATTACATTGAAAACATGTAAAAGTACTCATAATTGTCATTTTTAGAGAGCTCCGATAAGTACAAAATTGTACTTATCACTTGGTCACAAAATTCCAGAATTTCTAATATGTGGGCGTGTGGATCTTCATCTGCAATCCCATTGAATACTAGCATGTTCCTCATCATCCCTATCATGTTTGGCCCAGCTAAAAATTATTCGATCTGAAAGTATCAGTGCAGTGCTGGAATTATTATTAGCTCGTGGTGGAACCATTAGCTCTCCAGTAGGCCTGTCAACTTCATGAACTTCCACAACTACTGCAACCATATTCTCCTAATCAACAACTCTAGGCAGTCCAGTTGGATTCTCTGGATCCTCGATTCGGGGCAATCTAGCCTAATTTCGTGGATCACTGTTGTCCCCGTTCATTGTGACATATTGCATATTGTCATTTTGTTTTTTTTTTCTCGCAGTAGACAATTGAATGTACATTTGATTTTTGGATCAACATAAACTAAATCCATAGGGTTTGATCATGGCATGCACTAGACATAGAGAACTTGAAAGAGCAAAAGAATCAAATAAAAGATATAATTAAATAAAATTAACAATAATACAACAGCCCCCGACAATGTCGCCAAAAATTTGTTCGCCAATAATCGCAAGAGTACGACATCACAACAAATAGTAAAGTGTAAGAATAATAGAGTGTCAAATTTCCAAACCCTAGGTTGAATTCTTGTGTTCTAAGTCTATTTCAAAACCAAAATTGTGAACCTCCTAAATGTCTCTAACTTCTTGTATTTATAGGCTTCACAAACCCTTCAAAATTCGTGCATTAGAAGTGCCAAAGTGCCCTTAAAAAAAATCAAAAGTCACGTCATAGTCAGACTTGGAAAGTGGCCATTGCACCTGCGCTGGCATGCAATAAGTTCGGTCCTCAGACACAAATATGCTGCC
The DNA here is from genome assembly GCA_023638005.1 of Forsythia suspensa. Lineage (NCBI taxonomy): Eukaryota > Viridiplantae > Streptophyta > Magnoliopsida > Lamiales > Oleaceae > Forsythia > Forsythia suspensa. The sequence goes on from CM042676.1 coordinate 41,026,463, forward strand.
TTTTGCACTCGCAGGCATCGCGCCTACTTGGTCTTCTTCGTCCTCTTTTCATCTTTCACTTCGGCTCCATTCTGTCCCCTCCTTTGGAGTGGTTTCTTCTAGCTTTGAAGGTCAATTGTACTTCTATTCAACAAAACATGTAATCTCGTTCTACAACTGAAATTAAATGTGTCCTACAAAACACAAAACACAACAAAATCAACACAATCTCAAACTAAACAACCAACAATAACAGCTCAAATGAGTGTAAAATTACAGTATTTAAATATCAATAACATAATTGATGGCATACTTATATATAAATTTTAGGTCCAATAAATAATAAAAAGAATAAAACCTTTCTAAAATATACTAACACAATTTCCATTTTTTAAATTGTTGTCAACTTACATTGAACTATGAAGTCCTCCTAAAGTCAATCATTTGAGCATGACCCATGACTCTTGATGAGAATCACTTTATAAATTTTTCGACCGTTCTAATATGACACACTTATTGATGAGTGTAAAAACTTTAAGATACGTTTTTTAGGCGATTATAACAATACCCAAGTTCGTTTTTTATTCTCAAGAAAGGAAAAACTTTAAGATACCTTTTTTTTTTTTTTAAAGTTTTTTATTCTCCTCACTTTAAGTTTTTAACTACAACATGCTTGATCTAATGTAAAACTCAAAATAAGTAGGATAAATTGTAACATTGGTCCCAATCCATTGGAGTTACTACAAATTGGTCCTCAACCTCTATAATGTGACATGTGGATTCTTAACCTTTCAATATTGTTGCACCACAGTCCTTTTGAACAAAAACAGTCTAGTTTTCTATTAAAATGTCAGAAATTTATTGAAAATACGTTTAAATTCTTATTTTTAACTAAAATAAAAAATAAATAGAGAAAAAGAAATGAAAAAATATATATGAAAGGAACAACGTTAGAGAAAAAACTTTAGGGCATTGATGTATTCAAACTGGTGGGATTGGCGGAGGGTTAGGTAGGGCGGCGGCAGCAGCTGCAGGAGGTGGTGGTGGATTGAGGTGGTAGGGATGATCTTCTATTCTTATTTCTTTTGAATTGAGATTGTTCGTTTTGTCCATTTTACGCTTCACAATGAGCAAAATTACGTGCTACTTCAATAAAAATTTAGACGATTTGTATACATTAGAAATAACAGTTTGACAACATTAAAAAGTTTGAGACTCAAATGTCTTATTTTTGAAAGTTGAATCTCATATAAATAGTAGAGAATTATCTCGCAAAAATTCGGTAGAGTAACAAAAGAAGTACACAGAATATTTAATACGTAAAAGATTATTTCAAACTATAAAACTTCCATAAAAAATAAAAAAATAAAAAAGAGAACATTTCTAGCAAGGTGAAAAAAGTCAATATTGTCCTATGCGAAGGTCGATAAAAATCACAAAAATAAGAGTTCTTGTGAAGAGATTAAAAGATGCAACATAAAGGCAACAAAGATTGCAACTCTGCCTAAACTAAGCTGTGGTTAAAAGTTTACAACAGAGCAAGGCACGGAGACAATATTTTAACTTTTTTGTTTTACTAATAATATCCAATATTGTCAAGTTCAGTATACCAATATATCATGACGATTCTTGACCAGCGTCTATTTTTATCCCAGGGGGCAGTTCTTGATATCATACTGTGTTGTACAGAAATGCAGGAATAGAACAGTATCTAGACCCAACAAAAATCTCTCACATCTGTATCTTATTTATTAAGGATCAAAATCGTGTCCATTAACACCGAAAATTATACCCAACGCTGGCTTCCTCTTTATTAGAGAACTGCCTAAACAAAGAACCAAATAAAATTCAACGCATACAAACATATTATCGAGTTTGCCCAGTGAAATCAGTGTAAATCTTAAGAAGTGTGAATGCTATTGTCATGTAAATCACCCCATTCTCAAAGGGCATAATGCAAGCTAAAAAGAAACAATAGCTAGCAAATTTGAATACCTTGAACTGAAGATGCTAAGATCAAATAAATCATTAGAGCTGCTATTTAATTTCCAAAATCAATCATCTGCCACAATATTTCCAGAAATTATTAAGACAACTAAGGATTCGCAGACTATGTTCCAAGTTCTCAATAAGAAAGTGTCTATACCAACCGGGTGAGCCCTGAAACTTTCACATACCACTGGATAGCAGACTCCAATTTCTCCTGAAAAAGGGGAAAAATTGCCAAAAAAATCAATATTTTCTGTCATGTATTTGAACCAAGCACAATATTTAAGGATCTTTCATTATATCCATTACCCCAATGGATATAATGAAAATGTAGCAATAACAACAACATACCAAGTTTTATACTGAATAAATTTGGGGTTAGCTAGAGGTTACATGAATCTTTTTCTGCATTCCGTTCATTTCATTGCTTCAATGCGACTAAATTGTGTACCGACCACCACCTAAATGTGACATGTCTACTGAGATCTCATCACTCTCATGAAAGCTTCTTTAGCTACACACAAACATGCAACCAGCTAAATTGTGCTTTTCTTAATTTATTACATTGAAAATATACAAAAATAAAATAAATAAAGATTATATACTGTCGCCACATTACTTGTATGGGTGGCCAAACAAATACGTACTGTCAAGCTGTTCGAATCTGGACAATAAATGGCAGGTCAATATGATGATTTAAAGCTGGATTTGAAACAGGTAGAAACAAAAACCCACCAGATTAATGGTACTTCAAGTTGAATATGGGTACATTGCTAAATAGCATTAATCAAATGCAAGCTTTAGAAATGACAGGTCGACAACCACCATAAACTTCATAATAAAGCAAGACTGTACATAAACTTACCGCTTTAAGGGTCCCCTTAGAATGGAAGAGTTCCCATCGGTTGAGATGAACTTTGAAAGAAGCCTCAAAGCACAACTCAAAAGGCACTGTTTTTTCCACTTCCAGTTGGTGCTGGTCCATATTTTCATCAGAAAGAAAGTATGTGGGAAAGAATTCACTCTGCAATGAGTCGAAATATCTGCATGTACAGTGAAGAAACAAAACACATAGAGTTGCAGAAATAATATCAGGAACAACTTCTAGAGTTCATCCGCCTTCAATGCATAGGAATCCAAAAACAATCTCATTTTTGTGCACTATAAGTAAACAAAGTCCCATCTATATTCAGATATCGCAAGTACCACAGTGAGATTATGATTCATTGAGCGCTGCAGATCAAATAAGAATGAGTAGCACAAAAGAGATCAACAACAATTCTGCATGAAAACTGCAGGATTCATATTTAATGTTTTCTTGCTTATACATGATTTCAAATATTTGACTACAATGGATGCCTTGAAATCTCCATCATAGAGGAGCTGACAAAGGTCTCTTCTACGCTGCTATTCTGAAATTCCCCACACACTCGCTCACTCTATCAAAAATTAAGCAAATACTACTAAAAAATTTCCTTTACATGAGCATAAAAGGGTTCACACGGTGCATTTGAGTCTCGCAAATGTTAAGTAGCCTGTATGACTTCTAGATTCACCATTGTGCCTCGCCATGATGGTCAGAGAACCGGCATTTTCAAGCCCATTTGTGGAGCGTTGTCTCTTCTTGCAGCTTTTAAGAGACATGGAACCACCTTCATTATCTTTCCAGCTCCACAAGTTCCTTTCTCGAACTTCATATGTGTGCAGAAGCACTTCAAACGTTCTTATATCTGCACAAGCCAATCGTAAGCATCACCATGAATGAAACCGCTATAAGTTTAACAGCTCAACTAACCAACCTGATTTTATTATCTATACCAGTATCATTATCCACAAAAATTAGGACAAAGGCCCACCAGTGAAATCAGATCTAAGTGTTTCGCTAGATTTCTGTACTTGCTCAATACAAGGTGAGAAGGAGCACAGCACTCCATCTTGTTTCAACAGTTTGAAGTAGAAGGAATAGCCAACCAAGGCTGAGGGAGATCAAGGAAAACCAAATCTGCCCGCCCTAAAAATTCATCTGGAAAACCCTCTCCCTGTATATATCTCACCCCCACAGTCACCAAACTACTCAATTCCGTCCTTTCAAAATCTTCCCTGCAATAAAGAAAGAACACGCTTATCATAATCACAATACCAAAGAAATTCACTCTACTTGTCAGGTTCTCTTCAACATGAACATACATTTTTGGAACATATGCATGAAATACAACCATGATCAAATAAACATATTCAGTTCTTTCTCGATCTGCAGAAATTTCAATTGTATGTGTTGGGAAAAGTCATGTGTATGCCACCAGAATTGTTAATCTTCAGTTTCTAAAAACACGTTTATGTGAGTGGAAACTATGCACAAGATGAAGACGCGTGGAGGCTTATCAACCCTGGGATGGAAACTTGGCTTCTGATATACGCCTCTTGACTTTCTGGATACTTCACTTCTCTGGTTAGACATATTTAGGTTTTCTTCGTGAATGTCAATCTCTCTTCATCTCCTCTGAAATTCTGAAATCTTCATCTCCTTCAATTTTCTTTTGTTATCATCATCTGTTGATGATTCTTGGTAATAGATAAAAACCATTTGGTTCTTTATTCTTAGTTGCCGAATCAAACGATAGATAGTTGTGATGTTCTTGCGTGAACAATAACTGAGGGTTGATTTCGTTGATTTCTTGAGGGTTAAACCTTGGTGGTTTAAGGGAAGTCAGTAATATTCAACAATACTGTACTTTGGTTGCCGATTGGTTGTTATATTGATGCTTGGAGCATATTTCACATTGTGGATGCTCAACAGAGGATGTAGGTGTTAGATTTGGTCACCGAACCTCTAGGGCTTAGGCCGAAAAATCTTGTGTGTTCTTTAGAGTTTTATTTCGTTTATGTTGCTTAGATATCTTGAATGTTTTATCTTCTTGGAAGAATCTGATCGTTCTTGGCCTTTCAGTATGCTATATTACATAAACTTTTTTACTAATAAGCATTAATCTTAATTGGAAAATTCTTACCTAGCCGAGACAGCCCTTTGTTCATGAAAATCAAAACTGGAAACATGTCCACTGGGAGCAATAGCTCGAGCAAGCAAGGTAGTCAAGGATCCACTTCCAGTGCCCGACTCGAGAACAGGCAACCCAGGACTAACTCCAAGTACATGACAACAAAACTAATATCAGCAATATATAAAATTTGTGTTCTGTGGCTTAGAACCAGAGTCCATAGCTCAGGGGTTGGGGCCAACAAGTACACAAACCCGCCCTTATTGCTGAACACTTTTGAACCAAATGATTTCCCAATCCAATCAGAATGCTTAAATACACCGAAACGATTTTGCAGAATCCCACTCTCTGTAACCTTTACAGCCTTCATGTTATCATGCCTCTCGTGTACTATTACCAAATCACCATCACTTACGCAGCGAGAAAATGACAAATTTTTTTGCCGGATAAAATGGAAACGTTGTCAAAAATTTAGATCAATTCTCAATGAAGCAATCAGAATTTTACAAAAACAAGGAGCAACATCAGGAGGGCATGTTTCACAAGGCCAGAACTTTATCAGATAGCAAATGAGCACAGGAGCCACTTGGGGTCTAGTGGGGCAGTTGGTATTTCACCGATTACACTTGAGGGGCGGCCGGTTCTAAAGGCCAGGAGAAAACCATAAACAACCAAATCAAAAATTCAAGAGAGATATTGCTGAGAAAATGACTGTTGTCGTAAGGAAGATTAGCATCAAGAAACAACAATTTTAGAAAAAAAATTAAATTATAAGGAGCCAGAAGAAGAGAATGGCGACAAGGCTGGACGTAATCTTAGCTCGAAATTGTGTTGAAATTAATCGTTCACAATAATCAAATTGAGTGCGAAATCAACACATAAAACCCAACAGATTGAAAGCATTTTTTACACAAATAAATCTTATACTACCTTCCAAGTTTGGTGATGAAAAAGTTTGACTTATCTGTGTAGAAATCACTGCAACACAGGATAATTGGTGCCAGGGGTAATGAACACGCCCCCTTTTTTCCTCTACTTCACAGTAGATTGCTCCACATTTTTTAAAAGAAAATTAGCTCCGATGTTTTTTTTTTTTTTTAATATTAATATTTATCCCATTTTGTCTAATCAATTTAATCCTATTAGCCAAGTTAATGGACTAATAGATAAAGTTTTAGACCTACTTAGTCCGATCGTTTTATAATATATTAATTGTCAATTTCTACATTATGACAATAAATAAGAGAGATTTTTTCATAAATAAGCTCCATTTTTAAAAAATTGCAAAATATCATTTATGTTACATATATTCTAAAAAAATGTTTACAAAAAGTTATTATTTTAATTTTTATAATATATAATTAACTAAAAATATAGAAACCAATTCCTTAAAATCCTTAATTGATTGAAATAAATATATTATAGAATATTTTATTATTATCAGTTGCATACAATGGCAGCTGATTGATTCTTGGTCAAAATAAAATAAAAAATAAAAAACATATTTCATCAAAACAAGATAGATACGATTCTCTGTGGAAAACAAATCTACATAGATTAGTAATATACACATAAACTCATGATATACTCGATTGTATCATCTGTTTCAATCAGTGATACAGAATATCAATTGGGAGTGACATTATCTGCATTAACAATTAACATCAAATATGAGTGCTATGAATCAAATATGTAACAATCAATATCAATTTTCAGACATAAAACTCATGATATAACAAATTATAACATATTTAGCAGTCAGTGATATAAAATAACAAATTGTGTAATATAATCTGTACTCTCTGGTAACAATTTAATCAAAAACATTTAAATATCAAAAATAGAATACTCAATCAAAACATCATATTAAACATCAATGGTACAAACAATTGTATTAACGTTACATGCAATTAACCAATAACAAGTTGTAACATCTTTAACAGTCAGTGTTACGGAATAAAAAATTGTTAACATAATCTGTATTTTCAGGTAACAATTCAATCAAGAACATTGAAATATAAAAAATAGAGTGCTCAATTCAAAACATCATATTAAACATCAATGTTACAAACAGTATAATAACAGTCTGTGTTACATGCAATTAACCAATAACAAGTTCCAACATCTTTAGTAGACAGTGTTACAAAATAACAAATTGTTCTCGGGAATCAATTCAATCAAGAAGATTTAAATATAAAAAATAGAGTGTTGAATCAAAACATCATATTAACATGCACCGGTAACTTCAAATGGTCGACTCCAGTATACATTCTTCTCCCGGAGACGCTTTCTTCGACCTAACGAGCATAAGATTTAGAGTATTCATTGTTATCTTCTTCAACTTACTCCAAAAATGGTGAAGAATATAGTGAAGTAAGTTATTATGGTTTCAGAGATTCGTGAAGATTGTTGGAGAATAATGTGTTTACGGAAGATGTTGGTATATTTGAGAATCAAATATTTGCCTGCAATTTAGGAGGAGTTTTCTTTTCATGTGCGAATTCTAATGGTGGTTGTGTAAAAACAGTTTTGTATAATTGTATATTTTGTTATGATTATATTTATTAATATAATAATTTATAGACAGTCTTTTTAAAATAAAAAAAATTAAGTTCGTAATGTTAGAAATATTTTTAAAATGGTAAATAGTGAGTGTAATTTCCACTAAATAAGAAGATCAGTGCAAATTAGGGCCACGTGTATTTGACCCTGATCGTTTAATTGTCAATTTTCACATGATTTGGGCATTTTCCTCCTGGCATATTGATTCTTACCCCTGCAAAATTATTGTTTTAAAATAAAAATTTAAATATTAATTTTAAATTAAAATAATATATTTTTTAAAAATTATAAAAAAGATAAATTATAAAATATTGATTTTAATGAAAACTAGGAAGTAACATATAGTGATGCATATGATAACACATAAGTTACCCGGGTAAAATATTGTCATCAAATGAAAATTTTAAATATTGATTTTAAATTAAAATAACGTATTTTTTAAAAATTTATAAAATGAGATAAATTATAAAATATTGATTTTAATTAAAACGAGGAAGTAACATTGGCTAACATATATGGTAACACATGTGTTACTCATATAAAAAATATTGATGTCAAATAAAAAATTGAAATATTGATTTAAAATTTAAAATAATGTATTTTTTAAAAATTTATAAAATAAGATATATTATAAAATATTAATTTTAATGAAAATGAGGAAGTAACATAGGCTAACAAATATGGTAACACATGTAAAAATATTGTTTTCAAATAGAAATTTTGAAATATTGATTTTAAATAAAAATAATGTATTTTTTAAAAATTATAAAAATGAGATATATTGTAAAATATTGATTTTAATGAAGACAAAGAAATAATATATAATAACACATATAATACACGTGTGAAAATATTGTTTGTAAATGGAAAATTAAAATATTGATTTTAAATGAAAATTTTGTATTTTTTTTTTAAATTTATAAAAAGTGATAAATTATAAAATATTGATTTTAATGAATATGATGAAGTAACTATAGTAACACATATGTTACTCGTATAAAAATGTTATTTTCAATTGAAAAATTGAAATATTGATTTTAAAGGAATACAATGTATTTTCTAAAAAACTATAAAAATGAGATAAATTGTAAAATATTGATTTTTTATGAAGTCGAGGAAATAACATATAGCAACAACATATGCGTTACTCGTGTAAAATGTTGTTTTCAAATGAAAAAAAATTGAAATATTGATTGTAAATGAAAATAATGTATTTTTTTTTATTTATAAGAGGAAATAGATCGTAAAATATTGATTTTAATAAAAATGATGGAATAACATATGGTATTATATATGGTAATACATATGTTGCTCGTGTAAAAATGTTGTTTTCAAAAGCAAAGTTGAAATATTGATTATATGTTATAAACTAAAGGGAATAGAGAGAACTGTGTATTTCGTTATAATAATGGACTCATATATATATGGTTTTAAACACTTGTAGACTAGATAATAAATATTTAAATATGGTCATCAATATTATTTTACATATTTTACAACACTCATAATTTAATGATCATTAGTACAATAATTGTCTCGTTAAAAAATTTGTTTGGTAAAAATCCAATGGGACAAAAATATTAAACGAAAGGAAAAAAATAATTATAAAAAATTTGGAGTAATCAAACATCGTTAAAACCTTGTCAGAAAAATTTAATGGGACAAAACATGAACGAATGAACAAGAGTATAGCTACTCTCCCGATTTTAATCAATAAAAATCCTTGTATCGAGCTACTCATATCTTGTGCATCAATGTCTTCAAAGTTACCATCTTTTTAAAATTTATATAAAACAATTATGGTGAAATGTGCTCCATATTATAATCTCCAAGCAATATCATCTTCATATACTATCTCTGGTTAACTGTAATTAGCATGATGATCTGATGCAATTATATTAAAAATAGATCTTTTTGTTGTCCCCATTAGGGGTCTCATATACAATTTCTAATACATTATAGTATAACCATAGAGTTATGGTGAGAATAAATGTATTGTAGTTTATGAACATTCATAACTATAATATTTATAACACTTCTCATTGGATGTCCTTTACACAAATAATATGCCACGTTAAAATCTTACTATAAAAAATTCCAGTGAAGGAAAACAAAAGTACAATATTCTTTTGAATACGCTATGAAAGTTGTTTCGTTAAAATTTTTTTCAGAAAAATCCATTGGGACAAAACCTAGGTCAAAGAAAAAAGTACAACGCATTTTTACTCCCCCTCATTTTAATATCAATTCAGATATGCACTTTGATCGATTAAGTTCTCGAAAAGTTGAATGCTTGATGGTATATTAAATCCTCCAGGGATTTACATAGTATTATTAGTCATATCAGATGAGTTGGTTATAACCATATTCATTATACGCATATCATGTATCATGCATTGACAGGCTAACAACATATCGACTTGTGATTGCTTTACACAAGCATTTGCGAAATTAATGATGTTAAGAGTTTTGCATTATATATTATGACTTCATTTTTCTCATTTTCTTTTTGCATAAGTATACACCTTTAGGTGTTCGAACTATAGGTCTAGAAACTTCAGGTTTATCTAGTAAGTTCAATTTACTTGGATTGCATCATTTTATTTGGCCAATTAATTTTTTGACAGATTTCTTTCAATGCGCCTTGATCTAATGCCTCCGGTGGGTATTGTTATAATGCCCACCGGGACAAGTGTTATTCACTCATTGGATAAGTGTAAAGGCCCACTTTACATTCATCCAATGAGTGTGAGACACTTGTCTTGGTGGACATTAAAACAATGCTCAATGGGGGATTAGATCAAAACCATTCTTTCAATATCCTTGCTAAATTTTACAATATGAAGCGCTACATTATGTACAAAAGTGTTGTCAACAACATTTTCTTTTTTATTCCATTCTTTCCTCATAACGACATAACTTATTGAGATCTCTTTGTTTTTAATATTTCAGGTACTTGAACCTTTTCTAGATTTTACAATTATTTATGTCTATATACTCTTTAAGAGTGTACAACAGACCATCTTTACAATTATCTCCATTTTTAATTTGAGGATTTTTGGAATCAAATGTTATCACGCTTCAAGCGTGTCATTAATTTACCGTATATAATGTTAATAGATTGTCCTTCAAGGACGTCAATATAAATTGGAGTATTTACAGCTAGTATATGAAATTTGGTTTAATCTCTTTGGTCAATAAATACATCTGTCAATTGTATAACTTACAAATAAATTATATGTCGAACTTTTCATTCATATTGTCTTGTGCAAAGATCTAGAAAACATAATATGCTGTATTTTCATGTATTATTTTCAACACTTAATATCTCCTCCTAATGTTGAGAAAAATGTCTTAACAAAATCACAGTCGACAAACCGTGTTATAAAATATCACCCGTTAGGAGTTAAGATATTTTATAACAGTTCAAACTAAACATGTATTCTCAACATTCTTTAACGTTCATCTTAGTACAATATGGTGGACCGATTGTACATATATTGCATCATAAAAAATTATTAGATGGATAATATTATGCTCTGGCCATAAGCTAACTATAGGGAGGATAACTTTGATGTTGGCATGATGCGTATGAATTCTCTAGAAAAAAATGAGAAATATTTTGTTCTCAATAATAATAGTTTAGAAATTAATTGGGGGTATTTAACAAATAATAGAACTACACACATTATCAACATCTCAACTAGCATTTATTAAAAGTTTAAGATTTGTCTCACTAGTATTAACAAGACACACCGTTTTAATTATATTAAATTATGCTCATAGTATAAAATTTAAGCAAATAATCTTACAAATTTCAAGTTGTGAATATATAATTACACAATACAATCATCTAGTAGATGTATCTACTATATACACATAATATCTAGATGGTCAATATGGAGGATGACGGTGTTTCATATATCATCACCCTAAATCATTTTCGTAATGCGGAGAATTCAGTCCTAGTTTTAGCTAATGAGTCTACTAGTTTATATACTATGAGAAAAAGTATCACGTGAGAATTCATTATATTTAAAAATATTCTAGTTCTCAATAGACATTCTCATTAATAATTCGCATTATATTGATACATGATGGTCTAACCGGTAATGTCAATCATTAAAAGTTTGAGTTATTGAACTTCTGGTTCAATACAATATAGCAAGTCCATCTTTTCTATAACAAAAGTAATTCAACAAATAAATCATTGACTTGATTGTAGTTAAGTAAATTGATTTAATAAACTAGATCAAATCAAATAAACAATAGGATATGATACCCTAGAAACAAAGTTCCTTGTCCGACAAGAATGGCGAATTGAACTAAATTTCATAAAATTACCGTATCAATCATATCCTTTTATGCGCGTAGGTGATATGATATTCTTCAAAAATGATCACATCTGAAATAGTGAAACATTAAAGTTGTACTTCTTTGAGAGTATCAATACTCTAATATTACACAATATTAATATTCTGAAATTGTAAAGTTTTGCTTCTTCAAGAGCAACAACACAATATTTTTCTATAATATGATAGGTACAAAATTATGCTTCTTCAAAAGTAATCATATAATATTCGTTTAATTAAGACGTGCTTTTTCAAGAGCAACGACAAAATATTTTTCTAGAATATTTATATACTTAGGTTGTGTTTTATTTTGTTTTCTTTAAAAAACAACATAATTTTCTTCTATAATATTAATAGAATTATAAAATTGTGTTTGTACAGAAAAATACAATTAAAAACAAATCTTATAATGTACGATCATCAGGAGCAATAACACATTTTTTTGGAATATTAAATTTGTAAGGTCACACTATTTAGGGACAAGTAACATTCTTCTAAAATATTAATATATAATATTGTACTCTTTGAGAGTATTAACATATTTATCAAATTTAGACTTGTATAAAGTTAATCTTTGAGACTAACTCAATATGCTTCTAGAATATTGATTTATATAAAACTTTGATTTCTTCAGGAAAAAAATATTTTTCTTGAATATTTATGTAGTTGTGTTATGTTTCTTCAAAAATATCAGCACAATTTTACTTCTTCCAAATCATTTAATTTGTTTAAATAAAATATTTAACCGATAAAGACTTCACAAATCATATAAATCCAATCTTACAAAATATAATCAAAAATTTTGTAAGAATAAACTTACTTGGAATAAGAAAATAGCCATTTATTGAAACTAGTTCAATTTAAAATTTGTTATTGTCCATGTAGCAATTCCTCACGAATGAACCGTAGGATCTTGATATTAACCGTTGGATTTGAAGAATAATAAGTTTTGAACTTGCTGTCCAGATTTCAAGAAGATCCGACCTTGGACCAATAAGATATTAACATTTGATCACATTTGCACAGACTGTCCAAATTCTTTCAACGAATTCAAAATTTATTAATGTTCGCGCATGGATTTATCACTAATGAACTGCTGGATCTTGATCTTAACCGTTGATTTGATGAACAATGAGTTTTGAACTTTCTATCCAAATTTCACAACAATCTACATTGAGATATTAATGTTTGATCTCAGCTGTACAAGCTGTTCAAATTCTGCAAATTTTCTAAACTATTGCTCTCGAATTTTCTTTTTAATTTGGGTAAACTTCTTCGTTCTGAGAATAGAAAGAAACTGTATATTTCATTATAATGATGGACCCATATATATAGTGTTTCAAATACTTGTAAACTAGGTAAGAAATATTTAAAGGGTAAATTGCAGCTAGTGTCTCCAACATTTGACTTCATTTGCACTTATATTTTCAGTATTAAATCTTGGCATCCATCACCTCAATATTTTATATAATTAGCAGCCGATGCCCTTACGTAAGGGCATTTGTTGCTAATTATATAAGGACATAAGGATATTAGCTGCTAATTATATAAAAGGTTGAAGTGATAGATGCCAAGAATTAAACACTGAGGATACAAGTGCAAATTAAATCAAAGGTTGGAGATACTAGTTGTAATTTACCCATATTTAAATATGGTTATCAATATTGTTTTCCATATTTTACAATATTTTAAATGAAAATAATGTATTTTTAAAAAAATTATAAAATGAGATATATTGACAAATATTGATTTAATGAAAATGAAGAATTACATATGTTATCCCTGTAAAAATGTTGTTTTCAAATGGAAAAATTTGAAATATTGATTTTAAATAAAAATAAGGTATTTTTAAAAAATTTATAAAATGAGACAAATTGTAAAATATTGATTTTAATGAAAATGAGGAAGTATTACCTCCATAAAAATGTTGTTTTCAATTGAAAAATTAAAATATTAATTTTAAATAAATTAATTTATTTAAAAAATTATAAAAGAATATAAATTATAAAACATTGATTTTAATGAAAATGAGGAAGTACCAAACCATATGTTACTCGTATGTTACCATGTAAAAATATTGTTTTTAAATGAAAAATAAAAATATTGATTAAATAAAAAATAATGTATTTTTAAAAAATTATAAAAGAAAATAAATTGTAAAATATTGATTTTAACAAAAATGATGAAGTGACATACTCGTGTAAAAATTTGTTTTTTCAAGTGAAATATTTAAATATTTATTATAAATAAAAATAATGTATTTTAAAAAAAATTATCAAAGGAAAAAAATTATAAAATATAGATTTTAATGAAGACGACGAAATAACATATAATAACACATATGTTCACGTGTAAAAATGTTGTTTTCAAATAAAAAAAATTGAAATATTGATTTAAATGAAATTAATTTATTTCTAAAAAATTTATAAAAGGTAATAAATTGTAAAATATTGATTTTAATGAAAATGGTGGAGTAACATATGGTAACACATATGGTACTCGTTTAAAAATGTTGTTTTCAAATGAAATAAATTGAAACATTGATTTTAAATTAAATAATATTTCTTAAAAACTATAAAAATAAGATAAATTGTAAAATATTGATTTTAATATAGACGAGGAAATAACATATATTAATACATAAGGTAACACATATATTACCCATGTGAAAATATTTTTTTAAATGAAAAAATTGAAATATTGATTTTAAATGAAAATAATGTATTTTTAAAAATTTATAAGAGGAGATAGATTTTAAAATATAGATTTTAAAACAAATGATTAAGTAACAAATGGTTACACATGATACTCGTGTGAAAATGTTGTTTTCAAATGTAAAATTGAAATATTGAATTTAAAATAATGTATTTTTAAGAAATTATAAAATGAGATAAATGGTCAAATATTGATTTAATGAAAATGAGGAAGTATATATATT